>LR991040.1:21968981-23171064 GCA_905163495.3 Cosmia trapezina | reverse complement strand
AAGTAATCCATCACTGGATGCAGTTTGGAATATGACATTTCATGGTATATTTTTAATTATAATTATAATTGCTAATGACGGGATAAACAGCTTTTAAAGATTATTAGGAGGTATGTTTATAGATTTTTTTGGTGCATTAAAGTATGTATAATTATGTTTTGGCTTCCATCACTGTATGCGAAAAGGACTTGAAAATATCATATTTTTTTTACATGTCAAAATTATTTACGGTTTATGAGATACACAGCTTTAAAAAACCACCTTTTTGATCGTTTTCAGGAAATCTGCGCCTTAAATGCAATTTTGGTGTTGCCCATGCTCCTCGTCCATAAACGTGGTTCTTTAAACATACATACCACTGCCAAACGTGGGCCTTCTCCTTATACAAAACAATGAATGGGCCTTGGTGATGCCAAAACAATGTCTCAGTAACTAATTCCTACATAATATTTTATCAATGTACAGGTTGGAGGAGCTCGTGGCTAAGTAATAACAGCTGCACAGGTCGATCCATCAGGTCAAGCTACGCTTGCCGGGGTTCGTCCGTGGATGGGTGACCATCTTTACATACCGAGACTCCTCCGTGCCTCGGAAAGCAGGCTAAGCCGTTGGTCCCAGCTGTCATTCGTGGATCTTTGACAGTCGTTACGGGTCGTTAGAAGTTCGATAGTCTGACAATCACTCTTACCAAGGGGTATCGTATTACCTAGTTACTTGGTTGTGGGGGTCAGATAGGCAGTCGCTCCATGTAAAATACTGGTATTCAGCTGCATCCGGTTAGACTGGAAGCCGACCCCAACATAGTTGGGAAAAGGCTAGGCAGATGATGATACCGACGAGTTGACGGACGAGGCCCAAATGTATTTGTGCCTGGTACAACTTCAGTCTCATTAAATGCATTCTCCGCTCCGATAACTTTGCCCAGCCATTAAAAATCATAACGATGTATAAAATTGATGTATTAAAATTAATAAAATATAACTCGATATCGTGCAACACACATTACGAAATATCCTCACGCCACGTCCTCACATCATAAGCATAGCGTCATTTCCTGTACACACGCGAATGTTGGCATTCCTGCATAGTAATCTTACGTGCAGTTGGCACTACGGAGGTCGAATAAGGATTTTTTAAATGTAATTAGGCGTTATGTCCAGCTGTCACGAAATATTTGAAATGATTTTATAGTTTTAAAGTTGTGACTCCCAATTTAATATCATCAGTCAGTATTGCAATAAAACAATTTAATAATAACATAAATCGGACTATCAAACTTGATATATTGAGCCTTTTGACATTAACTTTACGGCTCTAAAGGTCTACTTAACAGTAATATGTTTAATCCTAAGCCCAAATAATTCAGCGTCCCAAATTTCTACCGCAACAAAATGTGGGGGTCACTGTATGCCGATAATTCGTTCTAGAATCTAGACTTTTACAGGAATACAATACAATTTATCCGTTGTAAGGTGTTCGATGGTAGCAATGTTTACTTAATTTTAACAAATTACCAAAGTATTTAAGAGAACTCCCATTTAAATATTTTAGAGTAAAACTGCGCAGATGGTTAGTAGAAAATTGTTTTTATACACTGCAAGAATTTATGCAGCATAGGGAAAAAAACATTATTCTAAGATAAATATCAGGTAATTTAATCAAAATTGTTATGATAAGGTTGTTTTGTAATTTTATATTAGATCATAAATTCATAAGGTAGTGTGTATTAGATTATATTAAGGTTTTTATTAGATTATAAATTATGGATAAGTTAAGGTTATCTTGTAATTTAAATTAGACTAGGTATATTTTATAGTTTTGTAGTGTGTGTTCCTACTGTAATTTAAATTAGTAGGTACCTACATGTTGTAAATCCTACTTATTTTAATAACCGATTTGCATGCCCTGAACAGGCAAAATATGGACTGTGCTTACACCACCAATTTTACATCTGGTAAAACCTGTATTTTGTGCAAATAAATTATTCTTATTCTTATTCTTATTCTTAAGAATACAGTGACCCAATAATATTGGGAGTGCCATTACATTATCTTATCGCTGACTTTCATTTTAAAATGGATTTGGTAGTGAAGAGTTTAACGATAAAGTCTGATGTCAAATCTATTTCTTGGAATTGTTGAGATAGGAACTGATTGTTATGTAATTAAAAGAAAATTGAAGGGGGAGAAGAATAAAATGGGAACTGTTTACTATCCGAGGTGCTGAAAAAGACAAAAGCTGGTCCTCAGTTTTGACCACACGGTCAGCCTTCTCGGCTAATCACCTAACCTGCCCGTGCGTGCTTCTTAGAGTTCTTATTTGTGTTGTCAAGTTGAAAGGTTCTATCACATAAAATATGGTGGTCTTCAGAACCGCATATTATCGGTAAACTGGTTCCAGGTCATGCCAATCCTAATTTTCTTCAATTTCATGCTGTGCTAGGCAGGCACCATTCAAATACCTTCTCCATTCAATGTAAAGTGGCTTGTTGCCCTAGAAACAAAACACCAGATGGCACGCATTCCACAGTAATGGCCGCAGGGCAGATATAAATACAGTGACCAGCAGGGAAATGACGTCAGTTGATTGTGAAACTCTTTTATAAGCGATTACGTACCGAAATACCAGGAGATTAGGAGAGGTGTGGAGTTGCTAGGGATCATGTTCTGTGGAATGTTTCGTTCTACGGCTTCATAGATGATGCAAAAGTATGTCCTGACTTAGCCCGCTTGAGTCACGTAAGAATGCGACAGAGATACGGGTCCAATTTTGATAACCAGCTAAGGCTTGCTAAGGGCTGAAGCACTCACCGAAATACCAGGAGATTAGGAGAGGTGTGGAGTTGCTAGGGAGGGTTCGCGCTTAGGGATCACGTTCAGTGAAATGATTGGATTTAGGGCTTCATAGATGTAGGACCTGACTTCCAAGTCACGTAAAAATGCGACAGAGATACGGATCCAATACTACTGTTTACTGTTTTGTCTATTTCAGCATGGGCTTCAAGCATTGGGTTAGACGATGTGATTTTTGCTGTGGTGAAAGAGACCCGAATCTGTGGTCTGTAATCCGCACGGCCCTGGTTGATTACGTTTTAGGTAATCAGGGCGCTGCGGTCCTTCGAGCGGTTAAACAATACAGACTGTGTGGCTCTCGTTTGACATAATTGTATAACGTTTGTAACTCGTACACTCGAGTTAAATCAATGATAGCTGATGAATGAAAATACCGATATATTCATTCATCCAGACAACAATAAAGCCACGACAGCTACACTGTGTGTAGTCAGTTCATACACAAATACAAAAGTATGTCGGAATTCAGTACATTATAAATTGCTTTGTCCCCGATCACCGTCTGCCAAGACAGTGGCGATGGCGCTACGTAAACGGTTGTAATCCGTACCTCTTATTTTTAGCTGACATACCAGGCCAATTATTTGGACACCCTTTCTCTAAGCATACAATTAGACAGCACGTCTGTCTGTACAATCTGTGTTGTAACTTTCATGTTTTTTTTGCACGATTCGTTCTGCCATTTATGAAGAATTGAGGTGATAGTTATTGTAAGAAACGTCAAAGAAATGGCGTAATGGTTTGAAAATGTGTTTCTAAATATCTTAGTAAATGCACGCAGCTTGTATTTTAAGCTAAAAATGGTGTTTTGTTATGAAATACATTTTGGTCCTTGGATCAGCATGTTTGCTTTCCATTCATAAACCATTACTAATAGCTTCTACCCTTGTTCTGCCCGCTACATTTCTTGTTTGAACATAAAATGTGCTATCCTATGACACTCGGCAATACTGTAGCTTCCCAGTAGTGAAAGGATTTTTGGAATCGGATCAGTAGTTCCGAAGAATACTACTACATACAAACTCACAATACCTCTTATAATATTAGTATATAACGATGTTGGATGTTGGAACAGATCTAGAATTCATATAACTTTTGCCTATAAATACTCGTACCTATTTTTAATCTTTATGTGAACAAGTGGTAAAGACAATCTTAGAGAGGAAATGGCATGATAATATATGTAGATACAGTCGCCTATGTTTTGCGCTAAGAATCAATCAATCAATCAATCAGTTTATTCGTGAAACATTGGTATTTACATGCATAGGTGTTATCTTATATAGGAGAATGGCGGTAATTATCACCAGCTGTCAGGCGCGAGCTATCAATACATTGAATGTTTTGTGCATGTTATTCTTTGCCTTATTTAAGCTAGTAAAAAGTATTGGACTATGTAATTAGTAGGCTATTGTGGTACAGCAGAGGGGCTCGTGGCTAAGGAATAACAGCCGCACGGGTCGGTAGAGGGTTAAGCTACGCTACCATCCTTGACCATCCTTTACATATCGAGACTCCTCCGAGTCTCCGAAATCACGATAAGCCGTTGGTCCCGGCAGTCATTCGAAGATCTTTGACAGTCGTTACGGGTAGTCAGAAGCCCGAAAGTTTGACAACCAGTCTTACCAAGGGGTATCGTGTTATCTAGTAGGCAACTGGGTTGTGGAGGTTAGATTATAGGCAGTAGCACCATGTAAAATACGGGTATTCAACTCCATCCGGTTAGACTGGAAGCAGACCTCAACATAGTTGGGAAAAGGCTACGCAGATTGATTTGTTTAGGTAAAGCCAAGGATTATTATCGTTAAGCGAAGATGTCATTAAATTAAAGGCTAGCAGGGATTTGGCATCTCCACACGTCTCTTCAAGTAATTTCAATTTCATTGAAAGTTTCTATTTAAATAGCCTGTGTCAATTTAAAAGTTTATTCATCAGTTGATCGACGCTTGAATTCATTATTAGACTGTAAAGATTCAATGATGAACCTGTGCTTCCTAATTACTGTTTCAATGAATGCTCAACGGTAGATGAATTTTAAAGATACCACCCGGAGTCTTAATAATGAATGACAAGGACTACGGCTAGAACAAGGAAATACACTGCGCAGAATTTCCTTTAAATAATAAATTGTGTTACCCACATACTGCAGTACATTTTACTCACGAGTTTTCTGCACTGGAGTGAACATTTTAATCAAGTTTCTAATATTTCACCGACTACCCTAAATCACCGTGTTTACGGTTCAACAATTTTAAAGTTTACAACCTCGTAGTCGCGTCACCGCGAACTGAAAGGAAAACCGGTCAAGCGTGAGCGGAACGTTATGATTACATGAACAAGCAATGTATTCTTAGACAAACTATTTACTATTCTCCGTGTAGTAAATAGTTTAGAGTAGTGAGAAAATTATGACTACTTTGACACCTACGTCAGGATCTAGTTGACAATTGATTGATGATGAAGAATCATGCTGTCATGTTTATTTTTAAAGGAAACTTCTAAATTGGTTACTCTTCTACTTAGCTTATTGTGTTGATATAATTTCGTTTTGTTTGAAGTAGAAAACTTGAGAATCTTGTTTGGCTAGGATCAGGGACCATAAAACCCCGGTTACGAGTTAATTCTTTCGAAGGGGTAAGCCGTTTATGAGGTTACCTTTATCATGTGTAACTCCTTGAATGGGCTTTAGGCTTGAAACCCAGTAAAAGGATTGTCCCTTCAATAAGGATACTTGAAACCCAGTGAAAGGGTTATCCCTTTGTTCGGGTTACCATAAAATAGCTAACTATTTGCAAGGTATACCCATCATATAGAGAGATCATAATTACATTGCTCCGAGTCGGAATGTTATGCTGTTATCGTTTTTAAGAGAGTTGAAGGGTAACCCTTTTCAACGGCATATAAATTAAGGTGATACAAAAAAAGTGAACTGGGCGGGAATAAGAAAGAGACAGAGTCAATTACTTCCACATGCGAAAAAAAGAGAGCGCAACAACGCGCTGGAACCAAAATAAAAGCGCCAAATGAAATAAAAATTGTTTAAAAATAAATTAAGCTATCTATCAAAATTATGTTCAGTCAGAATTTTCAATTACCTAATACGCACATTATAAATGCAATTTTGCAATGAAATAACTTAGGATTTTAGAATTATAGAAAAAAACATAAAAAAGTAGAGGTCTTTTCGGAATTAATTTCTATCGAGGAAATTTAACCCAATCGTGTTTTCCTTCAGTCAAAGTATTAATCAAATAGTCAATAAACATATATCCAAAAATTAAATCCATACATGCTGCAATAGTGAAATAAATGGTTACTAAAAATCCTCCAATTTATTTTGGTAGCGCCTTAAGCCGTTCAAAAGGGTTACCCACACCGTATGGGTTTTTGTTTAACTGCTTAGTAAAACCCTATCGAAAACCCTTTCAATGGATACCCAAAATGGTCCTTTAAGTCATTCAAAAGCGTAACCTACATCGTATGGGTTTTTGATTAACTGATTAGAAAAACCATATCGGAAACCCTTTCAATGGATACCCAAAATGGTCCTTTAAGCCATTCAAAAGGGTAACCTACATCGTATGGGTTTTTGATTAACTGCTTAGAAAAACCCTATCGAAAGCCGTTTCAATGGGTACCCAAAATAGTCCCTGGCTTGGAATGGGTTCACGTCTAAAATAAGATAAGATAAATGTTTATTTTCTGACCACAATATTATAGAAAATACACAATACACCATGAATACAGCATTTGAATATTGTGGGAGACTGGTGCCCAAACTAAGCTCTAGGCCTGTATTTCAGGACACCAGCAAATGAAAGAAGTGAATCCCAAACATGTAAATCTTCGCTTGCCAGTCCACTACTTTACCGTTGCTGTTATACTGGCGCTATTACTACTTGCAACTACTGACATTTTTTTTTAAGCTAGTTCCTTTGTTACTAAAGTAAACAATGTTCACGATTTCGTCTTTCAATTTGCTTAAAAATCTCTCAGCTGACGCAACAGAAAAGAAAAATGCGTATCGTTCCGCTGTGCGCGTGAATTTTGGCAACAATGTCGATTATTTCAGCTTTGTTTGCGTGTTTAGATCACTGCCAGTCGAACGACTGTCCGATAGATTCTTTGTAGCTGCGAATTCGTGATTGTTTTGTTTTCTTTTGTTTATAATATTGTGGTATTCGGCTAAACAATCAATCTGCCTAGCCTTTTCCCAACTATGTTGGGGTCGGCTTCCAGTCTAACCGGATGCAGCTGAATACCAGTATTTTACATGGAGCGACGGCCTATCTGACCTCCACAACCCAGTAACTGGGTAATACGATACCCCTTGGTTAGACTGGTTGTCAGACTTTTGGGCTTACCCGTAACGACTGTCAAAGATCCACGAATGACAGCCGGGACCAACGTGTTTTCCGAGGCACGGTGGAGTCTTGGTATGTGAAGATGGTCTCCCAGCGTAGCTTAACCTGACGGATTGACCTGTGGGACTGTTATTACTTAGCCACGAGCTCCTTCGGTCTGAACTTATGTTATGTTATACAAAACCTGCTCCACATTTAAAGACATCATGTTATTATTTAATCCAATTTCAATAGGGAACTGTGTCCTCTAAGCCAATTATGGCCCATCCATACGGGCGCGACAATAGTACTAAACTACAGCCACAAAGGAGCAATTGGTACACAATACTGCGAGATGACTTCACGTGCATTCGTCACCGCCATCATGCACCGAAGGTCGCAGCATTGTAATGATAAATATTACTGATAGCATTCGAGGAAAATGTGTGTTAATAGTATAGTAATACTTAGCTTATTTTGTGGTCCTTAGTCACATATAACCACAACACAACACAGTACCGAGCTAATGTTTTGAAGGTCCTAAGGGAGGTAGGACGTGTAATAGTGTTTTTTAAAACCAATTTACACAATAAACAAAATTAACCTTAACACTGAAGTAGGTAAAGGAATTTATTTTTTGAGAAATTAAGCTTCATTCCTTTCTAAAAGTCTTCTAACAAATTGTGTTTATAAAACTACTAGCGGACCCGACAGACGTTGTCCTGTCTAAGCGATCCTAGAACCCGACTGCAGCGCCACCTACCGGGTCCAATTGTTTTCAAACCATCCAGGAACCCATACACACAAAATTTCATCTAAATCGGTCCAGCCGTTTAGGAGGAGTTAGGTGACAAACACACGTACAGAAGAATTAATATATTTTAAGATTGAAGAAACCGCGGAAATTGAGCACTGATATGTAAATAACAATAGTTGACTATATTTCGAATATAAACAAATACAATTATTATAAATAACTATTTTTTTTTACGTTATACACATCAAAGCCTCGGTCAACGTTGCATTCTCGATCGTGAGTTTACCGCATATGATAAAGGCGATGACTTATCTTATCAAATGCACAGATGCATTGAAGATTCAGCTACTATCGAGGAATTCCGGTACTTATAATTACTGTGAATTGTGTTCCAGTATAATTATATATGAAAGTGGTGAAAGGCTTGGCTGTCTTTATCGTTTGGATTTGTCGATAGCGTTTGATAAGCACGTAGCCGATCAAAATTACTTTGTTTTTATCTATTAGTAGTATTTAATTAAGAATTGTTTAGTTTTCTTTGGTTTACAAGTAAATGATGACAGGAAAATTATCGTCCTCCAAATTCGAAATTATTTGGGGTTAGCGCAGTATATCTTTCGCTCCCATAAATATTAGCCACCAATTCTGCGTTCACTGCCTTTCAAGGCATATCATTTTTCACACGATTTTTCCATGAGAAATCAGGTAATCATCACTAATATTACAAAAACTATACATATAGCTTTGTAACTTGTTATTCAAAAAAACCGGTTGTAACTTAATACAATGATCACTTACTTGGATGCTGCCTCTAGCATTGATTGACCTAAAGGCTAAAGTATCAATAATGCAATTCAATTTGCAACCCAGTATGAATAATGATTGGGAATGTATCTCCTGCGTATACTACATTATACTGTAGTGAATCCATCTCGAGAAGGAGTGATGCGTGAAACTCTGCTATTGCAACTTGTGTTGCATCATTTAAATCTCCATATGGTTTAAGGGATATAAGGACCACTACTATACTTGGTCCTTCGAATAAACAGATAATTAACTGTCGTACTTGTAAGCGGATATTGACAGAATTGCCTTCATTTAATTTAATTTATTCATTAAATATTTATAGCCCACTCAACATTCAATTGTCTCAATTGACATACTTATATATTCTCATCGCTCGTTTTGCTCATCGTCGTCGAGAATAACCCAGTTTCCATTTACGACATCCAAGCGAAAAAGAAGTCTAACTGCGTTTGAATGTAGGTTCGTCTGTTCGTGAGAAAAATAAGTCTTAAGATCTAGGTTCGTCTAACTCTGTACAACCTTTCTTAGGCTTTAAATACATTCGATGGATGCTTGAACCCTCTAACCCTCAACGTCTATCGTAGGATGATTCACAGCGTCGATACCGGACTGTTGACCCCAATTAGAGTCTGCGTGATCGCGCTAACGATATTATCTCGACTTGATTAATGTAGCGATGTCAGAGACGTTTCAGTTTGTTTGTACTGAGATTTTGACGTTCTGAAAGGCGATAACTAATCAGGATTGTTGATGTTTGAGCTAGGTATTAAAGGCATCCTTTTAGAGGGGAAGTAAATTGATAGCAAATATAAGCGATTGTGATTGTTTTGGCTTGAGCAAGGTATGCAATTGAAACATGGTATGCAGGACGCTTTCTCGCAGACACAATTTTCACACACGAATAGCAGTAAACATGGATTTGGAAAGTGAACAGATTCGAGTCGAATGGAACAGTTTGACTGGAGAAATAACATGAGCGTTCTGGCAAAACAATATGTTTACGATATATCTCAAAAAATATGTATTTTCAAGCCATCAACCTAAATTTATAACCACACCGACACATATAACATGTCTTCACAGCAGTTCTATAAAGTTACAGAAACAAACAGACGTCGATATGACTCAAGTAAATCTTTTCTATTTGTTGATATTCTGTGTTTACGCCATTGTTGAGACAGCCTGGTGAAATGTCCGAGAAAGCCGCACGTTCCGGCCGTTATTTAATATTATATTAGGAGAGTTTGTGTTAGGTGCAAGGGAAAAGCTTAGCGATGTGGTCTTCTTAGAAGAGCACAATTGTATTTGTCCCTGTTCTTGTAAACATGCATACGTGTAGCCTCTGTTGGGGATCTAAATAAATAAATTTTAAAAATCCATTGGTGCAAGAAAGCAGGAACCGTACAACCCCGGTAAATAGTTAAGGCTTTATGAGGTTACCTTTATCATGTGTAACTCCTTGAATGGGTTTTAGGTTTGAACCCAGTAAAAGGATTATCCTTTCAATATGGATAACCCATTGAATGGGTTCTATACTTGAAACCCAGTGAAAGGGTTACCCCTTCATTAAGATAACCTATATAATCTAGGGATTTGGTTCAGCTACATTAGCTATTTGCAACGTATGCCCATCTTCGAGATATCGTATTACATTGCTGCGAGTCGGAATTTTACGCTGTTATAGTTTTTAAGAGAGTTGAAGTATAAGCCTTTTGAACGGTTTAATTTAAGCCGTTCAAAAGGGTTACCTACATCGTACTGCTTAGAAAAACCCTTTCAATGGGTAACCAAAATGGTCCCTGTAAGAAAGACGTAAACAGCATGAGAATTAAGAATCAAAAGATGTCTACCTTCTTCTTTCGTGTCATGAACTTATCGTCGGGGATAGTGCAAAACAGCGAATCTACCACAGGTAAAGGCCGCGTATCTGCATTTGATCTAATTTTACAGGGGCAAGGTTAAAACTGTTTAATATCGTTAGTATTGTTTATCGTTTCGTTTAGTATTGTTTTTGGGCGAATTCTTGCTTTCTGTTGGTCGAACGAAAGTCACGTCCGTCAGCGAGATGGCTGCCAATCGGGATCTTACGTGGAATGCCCGCGAAATTGAAAATTGGCTACATTTGTCAGATACGCGGAATTATCCAATGCTAGCTAAGCGGATTTGCACTATCCCCGACGTTATGGGATTGACTTATGACTTGGTGACAGCTAGTCAGCAAGTAGACCCGGCAATAAGGCTCTGATACTCCTTAGGTCCTGCTTATCATCTAATGTCGTTATTTCCTTTTTGGAAGGCGTGCAATTAGCTGAAATCAAGAAGTCTTGTTAGTTGATTGAGGGTGTTTGCCCACGCCGTTTTCCCTCCGTTCTTATCAACACCCCTTCCATTGTTTACCCCTTCACGAGTACAATTCCATCGGGACGTGTATACTGTATAGTCTGGTGAAAATTTTCCGAGAAAGCTGCACGTCTTAGGCGGAAACACGAGGAGTAAACATTGCCTCTGTTATATATAGCTGTGTCGAGTAGATTGCGTTTACTGTATATAGCTATGTTGGGTGCCCTATAAAAGTTCTGTTCCGGAAACTTTCCGATTCATATTTGGAGAAGAATTTTGTGGTTTGTTATTGATGTTGGAACAGTTTCTGCTATTTTTCGTAGTATTTCGTTGGTTCGTTTGTGCAGTCATATACAAGGTCCCATTAAAATAGATGGACAAATTTTCACAGGGTGTTCTACCCATGAATATGAACAACTTTTACTATGGGACTTAACCTGAAGTCGCCAAAAAAATATATCAGCTGTTCCCTACATTTTGGCGAGTTGGGTGTAGATAAATGTACAGCAGATTTTTTTTTGCGATTCCTGAGTTAGTCCCGTAGTGAAAGTTGTTCGTATTCATGGGTATAACACCCTGTGAAAATTAGTCCATCTATTTTAATGGGCCTGTGGCGGCATCTACATCGCCACATACGAACTACGCATCAATGACATGACGTCACGCAAAACCTGCATCGCGCAATTAGAGTTTACCACGCGATTAGCATATATACAACGTCCCGACATCAACCGTCGGGCAGTAGCCCGCCAGACACAACACCCGTCTGGTCGGAGGATCCTCCCTTTTCAATAGAGGATGAGTGAACTTTACACCCTGTTCCTCATGCCTCTAAATTGGTGACCCCGAGCATGAACGTCAGCGCAGCCTTCGTGCAACTACATCAGCGTGACGTCATCAGCATCACTTCCTCAAGCTTTCGAGCGGCGAGTCACACAGCCAGCCAGAACCCACGGCTTCAACGGGTATCCTGACCACCAGCATGCAGCGGACGCGCATTCCTGGTCATCACCTTCAGCCTCAACCTCAACCCAGCGCTGTACACTCCGACTCGCTGGAGCATAACGCAGCGCCACCCCGACTCACTGGGGTATCACCGCAGACAGTTCCGACTCACCGTGAACTATGCGGCACCCGGTTCCGACTCACTGGAACCACAACTGGCACTGGCAAGCATCGCAAGATACACGACTCAGCCCACTATCGACCTCCGGTCTCCGGAGGGGAGTGATGTGGCGGCATCTACATCGCCACATACGAACTACGCATCAATGACATGACGTCACGCAAAACCTGCATCGCGCAATTAGAGTTTACCACGCGATTAGCATATATACAACGTCCCGACATCAACCGTCGGGCAGTAGCCCGCCAGACACAACACCCGTCTGGTCGGAGGATCCTCCCTTTTCAATAGAGGATGAGTGAACTTTACACCCTGTTCCTCATGCCTCTAAAGGCCCTTAATTATATCCGACTGCCTCACGATTTTACGGAGAATGTACTCTTAACTTGTGAGGTTCTATCGGAATGATATCATTTTTCCACCGTCCACTGTCCAGGGGTCAAAGGAAAGGGTTTGATTTACATCAATACTAAAATGCTCCCGCAGCTCGAATCGTATGTTTCGATTTGGTCCTTTGAGGCGAGCTCTACAGTGTGAATCTTCATAATGTGCACAAAGTTGTGGATGTGGTGCAGACCATCAACCTGAACAACTTCTTCCCGGGGAGCAACATCGTAATCATAAAAAAAAACAGTCGTCTCTTACAAAATTTAATGCCTACTTGACAAAATGTATGGGACGACTGTTTTTTTTTATGATAACGATGTTGCTCCCCGGGAAAAAGTTGTTCAGTTTGATGATCTGCACCACATCCTTCAGTTTGTGCACATTATGAAGACTCACATTGTGTAAATTCTTGCATTAGTTGCAACTACTCTGAAACTAATTTACTCATCTTTAATAACGATAAGTGACAATATTATGCTACAGATTCCTCCTTCCTACGTGTGTCATCATACTCATAAGACGTCTAAATTATTGCACCAGGCGGTCGCCGTCCTGCGTAATAAACTCAAATGATTACGGAGGAAGATTCTCCCTCCGAAGTAAACGAGCATGACGTCTAATGAAAAATAGTCTTATACGTCTGAAACGTGTAATTTATGAATGTAATTCACTATTAGTATCTTTTATTTGACCTATCACGAGCACATAAATTACGTACTAGTCTGAGAACTGCTGAGAAGTGAATATTTTAACCCTGAAAGCAAGATTGAGTCCAATCTAATAAATTCTTTTAATAATGAAGTCATAGCAAAGTGCAGTAGTGCCGCCGGGGTCGCGGGTTGCTCGAAAGAGATACCGTGGCCCTGGCACAGGCAACTGAAGGAACATGGGTGGGTTTTAGTCAGTAAAAGTCTGACACGCCCTTCCGCTCCACCCACAGCGGGAGAAGTCATTTGATGATTTTCCATCCACAAAAAAAAAGCCTAGTGCAGTAGGTGCTACCAATTTTTATACACTTGCTACATTATACTTTCATTTCCTGAAGGGATAGGCCGAGGTCATATTAATATCCCTTTGTTTAGAGGGTCAAAATAAATTAGTTAGCGAAACTCAGGAGACCTCCGCAGTTAGTGGAGTCACTTGTAATATCAGTTTTAAAAATCAGTTTTTTTTTTTGTGTAAACTTCACAGACGTGAGATTGGTATCGGTATACCTTAACACGATAAAAGATTTTCTTTACTCACAGTTCAAGTGACAATCACAAAAAAAAAAAAAAACAAATCTTTTTTATCATTTTAATTTTAAATCGTGTTCACATTAAATTAATTTTAAATTTATTTGACCAGGCTGTTTAGACGTTCAACACGTTTAAACGTCAAAATGTATACCTACGGTTAAGCGGACGCTAATCAATATTAGCTTTATGCAACGTGTACAAGTAAGGGGTTTAGTTGCTATTTTTTTTTAGTAGCACGTATGTCTACTAGCAGCTTACTGTTTTACTACCTGATAAGGTCTAGTTAACTTATCTATCAGATAATTTTAGTAAAATCCTTTTCCATTTGTTAGATAACAACTTTCTTTAGTGTGAAACAGTCCTTAAGTTAGCCTTCAGTTAAAGACATTTTAAAATTAACTTTTCAAATATTGAACAGTTCCTCTCACCGTCGCGTGCGCATTAGTCATAAACAATCACGTTCATCTAACTAATGGCTTTATTGTGTTTGTTTCAGGTAATGTGATGCTGTAGTTACTTTTAGACCGGCTTGGTCATCTAGACCAGGTGGTGACTTCATCGTGATGACGTCATAAAGGTAACTAGGTAATGGTGACACATGGTGATTGGAGGTACTCTCGGATGAAATCGTGTTAGGAAGGAGTGTGTGTTATTTTTGTCAGAAGTACAGATTTTGATGGCGATAGAAAATTGTTTTTGAGGTTTCTAAGTCCTTATTTTGAACTTGCAATCATTAAATTGATTTCATACAGTCTGACGGTACGATCGCAGTTTTTGCTTGTGTAGACGTTTAGGAATATTACAAACCAGGGTTTTGATAAAAATCATGATTAGTTTAAAAAATAAAATTAATCGGATTTAAATCAGATTTTTTGATTTATTTACATATTCCAATCTTTTTTAATTTAAAAGTCAGTTATTAAAAAAAAACATATCTTTATTTACTTTATTTATATTTTAATTATAATATTAAAAAGAAAGTCGTCTATGTTCTAATTGCGATCCTTTTCTGCCACACATTTTTCTAAATGTTTTTTCAACTCCATTTGTAGTAAATGTTATTACAACTTTTACACACCGCTTTGCAAGCAGACTTTTTAACCGACTTCCAAAAGGAGGAGGTTCTCAATTCGTCTTTTTTTTATGTATGTTCCCCGATTACTCGAAAATGGCTGGACCGATTTGGATTTTTTTTTTTTTGTTCGAAAGGGTATACTTCCCAAGTGGTCCCATGATCATCAAGTCAGGATCTGATGATGGGATCCCATGGAAATCGAGGGAAACCCTCAAATTTTATGGGCACACCTATATCGATTTCGGTATTTTTATAGTAACTCGTGCATTTGCTCTCGGAAAGTACCATTCGGTGAGCTGGAACTGATGATGAAGACCACAGAGGGCCATCGGAAATACTCAATTATATCTAAGTATATAACAGGTTGCGATTCGATTACTTTAATATGGTTTATGCTCGTCAAAATAATGGTAATGGTGACTTCACCATGAGCTCCATTTCTCCTGGTTCTTACTAGGAGAACTCCTCAACAATTAACGGCCCTGCATCGGGAAAAGCAACATTTTGTAAAACGTGATGAGCAGCTGACATTGGGTTATTGTAACTTAGATAAATTACAAAACTGAACCACTAAAAAGTGAAAAATAAAAACTTTTTTACAAAAACAAAAACCGACTTCCAAAAAACACTACAAAGTGAAAAATAACTTTAATTTCGGAAGTCGGTGGCAAAAAACTAAAATACAGATCCAAAGACACCGACTTCCGAAATTAAAGTTATTTTTCACTTTGTAGTGTTTTTTGGAAGTCGGTTTTTGTTTTTGTAAAAAAGTTTTTATTACATATCACGCACGTATATGTGCGCAGAGTTTAAGTCGGGGAAGTACCTTGACACTTGTATGTACAAATGTATTGATTTAAATCAACGATTTATGTATTTTATAAAAATCCTATTTCCCGTCTAAAACCTTAATACAGCAAGAAATATATACCAATCGCTTAATTATAAAGCATATTGTGCCAGTAATTTCGTTTTTGACTAGACCGAAGTGACCACAAAATGGTCATCTGGTTTTGGAGTCGTGGGAAGTGACGCAATGTTTTAATTATTTTAATGGCGACTGACAAAATTAAATGAAGTGTGAGGGTTATGGTGGCATGTCGTGCCCGAGTACGACTCTTCATTAGTATGTTTCAAGAATTTTATTTTAATTAAACTAGCACTGCCACATTAACCTACATTATGTTGGTTTGTTTTTATAAACAATTTGTTAGCAAAAGACCTTTCCCGTGTCCAAGTATGTCCATTAAAACATTAGTTACCAGGTTTCAACCCCGACGTAAAAGAGGGGTGTTATAAGTTTGTTAGAATTTGTTGAGTTATTAGATAGATATGAAACCTGAATTCTAGGACCTTATCACCTCTGCCTAACCCTTCGGGGCAATAGTCGTGATTTTATTCATTTGAAAGAAAGAAAAAGTATTTATTCAAGTAAAAAAAAAGTAAAAGTATTTTTAGTTTTTTTTTTAATCATTCACAAAATCCACAGCTCTTTTTACAATTTTACTTAAAATAAATAAACTAATCTGACAGCCAATTACGGATTTACAAATTAGTAGCTACAGTTATTATCTGCATCAGAGACAAACAGGATGACATGCTAGCGCCATCTAAGCATATCAAAGTGTGTGTGAAGAGGTGTAGTGGTGGTCTGTGACTGTTATTAGTTATTGCAGGAGTAATTAAGATATTATAACAAATTCTTCTAGTCTTTCTTCAATTTAAGTTATCTCTGGAACCTTCGCTCCTTTGTCATTGCAGTTCAGATAATTATGTTAGAAGTCGCATCTTCTTTGAGATAATATACAATCTAAACTAAGTCTAAGATGTTCACTGTAGAAATAATTTAGTTTCTTGGTATACTGTATTGGTACTGGAGTAACTTTCTTTGATCCCTACGTCAGTGCATTGATATGAATTAATCAAACGCCAGGGTAGCCCGCGAAATTAAAAATTTTCTTACGGTTTTAGCAATTTGAAAGTCAGTATTATGTTGTATGTTGATTAAAGTATGATTCGCGACCGTAACAAATATGTATTTATAGAATTATAATCATTAGAATCGTAATACAACTCCATAAGTTAGTATAATCACAGATTAATACAGATGGGACACTCCGCAAAATCATTTAAATAAAAAGCGACTTGCTACGACACAATAAAGTGCAATTCACTATTCAATAAACTACAAGTTGCCTCTCTTTCTATCGCGTAACTCTTATACCTTCTGATCTACTGAATTAGCCCCGCGGACGGGGCCCGCCGCGTACTTGTAGCTTCATACCTAAACTGCGAAGTGTCCCATCTATAATAGTCTGTGGTATAATCCTCAAATGTCAAGATTTCGTTAAATAGTCATTCAATAGGATTACTTGGTCTTACAGAGTTGTATTTAATGATTATAATTCTGCAAATAGGTTCATATTTGTGACTGTCTCGAATCGTATTTTAATCAACATACAACATAATGTTGTTCAAAGTTAGAGATACCCCATTGACGGTTTTTGAGTTAATGTAATTTAACTGTTAAAGGTCAACGGGTTAAAAAAACTGTTAATAAATAACAGGTTAAAATTTCAGTGATTCAATCGTTACCGATAATCGTCAATTTATTGTGTCAACGTTTACGATACGAACGAATACGCATAAAATAACAACTTTGTTGCAGTTTAGGTTGAGATTTGATAAGAAATAAGTTTTTTTTTTATTGAACTGGACTGTAATGGAATGACCTTTCCTTCGTACTTATTCCAGGCTTAGGACTGGCTGGGTAAAAATAGTATCCAGGCGTACTTAAAAGATCATCTGATTGTATATACATAATTAATTTTTAAAGTAACGCATATTTCCGAAGGAGACTAAATTCACAGAAATGAATAAAATAATATTGAAATAATGCGTTGAGTGCGTTGACGTAAACTGACAGCTAATATTTTCAACCTGTTGTTTCATTAATGATTAACAGTTAACCCGTTGACCAATGAAAAGTCGTTAAAAAAACAGTTTATTGATTCAACGCCCACCTCTATTCAAAGTTACGAAACAACTTGAATTTGGTCCTTTGTCGCCCACATGCAGTCATTCTTAGATTCCTTCATCAGGTTCTTTAAGAGGAAACGTGGGTGCTCTTTTCTCCATACAAAAAGATGCAAACGCTCTCGCCTGTTTTCTTTCTGGTTAATGACCATAAAGCAATGATTTTTTACAGAAATATAAATATCAGTTAATTGTATGCCCCTATGTTTTCCTTTTTGATGATATATTATTTTTATAGGAACTAGAACCCTCCAAAAATGCTCAAAATTGCCTATTCAGACCGCTGTCAACAGACGCCTAGTGTAACAATTTGACAACTATTAACGAAAAAAGAAAAACATAGGGGCATAGTATAATTATATCCTTCTTATTCAGTTTATGAAATATCTTTTAAATTGGTCCAATGTTGGAGGAGGAAATAGGCGAGAGCCAAACCTCGAAATGTGACTTTTTACATAGGCTATTTAGTCGGATCTGCAGTTGTCCTTATCGCACGAATTCGAAGGCGGAGCGCTCGCAGAGCGACAGCAATACCTTCTTAAAATACCTAACTGGCCACCCGCCTTTCCTCTTAATACGTTACAGAAACTGAAAATGGGGACATCATCAGTTATTCAATAAGGACAAAGGTATTCTTGCGGCGACCCCAAACGAAATGTCACTAGATATAAATGTCCTCTCAGCAATATTATTATTGAAATTTCGGTACTTATCAAATAATTGATCATCCATACTAATATTATAAATTCGAAAGTAACTCTGTCTGTCTGTCTGTCTGTCTGTCTGTCTGTCTGTCTGTCTGTCTGTCTGTTACCTTTTCACGCCTAAACCACTGAACGGATTTCGATAAAATTTGGCAAGGCTATAGATGGTATCCTGGGGACGGACATAGGCTACTTTTTTTTTCAAAAATAATCCTACAGGGGGTGATATAGGGGATGAAAGTTTGTATGGGAAACTCAGTATTTCTTAAGTTAGGGATGTGAAAATTAAAATGTATGCTTTTGATAGGAAATAAAGAAATATGCTGTTCATCGTTTTTGAAAAATCATCCCCTAAGGGGGTAAAATATAGTAAATAGGGGTTGATTTTAAAATTTACAAAACTGTACGGATTTCGACAAAATTTGGCAAGGCTTTATATAGCATCCTGGGGAGGGACATAGGATACTATTTTTTTCAAAAATAATACTACAGGGGGTGATATAGGGGATGAAAGTTTGTACGGAAAACGCAGTATTTCTTAAGTTAGGGATAACAAATTTATGCTATTGGTAGGAAATTAAGAAATATGAGGTTCAGCGTTTTTGAAAAACTCATCCCCTAAGGGGTTAAAATAGGGGTTGATTTTAAAATTTACAAAACTGCACGGATTTCGATAAAATTTGGCAAGGCTATGTAGCATCCTGGGGAAGGACATAGGCTACTTTTTGTCTTAAAAAATAATCCTACAGGGGGTGATATAGGGGTTGAAAGTTTGTATGGGAAACTCAGTATTTATAAAATGTATGCTTTTGTAGGAAATAAAGAAATATGCGGTTCAGCGTTTTTGCAAAATCATCCCCTAAGGGGGTAAAATAGGGGTTGATTTTAAAATTTACAAAACTGCACGGATTTCGACAAAATTTGGCAAGGCTTTATATTTGGCAAGGCTTTATATAGCATCGGGGGTGATATAGGGGATGAAAGTTTGTAAGTGAAACCCAGTATTTCTTATGTTAGGGATAACAAATTTAAGCTATTGATAGGAAATTAAGAAATATGCGGTTCAGCGTTTTTGAAAAATCATCTAAAGGGGTAAAATAGGGGTTGATTTTAAAATTTACAAAACTGCACGGTTGTCGATAAAATTTGGCAAGGCTTTATATAGCCTCCTGGGGAAGGACATAGGCTACTTTTTGTCTTAAAAAATAATCCTACAGGGGGTGATATAGGGGATGAAAATTTCTATGGGAAACTCAGTATTTCTTAAGTTAGGGATGTGAAAATTAAAATGTATGCTTTTGATAGGAAATAAAGAAATATGCGGTTCAGCGTTTTTGAAAAATCATCCCCTAAGGGGTTAAAATAGGGGTTGATTTTAAAATTTACAAAACTGCACGGATTTAGACAAAATTTGGCAAGGCTTTATATAGCATCCTGGGAAAGGACATAGGATACTTTCAAAAACAATACTACAGGGGATGAAAGTTTGTAAGGGAAACCCAGTATTTCTTAAGTTAGGGATAACAAATTTATGCTATTGGTAGGAAATTAAGAAACATGCGGTTCAGCGTTTTTGAAAAATCATCCCCTAAGGGGGTAAAATAGGGGTTGATTTTAAAATTTACAAAACTGCACGGATGTCGATAAAAATTGGCAAGGCTTTATACAACGTGTAATGCTAAATGCGCAAAACCTCTTAAAGGGTCATTGTACTCATCATTATGAACAACTTTTACTATGGGACCAAACCTTAAATCGCGAAAAAACAACAGCTGTTCAGTACATTTATGTTCGCATAATTCGTCAAAATGTACTGAACAGCTGATTTTTTTTTCGCGATTTCAGGTTTGGTCCCATAGTAAAAGTTGTTCATAATGATGAGTACAATGACCCCTTAAGAGGTTTTGCGCATTTAGCATTACACGTTGTATAGCATCCTGGGGAAGGACATAGGCTACTTTTTGTCTTAAAAAATAATCCTACAGAGGGTGATATAGGGGATGAAAGTTTGTATGGGAAACCCAGCATTTCTTAAGTTAGGGATATGAAAATTCAAATCTATGCTTTTGGTAGGAAATAAAGAAATATATGGTACAGCGTTTTTGAGGGGGTACAATAGGGGTTGACAAATTTTCGTGTACCTACCTCTTTTTAAGAGATTTAAGGGATTGGAAATGTAGTCATAGTTCGAATCTTGAGGTAACATTTAGTATTTATTTCATTCGACGTTTTTACGACGAAATTATTTGAACGAGTGGACACTCGGACAAAAGTTATTTGTTATTAGAGCGTGACTGGCATAGTAAATTTTAAGTAAATGACAAAGTCCCCCGCCGCGTAAGTCTGTCTGTTTGAATACGATAATGTCAAAAAGTACCGAACGGATTTTCATACGGTTTTCTCCAATAAACGGAGTGATTCAGTGTAATTCATTATGGTTTTGTGTAAATTGGCTGAAATATGACGACGACTGTTGAAGATGTCGGAAAAAACTCATGCCGACTGGTAGCTTTATGCCTACTATACACGGTAACGATATATCGTAGCGATTTGAGTTTGCACAGTTATATCGGACGGCCCTATGTTTTCCACATGTACGTTCCCATGGGATATTTTCCGACATCCACGCGGGCGAAGCCGCGGGCAAAAGCTAGTTGCCATTTATATAAAAGACAAAACATAAATCCAATCGGAAACTGCCTATTAGCTAACCATAAAAACGATTCAAATTACAATAATTTTACGACGTAATATTTATGACGTCATTTATAACTTTAACAGGGACATAAAGATAAATGACGTAAGGCTATCATAAACTAAGCTGGTCCCCTTTCCAATAGGAAATGCTCCCGCCATGGAAATTGCATGCGATGTACCCCGTTGCGGTGTATGTAATTTATACATGGGTAACACATACATGGCCGTTTTAAGTTTAACCTTATGTGGTGGGAATTAAGTTCTATTTCCGAGCAAAAATGTTGTGAATTCGTGACTGGTGGTGCGTTTTTATTTGGGTCCCTTGAAGAGATACGTGGAAAGTTTATTTTTGCGTCGCCTCGCCGTTATTATGTTTATTGTGACTTGTACCGAAGGACCAACTTTTTTCATAAACATCCTGCGACACCATTGTGAATACTGATATATTTTGACAGTTTTTAGGGTTCCGTACCAAAATGGTAAAAAGGAACCCTTATGGTACAAGTCAGTCTGTTTGTCTGTCACAGTTGGATATCTCAAGAACTATTAACTAATTTTAGATGACGTTTGCCCAACTATTTTGCAAATAAGAAAAGTCTTAAAAATTTGAACTAGGGCATGTCGAGTATCATATTTTATGAAAGAGCGCTGTTTGCACATTCTCAAACATTCCCTCCCTCTTATCTCCGAAGTTTGCATAGAGAAAAATCTGAAATTATTCTATATGATATATAAGTTTATGTGAAGATTACAGGAAAAATAAAACGATGTCTCTAAAAAGCATACATTTTCAGAAATCTCGCTCTTGACCGGTTTTTTTTCAGTCCAAGGTTCAAGTAGGGCGTTACTATTACGAAACAATTTCTTAAAAAAAATGTCACAAGAAAATTACTTTTTTTGTCAACCGCCACAATCTTAAATCTACCAAAAAGTCAGCATAAGCAAAGACCACGTTCCACAAACAAACAGTTCTTTATGAATTTGGTACTAAAAGACTGATCAATTGATCAGTCCCCAGACGAAGTTAGATCGATCGTGCGTAACGTCGGCCCATTAGATAAACAATCACGACTATTGTGTTAACGTAGTAGGGATGTCGACCCCGAATTACTGGGATCTGTGGGTAAATCTCACACTCGAGGCCTCCTTAGATATATTGAAAGAGTCAAACATTACAATCCTGCCAGCGTGCATGGTTTAAGCTAGGATGAAGCAAATCGAAAGCTCGCACTTTCTACTGCGACTTTTATTTTGGCTTGTGTTTAAACGCCTAACAGAAAAGTACCTATTTTACTACCAAAAATACCTGCCAGAATGGCCAAATGCTCACTAAAATTAAAACCATTTTATTGTAAAATTATAACTTTAGAAAACTGACAGCAGGCCGACGGAGCCCCGCTTTGCAGGGCTCCTATTTCTGTCTGCAGGGTTTAAAGGAACCTAACCAACCAAACCTCGGGGTGCCCCCGACGTCGACCGTCTAGGGTTAGGGTTTTCGTCAGCAGGTCGACGCAGATTTGGTGAACATTTAATTTTTTTGGTAGTCATTATAATTAATCCCTTTTATTTTGCTCTAGATGATCTGTAAAGCTACGTTTCCTATAAGAGCGGTGGCCGCAGTGGCGGCCGTTTGACTTGACAGTGTCAAAAAACTCTAGGGAAACACGTCTCAGTGACGTCACTTGACGGTAAATTGCGGATGCTACGGGGGAACCCTAGCTTAGCCGAGGATTTTACCGAAGGTTCAATTTTAATATTGACACTGAAAGCTTAGAAACTTCATAATAGGATCACGTCAGTTTAAAAAAAACAATCTCTTTTAAACCACGTCCATCTCAACTCAACCCTATATCAGACAGGGAGGGCGTGGGGAAGGCTGTCGTCACCCCTCAGAAGGGGAGGATTGTACCTTTCATTTTTACCATAATACTATGCGATGTCACGCTAAGTGACGCAGTTTTGAATTAGGCTATTTTGTCAGGAACTGCGTGTTTTGTCGTCTTTGGGGGACTCTTTATTTGTTGTTATGATATAGGATTGATAAATGTAGGGTATTGGAGATCAGGCACACAAAACTGCCTAAGAATGAAAAGGAAGTTAGACTAATTGTGTCGTGAAAGATACGTTGTCTTTGACCGAGTTTGGCAATGAAATCAAACCTTCAATCGCACGTACAAATACAATCTGCAAAAAAAAGTTTTGAAACAAAGCCAGTGCTAGAAATTAATAACCTCCAACAATACAATGGTCCCCGCAGCCTCCACGAGGCATAATGAGGCGTTACATCTCCGACACGTTATTCATTTACATATCATCAGCATTCTCCCACGTTTGCTCTCGGAGTGCTTTTCAAGCTGCAACCACGAGCACGTCATTAAATAAAACATACGTAGATAGGTTCTCGTCTGGAATGGAAAAGTATAGTCGACCCATTTGTGCCTTACAAACGAGAAAATTCTCCAAAGCCAATCCTGAAAATAAACAGATTATTTTGACAAGCTTCCCAAAAACATCGAGATGCAATGCAACCCATATCTTGCCCACAAAATATGTAACCAGTCCCGCGTGTAAGCTGAAATCGTCCTGTACCGTAATAAATTTACCAGGGCAACAGGAAATGTCAGAGGTAATTCTGCTCTTCAAGAAATTTAGGAGTTCCGGTAATGTGCGGAATGTCGCCTGAAATATGAGGACGGTTGTGGGTGTAAATAACAGTCTTTTGATCTTGTTTCCATTCATATTTCCCAACTTTTTCAATTGCAACCGTATAATTTTGCAAGAACTTATTTCGAGCCATGACTATGGGTAACGAATCCTTGTTTACAGAAGTTTTACGAATATTGCAATTTGCAAAGTGGAGAACTTGCCAAATCTCCATCCAGATTGTCATACCAGCGTATCGCTGTTCCCTGCTACCTCATAAATGACGTACATCATTTTAAATTATGTCCTGATTTTCAATTTTGGACCGTCTACCAAATAATGTAGATCCGTACCATTCGCCATCGCTCACTGGTGTTTATTCTGTGCCTCCCTGTTTTACTAAAATGGCGACCTTTGTCACCCCTTGTCAGGCCGTGCCATGGAATTTTATTTGCAATTCCCTCGGTACTATCGGTACTCCACCCTCATATTTATTTAGTGACAGGCCGACATTAAGTGATATTTAGACGGTTTTTAAATTATGTGCCCGAAATTGAATTGTTATTTCCTTTTTTCGTTCTTGTTACATCATACAATAGACCAAGAGCTAAATGGACCTTTTTCACCGGGTTGATCACCCCAATTACTACTTAATTTGGCTGCCAATTCAGTAGAGAACTCGTGATTGGATTTTTAATTGATTTGGCAAGCATTGAAATACAATTATACTGGCCCTTATCTGAAACCGACTCTTACAAATGAACCGACACTAATATCCCAAAACATTTCGCCCCCAAATTAACGTCGAAACAAATCAGCAGAGTAACGTGAAAATCCGTAACAGTGTCAGTTTCAATTAGCGTGTTCCAACGCCGTGATTAAATGACGGATCTACCCGGCCGCCCGGTCCGGAACAGCTCGTGACCCGGAGGCTGTCGACCGGACGTAACCCGTATCTCGCAGCCGAATCCCGGACGCATGTACGATCAATATTGCGTTAAATCTAGACAGGTGACGGCAAACTTTGCATGCACTAAGGTGTATGCTTGTGTTCATTATAGAAAAATTGTTTTCGGACGCGGTTGCATCAATGGCATGGTCCGCCAGTCAATTGCCGAGTTAAAATGCCTGATTTCCAGAATCGAGTGCTAAAGTTTCTTCTTAAGAAAATAATATTTTGTGGTTGTGACTCCCTGCTAAATTTCGTCTCGACACGACTCTTATTTCGGGATCCTGCCGGTCGATTCTGTAAAAATCTCACCGTGAAAACTTAGGTGAAGTGAGTTTGTTCTTGCTAGGAATTGACACTATTGACAGCTCACTCCACGCTCACTTCACCTAAGTTTTCACGGTGAGATGGTTACAGAATCGCACTGCAGGTGTTAAAATTATCAAGTTCATAGTAATTCACAAACATCTTGGTGAATACTGATGTGTGTATATGTGTGTAGTGTTATTGTTAGCGCGATCAATTGGAAGTGCAGTTCAGAAGTTGTGAAGCGTACAAACACTACTCTTCTTGAAATCTCTGACTGAATGTGTCTTGAGTGTACTTGAAGAAAGTGACAGTGCGTTGAATACAGTCTGGCAAGTACGTTGAATAGTACCCTTCTATTGAATGCCTTCCACTGAGGATACGACGATCATTTCCATCCCGAACACTTTCTTTTGTCAGCAGTGACAAAAGCAGGCGCGCGGTGCGAAAGTTTGAATGTGTCCAGAGATTGGAAAAGTTTGCCGAGATTGTGAGACTACCGTTTCTTATCATCCGCGAATATCTCATTAAAATGCTAAGATAACCATAACTTATAATATTAGTGAGAATTTAGCTGTAGATTATGTTTTAAAGCCATTGATTTGTCCCATGTGTAATAATACATCCATGAAGGTTTTGTGGCATATTGTGCGCGTACATTACCAGCAATTACATGTAGTTTCGGCGAAAGTTAATAAGCTTAAAAGCACGGTAAATAAATTGACTGACTGTTCATTTATTTAAGTGTGTGGTTGGCGGAATGACGGTAATGTGATAGTCATTGCGTGATGGTGCGATATCACTGTCTTTTACCTTTTTGTTTCATTTTTCGGAACTTTGTATTGTTGTCCTGAAGACCAAACATAAATGCGCGATGTTTCCCTCTCTTCTGAACATTAATTGTGAAGATAGTTGTGTAATTGTGACAAGTGACGGTTCCGAAAGAGTTGTCAGTTGATATGAATATGTTTACCCGAAATGTTATCCTTATTTACTCGCTTAAAATTCTGTCTCCAAAGGCAGGGTCTTATAAAAAATATAATTTCTGCTTATGGTAAAGTTTTATGTCATCATTATCAAGTTCGTAACCTTATCCTAATTTATTTGGTGGCGAAGAATGTTTTTGCCCATCTCTGCTATCATCTCAGCATTTACCATAGCCTTGTGATATGAATCCATTGTGATTACCGTAATATGTATTATGTTACCTAAACCATTTAATCTACGACAGACAGGTGTAGCCACAATAAAGAACTCAAAATATCACTTGCAGCATTCACCTACCTTCCTAACCATTCAAAACTCTTTGACTGTAAGCCAAAGACGGCTGAGTTATCACCTGCACATAGTGCAATATGTAAAATTCGTTGGAGTACAACAGGTAGGTATATTATGATAAAGTGGCACTGAACCCGTGGTAATTGATTCACAAAGCGTTGGCGTTCTGCCAATGCCCCTACTATGGTGTTTTTTAAAACAAGTTGCATGAATATTGTAGTTTTAGGTTTGTCCAATGTTTGAGCGGTTTTTTAGTGTTGGTCATGTTTTTGTGGCTTTTAGTTTAACTTACACAAACTAAAGTTAAATATTAGCGTCATTAGTATTTTAACCGACTGGTTCTACTTTATCAATAACAAGTTAGTTAGTTATTTTGTTCAACAAGTGGTTTTGGTGTTTCGATTACTGATTTCTGGGATTAATTCTGGATTTTTTTTATTGCAATATAATGTGTACTTCTGACCACTCTTCTTCAGCTTCTTTCTCCAAGGCTCCAAGCATTCCAAGATTTATAAAATCGAGTAGAAAAAATCTGTAACAATTTCTTCCTACAAGGATAAATTTTCCTAAAAAACCACTTCATTCTTAGAAACTGGGGCACACCAGTGAGTAATCTAGTTATTTCAAAAGTTAATCCAGTTTATTGAACGCGGGTTTACAAGTGCGGGCTTTAGAATGGGCTTGGTTTACTGTTATGGGGAGAGTTCTGTTAATTGTTCCCGTTGCTATAGGATTTACAGTAGTTAGTAGGAATACTGGGAAGGGATTGAAAAAGGTCTTCATGGGGGTGGCTCTAAGTTAATGGAATCGTAATCTCTGTATGCGTGTTAAATAGGTGTGACTTACTGACCGCGTCAATAGAACTCCCGAATACTCCCGATTGAAGTCTGATCTGATCCCTACATTTTCTGTCAAATCTATTGTTACCTGTTGTGTTGCGAAGTAGAAATGAGCTATGACGTTTTATATTAAAGATTTGGCTTTAAAAGCTAAGGGTGAACTCAAGAAATACAAATAAGAATATCGTATAATGGATGATGCTGGCAAAAAATATTGATGAATGATGGCAAAGGGGCGCAGAAGTCATTATGTCCTACGGTCCTACGATGGGCTGGTTAATTTGAACGTTGTTTGTAGTTTACAAATTCGTTGACCTACAGAAAAACGTCACGCTCTGTTGACTTCAGTTACTGGGACGGGACACAAAGCTTTTTCCCAACAGGTACAAGTGGACGAGTTTTAATTATACAGGGGAAACCGTTACCCATAGCTTCTTCCTTCCTGTGTTAAATAATAAACTCAGTATGAAATGGTAATTTTGTGAGTTCATGTAGTAAGGTTTCATTTGACCGATATGTTGATTTCGCGATTTGTCATCGTTCACAGGGTAAGGCACAAGGTATGTGGGTAGTTGGAACATGTGCTTTTGGAGTATCTTTATCGTCTTGTTTGTGTGGAACTGTTTTGCGATTCCTGAGTGTATAATAAGTATATTATGCAATTAGTGAATAAAGGACGGATTTAATGCGAGGGCCATAGATGAATCACAAGCTAGTGAAAGATAGGCTCCTTCAAGTGTTAGAATCCTGAGCGATGCGAGTGATTCATAAGCCATATCCCTCGATATCCGTGATAAGAACCTTATCCTTCTTCGTGGTGCCAAGTTTCTTTGCTTCCAAAGATACTCATAGAGAATGTCAAGATACTTTCTTTCCTAAAATAGGACAAGTTTTTTCAATATTTATATTGAACCTTCCACTTTCAACACTTGTGTCAACATAACTAATTCGTTTCTCCAAACATTGAGCACCCGACTCTTGGAAATGTTCGCATGTTTGCCTGTTTGATCGATTTGTCGTAGAACACGCATTTGTGTGTGTCTGCGTGACTGATGCTCATTTACTACTTAGGTACAAATGATTTCTTTGTGTGTGTGAATGGATACGGGAGCTGCGATAACAATGCATGTATTGCAAGTTAGAAGGAAACCTGGAGTTGAGTATTCAAGGATCATAATCATCTCTTAGACTTTTCCCAAAAAATTTTGGGTCGCCTTCCATCTAATCGGATGCATCTGAATGCCAGTATTTTACATGGAGCGACTGCCTATCTGAAATACTACCAAGGGGTAATACGATGCCCTTTGGTAAAACTGGTTGTCAGACTTTAAAGATCCACGAATGACAGCCGGGACCAACGACTTAACGTGCTTTCCGAGGCATGTAGGGGTCTTGGTATGTAAAGCGGCAAGCATAGCTTTATAATGATCGATCGACACGTGCGGCTGTTATTACTTAGCCACGAGGCACGATATTAATTAATACCTATGTAATGATTAATTAAGAGATTTTACGTTAAGCAAAATAAAGGCAGTCTCAAAGGACCAATTACTTCGGTATATCGCTCGCTTTCGCGGTGTAGTTTCTAATCCAGTCGATTGAAGTAAAAAGAAGACTGGATCTTTATTTAAAGTATTGGCATTTTGTACAGGCTACCAAAATATCTTACAATTAGCAAAAAGAGAAATTTTTGCCGCCTAAGGTTCACCACAAACGCACGATTTTCCTAAACCACCGCACCGGCCAAATAAAATATGCATACGGCATGCAACAGACACATCGATGAAAGTTAAAGCGTGTTTGACAGATGAACAATGAACGAGCGACGTGGAAGGGGACCCATTGTCGACCATTGTGTGGTAATGTGGGGAAACCTGGCGTTTGGCCCCCAATCAACATGGATTATACCGCCATTGATGAACTACGTGAGTTTTCGTTATTCATTTTGTATGTTGATTTCGGTTTTTGATGGTTGACAGTAAGTGTATGTAGGATAAGGGTTCAGAACGCGAATTATTATCGTAAGTATTACGAGAATCTCCTTTCCAATAAACTTCATAGTTAGTCATCTGGGGGGCTAAAACGGCCACTTTGGCAGAATCATAATATGATAATATTATGAATAATATTTGAAATCGTAGAACGGTCACAAACTGACAATTCATAATATATTGTCAGTTTGTGACCGTTTTACGATTTCTGTACTTTTGTTTACATTTATTTTCCACAAATAAAAATATTTGAATTTGAGCAGAAACACTAAAGCTGAATGATTTTTGTTGTATCGTCTTTCCCAAAAAGAATTGCCACGGTGGGTCCTTAATCTTACTAACAATTGGAGTCGTGACCCTTCGTACCCCTAGGATTACTGTCACATCTGTTTATCTCCAACAACCAACTCTTTAGAGATGGGTCAGTGATGCATTCGAGTTACCATCAAAAGGAAACACAAAGAAGTCGTTTGTGTGTGCCCACCCTATCGTCTGGCTTTCTGTCTGTGTCTGGGCTGGCCACTAATCTTACATCTTTTTACTCCCCTTTTATTTTGGTAATTGTTTTGGTCTTAGGGTTAGGCCATACCTGACCGAAGAGACGTCGCGTTTTATAAGTCACTTGGTCCACCAACCATTTTTGATCAATATTCCGTATATTCTGTAGTATTTTGCATTAAGTCATCATCCTCCCAGTTTATTTCCTGTCGGCGTTGCATGTCTTCGTATTCCTCGCATCTCTATTAGCCGTCATCTTAGTAGTCGCCCCTTGCTTGCTAGCTATATCATCTTTCACATGATCAGCATTTGCAGCCAAAAGACGTCCACTAAACTCCACTCCGTGTGTTTCAAGCTCAATAGGACAAAGAATAGTGACGGTAAAAGCATCTTTCACATGATCAGCATTTGCAGCCAAAAGACGTCCACTAAACTCCAGTCCGTGTGTTTCAAGCTCGATAGGACAAAGAATAGTGACGGTAAAAGCTACCAGGTACTAAGCTAAGTCGTAATATTTTACAGCTTCTACTACCGGTCCGCGGGTGTTCGCGTATCTCCAGTTAGATGTGGGTCTATCCTTAAAAACGAAACCGGTTTAGTAAGTTTCGGGACAAGCTCGTATTTTACCCGCTGTCTGAGACTCTGCAACTTTGATTATATGAGTATAAAAAAGCCTCGTTCTTTATGTGTTTAATTTGTTAAGATATATCTGTATGCGACGATATATAGTTTTAGGGGACATGGCTAATTTTGTTTATATATGGGGTGTTTTATTTGTATTGCTGTATTTAGTTTCTGCGAGTTGTCGTAATTTGTATGAAAGATTGGCCTCTGCGCCATTTTCTGATTCAATAAGGAAAGGGGTGCTTTTTGATGGGGTTGTTCATACTTTGGTATTGTGTTCATTTTGAATTATAAAGAAGTGATAATTTTTGGCAGTCGTAATGTTGCTTGACTCAATTTGAGTTTTTTTTTCGGTAGGGCATAATTTGGGCTTTGCCAATGAATTAATGCAACACATTTAATTAAAATTAATGAACGCAAGTTTGGGTCCTTTTATGTATTGAGTGATATGCAAAAAAAATGTACAGTAAATTGTACAAACCAACACATTATAAATATTAGATAGCTCTTATGGTGAAGAATGAAGTGTTTGACTAACTACCTAGCAGTCAGAAATGTACAAAAACATCTAGATTTCCAAGTACCCAAACACTTCTCATACTTAGTTAAGTTATAATATGCACTTTCTGGCACTTAATAACACTACAACTCATAGTTTTTCTACTATACAACCCGTTCCTGCGATGTGATTGCTGTGCGAGCGGTCACTGACCCCGTGACGTCACGCCTAACTGTGCAAGCCCTGGTGTGTACTTCGATAATAGCTAGTAGTACATAGTACCTAGTTTTGATGTGATTTGTTCGTAGAATAGCGAAACTAAATGCTATGTTGCTTGACATCCATCCATAGTTCTATGTACGGGTACTTTGTCAGTAGATTCCACTGTCGCTGTCGTGCCCTAAGCGAAGTGAGACTCATTTTGAAGAATGAAACGGATAGAAGATTCAGGCAATAGTAGCACTGACAAGGGATATGTACACCCACCCTTAACAGATGTCACGTAAGGCCGCAATACTGTTAAAGGTGCGATGGTACATGTAGCTATGTGATAAGTTACGGGAACCTACTAAGACCTACAAGCCTAACGGTACCTACGACCCTAAGCCCTATAAGCCCTACAGACCTAACCTACCATATACCTAATATGTGATAAATAAATATATAAATAAATTCAGGATGTCTGCACCGTGCGACCTAAGGTAACAGACGGACAGTAGACAGGAATCCAGGGTGCGGGAAGGGTACACTCACTGCCAGTCCCGCAGACTCACGAGACTGATCAGAGATGGCTAAAGGTGTCTTGGCCACAGTGAGGGGTAATGAGACAAGAATATAAAATTCTAATCTCATTACCCCTCACTGTGGCAGGATATGTGACAAATTTTGCCAAATTTCATGGAATATCTACACGTCTCATGTTTTGTTACAATTGCCTGCAATTTGCAACTATTATATGACTATAGAAAAAAACCGGCCAAGTGCGTGTCGGATAAGGGGGGGATGGTCAATTTTCGTCTTTTTTAACTGACTTCCTAAAAAAAGGAGGAGGTTATCATCTTAAAAAACTTTAAAACAATTTATTTTAAAATTATAAAAAAATATAATACTTATTTCAGGCCCTCGTAGCATAAGCCCTTTCATTTGATATGTCACACGGTATAGTTTGCAAAACTTTTTATTTTTTATTTCCCCCCCCCCAAGAAGTGACATGTTTGGGTCTCAGAAGTTCATATGTATACCAAATTTCAACTGAATCGGTCCATTAGATTCGGAGCAAATTGGCTGTGACAGACGCACAGACACTACTACACGGAGTGATACTATAAAGGTTCTGTTTTTTTCCTTTTGAGGTACGGAACCCTAACAATCAGCCCTAAGTAAAATAAGTATCGTATCTTAGATGCCTCTGGTTTAGTAAACCAATCCATTCAATTCTTCGTTGATCAAAGATTCAATTGCTTATAAAGTCACAAAATAAAGGTCATGTAGGCAACGTGCCCCAGGGGACTCAATTTTAAACTAGCGTCTTTTGTTCTTATTTTATCTTCGTTAGCACAGTTTCGCCAAATTCTATTTATTTCACGGGAGTGAATAGAATTGGGTCAAGTTTTATTTACCCCGCGGTCAATAGAGCATAAAACCCAGGGTTCGTAGAGACCCATGTATGAAAAGAATAGAATACTCTTTATTATGCAGACCTTTAAAATTACAGATATCAATGTTGAAATTTTACATAGGGTGACACAAGATTCGTAGGGGACACAGGGACATAATCTTACTTGCCTCGGTCATCGGTCGGTTGCCTTGATTGGTGAGAATAGTGAATCTGGTCGCTGGTGTCTATTTAGCTAAGTATAGCTTCAATAGTTAAAAGGATCTTGGCGATCAAGAGCTTATGTTCGCATGCTACAAAATCACATGTCTCATTGTAATAGGAAACAAACTCCAAGAGCATTGACATATATTTTATTTTAAGTCGAGGAAATAAAACTCCACCAAGCCCTCAGTCAAATAGGTCGGCTAACTCTTTGACGACTTCCAGTCTACATTTTTCCGTCCGTGAAAACTAGGTTAAAAGTGTAAAGCCATAAAACTACCAATTTAAAACTAATCTACACGTAATAACTCCTGTAGTATTCCTCCATTATTATGCAGTGGCAGTAGAAAAAATTTCGTGGAACTACGTCCATTCTCATAAACACGCGAGCACATTGTTTAAACATTTAATCAGCGCACATTGATATGCAAACGTGTGCGCGATCCTGCGCGGTTGTGCGCTAATATTCTTTGTCACTTGCTGGCTGAGCGCGTCGTGTAAATATGGCTTAACTAGCTTTTTCCAGCGGCTTTGCCCGCGTGGATGGCGGAAAATATCCCACGGGAACGTACTACCGGGAATTCCTTCCTTGTTCCTTGTCTACATTATAAATGGAACGTCTGTGCAAAATTTGAGCTTTCTAGATTCAAGGGTTTGGCTGGGCGTTGTAGAGTCAGCCAGTCAGTCAGTCAGGACTTCTCTTTTTAATTATATAAATGAAATGCTAGGCGGTGTTGATGATGAACTTGTGGAAAATTTAAAATGTAACTTTATAGCTGCTTCATAGAAACGCGAGAACTGATGCTTGCTTCATGTCAGCTTCCAGAGAAATGTTCTAGGTAAAAGCAATACAGGCCTGCTGCCTTCAACTTCGAATTGCTATTTGACTTAGCTCTTGTAACACGTTTGTAAACTATTATAAGCTAACAAAGGTTTAAGATCCCGAAATCACGACCGGTGTTTTAATCTAAGAAGATTTTGCGATTGCAAAGTAAATATAATAATTAAGCTTCTTTATTCCATATTTTAAGTTTACAAATCAAATGTAGTGTTAGTATTGCTAGTACCTAATATTTTCTTATTATTATTGTTAGTTGTAATGTTTTCAGGTAGGTAAAAGCCTCTTGCTTTAGTAGTCTTCATCCAGTTTTTCCCAGCAACTTCAATAATATCATCGGTCCAACGTTTTCTTGATCTACCAATTAGTACAATTGATATCATCAAGCCTTACATCCACTTCTGAACATTAACCTTAAATTAACAAGACATCGAATTTATTTCTAGACATTTTACAACTAGCACATTTGTTTCCGGACCTAGTGTGCAACACATGTCCGCAATTTGTCACAAACCACAATGTCTAAACGACCGAAGACTTCATTCTGTGTAAGTTTCTCACGCTCATAACAAAATCATCAGCATGTATTGTCCCGGGAATTGCGGCAATGACATCACTATTTTCATGGTAGACGTTATTAGCCGGCCGTACTCTGTTATCAATGTTAATCAAGTCGCCTTGACCATGCCTTGTCTTTCTGTGGTGTGGAATTCATTGAAATGGTTCATATTGTTTCTCACATAGCAGAGCTCGTTTCAAAGGTTTTATCTTTTACCAAATGTTGGTACACTTTCAAAGTTTACCTTCCTCAATCTGCCTAGGAGTTGGAGTTGGCTTGCAGTCTAACCGGATGCAGCTGAATATCAGTTTTTTACATGGAGCGACTGCCTATCGGACCTCCACAAGTCCACAACCCATTGACTGGATAAAACGATAACTCTTGGTAAGAAATATATTTCAGAAATTAGGAAAAACAGGTAACTTCAAAAACCCTATAACATGAATCAAACTTTTCAGACAAGAGTCGGTTGATTGTCGGTAGCTGTCTTAAACCTGTGACTTAAGCATAGCTAACGAAACGTGTTGATACATCCCTGCCTACCCTTTCGGAGAATCGGGAGATACAGGCGTGATGTTGTGATATACAAGTCTGTAGGAATGACACAAAAGATACTAATAGACGCTATACATAGACTGAAGACTCTAATTATAACTAAATAGACAATCTGTATTCTGTGAGGTGTAGAACATATTATTATTATAATGAATGGCTACATAGAAGTGTCAACAGAAGCTGTGTTGACTATAGACTCGTAATTAAAACCGCGTGGTTTCTCATTAAGATTCTCTGGAAGTGAGGTTATTGTGCCATACATTCTTGGTAATAAACTGTCTGGACTCCATTGTATAGCAGAGATGCTAGTGCTTGTTTTCACTAACACTAGTCGACACCTAAATTATTGCTTCAGCGCCGAAAGTTGACAATCTAACAACGCTCTTTTATTTAGGCCTTCTTTAGGTGTCGCCTAGTTTTATGAAAACGGGCATGTATCGTTTATAGCACTGAGGGGGCCAAGTCATCCTTCCCCATTTTAATTTGTTCCTATGTATATAAAGCAGATGGATTGTCGAAATCGAAACCCGCTGCATCGATAAATGCAGAACGTTTAATGCAATTCTGCGTGTTAAAGTTGAATAATTATGGAAAATCGCTAAACGGTGTTAAGCTGTTTTATATAACGGAGCTGTTTGCGGTTATGTAAAACAGCGGATTCGACAATCCATCTGCGACATACTCGTCTATCCACCTGGGCCCAAAACATTTGATAGCCCAATATATCCCATCGCTTTTATTTTACCATGCTATCGAATTTAATTTCAGAGTTTCGAGCGCCCTTTAAGGCCCTGGTTCCAAGCTTGGTTTAGCTCGGTGTGTAAGTGAAATGGCTTTATGGCTGTCTAGTTTGACGCACGAGATAGACGATTCTCACGCGCACCGGAATTATGTCGTAAAAGTGCAAATAAAATCGTATAAAATTAGAAATTAACTATTTAATAAAAAGTAATCCATCACTGGATGCAGTTTGGAATTTGACATTTCATGGTATATTTTTAATTATAATTATAATTGCTAATGAGGGGATAAACAGCTTTTAAAGATTATTAGGAGGTATGTTTAAAGATTTTTTTGGTGCATTAAACTATGTTTAATTATGTTTTGGCTTCCATCACTGTATGCGAAAAGGACTTGAAAATATCATATTTTTTTTACATGTCAAAATTATTTACGGTTTATGAGATACACAGCTTTAAAAAACCACCTTTTTGATCATTTCAGGAAATCTGCGCCTTAAGGCTACTCCTTCCTAAAATACGGCGAAACTAAGTAACTTTGTAACCATCTTTTACAGTAACTATAGCATCTTTCTGATAGGAAAAAATACACAGTAATCTACAATACATAAGAAGTGATTTCATGTGTCCTGAAATCTATTTTAGTTTGTAGAACTAAGGAAAAAAAACCTAAATCCAGGTCTATTTCGGTCTATTTTTTCGAGTTGTTACCATATTACTCCTACAGTTTTCATTAAAAGTGTTCATAAATTTATACAGTTCTTTAAAAGCTAATAAGGAATGATTTCTTGTCATTACTTTTTTAGTTTAATCAACAGATTTTTTGTAAATCGATAATTACTTCATATTTTGCAAGCGTTGTCTCATCGCGCTTCTCTTTCTTTTCTATGCAGTCCGACAGTGATCGCGCTTTTTGCGACGGACAAGCCTTAAACAACACTTCAAACATATTATGCATCCGACTTTATTAAACTTTTCCAATCTCCCAGCAAAATAAACAAAACTGGGTCAGTTCGTGAAATCCTTCCAATATTCCTTTACTGCTGATATTCTATATGAAGTTGAGGCGTGCCTACAAATAGTGCTAAAGCGGGCTCCTGAGGGTAAACAGGCGATCCCAAACATAAATGTCACGATTGCGAGCCGCGCCCTTGCGCTTATGTCATAACATAACCATGGTTGCTACCGAGGACAAATGGGTTATTTAAACGTAGTTGGTTTTGGTCTCGGTTTTCCTATCCTAATTTTAGAGAAACAAGGATAATGACGGTGGTTTTCGGCTTTTGGTCCTTCGGGATCCGGTTCGAAGGACCATTTGCCTGTTGATGAAATTTTCGTTGTAGCTGAGGCAACCACGAGGTTATATCTATAAATTGAATATAATCGACTATTATATGCTCTTGCTCTTTGCCTTTTCTTAGATGCTTTGACCATTCGTGCTTCTATTCGAACATGGTCCTATGAGACGCTTACAGAAGGTTATTAGTGGTTTATGTAATCTGGAAACAACTCCAATAGCGTAAGAAGATTGTTAAGAGAAGCTTAGTGGAATCATCCATTTTTTATACTTACCTTCTTCCATTTTTGGTAATTCTTGTGCCTTCTTTATCGCAAAAGAAGGGACAAGAATGACCAAAAATGGAAAAAACGTTGTACCTAATAAAAAATACTTGTTGTTTTTGCCAGCCCTGTCCTTAGTGTTAATTAATAATCACATGTAGGTCGCGTATGTCATATTAAGTGAATTATTTGGGTGGCGCGGCCAAGGCCGGCCGGACAAACGCGACGCACTCGCGATATTAAACTTATGCGTTAATTTTATTATAGTTTTATGTCATACATACATGTTTCGGTTGTTGTTGGGTCTGTTATGTAGATAGAGATAATTTTCAAGCGAGTGAGAAGTTAAACCATTTTGTTCACATTAATTGAGCATAGCGTTTTCAATTAATTTAGGGGGACGATTCTCATACAAAGTGGATCATGGCAAGGATGATTTTGAAAGTTAAGTACATACTTCATCTTGTGACCTGACCGAATAGTCTAGTTTCTTATTAGGGAAGACGCATATAGGAGCCAGTGGCTGCGAATAAATATTATGTCCTAGGCTCCTCAGCAGTACGTGTGTGGATTGGCACCGTTTACCACCTAATGTTTACAAGAAGACTTTAATCCGCCGTAAATACCAAATTCAATATTAATATCGTACAAGCGGTTGAACTTTAATGTCACGTCTCCACATACTTTAATTTGAATGAATGAATGAATGAATGCAATGCACCAATCCCAGCGTGGTTTAACCAGACTCGATTTCTCGAATGAACCCAAAGATTCACACTAGCCCCTGTTGCCTCATGTTACATGGTGCAACAGAGACCATTGTATATCAAGGAGTAGACCGGGGGGCGCGGTAATGGTAGGGAAGACATGCCCTTAGGATATGGATAAGGATTATACAGCCTATCCAGTATGCACCGTAAAATAAGCAATGGAATAGTGGAGAGACGGGTAATATAATTATGGATGGGCTTTTTTTTAAGACGACGCCGCCATGATGCTTCAAGTTCAGCTTCCTCGGTTAATCTTTTGGCGTTTAAATTGCGTTTTCGACTCTTTTTCTGTCGCTGCTATGCTATAATATAGGTAATCTGCCTTCTCGAGTCTTTTCTGCTTCATTCTGATGAGTTGTCAGCAGCAGAATGTCCAGGACGCGGTCGCTCCTCGTTGTTTATTCAATGAAAATTCAATTTACTCCTGTACACAAAGTTTTATTATCAAAACATGCTTAAATACAAAATGTCTTTATGTTGTTTACAACAGTTTAAAAGCAATTCCGATGCGGTGTGTGATGGAACGTATTGTGCTGATGTGCATTTGAGGACATGTCCGTGGTTCCCGCGGTGGGCTCAAGTTTTCGTTGTGGTGGTTGTTGCTTGGCGAGACTGATGTTGTTATATTGAACGTTTGTTTGTGCCAGTTTAATTAATAATACAAATAATTGGCCTCAAACAGGAAAATAGGCAGATTTACAAGCCAAATTGCTCCTATTTGCAAAAGGTAAACGTTTTCACAAAAACAAAGTTAACAATGTGAAGGGTTCAATTTTATTTGGATGCGACCAGATTTTTCGTTCCATATATTTTTCAATTCGTATTTCAGACAATGTAAACGAATCAAAAGTAATAAAGAACAAATAGTTATCCCAAAGAAAAGTTTTCTGAATAGCGGCACCATTTGCCAACATTCCGCGTTCCTCGATTCCGTGATCAATCTTTGCGTGCAGCCACAACGCCCACAACTCTTCAATTCCACAATAATGGTGTAAACTTCCAAGTTTTAGGGTGCCTCCATCAAAACGAACAAATAAAGTTCCGTTTTAAATTCCAACTTTGTTCCCGATGAGGGGAATCGATGCTTTGATGCGTTTTATGTGTTCCACGGAATTGTGAGCCGCGATCGTGTTTGAATTTATTTTGTGGGTTTCGTGCTAAAGAAGTTTTTAAACTTTAAAATTTGAGAGAATTGAGTGTTTGGGAATCTCATTCTGGTGGAAGGACTAAAATACAAATAGCAGGATTCTTGGAATATTGCCATTATTGGCTTCACTTGAAAGCACTGATTGTCAGGTCATTAGGGACCGCCCCTCATCTATTAAGGCCTGATTGTCCCATTGTTGACCAATCGTCCACCCTCCTCTATTAGTAGCCTATTTTCGCTTGTGATTAGTTTCTTGAAAGCGTCAAGTTGATCCCAACTTTCTTAGTGGGTCCTCGTCTCCATCTTTATTTGTAGTAATTATTCTGTTCATCAAGTCGTTGACTGGTTTGGATACGGGTAACATGCGTGTTCCGTTATAAGCTAGCAAGATGACATTTCCTTATTCAAAGTGAAAAAAGATTTTAAAAAATCGTTTATTTTCTCCACCACATAATGAAAACTTAATACAATACATAATTTGTGTTTACAAAAATACGTTGATGTTGTGGAGACTGGGGCCTGTACTAGGAATACCTGTACACGTCTCCAGGCCTCCAAACTACACGGACAAGTCACAGGTGACAGGCAGACAGATTAGCAGATTATTAAGGACTGTAAAGTACTGGACTGCCCCAAACTTTGGTTTTGATCATTCTGTCGTTCTATTTTTTGAAGGTAAGTAATTCGCGTAAGATGATTGTTATTTTATGAATAACACAACATATCAATTTAAGGTTCCCACAGACAGTCGCGACGCGACCCTGGTGGAACAATTTCTATTAAAAAAATTTCATGGAAATTGTTCTACCGGAGTCGCGTCTGTGGGAGCTTTTAGTCCTCTCCTCATAACATTTCAGTCCAAACTCCCCTCTGTTTGCCGACAGGCGTCAGGCGTCTGTCAACACGTCTGCCTACCCCATAGTATCGGACGTGTGAATAATGTATTCGCGACCGTCTGACTGGTGATCATCGATCCAGACCGAACGTGGAGACTGAAGCATTAGGAATGAGATATTTTTAGAACAGAAAGGCTTTATGTATTTCCTACTTTGTATGCAATTATTGTTATGTCAGGAATATATTCGAATTTAGTCTAGCCATTTCCGTATCTAAAGGCAAAGAAAATAACTGAGGTCTGTTACTAAGTTATCTTTAGAAGTAGCATAACATCACGCCTGTATTCCCCAAAGGGTTAGGCAGAGGTGGTCCTATAGTACACCCACATTTCGCCAATTATGTTTAAGGCGAGCCTATTGACATCAACCGGGCACAAATCCAGACTCGGGACTCTTTAGCTTTAGTATCATTATAAAGCTTTGCGTATTTGACTCTACCTACATGTTTGTGTACTTCTTAATGGAAATCCAGAATAAAATAAAATATTATTACTTCAAAGGGAATCCTCGACTAATAGCTCGTAAATTAAAGACGTATATTATACGGATTCCATTTCCAGTTATCTTCCTTTTAAGCTCAATACTCAGATATTAAATTGGCCGGAACTGAAATATTAGCTCTTTCACTAGAAATAGAACTGAGATCGGAGCTAAGATATGCTGAAGCTAGACATAAAATGTGAATGATATTGAGTCCAACATGGACTGTCTGGCGCCGGTATGTTTTTTGTAGTGTAGACTAAAGCCTTCGTATGTGGATGTTTTGAATAAGTTTATGAGTTTCTGAAGCTAATTTCTATCCTGCTCTAGTCGGGAAATATGGATCTATCAATGTTCTAGTTTAAATTGATCGAGTTTGGTATGTGACTGGAATTCTATTAAGTACTAGCTTTTGCCCGCGGCTTCGCCCGCGTGGATGTCGGAAATTATCCCACGGGAACGTGCTACCGGGAATTCCTTCCTCATTCCTTGTCTACATTATAAAGGGAACCTTTGTGCAAAATTTCAGCGTTCTAGGTCCAAGGGTTTGGGCTGGGCGTTGATTAGTCAGTCAGTTAATTAGTCAGTCAGTCAGTCAGGACTTCTCTTTTTATTTATAGAGATTAAATCTAGTTTGCTTTTGCTTAGATTTGATTATTCAAGTTATTTGCGTTATCTACAGTTCCAGATGGAGCTATCCTTTCTTCTTCTCTGGCTATTTTTGGGAAGCAATGCGGAATCAAAAATGAATTGTGGTTCCGTGTGTGGTTATGCTACAAATCACACATGATTAAAAGCTCTACGATTCGGGACATCTTTCATGATAATAAATTAGTTAGGGATCAGCACGATTTGTTTGCTACCACATCTTTCTGTAGCATTCCAAACAGTGACTCCTGAACAAACACGTTCAAAGCAATCGTAGATCACAACGAGTCGTAACCACGCGCATCCATCGGTTATAATTTACTGCTCGGACGATATACGGTCCGTAACCGATAGGTATCTGGTGGAACCCAGCTGAAGTGTCGATGTGCTGTCGTGTATTTTTGGGTTTAACTGCGCAGTTACGCATCTTGAGAATGTTGTAATATACTAGAGTAGTTGTAGAAGCTTTAATAGCTATAAAGTGCTAGACTGGCGGCTTCATCTAGCTATGTCATAAACGATAGTCAAGGGTACTGCATTCGAATTAGACAATTTTACTGCTCCATTAGCAGGACCCGTACCATAAAGCACAAGACAGGGAAGAACGGCGAAAAAAGGCAGGGTTATGCACTGCAGTAGAGCAAAAAAGATTGGATGATGATGATACGGAATTTACAGTAAGTTTACCAGAAAATCTTGACTTCCTAGACATGACTTCCTTTACTTGGTGATATCGGATGTGAACTTGAAATATTTCCAGATCTAAAATACCGCTTGTTTTGTGTAATAACCGCATTACTCAACGATAAATCACAGCTGAATCATACAATAAAATGTTGATCCAATAATATTTTTGTGCTACTGAGTTACGAGGATGATAGCACAAGCGCACGTGTTGGGTGATTCAATACGTTAGTTGTAATATAAACATATATATTTATAGCGTTTATAAATAATCAGATCACTATGAAGGTACGGCTATGTATAGAACTTCATGGTGAGCTATTTGTGTCACTGACAATGCTAAGGGGTTACATTTTTGCCCTTAGCGTGATAGGTTCAAGTTCAATTCTGAAAGCAAGTTGTGCAACTGTTAAGTCATACTTTCTTAGCTTTGACCTTTTTTTTTACTGTCGCACTCATGGGCAAAGGCCTACCTCCACTCCTTCCATCTTTCGCGAGCCCGCGCGTCCTCTTCCCAGTTTTGACGAAACCAATCCAGCTCGTTCCGCCAGCTCCTACGTGGTCTGCCGCGATACCGCCTCACTGGCTCAGGACACCAGTTCTGTGCTATTTGGACCCACAGTCTGTCCGGCATGCGACAGACATGTCACTTAAATGGCACTGAGCAGTCAGTGCCATTTAAGCTGGGCAGCCTTTTGAGCCACGTCAGCTATCTTTGTTTTGGAGCGCAGTATTGTGTTTCGAACACGATCCGTTAAGTTAACGCCTAGTATACTGCACTCCATTGCTCGTTGGCAGATCTTGAGTTTGGACTTCTGGATGTTAGTCAAAGACCAAGTCTGTGCACCATAGGTTATTATTTAAACCAAGACGACGACGACGGTTAAGACGGGAAGACTACACATGTCCATGAGCTTGCGTTTTAGTGTCATATGCAACTCACCCTTGAATAGTTCCTTCATGGACCTAGCTCTTCCAGGCGTTTTCCGTTCGGCTTGTGAATTCTTTATCTTGGATCGCCTGGAAAGAGACTACCTATTTGGCCCAAGCAAAGGTATTCCTGGACATGTCGTATTGTCCCGCGTCTACTTTTATGCTTACAGGTGTTTTATTTCACATATCTTTCTCTTCAGTCCAACCTCAAGGTTTGCATCACTAAGTTCTTGGAGCACCCGTTCCAAGTTCAGTGGCTGAGGCTTTGACCTTATGCTAGGTAGCACTTAATGTAACAAACCTTCAAATTACGAAAAACGTAGTTGGTTTATTCGTTTAGGGGGACCACAGATGGACAATTTAAAAGTCTGAAAACTTTTATTACACCTCGCTTTTCGCTTTGGGGATTGAAAATAAAAGACTTTTATCGCCAATAAAAATCAAAATATTTTATTTCACATAAATCTAACTGCATGTGCTTATGAAACGTCAGGTGCACAGTTCCAATTGGTCATTTCCTATTCCTATGGAGGAGAGTCGGACAAGAAACTCCATAAATATAATAGTAACATACATCCTAAACCACTGAATCCTTTTCCAGCTAACTCACAATCTAAGAATAGTATCCGAAGGGCAGACTACAATAAATTGTATTAGTCCACAAACAAAGTGTTCAACATTCCAACCGTTAAGTTGCCAATCTCAATATAGGTACATAGTTGTAGACTCTTATAGGCGACGGGCTCAGTAAATTAACTAATAAAACAGCTAAGTGGATGACGCCATGCGGCCGCTACCCTCTTTAGACCTACCCCAGGGTAGGTCTAAAGAGGTCACTGAGATTTTTATATAAATGGAGTGCTTGAATACATATTTTGGTCCTTCGAATCGCCTTCGTCGAATTCGGAAGCCGCTCCGGGTCCGGGGGAAACAAATGTTGTACGATCATTGGCATCTTTTGTAGTGCTGTCGAAGAAATGCACTGTCGAGGGGAATCTAATGTTTAACTAAAAATTGTCTTTCGACGGACATTATTTCTATAGTTGGAGGAACAGTAAATAGATGTTATAGGGTCGTTTATCATTATAATCTCGGTAGAAGGTTTTCACTTTTCGAATCAGGTTGATATAATCCTTTGTCATCATTAATGACCTTTCCTCATCTTTCTGCCGCTCGTCTACATTTATCACTATCTTGTTTTGCTCCCTTCTCTGCGTTAAGATCGTAATAACCTACGACTATAGCTGTAGTGAATAAAACAGATAGGTTATGTTCTTATTTGTCTCAATCCTGTATTGGTTAAGTGCGCAGTTCCGTTGTTTTTGTTTTTTTTTGCTCCATTATCATCGTAAACACTAACTGTATAGCTTATTGATTAAGATAAGTGTCTGAGGTATTTTATCTGCCGTGACTATGCAAGGCAAGAGGGCTAGTCATTACAAAGTCTGCTTTTACGCTCTTACTCACCGGCGGCATGCCAAACGTGGTGATCAATAAAACTAAAAGTTCGATGACTTTCTCCATCTTTAGAAGTGGCCCGAGCATGAACCATGTTTGGCATTAGAGCCTGTAGCTCGTAAACCGTATGATCCATTGTCATGTTGATTTTCTCACACAAATATCTACCGAATAAACTCATAAATATGACATAATATTTACAGCTAAGTTGTGTGCGAAATATCTTAACTTGTCATAGTAGCAAGTTACAATGAATATTCGCGCGTTTTACAAAGTAGGCCTACGCAGTTGCTCTTGAGGTCATCGCCCTCGGCGTCTGGTTTTGGTACTTAACAAAGTACATTTGTGTTACTACATGAGGAAGTTGTAACTTGCAATCTTATAATACGTTATGGCTGTTCATCTCTCGAGAAAAGAGTAGGTTTTGCTATAAATAAAGATTTAGGTCCGTATTACAGAAAGAAACTCAAGCACTGATCTTTGTTTAAATTAAGTTTAAAACTAGTTTCAACCAATCAAATGGCTTGAATCTAGTTTTAAGTCATGCTTGAGTATTGAGTGACGTTCTGTAATACGGACCTAAAATTACATTGTCCTAGTTTAGAGCACTTTTATTGTTCATTATTTCCGCTAGGTAGGAAAGGTACCAGGTTCGGTCTACATCTAGATTACTAGGGTTTCGATTATGATTATTTAATTGAATTAAAATCTAATATGGGCACTATCGATCGCTTTCAGCGATAAAAAAATAATTATTTTACTAACTTCAGTTGTACACTATAACACTAAAATCTTAACACTATGCAGCGTTACAATAAAGGAAAAGAGTGTTTTCGATGAACTCTGGTACCCAAAGTAATATTTAACTTGTGACTTGATAAGACCACCTATCGTACCAATGGTAGGTACCATTAACACTTATGCTTTTAAATGGTGTTCACATACTTCATAAATACCCATAACTTAATTAAAATCACCACCCTTTCGAACAAATTAAGTTCCCATGTCCACCCACTTCTAAGTTCACTCAGCTTCCCAATATGCTAACGACAACTTCATCTAAACTCCATTACCCGATCCTAATAGAGTTTCTCAAGCGCAGACTGCCAGTTACCCGCACTATTGTCACTTTAATTAGCTGAAGCGCCGTCTAGTCTAGTTAAATCTATCTAGGAAGGGTAAATGAGATCGCTGGTTAGTTCCAATGAGATCTAGATTGGAAGCTGTGGCTTTTATTGTTCATTAAGGGGTCTATTTAAACCGTTTCCCTGTTGATTACTGGGGGTTTGCTTTTGTTTTGTGTTAACCAGATTGTGTTTCTGGCTTTGTGTATTGTTTTCTTGGTTTTCTGGATTAGAATGTTCACTTATGTGCAAATCTTGCGTACATTCTTCATCTGTATCAATTGTTATCTATCTCTTTTCACTTGTATGTCGTGATTGTTTCCAATGTGGTTTTGGCTCTGTTTGTGTATTGTGTTTTTGGTTTTCTGGGTGGGAATGTTCACTTTTGTGCTATTTCGGAATAAAAATTATAACTTTATTTCCAATTTTACAATTTACTTAGAGGCGATAGGAGATAGATTCTGCATCAATATCTAATATAATCTAGACCTTTTCACTTGTATGTCTTGATTGTTCCAATCTTTCGCATTATTTTGTGATTTATTACTATAATTCTTTTCGTTAAACCGTCCATTGTTCCAGCATAGATTTCTCTGAAGTTACAGAGCTGATTATATTTCTCCTCACTCTGGACAAGCGTGTATTTGACTTCATTCCTCGGTCCTTTCTCTTCTTAGATGGATAACTAACTAAACATAGCTGATTGATAATAATTATTCCTGCCATCAAACTCTTATGTCACAGTACCTTTGGCTCCTGTGTATCAATTGACCTTAGCACAGAATATATTATGCTAATATAAAGCGCCGCCTGACTCATTCCGTAGGGCCGGTTAAAGTTTCTATTGTGCTGAATAAAATTAGCATCAGTCGCCATGATGTCACGTCATTGTGGACGGTCAGGGGCTGCCATTGATTTATTTTAAGTGTTGAGCTGATAGTGTTAAGATGAAGGACATTGGTACTTATGGCTTATGTATGTGGGTGAAATTATTGTAAGATTTATGTGTGATAGAGCACAGACCGAAATGGAGTGAAATGAAACGAATGAAATCATTACATCAGCTATAAGACGCCACCTCAATGATATAGGCGGATGTAGCCCATATCCTGTATAACCACAAGGAAGGACCAGACCTGGAATACGAATTTGGACATAGGTACTTAAGGCGAAAGCGCCAGGGTAGCCCGCGAAATTCAAAATTTCTTACGTTTTTTGCAACTTTTAGGTCAGTGTGAGCTTGTTTGTTGATTAAAATATGATTTGCGGCCGTAGCTAATATGGCTTTACAGAATTATAATCATTAGAATCAGCAATACAACTCCATAAGTTAGCATTTACCTCAAACCATGCTAACTTATGGAGTTGTATTGCTGATTCTAATGATTATAATTCTGTAAAGCCATATTAGCTACGACCGCGAATCATATTTTAATCAACATACAAGCTCACACTGACCTACAAATTGCAAAAAACGTAAGAAATTTTGAATTTCGCGGGCTACCCTGGCGCATCAACCTTAATACTAAATGTGGGTTTGATAGTTTTCTTGCCTAACGTATATTGGCCATGTTATTGACTTATGCAAATTAAACATTAAATAAACATAGCGCTCTATTTACACTTGCAAATGGATTATATTAGTTATTTCAACTGTTTTTCTTATCTATGAGGCCGTTTCTCCTTACAGAGTCAGTAAATTCAAGTAGAATTTACACTAATTTCGAATTGCGGGCTTTAACCGAGCAATTTGGTCTAATGCATTAGTAGTAGGTACTTGTGAAACTGTAGAACGTTTCAAAGACCATTTACACCCGAAGTAGTTCTTGAAGTATACTTACCATCATAGCGAAATAATCTGGTTGCTGCGCACTATACTACAGGGTGGGCCATGAATTAGTAAACATTTGAAAAAATCGTATAAAAAAAACCATTTAACATATTTTAGAAATCGTTTATTTACGAGAAAGCTAATTAGTTGTAATTTATTTTTTAAAAATTATTTCGTCTAAATGACCACCGTTTCGGTTTTTGCACTCATCTAAGCGAGTCCTAAAGTTTTCGAATACTCTTCTGCAAAGAGACCGCGAGATCGCCGACATCTCTTCGATGATTTTTTCTTTAAGTTGACGCAGTGTATTCGGTTTATCAATGTAGACACGACTCTTTAAATAACCCCATAAAAAGAAGTCTGCTGGTGATAGATCTGGACTTCTGTCCATTTAGGTGGAAATGGGCTTCGTCAGAGAATAAGATGTTGTGAAAATTACTGAATCGAGTTAACATTGTTTCGGCATATGACTTACGCAAATTTAAATCATTAGGGTTTAGTTCTTGCACTAGCTGGATCTTATATGGATGTAATTTCAAATCTAATTTCAAAATACGGCGTAATGATGTGCGGGATAATCCTAATTCAGCCGAACGTTTGCGTGTCGATAAATCTGGATCACGTCGAACAGAAGCGGAAACTTGCTGCACGTTCTCTTCGCTCCGAGAAGTCCGCGGGCCGCCGGTTTGCTTCACATTTAGTGTAGATCCCGTCTCTTCGAACTTCTTCACCCATTTCTTTATTAAAGGAGCACTTGGACACTGACTTAAGTCGTGTAAACCATATTCAACGCGAAATAAGCGTCTCACAGTAATGAGCGAAAAGTTGTTTAAATAAAACTGTTTCACGCAGTAAGCGCGTTGCGGCCCCGTGAAGCGATCCATTGCGACTAAATTTCCAAGAAGCGAGCTAGTGCCCCCGCCCGCGCCCGCGCCCCGCGCGGCAATAGTTTGCGCGGTAAGTTACATTTAAATGTTAACAAATTCTTGGCCCACCCTGTATATTACCAAACTACTTGCCCTATACCTTATCAATTTTCCTAGTCTTTTCCCAACTATGTTGGGGTCGGCTTCCAGTCTAACCGGATGCAGCTGAATACCAGTATCTTACATGGCGCGACTGTTCTGACCTCCACAACTCAGTAAGTGGGTAATACGATACCCCTTGGTAAGACTGGTTGTCAGACTTTCGGGCTTCAGACGACCCGTAACGACTGTCAAAGATCCACAAATGACAGCCGGGACCAACGGCTTAACGTGCTTTCCGAAGCACGGAGGAGTCTCGGTATGTAAAGATGATCACCCGTCCAAGGACCAACCCCGGCAAGCGTAGCTTAACCTGATGGATCGACGCGTGCGGCTGTTATTATTTAGCCACAAGCTCCTCCTATGCCTTGCCCTATACCTTAGTAAAATTAAAATATCTCCAAATCAAATAAAGAGTGAAATAAAAGTTTCGAGAAACCCAAGAACACAGTTGCTCGTTGTAGCTCAATTAGCTAGCGAACTGTACAGACTGTCAGTAATGAGCCCCGGCCACGTGGAAACCTGTTTGACTTAACAATTAGTAAGTTTATGTGGTTCTCAGCCAAGAATAGGTCTCAAGCCAAAAATATCATTGTGGTGCTTTCGTGTCGCAAGTTTTATGAACTTGGTTATGTTTCACGACAGTTTATTGCAGGTAGCTGATAAGAAAGTTTGTGCTTAGCACTCGGCCTAAAGTCAAATTGGGTTCCCCTTTTTCCTCAATCAATAATAACTTTTATACCCAAAGAAGTTGATTCACTTCGATACTAAAATAGAAATACTACGAAAGTAATGCAAGTAGAGAATCAAATACCTCGTAAATACTAGTATGAAACATCGCTGTTTACTCAATAAATCGATACTGTCCAATAAACTTATCGATATCTAAACATCTTGAGAATACAAGGAGTATTATGTTCTTAGCTCTTGAATACACTATTCAAGCGAACATAAAACAAATTGAATTCTCGGAATAAAATTCTGTGTATAGGAATGCAACGAAAAGTTGAACTTTCGTAGTAAATACAACTGTTCCAAATTCAAACTTTTTCGGAAACCGTTAAGAATTTTTGAAGCTAACCCGTACCACCCGATAAGCTTCTGGCTTTGATACCCCAGATATGACTTACCGCAAGACCCGAAGTAGTCCCTATGCTCCCAGCCTTACTGAATCACGTTTGATACACTATTCAAGCGAACTTAAAACAAATTGAATTCTCGAAATAAAATTCTGTAGTTTTATAGGAGTGCAACGAAAAGTTGAAGTTTTGTAGTAAATACAACTGTTCCAAATTCAAACTTTTTCGGAAACCGTTAAGATTTTTCGAAGCTAACCCGTACCACCCGATAAGCTTCTTGGCTTTGATACCCCAGATATGACTTCCCGCAAGACCCGAAGTAGTCCGTATGCTCCCAGCCTTACTGAATCACGTTTGATACACTATTCAAGCGAACTTAAAACAAATTGAATTCTCGAAATAAAATTCTGTAGTTTTATAGGAGTGCAACGAAAAGTTGAAGTTTTGTAGTAAATACAACTGTTCCAAATTCGAACTTTTTCGGAAACTGTTAAGAATTTTTGAAGATAACCCGTACCACCCGATAAGCTTCTGGCTTTGATACCCCAGATATGACTTACCGCAAGACCCGAAGTAGTCCCTATGCTCCCAGCCTTACTACTGAATCACGTTTGATACACTATTCAAGCGAACTTAAAACAAATTGAATTCTCGAAATAAAATTCTGTAGTTTTATAGGAGTGCAACGAAAACTTGAAGTTTTGTAGTAAATACAACTGTTCCAAATTCAAACTTTTTCGGAAACCGTTAAGAATTTTTGAAGCTAACCCGTACCACCCGATAAGCTTCTGGCTTTGATACCCCAGATATGACTTCCCGCAAGACCCGAAGTAGTCCCTATGCTCCCAGCCTTACTGAATCACGTTTGATACACTATTCAAGCGAACTTAAAACAAATTGAATTCTCGAAATAAAATTCTGTAGTTTTATAGGAGTGCAACGAAAACTTGAAGTTTTGTAGTAAATACAACTGTTCCAAATTCAAACTTTTTCGGAAACCGTTAAGAATTTTTGAAGCTAACCCGTACCACCCGATAAGCTTCTGGCTTTGATACCCCAGATATGACTTCCCGCAAGACCCGAAGTAGTCCCTATGCTCCCAGCCTTACTGAATCACGTTTGATACACTATTCAAGCGAACTTAAAACAAATTGAATTCTCGAAATAAAATTCTGTAGTTTTATAGGAGTGCAACGAAAACTTGAAGTTTTGTAGTAAATACAACTGTTCCAAATTCAAACTTTTTCGGAAACCGTTAAGAATTTTTGAAGCTAACCCGTACCACCCGATAAGCTTCTGGCTTTGATACCCCAGATATGACTTCCCGCAAGACCCGAAGTAGTCCCTATGCTCCCAGCCTTACTGAATCACGTTTGATACACTATTCAAGCGAACTTAAAACAAATTGAATTCTCGAAATAAAATTCTGTAGTTTTATAGGAGTGCAACGAAAACTTGAAGTTTTGTAGTAAATACAACTGTTCCAAATTCAAACTTTTTCGGAAACCGTTAAGAATTTTTGAAGCTAACCCGTACCACCCGATAAGCTTCTGGCTTTGATACCCCAGATATGACTTCCCGCAAGACCCGAAGTAGTCCCTATGCTCCCAGCCTTACTCTTACTCACGTTTGGCTGTCTGCCAGCATATGCCATATTCCGACAAAATGACTATGAAGCGTGTATCCGAAACATTAAACAAGTTACAGGGTTTTGGCTGTTAAACCGCTAAAGTTCTGCGAATAAAGAGATTTAGACGTGAAGACTGAAGCCAGTTCGAGCGTTTTATGAACGGCATCATGGTTTGATGGATGCAAATGTGGGACTTCTGTTAATAGTAAGTCGTAAGAGTTCGGGAATAGAGGAAACGGTAATGTTGTTATGTATTGTATTGACGTGCTAAATACAGGGATAATATGGGTATTCTTCGAACTGATGTCTTTGAAACGGTGCTGTTTTTAATGACTTGATCTCAATTTCATTCCCGTGTAGTGTTTACTTTAATTAGAAACCAAAGCCGTAGTTCCTCGTGTGCATGGGCAAAATTAAGGAATACTGTGCATTCTAGAGTCTAGTTCATTTTCCTGCGACTAACGTCCATATCGTTCCAATTTCCTTCATATCCGACTGCCAGACCTCGTACTGGCGCGGGCGTCTAAATTCAATTGTAGGAATTGGGGTCCCAGACGCTCAGTTATGCCAGCAGACTGCCCGGAAAACACTATTCTGTGAAACATCGTACATACTAGGTTAATACAGAGAAGATTGTTTTGTAAGACTGGTAGATTTGCTTTTGTGTTGTATAGTTTTGACCTATAGAAGTTGTTCTTCTCTCGCAAGAAAAGCCACGCGAAAAGTAATACAGATTAGCAAGTGAGCAAGTTTGGGACTACAGTATTTTTGCAAGCGTTATTTGAAGACAATCTCATTTCTATTCATTACTTCAGTATTCACCAGAAAAGGAAAATTACAATGACAAACATGTCTATTTCCATGTTTCTCGAATAATTTCATAAGATGACATCATAGGACTTTGATTATTCAAATAGTAGAATTCGTCAGTGTCATTTTACCTCTTGACAATGTAAAATTGTTGGCTTGTCTTGTTTGAAAATTCGCCGTACCATTAACATGAAAAAGAAGATACGAGAATTGAACAGACTTCTTGGCTGGAGACCGAACAGCAATTCTATCGCATTAAATTCAACTACACCACTATAACTTGACAATAATTGTGTTGGTCGCAACAGCATAGCAATAAAGGACGCAATCAAACGGCTCTGCAAGTTGATAATCGTCGTATACAGACGGACCGCCTTTAATTGTGTAATGACACGCTAGAATCGTAACGAACACTGTATTGGAAGATGCGATGAAAAAGGAAGGATGTAGAAAAACAGTAAATAAATATTCAACTAGCTAACTTGAATTGTAGCGGTTTTTATAAGACAGCCAAATCAGTCTAGATCGCTCATTGTCTCCTGCTTTCTGTATCTAGGCTGTTGTAACTGATAAAACTACTGTTAATTTATAGAGTTTGGAGCTCTAATGTTGTCAGTAGGTATTATAATTTCCCTGTTATATTATTCATTTATAATCTTCTCAATCAATCTGCCAATCAATCTGCCTAGCCTTTTCCCAACTATGTTGGGGTCGGCTTCCAGTCTAACCGGATGCAGCTGAATACCAGTATTTTACATGGAGCGACTGCCTGTCTGACCTCCACAACCCAGTAACTGGGTAATACGATACCCCTTGGTAAGACTGGTTGTCAGACTTTCGGGCTTCTGACGACCCGTAACGACTGTCAAAGATCCACGAATAACAGCCGGGACCAACGGCTTAACGTGCTTTCCGAGGCACGGAGGAATCTCGATATGTAAAGATGGTCACCCATCCATTGACCAACCCCGGCAAGCGTAGCTTAACCTGACGGATCGACCCGTGCGGCTGTTATTACTTAGCCACGAGCGATTTATAATCTTCTCAATCGCAATCATTATTAGCCTGTAAACGTTGACTGCTTATCACAGACCCCCTACATGCAATTCTGAGGAAATGATCTACAATTTCCGCCATTCGTAATTTCTAAGTGTCAGTCAACTTCATCATCTTAGAAGAAGAACAACCTAAACTGAATTATAGATAGTCCCATCTATAGCAGTTTGTGTGTGCAATACGCCATCTAAAGATATGTTGTTAGCAGTGGAGGGATGGCCGTAATTCATTTAAGTTAAGCTAGCACAGTGTTAGATAATTTGGTTACTGCACGAGATTGGCTCCTTGCTCGATTAATGGCGATAGTTTCATCTCTCTAAGGGCTTAATCATCGGAGACTGGTCTTAGTAACTTTGGAATATTCACGACTGATAGATGCAACTGCTAAATCGACGAAGTAAACTTGGGAAGTTTAGGTCATAAGTCGACTATGAAGTGTCGAAGACTAGTCCCCGAGTGTCTATATGATCTTGGTTAGAATATTTGCCTGGTTACATAATTGAGGTAAATTAATCTATCCTGCACAATTCCAAACAGCTTCTAATATTATGTTCGTCAACAATGGGTTCCCACGCAGTGCACAGTCGGTCCATGCCATTGTATCGTACGGGCTGTCTTGTGCAATCTAGGTGTTTGGCTATAGTAAGGTCGAAGATGATTCCAGTTGCATTAGTCATCTGCAGGTCTTAAGTTATATACTAAAGTTGGACAATCCCGCAAGGCTGGAGAGAGAATGGTCAGGCAGTGTGATGTTATCAACATCATCATCTCAAAATCTGGGATCGTCCACGTCCATTATTTTGATATGTATTATTGGGGTCTTTCATCTCTCTTTTTAGACACACTAGCAACACAAACTGCATTCTAAAATCTACCTATAAGAGGCATTTTCCTAAGTCGTAGTCAAGTTATGGGACTTGTCGTATCTTTACCATCCAATTTCCTACGAGATGGGCGTTATATTCATATATAGCCAGGACCACACGCCAGATACAGTTTAATGTATCGCTATTAACTGTTTGATCGGTTTTCCTCGTTCATGTGGCTATTACAGTGTTTATTAGCTCAGTTCCTACATAAACTCCATCTAGTAAGTTTAGATGTTTTGGTTGCAAAGAGGAACTAATAAATTCCAGACATTGTAGTGTATGGAGCTAGGAGTGCATTTACTGTCTTGTTTTATCAAAATCGCCTCTACTAGTAGCGACACTTAAAAATGTACGTCCAGTAGACCCTTCTTGGCTTGTTCTATTCTTGCAGAATTCATGCGAGTTACCAACTTGACTAATATGTCTCTGAATTTTCACCACGGCTGAGATATTTGCGTAAAGGTTTCGTAGATGCACACATATTATTTTGTGTCTGACTTAGATGTGTTTTTGTTTTAATATTCGTGTAAATGTTCGTTAGTTATGTTGTTGTTAATAAAGCGAATGATGCTTGTAATTGTGTGGGCATCTTCAGTGCCAACGAAGTGACCTCTCTGTTAATGGGCCACAGCTTGAGTCACCATTCTTAAATGATTATATTGTTGTTTATATTTTCGAAAACAGTTTTGTTTTGTAGCTACTTCTTCTATTTGTTTACGTATTTCTAGCAACATAAGAAGCAATAATATTATTCATATTCCTGGCGAAAGTACTCCCCAATTGTATAACTTAGTTACCTCACCTCACTTTCGGGCAAAAACAAAACCATAAAATATATTACCGTAATAAAAAATGTCCTTCGTAAGACTAATAAAACTATTTCCTCATTCCAGGGTCTGAAGGTCGCGCGGCACGATGCCGGAGGGAGTGGCCAAAGAGGCCAAGGAGGATGCCAAGGGCAAGGCCAAGGAGGCCTCCCCGCGGCGCCGCCCGGCTGGCAACATCGCCAGGGTCCGGGTGGAACTGCTGGATGGCTCAATCATGGAGCTGGATGTCGATGTAAGTAATAGAATAGAACTCTTTATTACTATTAGTACTAGCTATACAGGATGTAATCCACATCGAAGTGCAAACTGTCACCATAAATTCAGTACATATTCTAGACCAACCAGCGTAGAAATTTTTCTTCGGTTATTAAATGAAAAATTGCTGTTCCGTCCATTTAGACCGTGTAGGTACTGCACTTTTGTATGAAATAGCAGATTTTTCTTATAACTGACGAAAAATTTGCGCTACGCTGGGGGGTCTAGAATGATGTGCTGAGTTCATGGTAACAGTTTGCGCGTCGATGTCCTTTACACCGCGTATGTCCTCGAACGGTGTGAGAAAGGACACATGGCCTTGTTAGTTCTTAAAAGTATTGATCGGATATTGAAATAATGACGTAGTGGCTATTCCTGTAACTCATACACTACAGGAATAGCCACTACGTCATTATTTACAAAAAATACAAACAAGTACTGTTCCGAAGTCGTTCAACTTTATTGTTTGTTAAAAATATTAGTACTTTAGGGTCATGGGTCCATGGGTTGCCATCTATTCGTATCGACTCCTCCGTGCCTCGGAAAGCACGTTATGCCGTTGGTCCCGGCTGTCATTCGTGGATCTTTGACAGTCGTTACGGGTAGTCAGAAACCAAAAAGTCTGACTACCAGTCTTACCAAAAGGTATCGGGTTACCCAGTAACTGGGTTGCGGAGGTGAGATAAACAGTCATGCCATGTAAAATACTGGTATTCAGCTGCATCCGGTTAGACTGGAAGCCGACGCCAATGTAGTTGGGAAAAGGCTAGGCAGATTGATTGATTAAGGGTCATTTAGACTAACCACTCCTGGTGTTATTTATGACGTTGTGATGTGGACGATGTTGTTGGATCCTTCAAAATGGATTCTTTCAGATACTGGAACCTTTGTCTGAACGCAGTGATAGGGGATTAACGTATCCTGGTAATGATAATAGGTTATAAAAAAATCCTTTTACACGTCAAAAAGAAACTAGATGAGTTCGGCGTTTCCTATCCGACTACTCTGAGAAGAAAGACCGAAACAAACTCGAAGTTACTGTCTCTTACAGTCCAGACATAATCTTGGTCAGATCATGTGAGAACAACGCAGATTAGTGTCTGAGATGGTCCTTTGAGTGAATAACCACACAGATTTCAGTGGACCTGTCCAGTCACGAAGATACTGGAACCTTTATGTAAATGCAGTGCTAGCTAGGGGATTAAAGATGAAATAGTATTCTTAACATCTCCATAATAATCACCTTTCAGAGAAAGATCCGAGGACAGGAGCTGTTAGGCAAAGTGTGTGACAAGCTCAACCTGGTGGAGAAGGACTACTTCGGTCTGTTGTACGAAGACCGCGGCGACCCGCGCGTCTGGGTTGACCTCGAGAAGAGGCTCTCCAAGATGCTCAAACGTGAGTACCCTGCACCTTATTAATACTTTAAGGGAGATGCGGTAAGGTAGCCCGCGAAATTCGCTTAGGTTTTTTGCAATTTGCAGGTCAGTGAGTTGTATTGTTGATTCTAATGATTATAATTAGCTAAGTACGTATTTGTTACAGTCGCGTATCATATTTTGATCGACATATCCTAATAATGATCAATAAAAAAAATAAAAAAGGAAAATAATAAAAGCGCTCTTCCTCTCTCTTACTTATAAGCTTGCTGTGCCCGACAGGGTCCATCATTGTTTCTAAAATTATTACTTTTTTTTTTATTATTTTTTTTTTTTTATGAGGGTGGGAAATCATTAAATAACTTCTCCCGCTCTGGGTGGAGCGGAAGGGCGTGTCAGACTTTTACTGACTAAAACCCACCCGTGTTCCTTCAGTTGCCTATGCCAGGGCCGCGGTAGCCTCTTCAGACAAACCCGCGACCCCAGCGGCTTCATCTATGGCCCTCGCATTAAATCCGTCCTTTATTCACTAATTGCATAATATACTATTATACACTCAGGAATCGCAAAACAGTTCCACACAAACAAGACGATAAAGATACTCCAAAAGCACATGTTCCAACTACCCACATACCTTGTGCCTTACCCTGTGAAAATTATTACTTACCACCTGTACCACATCATGGATTGCAATAAAGATTATTTGATTTGATTTGATCACTCAAAAACCTTAAGAAGTAATTTCGCGGGCTTTTCGCCTTAATGTTTATTTTTGAGGCACTATTCTGTCAACATACCTATCCGCTAGAATCTTCGCAATTACGGAAGAAGCGTCGACCATATTCGCCATTATCATTCAGTCACAAGACATCCACTGCTGGACAGAGATCCAAGCCACTACGACTGTATCCAGCGAATTCCTGCTTTCACAGACCTTCACTAGGTCATCGATTCGAAGGTCACCTTAAAAACCACAATATTGGTCTTCAAATTCTGCAAATCCATACTTCCATACTAACATTGTAAACGCGAAAGTAACTGTCTATTTGTTACGCTTTAACGGCTGAACGAATTTCGATGGAATTTGGCACACAGGTAGACCATGACCAATGTGACAGGACTTTGTGTCCCGGTAGTACGTTCCGTAAACGTGTCCGCAGGCAAATACTGCGACTCTCATAAAAACCTGTTCGTGTATTTGATTGCAGACGAGCCATGGTCGGTGCGGTTCTCAGTGAAGTTCTACCCGCCGGAGCCGGCGCAGCTGCAGGAGGAGCTCACGCGGTACCAGCTGGTGCTGGCGGTCAGGAAAGATCTGCTAGAAGGTAAGCAACTGCCGTAACTGAGACGACACTCATGTCTGTCAGTCGACAGCTATTTAGTACCTACTCCGAATCTCAAGACCCCCATACCCTTTGCAGCCTGCCCTGCACTTGCTTCTCGTCGTTGGCGAGGAAGGTCTTGTCAGTTATTTTATTTGACATGTTTAAGTACCTATCCATAACATCATATAATGTCTATTTTATTACATTTTCAAAAGATATTTAAGTACATATATTAAAATGTTCCTAAAATTGGCAAGCCTGAACAGATAAAAATTATTATTAAAAATTCGTCATAAAACATTCCGTAAACAGTGAACATTCAGTTACATTTGACATTTCTAGAGACCTGACTGCACTAGAGTCTGTATCGGCGAATTCAAGCGCAAAGCCCTCATATGTTATCGGTGGATAGCGAGGAAAAATGACGTAACTTTTATTAATTGCCGTTTAGCGCATCTAAGATTAATTTGGGCTGTTTTCTCGTACAGGCCGCCTGCCCTGCTCCACGGTGACGCACGCGCTGCTGGCCAGCTACCTGCTGCAGTCGGAGCTGGGCGACTACGAGGCCACGGAGGCCAGTGCGGGGCTGTGCAAGCAGCTCAAGCTGGTGCCCGCCGCCGCCGCCACGCCGGACCTCGAGGAGAAGGTTCTGGAGCTGCACAAGACGCACCGGTATGTACTTGAGCCCAGTGCCTACCATACCATACCCCAGATTGATACAGATTGGACACTCCGCAAAATCATTTAAATAAAAAGCGACTCTTGCTACGACACAATAAAGTGCAATTGAGGTCGCAAAACGCTCATTACCTACAGTTATATTCAACTACAAGTTGCCTCTCTATAGCGTAATTCTTATACCTTCTGACCTACTGAATTGGCCCCGTGATAGGGGCCTGCCGCGTACTTGTAGCTTCATACCTAAACTGCGGAGTGTCCCATCTGTATTAATCTATGACCATACGTAGAAGGGTCTACTATAAAGAAATTAACTCCTTTAACATATTTAAAAAATAAACGAAATAAATATTTGGCAAAAAGAAAATGTTATTACACGCTGTAAATACCTATATTCCATGAATACATGAATGAACCTCATAAAATGTAGTACTTACTTACATTATAAACCTACCTATGTTTAGAAATAACAACTATGTGTTTACTTATGTATTTAATTAAAAGATTAAAGATTTATTTAAAATGTATATTATTTTAAAATAGTTAAAATGGCTGTGCCGTTTATATGGGGGCTAGCAGCAGGTACACTTGCGCGAATCACATTTCCGCGCGAAAGACACTTGTGGGAACCCACTTGGGCGAAAATACTTGGGACATTTTCGCGAATGGACGTTTACGCGGATGGACTTTTGCGCTAAAAGACACATGACGGACCGAAAAAAAAGATGTTAATCCGTTGGTCCCGGCAGTCATTCGTGGTTGACAGTCGTTACGGGTCGTCAGAAGCCCAAAAGCCTCAAACCAGTCTTGACAAAAAGTCGTATCTTAAAACCTATGGATATTTCAAAACAATTTTCTCTCCCCCACAGAGGTCAAACCCCTGCTGAAGCCGAGCTGAACTACCTGGAGAACGCCAAGAAGCTGGCGATGTACGGCGTAGACTTACACCCGGCTAAGGACTCGGAGAACGTCGACATTACGCTCGGAGTGTGCTCGTCTGGCCTGCTCGTGCATCGAGAGAAGTAAGTGATACCAACTACATATTTACCGTCCTTACACCCCTAGTAGTACAAGTAGTCTATAAAACCTTCGTCAGTTATCAAATTCTTTCTTTTGAAGCTAAAACTAATTTTTTATTACTTGATAAAAAAGTTCAAAATAGCATACCTACTACACCTTTGACCAATGTTGAATTAGGATCCACCAAATTTGTTTTTAGTGGCCAGTGTCATATTATTAATTCGGTCGTTTCATGAGTTCTCACCATTCGGGGTGAAAGTATTGACCATCAGGTCGTAAGTACTTACCATTGTCGGGTCGCAACAGAATTCTTTAAAAAATAAGCGAAATCTCGATCTCGAAAATCTCGACCCCAGACTTAGTATGCGAGATCTGGGGCTGCCAATCTCAACTTGGGTCTGCCAATCTCAACTAAAGATTGCATTCCCTAAATAAGGCTATTCAGCAATGCTGGACATCAGTTCGAACATTAAAATTCAGCTTTAGGTCACTTACTTACTTATATTAAATGTTGTCGACGTCATAATAGCCATTTTATCCCTTTCGGGAACACAACAATAATTTCAGTCACAATTTTATCTTCTCCACCCACAGACTACGCATCAATCGCTTCGCCTGGCCAAAGATCCTGAAGATCAGCTACAAACGTCACAACTTCTACGTGAAGCTGCGGCCGGGCGAGTTCGAGCAGTTCGAGTCCACCGTCGGGTTCAAGCTGGCCAACCATCGCGCCGCCAAGAAGCTGTGGAAGACTTGCGTGGAGCATCACACCTTCTTCAGGTAACACTCGTCTGCATTCAACCGCAAGACGTTACCTGCTGGACATAAGTGTCGCCACATCGACTGTTCCTGAGCTTCTCGCGACCAGTGCATTCCTGCGACCCTCACTAGGTCATTGGTCTACCTTGCGGTAGGCTTAGCGGCCATCCGTTCTGCGAGCAATTTGTCCACTGCCACTAGATTCAGAGACATCCTTAGAAGTCAAGCACCGTCGCCAAACATCTTGCCTCGAGTAATACCCTTTTCATTGTTTTCGACGCCACCGGAAATGTCGTGCGAAGTCGGTCGACATCCCCCGACTGGAGATCAATTAATCTGCCTAGCCTTTTCCCAACTATGTTGGGGTCGGCTTCCAGTCTAACCGGATGCAGCTGAATACAAGTATTTTACATGGAGCGACTGCCTATCTGACTTCCACAACCCAGTAATTGGGTAATACGATACCCCTTGGTAAGACTGGTTGTCAGACTTTTGGGCTCCATGAATGACAGCCGGTACCAACGGCTTAACGTGCTTTCCGAGGCACGGAGGAGTCTCAGTATGTAAAGATGGTCACCCATCCACGGACAAACCCGGGCAAGCGTAGCTTAACCTGATGGATCGACCCTTGCGGCTGTTATTACTTAGCCACGAGCTCCTGCTGGAGATGCGAGATGCATTTTGCAAGACACGGTTTTCCATTATGTAACTTTGTTTTTCCCTCAGGTTGATGTCTCCGGAGCCTCCGAGCAAGAGCACGCTGTTCCCGCGCCTGGGCTCGCGCTTCCGCTACAGCGGGCGCACGCACTACGAGTCGCGCGCCGCGCCGCCGCAGCGCCCGCCGCCGCACTTCGCGCGCACGCTGTCCAACAGGAAGCTGTCCTCGCGCAGTATGGATGGTAAGTCAATCTTACAGGGATATTAATCCTTTTTTTTGACCCGACAGTGTAAATGTCTCAATCTCTCTTCTCTAACGGAGACTAAGAAGTCTGACTAAAACCCACCCGTGTTCCTTCAGTTGTATATGACAGGGCCACGGTATCTCTTTCGAGCAACCCGCGACCCCAGCGGCATCGGCCCTATCGGACCTCATCATTGCTGACATCTCTTTGAGGCGCGCGTGGAACACAACGCGCCGTCGATCCGGTCCTGGGGGTCTACTCCCTAAGCACGAAGCCCGTAGTTTCGGCCTTTGTTACGCGTGTTTCCTACTCCGTATCACCTACGGACAGATGATTGGTTCGGGGCCGAACGAAGTATGAATGACAACACGATACGACAGTTGTCCCTACTGCCGATTTGCTTTTGCCCGTCCGAAAAAATTAACTTTTACCCTTGTTTTGATGGATCGTTATGTCAGACGGACGGACGAACGGGGACGGACGGACGGACGGACTTAGGGTGTACGCTTTCTGGTCCTTACCGGACCAGAAAGCAGTCAGCTAGCGGTAGCTAGCGGTTAGTAGGCTAGTTATAGTTACTTCGAGGTGTTCGTACATCGTGGAAATCACTTGTTGTTTTAACAACGTTTCGGGGAGACCACTTCTGTCTACAATTTGTGAAAATTGTAATTTACCCAAATTGTAGAGTTTGTGTGGTGTGACTTTTATGAACACGGTCATAAGGTTTAAATTACAATGGTTGACGCGCGGTCGTGAAATGTAATAACTGTAGCAGGTTAAAAACGCCTAAACTTTAAAATTTGTTTCGAATATATTTGATTTTGAACCAAACCTCCGAAATCGTAACTCTTGATATATCGGGACGAACAGAGTGTTCAAAATGATCTCAACAACTAAGAAAATGAAACTTTATCTCATTTGTATAAAGTTCTTGTCAGAATGACGATTGTCGTGTACTAGCTTCATTCTGAAATGTTCCTTGTGTCATTGAGTTAATATTTCATTTTCATATTTGTTTAGATCATTTTGAACAGTCTGTTTGTCCCAATATTACTTACTGTACACGCGAAGGTATATAGCTGCCCAACCCTTCGTGGATTATAGTCGTGACGTGTGATGTGCAAAAACGAGCACACTCTAAACGATGAACACATCAATAAGATGTAAAAGCGACTGAAACAAAATTATGATAATCTGTTTGGCACTTCTTCTCACACCTACGTGAGAAGTCATGCTTTGTATTTAATTGACTCATTCGTCATCACCTTTCATTGATCTGCCAATATTATCATCACGCAGAATTCTCACGAAAATTACGTCATCAAAACATCATCCAGATACTAAGAAAAATCATTTGTTTAGGTTTATATTTATCACGACTGATAATAACTATAATTAGATGTTACTTCAGTAGCAAAAATTACGAATCTGAGAATTTGTGTGTAACCGGTTGAAAAAGTGAAATGATGCGATTTATTTGATTACACAGCTCAGAGTAACGTCATCTTTTATGTCTGCTTATGACTACCACGACTCGATTCTGGTTAGGTCATCAAACATTGTAGTCTCTGCATGAGGCAAAATTTCGTGAATCCTTTGTCGGGTACAGTATAAGTATAATAAAAAAAAACTCGCGCACTGAGGGTAATGTTTGTTGATGATTTCTGAAAAAACTGTGCTACTTAGAGACATCGTTTTATTTTCCTGTAATCTATATATAAACTTCTATCACATAGAATCATTTCAGATTTGTCTCTTTACAAACTTGGGAGATGGTGGGGCAGGGAACGGTATTTTTTTAAACATTTTTCATCAAAAGTCGAAAACTATCTTGATTTACTTATCTTTTTCAGCTTTCACGAGGTTCTAGAAGTATTATTATACAACGTGTAATGCTAAATGCGCAAAACCTCTTAAGGGGTCATTGTACTCATCATTATGAACAACTTTTACTATGGGGCCAAACCTGAAATCGCGAAAAAAAAATCAGCTGTTCAGTACATTTTGACGAAATTTGCGAACATAAATGTACTGAACAGCTGATTTTTTTTTCGCGATTTCAGGTTTGGTCCCATAGTAAAAGTTGTTCATAATGATGAGTACAATGACCCCTTAAGAGGTTTTGCGCATTTAGCATTACACGTTGTATACGCTAGCTAGAAGACAAAACAAACAGGGCCTTGTATCAAAGGGCATTTATCAATTAAGGGCTTTTCTCATTTACTTATAAAGGTCAATAAGCGCCTAATAAAATCTAGCTCTCCAATAGAATTAAATTGCTCATTGTCAACACCATATTACAAGTCACGGCCAAAACAATAATACGGACTGAAGCGGCAATGTACTTACGGAGAAATGGCCGCTTACGTCACTATCACACCAAATTGAGATGCAGAAGGTCGACTTTATATACAGCGTGGCGCTGCTTTGACGACATTAACTTAACACACGTGTACAGTTCCACGTTTTCGTTTTGTTAAGATATTCTAATTTCATTAAACGTTATTATTTATTGATTTATTTACAATTTTCAAAATAGCATCTTGGAGCAACCTGTAGCGCAGATATGAAATTCAAACTAATAAAAAAAGAAATGGTCACGCCATTCGAGTTTTTTTTTCTGGGGGTTGTGTAAAAAAAATCATTCATGAAGCTACTCACAGCTACAAACGACAAACAAACGCCAAATAGACAAACGATGAACAAAAAAAAAAAAAGGGTCAGTCACCTTACCAGCTGACATAGAACAATAGCTTCATGAATGAGTCCTTTGTACAGAGTGATTCTAATGGTTATTATTTTATTATTTAGTTTGTTTAAAAAAATTTTTTTTTTCAATTTACTAATTATTTTATCTTATTATAATTTTTGTGATTACTGACCACTAGCACTACCTGTGGCTTTAGTTAGTGTCGCTATAGCAGCGGCACGTCTTATACAAGGAGCGCACACGCCCGCACACAGACACGCTTCACGTACAGCGAGTGCAAGTGCACTCGCGGGCGGCATTCGTTTGAGATCGCCGTACGTACACGTCTAAACTGTTTCCAACCATTTATTTTAGTTTTGACATAAGAACGCCTATGAAGTTCCTTATTTATTGATAGACAACCAACCATAGACGAAAAATGCAATACTTCATGGACGCTATGTAGTTCCTTATTTATTGACAGGAAACCATAGACGAAAAAATGCAATACTTCATGGACGCTATGAAGTTCCTTATTTATTCACAGGCAACCATAGACGAAAAAATGCAATACTTCATGGACGCTATGTAGTTCCTTATTTATTGACAGGAAACCATAGACGAAAAAATGCAATACTTCATGGACGCTATGAAGTTCCTTATTTATTGACAGGCAACCAATCAATCGTTATTCAACGTTCAATGTAAATTTTACTTTAGCGTCCAGAGACCATAGACGAAAAAATTCAATACTTCATTGACGCTAAAGTAAAATAAATGGTTGGAAAGATCCGTGCGCGTCATGTTTTCGGTCGTTGCATGGAGTCGATCTTCTGTACTATTCTGTGGTGTCACAATAAATTGTGGCAGTCACACAAACAAACATACAGTCGCGACCTTGACTGCGGCCGCAGATGTTGAGTCACAGTCGTTGTCACCATGCCAAACTAATGCAGCGGATGGTGCTATCGCAGAGGTGATCATTTGTGACTGGGTTGGTTATTTTTTGAGATGAGCACTTAATAAGTTTTTAGAATGTGGTCAGAATCAGAAACTACTAAACCTATCTTTTTAGGGTTCCGTACCAAAATGGTAAAAAAGGAACCCTTATGTTGTGACTCAGTCTGTCTGTCTGTCACAGCTGGATATCTCGAGAGCTACTAATGCTATCAAGTTGAAATTTGGAACAGTTTTAGGTGACGTTTACCCAACTATTTTGCAAATAAGAAAGAACTAAAAATATTTATATTTTTTTTGTAACAGGGACTGAAATGGAGTCTTAAAAATTCAAAGTGGGGGCTACTAGGGTATTTGGGGTATGGTATGAAAGAGCACTGCTTGCTCATTCTCAAATATTTTTTAAATTTCTTTTAAGCCGCATTGTTTTCGACTTTTGATGAAAAATGTAAAAAAAATACCGCCCCCCCCGTTATCTCCGAAGTTTGCAAAGCTAAACATCTGAAATTATTCTATGTGATAGAAGTTTATGTAAAGATTACAGGAAAATAAAACGATGTCTCTAAATAGCACACTTTTTCAGAAATCGGAACGGAACCCTCGGTGCGCGAGTCCGACTCGCTCTTGACAGGTTTTTTATTTTAAGCTCCATTATATCATAAAATTGAAGGGCAATTAACTGGCATCGTCTAAACAACACGTACAATATTGTTGCACGATACTGGCAAGTTAGGTGCTGTTCAAAACTGGTATGGGTGAAAACAGCACGTACAATAAAATCGCATTCAATTCTGGCATGAAAATTCTCTATCCTTCAAACATGAGCGAACGAAACAAGACGTTCAATAAAATTTAATGAAATATTTGGCAGCGCAAAATACGGGTAATACTTGAATCAAGTGTGCAAGGACGTGCAGCTCTATGTTTAGACGAGGCAAAACTTGCATGCTTTTATTGCTTTGGTGTAAGTCGCATGCGATTTTATTGAATGATAAAACTATTATTGAATGCCATTTTATGGAAATCGTACCCGTGTATGCATGCATGAAATTCTAGAATGGAAATAAAATTGAACGTGCTTTATGGCATGCGATTATTGCTCTTGAACGTTCCAGAATCTTGCACCGTGTAAATGGAGCTTAAAGATCGCTTTTTAGCGATAAGACCGTATGTAAAATTTATATTTTTATATCAGTTTTTCACAGTAAGTACATAATAATTCTATTCTATCTCTCTTGAATCCATTTGGATTCATTCCCTAATTGAATAGTATGTTTGTATTACTTTACCATGCTGTTATTATTGCGAAGTAATAACACTTGGATCTCTTACTAAAATCACAACCATAAACTCTGAAATACTCTCTGTCAGAATACAGAGCAGCTGTCTTTCGCCTCTTTAATGTTAAATCCACATTAATATCTGACCCAATTTCATAATACTATAAAACAATATGAGCCATTCTTGCCAAACTTTCATTCATATACCATTCAAAACTATTTTTATATCCCAATTCAATCGTAAAACGGGAATTTAGTGAATCAGCTGTCGGTTCCAGAAATCAAATTAAGCAGGTCACTGTTATTTTGCGAACGAATCTATTAATATACATATACATACATAAACTCACACTTCTCCCCACGGGGGTAGGCAGAAACTACAGAACGCCGCCTGCTACGATCCTTACATACTGCTTTTGCCTCGTTTGCTAAGTCCTAAGTCCGTCCGTCAGTCCGTCCGTCTGACATAACGATCCATCAAAACAAGTGTAAAAGTTAAATTTTTCGGACGGGCAAAAACACATCGGGAGTAGGGACAGCTGTCAAATCGTGTTGTCATTCATACTTCGTTCGAGACCCGAATCAATCATCCGTCCGTATGTGATACGGAGTAGGATACGCTTGTAACGATGACCGAAACTAGGGGCTTTGTGAGTAGACCCCTTTTTTTATGGACAAGAAATCATCAAATGACTTCTCCCGCTCTGGGCGGAACAGGAGGGCGTGTCAGACTTTTACTGACTAAAATCCAACCGTGTTCCTTCAGTTGCCTGTGCCAGGGCCACGGTATCTAGGGAGTAGACCCCCTGGTCATACACGCACGACAGTTGCGAATACTACGCACCTGGGGGTCTACTCCCTAAGCACGAAACCCGTAGTTTCGGCCTTCGTTACGGGCGTTTCCTACTCCGTATCAGCTACGGATAGATTGGTTCGGGCCCCGAACGAAGTATGAATGACAACATGATTTGCCAGCTGTTCCTACTCCCGATGTGTTTTTGCCCGTCCGAAAAATTTAACTTTTACACTTGTTTTGAAGGATCGTAATGTCAGACGGACGGATGAACGGACGGATGAACGGACGGACGGAAAGACCTGACCTTTCTGATGAACATGACCAATAAAGTCATAATGTCCTTTAACTCTCTATGTCGGGAATCTATTAATATATTTTATGTAACTAGATTTTTTATAGAATGTTATTTTTGATTCCTGACTATCAATCAACACGCATTATTTGTGGTAATCTCAGAGATTTAGTGTATAAATCACTCATCCGGTTCAAATGTTTTATTTTGTGAGGAATAACTGATGGAATACTAGTGGAATTTTCACATTATTTAAGTACTTGTCTAATTCGAGGATTTCATTGTATTATGGTTAAAAAGTTAAGTTGATACCAGCCCCTAATGGTCCCACTGCAGGGATTTAAAGTGTCCGTGTAGTTTCTTGCCCGTTCTTCGCCACAGAGATCTACGTTTTGGAATAGGCAACTAGCTTCAACTTTCTGACTTACCTACTGACCGACTCTTTGACAGTTCAAAAGTGCCTGTAATTGGTTTAATTGAAATAAATGCTTTGAGTTTGAGACATTTCTTGGGGCAGTAGCGTAAAAAAATGAGGAGTTGCATGTTGTGGAAATACCTTTGTCCAACAGTGGAGTGCTGTAGGTTGTACTGTAGCTTATGCTTTTCTGCTTACTAAATTATCGTATCCTATTATCCTAATTATACTATTAAATTAGCAATATTCGTAATCACGTTCGACTCGTTCGTCATGTTCGTGAACGGGTGCCGTCAGTTGGGACTGGTCGTCTCTTAGCTGCCACGGCTTATTTTTAATTTAGTTGTTTTTAGTTGTTATCTTTTTCATTACGGACGCTTTTAACGTGCACGTCTTTCTACATTGTTCTCACATCTATATTTTCAATATGAACGATGTAACCAATATTATGTAAAATATTTGATTTAAAAGAGTGTCCGTGGAGTTTCTTGCCCGTTCTTCTCCAGGATCTACGCTTTGGAATGGGCAACTAGCTTCATCTTTCTGACTGACCGACCCAAGACCGATCCTTTGACAATTCAAAAGTCCCTGTAATTGGTTTATTTGAAATAAATGCTTAAGGGCTCTAAAGATTTCGATGAAAGTTGCAATATAGACGACGACGTTACGAGGGCGAAAAATCGATCTAACTAGGTGTAATGAAAAAATTCGATTCCCCTATTTTCACACGAGCAGTCGACTAGATACCTACTAAGTATTATAAGATTATAACAGTAAAACATTTCGTTTAATCAACAAATACTAAAATTGTTTAGTACCTTGTAGAATTTACGTGTTTTATATGCAAAACAAGGCTTAAATATCCGTCATTATTGTTACTATGGAGAATTCGTTCGTTTACTATATATCTTCTAGAAAACTTTTCACCGTATCCAACAACATACTATATTTCATAGTAACAGATAGCGATATCTAAAATGTTTGGTTATGATCTATAATAGCTTGAGTGATGTGTATTGGGCGGCCGCCAAAGATACCAGAACTATAGAGAGTATGAATAATTGGATATGGAATATATAGATTTTAATATTAATTTTTTATTTTAATATCAGATTTTCTGACTGTAAAATTGTTTCTTACTAGTATTGTTTGTTCTGTCCATCCATAGCTCCATTAACAACACACAACAAGAACCATCCATTATCCATTTATCCATTAACTCATAATTATTTGTTAACATATTTGTGAAAATTTGTAATTGGCCATATTCGTCTCATTAACAAATGAATGCGAAAAAAAAATTTTAAAATCTATATATATAAAACAAAGTCGGGTTTGTTCGAACACTTATAACTCCAGAACTACTGGACCAATTTTCATGGTTGTTGATTTGTTGTATTTGTCTCCGTCCCGAATAGCAGAATAATTATTAAAAACATAGGAAAATTCACAAAAAAATATGAAGAAAATTCATTTTCTCATACATGAAAGGGCAGGGCAATGTCTGTCGGGAAACTTTCATTCTTTTTAGAATTCCAAATTCAAATTCATTTTATAATCAGTTGTTCATTTGTTTTGCTGCCGTTCGATTTATTGAATTTTTGACAGGTCGTCTGGCGGGTCAGCTACTTATGTAGTATTCTAAAATAAAAATCAATTGCCGAATGTATGTAGGTACGCGCATCACTTCAGAACGGATGCACGTATTTGGCTAATTCTTTTTTGTTGTATTTGTAATTGTCAGGACAAAGTTTGTATGAAAGAAACTTCTACACAGTTTATTGTTATAACGTCAATTTACTAACACTACTGTACTAAATATGTGGAGATTTGATACAAGTAACAACCTCAGATTTTTTATAGGCCTACGGTAACAACCTACTCATCCCAATTTATTTTGGGTCTGCGCAACATGTCCCTTTCTTCCATACTTCTCTATTAGTCGTCATCTCGGTAGTCACCCCCTTTATAACCATATCATCCTTCACACAGTCCATCCATCGTTTCTTGATCTTCCCCTATTCATATAGCCATTGACATTCATACTCAAAACAATTTTTTTTTTTCAAATTAATTGGCTTCAATTAATCATTTTCATGTTCTTGACTTTTTACTAAGTATAAATTTATTCCGGTATTTTACTTTTCAGCAAAAAATCTTAGGTTCATTCTTAAAATATAAATTAAGTTTTCCTAAACAATTCAAAATGTACTCAGCTTGCGCCTTCAGGAACTTCGCGCGTTTACATTAGAATATTTATAGCTAAGACAGGACAACGTCTGTCGGGTCAGCTAGTTATACCTATTTGTGAGTAAACTAATAATCGTCGAAGTGGCGGTGGTTGGGGAGGCGTATGTCCAGCAGTGAACGTTTTTCGGCTGAAATGATGATGATGATGATGAAAGCTAATAATTGACATCTTTGACAAACTGCAACAAAGAAAGAAGCTTAGTTTGGAAAGCTCTCTGCTTACCATCCTCATTTTATGTGCAAAAGATCCATCGAAGCCATAAAGAGAGATGATCTAATGATCCATAGATGAGGTGCAGACGGTATTACATAAATATTTTCCGTTTCCATATAACGTAAATATTGTTAGCATCCGTCGTGATACAGTCATACTACAATTTAATCAATATAACTTCTGAAATTGTGTTTTGTTTTGTAAAATTAAAAAAATCATTGTGAAAAAAAAAAGAAAACAAAACATTGGATTAAATACATTTTAATTTTCCCATGGTCCTCCAAAGCCAATTGAGAAAGTACCACAAACTGAAAAACGTAAAGAATTTCTTCCCAAAATTGCTCTCAATTTCATTTATGCCTCACTTCCACATAAAACACGCCAGCCACTGCTGCAACTCAGTAGTACGAACCTATGAAGTGAAGTAGTCGTTATTAATACACCGTAGCGGTCAGACGTGCCATATAAACAAACGAATTTCGTACATTTGGTAGAACTCACACGATTTGCGGGATTTGCTCTCGATAAGTCAACAACTCGTATTTATTCGGGATAGCACTTATTTATGACCTCGGCAGTACTCTCGTGGTAGTGGTGTTCAACTAGTAGAAAAGAAAAACAGAAAGGAAATAGTTTATTTGTGTATAAAATATGGTGTTCGGAGACTGTTGGACCTGCGCCTCCGGTGGCTACAGTGAGTATCAGTGATATGCTGTGATAATTTGATAAATCATCATCTTCCTACTCTTGTACCATGTTACTTGGGTACAATGTGCTGTGCTTGTGCTAAGTGTGCTGTTAAAAAAAAAACCGGTCAAGAGCGAGTCGGACTCGCGCACCGAGGGTTCCGTACCATCATTTACATGTAATTTTTGTTGATGATTTCTGAAAAACTGTGTTATTTAGAGACATCGTTTTATTTTTCCTGTAATCTTTACATAGACTTCTATCACATAGAATAATTTCAGATTTTTCGCTTTGCAAACTTCGGAGATAAGGGGGGGGGAACGGTATTTTTTTTTACATTTTTCATCAAAAGTCGAAAACTATGCGGGCTAAAAAAAAAGAAAAAAAATGTTTGAGAATGTACAAACAACGTTCTTTCATATGATACCTCATATACCCTAGTAGCCCCAATTTGAATTTTTAAGACCCCCTTTCAGTCCCTGTTGCAAAAAAAATATAAATATTTTTATTTCTTTCTTATTTGCAAAATAGTTGGGTAAACGTCATCTAAAATTGTTCCAAATTTCAAGTTGATAGCATTAGTAGTTCTTGAGATATCCAGCTGTGACAGACAGACAGACAGACAGACTAAGTCACACCATAAGGGTTCCTTTTTTACCATTTTGGTACGGAACCCTAATTAGATATTTTCACTATAATTAAAGTGTCTGTGCAATTCTTCATCAATCAAGGATTACATTTCGGAAAGAGTTTTCATATTTTAAAAACTCGCGACGCCTAAAAATATAAAAGGTTTTTTTTTTTTATGAATGCAGTCCATTATTTTTAAATTTTGATAGAATGCAGTTAAAGTGTTAATATTGCCCTAAACGTACAAAATACCAATATTTATAAAAATACTAATTAGGTTATTAGAGAAACCATTAAAACATGACCCTCGTTTATACTATAGACACAACATTTCTTTAAATAAACAACATCATTATCGACTGCATATTAAAGCGACGTTTAAAATCATTAAAAGTCATTTAGACTTTTAATGATTTTAAACTTATGATCACATCTAAACGAGTAGCATTCATGATTTGGAAAAAATATGTGATAAATTAGAGCATTTTCTTAATAACTTAATATGTGAATATTTTAGATTTTCTATAAATTACATAGTGTATTATGTCACGCGGATAAAAAACTGAGAATCACGCAAAAACCATCAAGCGTATTTCTATGAAACGTTCACCATTTTAAAGATAATTTAATTATTTATCATGTTTGTTTAGTATACGTGTTTCAAAATAATACCTTTTGTTTTAAGTAAATAAATTAATAATGCGTTTGGTTTGGGACAGCGCTTTAGTAGAGTAGCGATTAGTAGGATTAGAATGGGTCGCTTTGGTTCTATTATGATTTATGACGGTGATACGACATTCACAAGCCTTTTAAATAAATGACGAGACCGAAATAAGTCATACCATTATGGCTGAAACTATGTACTATCGAAACCCGTTGCGCCTCACCCTTTGCAAAACTTTTTCGGTTGCACGTTGAAATCGTAGTGAATCGATGAATGTCGCCTAAGAAGGATGACCCTAAATAAACAATGTCTCTTTTCTTTAAAGTTTCGTAAAAAAAAATGGTTTTAACCTTTTTTTATATAATGTGTGCCGTAGCGCTATTGGTAGACGAAAACAATGCCACTAGCCACTGGTCCGTGTCCTTATGGGGGTGACGGACAAAAGTCGTTGACTGTACAGCATAAATAGCCTACAATTGACCACAATACAAATTCTCAGATTGTCTCGCGATAGTTAACAAGTCTGATAACGTCATGTTCTGTAGTTAGGCGCAAGTTTCACCGGCCGGCGCGCGGCGCGTTGCACGGATGTAAATAGAACAACTTGATAATTACATGATCATATTTATTTGCCGCTCGCGGTTTCATTGACTACCTAGTCGTTTGAAGTTCTACTTGTATATGTTTCGCGGTTTTTTTTGGTGAATGTTGCTTACAATGGAGTTTTTGTATTGTTGTTATTATAAAATCAGATGGCTGGTCATGTATAATGTTGTCTGTCTAAAAGATTTTTAATTCAGAACTCATCAAAAAGATTTGCGTTTGCATTTGGTGATGAGATTCTATTTGAATCTGTGCCAGCTGTAAAATTCTAAATTAATATTATAAAGAGAAAATATTTTTTTCTATGTTTGTTTGTAATGGGTAAAATAAAAAAATACTGAACCGATTTTAAAAATTCTTTCACCTATAGAAAGCTAAATATCAGCGAGTAACATGGGCTGTATTTTACTGACTTCCACGCAAACGAAGATGCGGGCAGAAGCTAATCTATCTATCTATATAAATAAAGAGAGAAATTCTGACTGACTCATCAACGCCCAGCTCAAACCCTTGAACCTAGAAAGCTGAAATTTTGCACAGAGGTTCCCTTTATAATGTAGACAAAGAATAAGGAAATAATTCTCAGTAGTACGTTCCCGTGGGATATTTTCCGATATCCACGCGGGTGAAGCCGCTGGCAAAACCTAGTCTAATATAAATTAAATAATAAGTTTATTGTACAAGGAGAAACACATAAAACACATACAGGGTGTAAGGGACAGCCCTCCGCAAACTGATAGGGTGAATTCAGTATGTTATACTCGTACTAAGAGGACCGGTACAGGAATTTTTTTCAGGAACGTTAAGGGAATCCAATAAACCTGATTTGTTTGTGTTTTTGGGCACAAATCAGAGCGTCTGTTACTGGTTGGGAGGGGTAGGTAATAGGTATGCGGTGAGTTCGATGAACTCTGTAGCTAGAAAGAAAGTGAACAGCTGATTTCACGCGTCTTTGGTTAGAGTATTTCAACATCCATTGCTTGTTTTTTTTTTGCAGTGTTTTTTACATAAATAGAGTGCTGCGAACACACAATGCAATTTTACATTGGAATAATGAAAATAAAACAGAAAAAAAAATTGAAAAAATGAAAATTTTCCTGAGAAAATTTCCGGTGGAATATGATTAAAAATGAGGAGCTGAATGCTCCCTGTTAGTTTGCGGAGGGCTGTCCCTTACACCCTGTATACTAAACATGATAGTACAAGTGGTAGTCAAAGTCAGGTTGAACAGCTGGCTCCTGAACTAATTAAAAAGATACTTGAATAATATACCTCTGCGATGGAGTTTTTTAAATGGCAAGCAACTGCTGGTCCTCTGGAGACCCTTCAAGTTATATAAACTCATGCCCAAAAACGAGAGCTTGGGTTTACTGCGCCTAGAAATAGACCTGCAAATTAATAATAATATCCATGGACATTTCACACAACGCCATCTAGTCCTAAGCTAAGCAACCTAATGCTTGTGTTATGGTAACGAGATGGCTGATAAACTACTTATATACATTGTACTAGCCATCATAGATTTAGCATAGCCCATTATTTATCTAAACGTGGCCTATCATTCATTGTATTTCATTCAGCATGCCAGAAGTTATGATAAACATTGAACGCTAAAGTATTGCATCCTGAGGAAATGCACTCGTAAATAATCAATAATGACTTGTTGTATGTAAAATTATGCAAGTTTTGAGAGGTAGGAGCTGTTGCGATGGATATCAACGTGTGCAGAATTAGACAAGTAAATAGTTCAGATGTACTATGCGAGCCAAATAAGAATAGTACTGTCAAGACGCCATTTTGTTCCGCAATACTCGCGAACTTCGTTACCAATGCGTACTAATTTGACAGCTATCGGCACTTAGATAATATACATCTAGATGGAGCCACCGCGTGGCCGGTCATGAGACAGCAATATAATACTTTTTCTAGGTTATGTGGTATGAGAAATGAAGTTTAACGTAATAAATCTTCCATATTTTGGACTGAAACCCATGTCAATACATACGCACAATGCATAAACTGTCCAAAAAAGTTAAATTAATCGACGCAAGATAAATTTTGTAACAGTGAAAGCACTTTGTTTGGCTAACATTCAAAAGTTCGCCAAGCAAAAATACGCCACGCCGTAAGAGACAGAACATACGATGTTTTATTTTTATTTTATTTATAAGGAACAACTAACAGCTACAATATAAAACATAGAAAAGGAAATACACAAAACATATAGACAATATTGCAGCCCACAACGCTGTTCACAGATTAACTACAGGAATACAAACAGTGAAAATAATAATCATCGCTAGGGTTACAAATACATTTTTTTTTTTTTTTTTTTTTTTTTTTTTTTAACTAAACTACTTTATGTATTGTGTTTAAAATAATAATGTGTAATGTATGTGTAGGGGTGTGTGTGTGTGTGAGGGTGTGTGAGGGTGTGTGTGTCTGTGTGTTTGTTTGTGTGAGTGTATATTGTGTGTAAAAATAATGTAGGTACATACATGATACTCAAAAAAATGGCACAAAAAGAAAAATATAAAATTAAAAATTCAAGAAAGCTCCTTATGTATAAGACTTTTGAACCTATAGGGAGCACATGCAAAAATGTCTATATGTTCAAAAGTCCTATTGTAGGAGTCAACCATTCTGCGAACAGGCGAACGCAAACCAGAGTTGGACTTGCAGGTGCCCACTGAAAATAATCTACCAGCGCACACCTTTCGCCTATGGACTGTCCTAGGAACCGCATAACACAACATGTTGGACAGTTCAATGCAATCAAATTTGTTTGTAACAATATTATATAAATTCATGGCTTCTAAATATTTACGTCTATTTTCAAGTGTTGCGAGCTTATACTTTGCAAGCAAGTCTTTATAAGGCAAATAATATCCATAGCATCTGTAATGCATGGTACGTAGGAATTTGTGTTGAACACGCTCAATCATTTCAACGTACTTTTTGTAATATGGACTCCAAACGGACACGGCATACTCCAGTTGAGAACGTACAAGAGACTTATACAAGTAAATATAGGAAGAAGGCTTTTTAAAATCAACTGTTGATCGTAATACAAATCCATAAAGTTGATACGCTTTATTAACAATCTTTCCTATATGTAGATCCAAACAGAGCTTAGAGTCAATGATAACACCGAGATCACGAATAAAGTCCACTTTAAGTAGAGGGGCATTGCACAACGTGTATGTATAGTTTATTTTAGTTTTATTTTTTGTAAAATTTAAGAAGTTACATTTGGGTAAGCTTAGTTGTAACTTATTTTTCTGGCAATAACAGGATAGTCGGTCCAAATCTTGCTGCAGCAGAAGGCAATCATTTGTTTGTCGTATGGCTCTATATACCTTGAGGTCGTCGGCATATAGTAAAAACTTGGTATTGCGAAAACATTGGCTGATGTCATTTATATATAAAATAAACAAAAGAGGACCAAGTATAGAGCCTTGAGGCACACCAGAGGTCACTTGTGCGATGTTAGATTGGTGACCATTAATTACAACCCTCTGACTGCGATTGGTTATATAAGAGGTAAACCACCTCAGAAGATTACCACGGATTCCGTTGAACGCTATCTTATTTAGTAGTATTTCATGGTCTACCTTGTCGAAAGCCTTACAAAAGTCCGTATACACTGCATCCACTTGTACACGATTATCAACACAATCAAACAAAAAGCTAGAAAATAATAATAAGTTAGTATTTGTCGACCGCCGTTTTACGAAACCGTGTTGTTGTTGAATTATAATGTTGTGGAGTACAGGATAAATTTCGTTATGGACTAACCTTTCAAAGAGTTTCGACAAGGCAGACAGGATGGAAATAGGACGATAGTGTTCTACGCTGCGTTTAGATCCAGTTTTGTGAACGGGCACAACATACGCATGCTTCCACAGTTTAGGTACAACTCCCTCAGATATACAGTTTTGTCTCAATTTTCCTATTAATTTCGTATATGTGTATCACTTCCACACTTCACACTGTAATCATGGCAACGTCTAGACTCTAGACGTTGCCATGATTACAGTGTGAAGTGTGGAAGTGACTACCGATACAAAGACATTGAACCTCTAGACTCTAGAGGTTCAATGTCTTTGTATCGGTAGTCCTAATTTGACAGCTATCGTGTGAAGTTGGCAGCAAGCGCCATCCTATTCTTAGTTGGCTCGCATACTATTGTGGTTAGTATTTTGTCCGACTTGGCTTAGTTTTATTCCTTTACAAACATAAGTACAACATTGGCACAACACACGGTGAAGAACCACATAATAGACTAGTAGTGGTTGCAAGCGCTACTGGGTACTGCTGACCCTCAAATGATTCCAACTCCGATTGATAATGTGCACGCAATTAGGGTAGTAGGGTAGATTGGCCCCATAAAAATTTGGTCAAGATGGTTGGTTCCGATGAATGGTTTTTGAGTTAACTTCAATAATAGGTACTTATTTTTTCCACATAGTGTATGTTATCAAAGTACTTATTAAAATTTGTGTTATTATGTTTGTCGTCTGATGAGTGATTATAAAGATTCCCGTCTTTCAAGCGTTACATTTCTTACCCACGGGACTCACTTGATGAATTTCAGTAATGTCATCCTCACATAATATTTCAGCACCATCATCTATATAAATAAAAAGAGAAGTCCTGACTGACTGATTCACTGACTCATCAACGCCGAAAGAGCTAGAAAGCTGAAATTTTGCACAGAGGTTCCCTTTGTAACGTAGACAAGGAATAAGGAAGGATTTCCCTGTAGTACGTTCCCGTGGGAAATTTTCCGATATCCACGCCGGCGAAGCCGCGGGCAAAAGCTAGTCCTCATCATAATACTTATGACTCGACAATAATCTGTATCCTTCCTCTGCAGCACTGGCACAGGGCGACAAGGATGAATCGATGCCCGCAGACGCGGCCAAGCGCCACACCATGCCGCCGCAGCCCGCACCACGGCCCACCATCAAAGATAAGGTAATTTATACCTACTTACTATGAGGTTGGTGATAGTTAATAAGTTGTGTATAAGTATAGCATGTTTGTGAGGGGTGGTGAGGTTGCCAACAGCCTGTTCTTGTGATGCTCATGTGGACATGGTTAAGACCTGAGTGAGGAGATTTCAACAAGAAAATAAACCAACCCTCTGTCATCCAAAGAAAAACTTTTATTTGGAAGACTATTGATTCTTGTTTAGGGTTGCCAGATGGTATCCAAAAGGAGGACATGACCTCGTTTTCTATGTTTTGTCCTCCCGTCCTCCCTTACCTACTGTAAGTCCTCCTTTTTGCTAAACATCGTTGTAAATTTCGTGTCGTGCGCCGTGCATGCGTGCATGCGTTTTTTCACTGATTAATACTCAGTGGAGCAAACAGAGGAACAGACTAAGTGTGCAGTCAGTTAAATCTTTAATTCTTACTCAATACAACTTCAAAAACATGACGTGTGAAGATTTTTATAATTTTTGCTGAAAAACCAAGAACTTGCAAAAATTGGCAGCTGAGCTGAATATTAATATAATGTGAAAAACTGTCCTCCTTTTTTTTTACAGAAAAACTCCTTTTTAGACCCATCTCCCGTCCTTTATCAAATTATCACCTGGCAACCCTATTCTTGTTGAGCTCATTGAAAGCTCTTTTCATATTGATAAAATAATGTTCGAAAACCGGGAGTTTGGCAACCCTGGAGATGTGTTCAGTAGGATTTTTAGTCTCCGAGGAGAATATTAACGAGTTGGGGTTTTATACGTTTTTGATTGAGGATATTCTAGAAATTACTTACTGTATCAGAGATTCTCTGAAGGAAACTGAACACATCTCATGTTAGCTGCATTAACATTTTGGTCATTGTTCTTAATTAATTTATTTAAAAAAAGTATCTCCTTGAAATGTTGAAACAGCTTAACATAGTATTAATACAATAAGTGTGATTAACAGTCCGATAGCATATACCTGACGATTATCTAATGCAAAATGCAATGAATCTAATGATGACCTCAGTACATGTCTGTTCGAATATCTTATTAGTCACATGAATATGGACAGCAGCAATAGAAACAATGACAGCAGCAATAGAGAGAAATCTATTAAAAAAAGTATGTGTGTATCAGCTTCGACGCACGACGGGAGTTTACTCCTGTGCCGTTCAGACTTTCTATTGTTTCACGAAAACAAAGGACCATAGCGGCAGGGTTTCTTCAATGAATCAGTGCAAAAAGCAACTTTAAGGTATAAAGGCGTTCGTTTTGTTTTACGTTGCGTAGAAAAACGTAACACCGCTTTTGAGTTAACGCTTGTATTTCACTCATAAAATTTCCATACCGGAATCCTTATATTAAAATCGATTCTTAAGGAGTAAGTTCAAAAAAAATGTGGCGGTCTTTGTCACAAAATGTAAACTTCACCCATTTCTCAACTGAAAGACCTGACATTTACTTTATTTTATGGTTATCATAACAGGTGATTATGAAGCTATTTTTAGAAGGATTATCACTGCATTAGTCACCTAACTAAGATGAGGCATTTATTTACTTATACTGATCCCAGACATGACACTCGCTACAACATATTAAACTAAATGATGCAGTTTTTACACGTAGGTATGTGCTATCGGTCGAATTATATATACATAACATGTATTTAGTTTTAACACTATATTCTAGAGGGCATGGTGATATCATACCATCATAGGGTGGGGCCAGATTAAACCTAGCGTAATTTTCGGCGCTCAAGATGAGCCAGATCTTAATGTACCATATACTCAGAAATAAATGGTTTTCTATTCAGCCAATTTTCGGCTGAATCGATTTTTTTTGTTTTGTGAGGACTCATTTTGCGTTGAAACTGCAACGTAATTTCGGCGACTCACTTTGAGTGGCGTAAATTACGCCAGGCTACGCCCCATCCATATATCAGTTGTACTAACAATAACATTGATTTCACTTACAAACTTCAAATGGTATTGGTTTCATATTTAGATGTTTTGTTGATTTTCATCTCTTTACTAATGTCATGTTTCATTAAGAGTAATGTTGCCAGATATTGCGTAAAACTATTAAGATATTTAGTCAATTCCGGTTCAAATTATTACGGTAATCAAGAGTTACTAAAATCCTCACCAATTAATTGTTTCTTAATGCTATAATCCAAAAGAATACTTTGACTTGTTATAAAGTCAACTAAGCCACAATCCGGGCTTACTGTTCGTCATTATGTTTAAGTTTCAAAGAAAAGCATAGGTCATAATTCCGTGCATATTTATTTATTTATTATTAGGAAGGCTTACATGCTAATTACAAATAATAGTTAACCACAACATATTATCAATTTGCTAATAAAAAGCCTTCACAGATATATATAGGGTGACTGGTAATTAGTGACCGATACTTAAACACATGATTATACTCATGATAACAAACAACTTTTACTATGAGACCAAAACTGAAATCGCGAAAAAAAATCAGCTTCCCCATACTTTCATTTTCGCATAACTCGTCAAAATGTAGGGAGCAGCTGATTTTTTTTTCGCGATTTCAGGTTTGGTCCCATAGTAAAAGTTGTTTGTTATCATGAGCACAATCATGTGTTTAAGTATCGGTCACTAATTACCAGTCACCCTATATATATATATATATAAATCGATTAATTCAAGCTGAACAGTTACCGTCTTATTATAAAACAAGGTTCATCTTCAAACCCAGGTTTAAACCATGGACCCTTTTTTGATTTTCGAACTTTATTCCGACACATTGAGATGTCAATTTTACAAAACTGACAACGTAGTACCGGACTAAGTTGTCAGTTTTGTATAAAAAAAACTGTATTTCTATCACAGTTAGGTTCTCATTACAAAAACTGGCTCAATGGTTTAAACCATGTCAGAAGAAAAACCTCGTTTTGTAATAAGACCGTTAAAGTTAAAGTCCGATGTCCGAACAGCGACCACTCGCCGAATAAATTCAAAAATGGAACAGAATTTGTATGAAATTGTCTGTTTTTAAGTAAGTTAATAGAAACTTAATAGTAGGTGGTAAAACAGGCCCTAAGTAGGTTAGTTTTATTTATTAGTAGGTTAGTTTTATTAGTAGGGTAGGGTAGTAGTTTATATCTGGCAACAAACTGGTGCACGAACTAACGGTGTGCGCACGCGGCCGGACAGCTGCGGCGACGCTCGGGCGGCACGGCCAGCGCCTCGTCCGCCTCCTCGCTGGAGGGAGAGTACCTCGCCGACAAGCTCGACAAGGTGTGACGCACCGACACACTCACCCACTCCCTACACGTACAGGGTGTAAAAAGAACCATAACTGCTCGTAGGATAGCCATCACCTACGCATCCTGTATGTCAAACTAAGTAACATTGAGCAAAACTTGTCGCTACGAAACGCCTTTTATTTTTTCATTTTTCATTTTTTTTCCTTTTTGTCTTTTCTTTTTAAAAAATTGTCGCTAGGAAACGACTTTTATTTTTCTTTTTCTTTTCGTCTTTTCTTTTTCTTTTTTAAAAATTGTCGCTAGGAAACGACTTTTTATTTTTCTTTTTTTTTTCCTTTTTCTTTTCTTTTTTTCCTTTTTCCCTTTCTTTCTTTTTCTTTTTTTTCCCTTTTTTTCTTTTTTCTTTTCTTTTGGTGTGACATTCGCTGTTTACGGCAACACACAAAGTTACGCTGGCAAAACATAATGCTTATGGGTGCATTCAACATTTAACACTGGCTTCCGTGAATAAAAATTGGTTCTTCGACCTTCAATATCTCCGTAACCAGAAGGTTCCCAGGTCCAGTGACTCTCAGCTTCGTTAAGCTTCTTTTTACACCCGTTATGTATACACACACTGCCGGTTAGATTCGGAGAGTACCTCACCGACAAGGTAACCCATCTCCTCACCCCATTCTATTCTCTATTCACATTCTATTCTATTCTATTCTCCATTCATCATAATTTCCCAACACATAAGACAGACTTTTCGCGCGCTTTAGTAGCTTGAAAATTGGAGTTCCGTAAGCAGTGTAGTTTATGGTTAGCAGTGACAGATAAAACACGATTCCTGCAATTTAGCCTTGTATTCTAGCCTTCGCCATCGGTGGTAACAACAGAAACACTAAAGGTGCCCGAAGGTGACCGCAACCGCAGAACGCAGCGGCAACGTCGCCCAATAGCAATGACCGACCGCAGCGAGACGACTGGTTTCTCTGTAAGCCGACGTACACACGGACGTAAAAATGTCGTGGCGATTTTTTTCCGCGCACTGAAATTTCAACGCTCTGCTTAGCGCTGAGAGTTGAAAATCCAACAGTGTGTTTTTTTGACGTGCTCGGATGCACTCTGTTGTTGTTAGGTTGGATTCTCAAAGCTCGGCTCAACACCGAGAGTTGAAAAACCAGTGCGCGATAAAATCCCGCCGCGATATTTTTACGTCCGTGCGAACGTCTGCTTACTCTATGAAAACGCTTCCGTTCACGGCGCGATTGCAGCTGTCACCGTTTTCATAGAGTTACATAGGAACCATTCGTATCGCTGCGGTCTGGGGGTCTACTCCCTAAGCACAAAGTCCGTAGTTTCGGCCTTCGTTACGTGCGTTTCCTACTCCGTATCACCTACGGACAGATGATTGTTTCGGGGCCCGAACGAAGTATGAATGACAACACGATTTGACAGTGTTCCTACTCCCGATGTGTTTTTGCCCGTCCAAAAATTTAACTTTTACACTTGTTTTGATGGATCGTTATGTCACACGGACGGACTTAGGGAGTCGATCCCCTCTGAAACGGTCGCCTTCGGGACTATTCGGGAGTGTACCTTAATAGGTGTCCAGCTGTTTACATTGTTCTCAGATTTTATCGAAAGATGAGGAACCCTCAAGTCGACAAACACACGACAAGATGATTCAAACAGATTCTCTTAATCTGGAAACGAATACCCATTTCTTGAAGAGACATAGATTCTGCTTTGTGTGTTATAGTATTTTGTGTATTTGTGTAATCTACGTCGCCGTGAACTGCCAAAAGTTTTATTAAATCTTGCTTATTATGTTAGCTATTGGCTTTTATTTAAGACGTTGTAAAGCTTGCAAATTATTCTGAATAGTCATTTGTTTATCACATGAAGCAAGTGAAAACTATAAGGTGTTTTATTAAAAAAGGTATTGAATTTTTAATTTAAGACGTTATCAGTAAAATTTAAAGTAGTACTTAAAATGATTTTTTTTTTGACTGAATAATATGTTGGAAATCGTAACAGAATTGTAAGGAATTCTTTTTAGGTGTAGCGGATTTTAGCTTTTTTTATAATTATTTAGTAAAACAAAAGTAAAAACATCCCATCAAATGTGGAACATTTCCTTATATTTAAATATCTTCATCAATCAGTCATCACACGATACTATATCAGTGCCACCGTCGTGGTAGCTTATTCTTCAATGTTTTGTAAGTTTGTGTTCTTTGCACTGTGTTTATTTAGTATTTTTTTCTCTTGTGTAGTTCAGTTACTCATTCATTCTATATTAATTGCATACTGCTTTCTATCAAAACTGTCTAACCAAGCTTACTATACTCTTAAGCTATTTCTTTCCTCTTTTAAAAGAATAGTTGGCGAAATCAAAAACTGACAGATAAAAAAGAAAATATTAACTACATATAAAACATTTTACATTTATAGAAGCCGCCTCCGGGAGCCGTGAAGGTGATGCCCACAGCTCCCCCTGACAAGAAGGATGAGAAGAAAGTTTTGGAGCAGAGGAAACCTGCGGAGAATGGTGAGTATTTCTTATGAATCATCGTGTAAATATAATATAGTGTAAGGCTCAGTGCCAATAACCAGAAACCGTGGAGAATGGACGGAAAGAAAGGAGTCCTATACCCAGGAATATATGATTCCGGGATGAAAGTAATCCTATATTCTCATAGCAGCAACATTTTCTGCCTATACATTTCCTTGTGTGTAAGTATTTTCAATTTTGTATGTAGCGGTTAACAACAGCGGCGATGCATATCCACTAACAGATATTTGTAAACAACATAGTTGAACACTTGGTCTAGTCCAAAGAATGTTGTATACACTAGGTTTTCCTCCTAATTTTTCTCAGAAACTCACTAATGGTAAACAATCTGACCGTCTAATATTAATCTAGCGAGCTCTTAACAAACGTATATGTTTTTATTTTAGGTACAGACACGACTAGCGATCCGGGAATCACGAACAACGAAACAACACCCAAGAAGTCTAAGGTGAGTCCATTTTTTTTATAAAAAATGCAATAATTTTCTCAAATGTTCATACAATGCAAGAATGGTAGACTCAAAGCATTTTATCAGTTCTGTGACGTCAACAGTAGAACCTAGTGTATCATACAAATGTTCAATGTAAATATGAATGTTAGACAACGCAACTACTAGACATGCATGGTGCAATGCAATATTTCCTGTTTTATTCGCGGCTGTATAAGTCAAATTATACAAAGCACTGTTATACTTTTGTTAATTTTTATTTTTTGTTTCACCTCTCCCTTTCCTTAAAGACCGGAGGATTCGGACTGTTCGGAGGTAGAAACAAATCGCCGAAAGAAGAGAAATCTCCTAAAGAAAAGTCTCCGAAAGAGAAGTCTCCTAAAACGAAAGATAAGAAGGTTAAAGACCCGAAAATTAAAGTGGCCGTGCTTGAGACGTCGAATGACAGTTCCAATCTCGATAGTTCACTTGAAAAGAGTCCCGCGAAGGGTGAAGACAAACCTTCGTTCACTAAGCCCTACGAATACACGGACACGGAGAGGAGTCCTACTCGCACAAAGCCCTTCATCCAAGGCGCGTTCAGTTACGAGAAGGAACCGATTTCCGATGAGAAGCAGCGGGCGTTAGATGACAGTCACAGTCCGACCACAAGGAAGGCAGGCCTCGCCTTTAACTACGCCCCCGGCGAAGACAAGAAAGTCGCTGAAAGCGCTGAGAAGCGCAAAACACCTGAAGATCCGAGCAAGCTCAAGACACCAGGACTTGACTATGTGCAGTCGGCAGCTTTGAAGGAACAGGCTAAGAATCTCATAGACCCGACACTAGCTTTACTTGACTCTGAAAGGTCACACCACGAAGTGCCTACAGCAACCGCTGTTCCAGTGCTCGCAGCCAAACCAGACAACGAGATCCAAGTGGTCATCATCACTGGTCGCTACAACCCCAAGTCCAAGAAACTCGATGACGCAAATGGCACTGTCCTCGTCACCAAGGGATCGCTGAACAAAGCCAATGGAAAAATCCAGACTGATAAAGAACTCATCAATACCAAGTCTGGACAAGTTACCTATACAGACCCCGCAACAGGCAAGCAGGAAGTCAAGAATGGGCATGTTGACAAGACAGGACATATTCTATTCACGTCAGGAGTAATCGATCCTAAGACTGGCAAGATTGACCCATCATTGGCCCAACAGTATTGCTTCGTTGAAAGATCGCCAGACAAACTTGGAGCCAAGCCTGGCCGTGAAGTCGACTTGGTTGTTATCACCGGCAAATATGACGGCAAGAATAAGAAGTTGGATGCTTCACATGGACATGTGGACGTTTCTAGAGCAGTCGTTGGACCTGATGGCTATGTTGCTTCAAACTACGGCGTCATCGACCCTAGGACGGGCAAAATTGAATTCATTGACCCCAAAACAGGCAAACAGGAACCCAAACAAGCTTACGTTGACCAGAAAACTGGAAACATTCTCGTGACCACAGCTGTCTTGGACCCTAAATCCGGAAAGGTTGACTCTTCACTTGGTCAGCAGTTTACCATTGTAGAAAAGGACGCCACTAAAGCAAACCGTGAAGTCAGACTAGTAGTCGTTACAAGCAAATACGACTTGAAGACGAAGAAGTTAGACCCCACATTCGCTCACGTCGATTCCGTCAAGGGAGTCCTCAGCGGCACTGACGGTAAAATCTACACAGAATATGGTATCATTGACCCAAGGACTGGAGAAATCCAAGTCACTGATTCTAAGTCAGGCAAGCAGGAGATCAAGCAAGCTACAGTCGATCCTAAGACTGGAAACATTCTATTACTCTCAGGAGTTATTGACCCAAGGACTGGAGAGCTAGATACTTCGCTAGGACAACAGTACAGCATCGTAGATAAACCTATCGATACCTTCGGAGCTACCACTGGAAAAGAGGTCCAAGTGGTCGCCATCACAGGCAAATACGACTCAAAGAGCAAGAAGTTAGAGAACCCTAACGGATTCATTGAGACATCCCATGCCATCATCAGTGATAAAGACGGCAAAGTACATTCCAACTTCGGTGTACTAGACCCTAACAATGGTAAAGTTTACTTCACTGATCCCAAAACGGGCAAGCGTGATTCCAAGCAAGCGGTCGTTGACGCTAAAACTGGAAGCTTTATACTTACATCTGGAGTCATTGACCCTAAGACGGGCAAATCTGATTCATCACTCGGTCAACAGTTGACTGTTGTCGACAAAGACGCACCTAAGGGCATTCCTGAAAGATACGCCAACTTAGTAGTCGTTACATCTAAGTACGATCCTAAGAGCAAGAAACTCGACATCACTAACGCTCATGTCGATAGCTTCCCCGGAAAATACGACAATGACGACAAAGTACATGCTGACTTCGGAATCGTTGATCCAGCGACTGGTTACATCACCATCACTGATCCAATCACCGGCAAGCAGGAAGTCAAGAAAGCTACCATTGATTCGAAAACAGGCAATTTACTACTCACTTCCGGTGTTGTTGATCCGAATACTGGCAAAGTTGATCCTAGTTTAGGTCAGCAGATTACTGTTGTGGATAAGCCTAAGGATGCATTCCCGTCTGTGGCAGGAAAGGAAGTCCAACTAGTAGTGATCACAAGCAAATATGACTCGAAATACAAGCGGTTAGATAGCCCCAACGGACATGTTGAGACATCTCGTGGTATCGTCGCCGCTGACGGCAAAGTCCACTCCAACTTCGGTGTAATTGACCCCAAGAGCGGCAAGATAGACCATGTTGACCCTAAATCCGGCAAGCAAGAGATCAAGCAAGCCGTTGCAGATCCTAAGACCGGACACCTGGTTATTTCTTCAGGAGTTGTAGACCCGAAGACTGGAAAGGTTGACTCTTCATTGGCGCAACAGTTCGCTATTGTTGATAAAGATAGAGTAGCACCCGAGAGATATGTCAACCTCGTCATTGTGACATCTAAATACGACCTTAAGAACAAGAAATTGGACCTTACCCACGCTCACGTGGACAGCATTCCTGGTAAAGTGGGTGCTGATGACAAAGTGCACACAGCATTCGGTGTCGTTGACCCCAATACCGGTGACATCATAGTAACAGACCCACACACCGGCAAACAAGAGGTTAAGAAAGCCTCAGTGGACCCTAAAACAGGCAACTTGCTGCTTACTTCATCAGTGGTGGATCCCGTGTCAGGTCATGTTGATCCTACATTAGGACAACAGATCAGCATTGTAGAGAAACCGAAAGACCAGTTCGCAAACGTTCCTGGAAAAGAAGTGCAGTTGGTTGTCATTACTAGCAAGTATGATCCTAGGACTAAGAAACTTGATAATCCTAACGGTCATGTTGAGACTTCGAGAGGTATCATTGCCCCAGATGGAAGAGTACATACCAACTTCGGTATCATTGACCCGCAATCTGGAAAGATTGATCAGGTCGATCCCAAGACCGGCAAACATGAGACTAAGCAAGCCATCGCTGATCCGCAATCAGGACATTTGTTACTGACTTCAGGCGTTGTCGATCCTAAAACAGGAAAGGCTGACTCCACTCTCGCTCAGCAATTCGCTATCGTAGACAAAGATGCGCCTAAAGAAAGATACGTGAACTTAGTCATTGTGACTACCAAGTATGATCCTAAGAACAAGAAGTTAGATCTAACGAATGCTCATGTTGACTCAGTGCCCGGAAAAGTTGGTGCTGATGGTAAAGTGCACACAGAATTCGGAGAAGTTGATCCTACAACCGGAGACATCGTCATCAAAGACCCAGTCACAGGAAGACGTGAGACCAAGGTGGCTACTGTTGATACCAAGACTGGTAACCTACTGCTTACGTCAGGAGTTATTGACCCCCAGACTGGACAGGTTGATCCTAACTTAGGTCAACAAATTAGCGTCGTTGACAGACCGAAAGACACGTTCACACCAGTTCCTGGCAGGGAAGTTCAATTGGTCATCATTACGTCCAAGTACGACCTTAAGAATAAGAAGCTTGACAGCCCTAACGGCCATATTGAGACCTCAAGAGGTATTGTAGGTGCTGATGGCAGGGTTCACACCAACTATGGCATTATTGACCCGAAGACTGGAAAGATTGAACATGTGGATCCTAAGACAGGCAAGCATGAGACGAAGCATGCGGTCGCTGATCCTGGCGTAGGCTTCAAGACCGGTAACCTTATCCTAACCACTGGCGTCGTAGACCCGAAGACTGGCAAACCAGACTCAACGCTCGCTCAACAATTCACGATTGTCGAGAAAGAGACGAAACCTATTGAGAGAGAAATTCATCTCGTTATCATCACCACAAAATACGACCCGAGGACAAGGAGGATTGACCCCAGCCAAGGTCATGTGGACACCATCAGTGGTGTTCTCGGAGCTGATGGAAGAATCCGTACAGCCATTGGCATCGTCGATCCAGCTACTGGAGAAATCGTCGTCACTGATCCTAAGACCGGCAGGCAAGAAGTTAAGCGCGCTCAAGTACACCCTGAAACCGGCCACATGGTCATTACAAACAACGTTGTTGACCCCAAGACCGGCAGAGTCGATCCTACGCTTGTGCAACAATACAGCATTGTCAACAAACCAGTCGTGCCTTTTGCGAAACCAACTTCCAAGGGCGAAATTCGTCTTGTTATCGTCACGAGCAAGTACGATCCTTACACCAAATCCGTTGATGCCGGCGCAGGCAACGTCGAAGCCTCTAAAGGCTACGTCAGCGCTGAAGACGGAAAGATTCACACAGACTTTGGCATCATCGACCCAAGATCCGGACAAATTCTCTACAAAGACCCGATAACCGGCAAACAAGAATTGAAACAAGCCGAGATCGATCCTAAGACAGGAAACTTGATTATAACCACCGCCGTCATTGATCCCAAGACGGGAAGAGTAGACCCTTCGTACGCTCAGCAGTTGAGTATTGTTGACAAGCAGAATGTGTTGTCTAAAGTTGCGCCAGTGACGCAGAGAGCTAGCGTATCCCCTGCTAGGCAGGTCCCATCGCCTGTAAAGACCCCGACACCTTCACCGATTCAGACACCTCTGCAATCACCCGTGCGTACGTCATCACCAATTACAAGCTACGCTCAGAAATCATCTCCCCTCACGCCGACTATGAAGTCACCCGTCAAACCAACTATGGCTCCTCCCGAACCCCCTAAGAGGAAGATCGTCAAAATTATGGTTATCTTCACCAAACTGGACCCGAAGTCTAAGAAGCCTGATTTGAACACCGCTGAAGTGGAACATCTTACTGGCATCCTCGATCCTAATGGTTTGATTGAGACTAAGTATGGAGTAATTGATTCCAATACTGGTAACATTGTTATTACGGATTCGGCTGGACAAAAGCAAACCCGTGATGGGTACGTTCTGACTGAAACAGGGCAAATCTTCATCAACTCTGGCGTAATCGATCCTAAGACCGGCAAAATTGATCAAAACCTAGGCATGATCCTAAGCGTTGCCAAGCAAGAAGACCCAGTAGTTGAAATCACTACTATCACCGGACCAATTGACCCCAGAACAGGTAAAGTTGACATTGAAAAGGGCACAGTAGAACACACTAAAGGCAAAGTTGACGCCGAAACTGGTCATATATCTACTAAATACGGTGTTATCGATCCCTCAAACGGCGTCATATTCGTCACAGATACATCTGATACCAAACCAGTACATATCGATGAGAACAACGGCCTTATCACCATCAAGGGTGTTGTAGATCCTAAGACTGGCAAAGCTGATCCAAATGTTGGACAAGTTATTGTTGTTGGTACACATATCGACCCAGTAGTCGAAGTTACCACGTTTGTTGGTAAGTTAGACACAAAGAAGGGACTTATCGAGCCCAAGCATTCACTAGTAGAAAGCAGCACAGGTCAAATTAACCCCGATAACAACAAAATTGACACGAAATACGGACAGATAGATCTTGTTAAGGGAACCGTAACATACAATGATCCTAAGACCGGCAAATTTGAGAGCAGGGAACTCAAAGTGGACCCAGTCACCGGTCAATTCTTATTGAAGACAGGACAGTGCAACCCGAAATCTGGAAAGCCAGACAAGGATGTCGCGAGAATGATCTGCTTGAGGATTATCAAGAACAAGATTGATCCTGTTTCTGGGAAACAGATCGTATCCAACGACCCAAGGAATGTCAAAGTTGATCCTAAGACCAACCAGATTTGGATCGCTGGACCTAAAGACCCTCTATCTGGGGAAGTCATCTACACAGCTGGTCAGGTCGACCCGACCACTGGTTACATCATCACAATATATGGTCGACTCGACACTAAGACGGGAACAATCATCAGGACACACGACTTTGACAAGACACTCATCAAAGTCGACCCAGTCAACGGACAGATCTACACAGCAACCGGAGAAGTTGACGAAGACAACCATCCATTATACTCTGCTTCACAAGTCGATCCTAGCACCGGAGAGATCTACACCAAACTCGGCAAGATCGATCCTCAGACGGGCAGGCTGATCATCATCAAGATATACATCATCACACAGAAAGACGACAAAGGAAGGGTCAAGGAAGTCGATCCTAAAGAATGTACCATCGATGAAACGACAGGCAGAATCATCACAACGAAGACAGTGTATCTATACCAGATAATCGATCCGATCACAGGAGAAACTATCGATGTAGACCCTGATGACCCGAGGTTAAAGGGTGCGCGAACAACTGTCACGCAGACCATGACGCTGTCAGGCAAGATCGACCCCGTCACAGGCAGGATCAAGACTGAATACGGAGACATTGACCCCGATACCGGTGACATTGACCCCAGCACGGCCGTCAGAGACCCCGTCACTGGACAACTGATCCTACACTATTCACAAATCGATCCCTCACACTTCGAAGACAAGAGCGGCAACTACACGATAGAGAAAGAAACTCAAGACCTACCAGCAAACATCGACATACAGACAGTGAACACACACAAGTTCTCCACTTTCGGCAAGGACGAGAGTCCGCTGAGAGGAGACGAGCCCAAAACGTTCACCGAGTACACGACGAGCGAACACATACGGCATCAAGGCTATTCGTCATCAACCACCCCCTCCTCCAAGATCCCGGTTTCACAGCGCTCTAAGAAGACGCCCACTCCCCCCGTGGTTGTGAAGACCACCACCAAACAGCTGCTGACGAGGAATGACGAGGGCGTCACACACAATGTGGAGCAAGAGGTTGAGAACCTCGGCACCGGGGAGGTCACGTTCTCCACACATACCAACAAGGTGCGTTTCATTCTCTTTCTCAATTTGCAATAACCGGCACACAAGACGCCACCCTGATTTATTTTTCATGTCGTTTTTTTTTTCTCTTAATTTGTACAGCGTGTGGTCTTTTTTTTTTCTTTTTTCCACGGCTTACGTAGTTTCAATGTTAGATTTCTGTGTATATAGTAAATGCATGCTAGTCTAACCTTAATTAGGCGGAAAGCCTTGAGCCGATGGAGGGGCCCGGGAAGAGTCCGTACGTGACGGCGCGAGCTGTGACCACGCGGACAGCCACCACGCACCACGACCTGGACACGAAGGCCAAGACTCAACAGATGGAAGAAAAGACAGTCGCACATACTCTGACGTCATCAGCCACGAGACAGGAACAACGTGTCTTGACCCAAGAGGTCAAAACCATGGTGACCACGGGCGACCAGGTACGATCATGACATTATTCCTGGCATTTATCATTGTTTTAATCCAGTCATTAGCATGTCAATGGAGTTTTTTTTTGTTCATTATTAGTTGATTTTTGTTTCTTTAATTTTTTTTCTACTTAATTTTTCCATTAGTTGTTTTTTTTTATCTCGCTTCACTATGGCAGCTTTTTTGACACGCGCAGAATACAGAACCGATTTTCAGAACGCTTGATTCGCGCGACGCTTGACAGCGCCTGGCAATGCTTGAGAAACTGAAAATAAGTCTCACGCATGCATGAAAGCATGAAATTACGAATTTTAACCGCAAAGAATTTTTACCTTTAAAAATATGGATTCTTTTATGTGAAAAAGCTGTCATATTATTTTGATTGCATGTTGAACTTTGTTCTAATTACATATTTTTTTCTTTTCCCTCCATCCCATATCTACATCGAACGGACATGACCTGGTAATGCATCTAAACCAAACTCTAAACGGGCATGACATTACTAAACCATACATTATGTGGTAACACCACCGATCTCTATAACACCAACAAACTTGGTAACAACTTCGCCAACATTCGGCAAACACCTGTGGTAACTTCACCAACATTTGGTACACTACCATGTAATAATCTCACTGGCAAACATTGGTCGAACGTTGGATGGTGATCACAGCAGCTTGTTAGACGCGGCTCTGAATCATCCCTAAGCAGTGGGGATTCTGGGACTCCGATCGACTTTGATGAGGGCGCCGGCGAAGGACATTATTATATCACGGTGAGTTTACCAGCGCTGTAAGCGATGTAATCGCTTTATTGTGAACGTTGTAGGACTCTGAAGCGCTTTATTGTCATTTTGTTGAGGCAGATACAGGAAATATTGAGAGGCCTATGTGCAGCTGTGAAATATTATTATGACAAATGAAATGTATATCTAGATCAAACAAACACAGACGAAGACCAAAAGCATTATTTTCTTGATATTGTTGAAATTTTTGTACAAACCAACGAAATAATACTCTATCAAAAATAATTTGATAGAATAGAATGGCAGTCGCTCGTTTGGTCTAAACATACCTTTACAAAGTCTTTTGTATGTGTGTTGGTTGATCTCATAAATCAACTAACTTTGAAGGTTTTTGTCACAATTTCTTGGACATGAGAAAATCATTTCCAATTAGATTTAATGTTCTATCGCAAACACTACAGCTTGAAGCAGTGTGTCAGTGGTGGGCACTAGTATTATGCACTAGAAAATTCTTCTAAGAGTTGAAATATTCAGCACTCCACACTATTAACTCTTGGAATATAAATAACATTATTATGTTTAATATTTTATATAATTTTCAGGGTACAGTAGACGGTAGTCGTATGTTTGTGTGTGGTTTTATAAAACTTTTAAACGAGTGAATATTTTTTGTAGAAAATATCCACTTTAGATTTTGCAGTTCTTTACAATTTTTATACCGTTTTGAGTATTTGGGAGGTAGAATCCCAAAGAAATAATATTGTTTGGCATGATAATCGTGTGAAAATTTGCATTAATATAGCATGTTGCATTGAAATACTGTTTTGTGATTGTCCACTGCATTTTAGAATACGTTATATTTATTTTAATTTTATGAAACAAGGTAAAGTACTTGGTTTTATTTTATTTATTCCTTTATTTATTTACACTCCTAAAACTTATTCAAAAACAAATTGATATTGATTGATTGACACGGTTGGCGTAGTGGTTGAGCGATTGACTGCTGCTCAGCATGTCGCGGGTTCGATTCCCGCACGGAACAACTATTTGTACGACCTACAAGTATTTGTTTCGAGTCTGGGTGATTTCTATCTATAATATGTATGTATTTACAAAAAAAAAATGTATATAAGTAGTTTATCAGCCATCTCCTTACCATAACACAAGCATTAGGTTGCTTAGCTTGGGACTAGATGGCGTTGTGTGAAATGTCCAAAAATATTTATTTATTTTATTTTTTTTTATATTCTATTCTATTGCAATCCCAAAAATAATTTTAGATGTAAATTTTTTACTGTTAGGTACCGGAAGTTAAAATCTATAAGAGAGAAAACTTCATGTCCATAGACTTATCTATGAAACCCGTTAAATAATTACAAAAGCCGGATGTTTAATTTGAATTTTTAATGCCCTTGTAAAATACAATCCATTATATTATTATACGTATTGTATCAGTCGCCTTATTTAAAACACTGTTATTCAAGTATATCCGCATTAAAAACCTAGGCAGATTTTACCCTTTTAAAATACAATATCTAATATAATATCTATGTATTATACTTATTGTACTTAATTAATAACTTATTACTGGCGAAATGTATGTACTATACAGGGTGACTAGGTCTAGACCCGCCATAGCAAATTCGCATATATAGGAGGTCATTTGCTAATTATTACTGTCCCTAACTTTTTATAGTTCAGGAGATATGTCAATTTAAAAAAATACAAATTTAGTACCGTTGGAAAGGTGACGACCTAGAGAATTAACTTACGTTAAAATTTATTATTGAAACACCGTAGTTTTTTTTAATTTCAAGTTGAATTTGGTCGTAAAGATTTTTTAAAATATCGTACTATCTAATTTTTAACCCTAGTTTGAGGGAAATTCCGAGGTATTTTAATCACCAATGTTTATGACTACCAAAAAATTATAAAAAAAACTACTAAGATATTGCAAAAAAAAAGTTATGAATGCTTGAAGGTCAAATTTTGGAAAAATCTCAATAAAGTATTAAAATTGATATAATATCTCCCAAACTATAAAAGCTTAGCTAGGGACATTAAGGTTCAATAATTAGTAAATGACCTCCTCTTTATGCGAATTTGCTATGGCGGGTCCAGATCTGTTGTTATTGGCTCAAAATACCATATGTTAATCTAGTAATTACTAATGCAAACTTATGCAGGTGACAGTAAGGTGTAGGCTGTATGTCAATGACTATTGTATCCGTGTTAAAAAATAAAGTTCCTTCCTTCCGTCTTGGCAGTCGAGCACGTTCGTTTCATTTATAAAACCTCCTAAAATAAAATCAAATTATAACAAGATCCAGCCACCCTGTATATGTGCGGGTTATATTATTGGTATTGTTTATGTCCGAAACCATCTGACTAAATAAATACAAGGGTTGTCTTACACGTATTCTGATACAGGAGCCGGGCGCGTACAAGACGACGACCACCACGTCTGTGATTGGCAACGCGCCCTTCGGCAGCATGGTGCACGGAGCCACCACCAGGGTGAGTACCTTCCACTTGCTAACTTGACGCTTTTAGATGCTCAGGCACAGATTAATACAAATGGGACACTCTGCAGTTTAGGTATGAAGCTACAAGTACACGGCGGGCCCCGTCCGCGGGGCTAATTTAGTAGGTCAGAAGGAAAGTTACGCGGTAGAAAGAGAGACAACTTGTAGTTGAATATAACTGTAGGTAATAAGCGTTGTGCGACCTGAATTGCACTTTATTGTGCTGTAGCAAGAGTCGCTTTTTATTTAAATGATTTTGCGGAGTGTCCCATCTGTATTAATCTGTGGCTCAGGTGTCAGTTAGCCGACGTTCGCACGGACGTAAAAATTTTCAACTCTCTGCTTAGCGCCGTGAGTTGAAAATCCAACAGTGTGTTTTTTCGACGCGCTGGGATGCAATCTGTTGTTGTTAGGTTGGATTCTCGAAGCTCGGCTCAACATCGAGAGTTGAAAATCCAGTGCGCGATAAAATTCCGACGCGATATTTTTACGTCCGTGCGAACGTCGACTTATCAGAAATATGCGGCAAATTAATCGTAAGCCTAAAACAACATTAGCTCACGATTAGAGAAGATTCGTTTTCATTCAATAACAGCCGCATGGGTCCATCCATCAGTTTAAGCTGCGCTTGCCGCGATTGGTCCGTGGATGGGTGACCTTCTTTATATACCGAGAAGAACGTCCGTGCCTCGGAAAGCACGTTAAGCTATTGGTCCCGGCTGTCATTCGTGGATCTTTGACAGTCGTTACGGGTCGTCAGAAGCCTGACAACCAGTTTTACCAAGGAGTATCGAATTATCCAGTTACTGGGCTGTGGAGGTCAGATAGGCAGTCGCTCCATGTAAAATACTGGTATTCAGCTGCATCCGGTTAAACTGGAAGCCGTCCCCAACATAGTTGCGAAAAGGCTAGGCAGATGATGAGATGATGATAGAAAATATTCATTTTCGTATGTTTTAGCAAGTTTTCGGCATGATAGTGAAAAATTAAAAATATCTTCACTGTTTTTTTTATATCTGGCCGGTTTTATCATGGTCTAAGAAGTAAAGTCAAATAAAAATTGCAAAAACAGATATTTAAAAAAAAAAATCTTAGATCGACAGACAAGTCGCCAAACATGTCTCAGTAATGTTGAAATTGACACATCCTCTTGATTTGGGGAAGAAAGAAAAGTATTTATTTAGGAGTAGCACAGACTACAGTTTCTAATATGACATCATCCGTTACTTCCAGACGAGTACGGGGCCGATCGTGACGGAGCCGGCGGAGACGACTGAGACGCAGGAAGAGAGCGTGTCAGCAGACGGTGAGGTGGTCTCCTCGCAGACCATCAGCTCCAAGACGCGCACCGTCGAGACTATCACCGTAAGTATTTCAACAACACATGGCTCGTGGCTAAGTAATAACAGCCGCACGGGTAGATCCTCCAGGTTAAGCTACGCTTGCCAGGGTTGGTCAGTGGATGGGTGACCATCTTTACATACCGAGACTCCTCCGTGCCTCGGAAAGCACGTTAAGCCGTTGGTCCCGGCTGTTATTCGTGGATCTTTGACAGTCGTTATGGGTCGTCAGAAGCCCGAAAGTCTGACAACCAGTCTTACCAAGTTACTGTGTAATACGATACGTTTTACCCAGTAACTGGGTTGTGGAGGTCACATAGGCAGTCGCTCCATGTAAAATACTGGTATTCAGCTGCATCCGGTTAGACTGGAAGCCGACCACAACATAGTTGGAGCAGATTGATCCATTATACACAGCTAAAAGTCATTATGTTGTTACAACACGCTTACACTTAGCCGACGTTCGCACGGACGTAAAAATATCGCGGCGGGATTTTATTGCGCATTGGATATTCAACTCTCGTTGTGGAGCCGAGCATTGAGAATACAACCTAACAACAAGAAAGTGCATCCCAGCGTCGAAAAAACACACTGTTAGATTTTCAACTCTCGGCGCTAAGCAGAGCGTTGAAAATCCAGTGCGCGAAAAAAAATTGACGCGATATTTTTACGTCTGTGCGAACGTCGGCTTAAGTTAGGATTGCCTAAGACTGCGGTGAACGGCACATCGCGTCCGCAATTTATCGTCGAATGACGTCACTGGAAGTAAGTAGGTGTGTTTTTTGACAACGTAAAGTCATATCCCGGTGCCGCTTCGTTCATGACGCTGTCACTGCGGCCGATATGTGCCGCTGGAAACCTAAGCTTTTAAGATTGACTTAAACTTGAGTTGAATTCATGAGAATTCGGCAGCATTCGGCTGACAGACACAAAATAATGTTGCTGAAATTAAACATTTTTGTACTTGTTTTGTACCAGAGAGAAACGTCATAGAGATTCGTCTGCGACAAGTTCAAAAAACAATTTAAGATATGTGAAACAGCACTAGACAATTCTGTTTTACTTTTCTAGTAGGGTGCTATGTACTTTTTAGTTGCACTTTCAATGGTACTAAAGGTACCATTCCACCGTTGTGTGGCACATTGTGACACACACAACGGTTCAGCACAAATGTTTCTCCACCAAGGTCCACCAAGAGAAACATTGACGGTGGAATGGTATGTACATTAATAATGAGTTTAGTTTAATTGACATTCTTTTTCTTAATAAAAATGCATTTAGGCAACAAATCCAAGCAACCCTAAAGGGTCAGCAAGGAAATGTTCAATGTTTAATAATGTACGCGCACAAATTTACTTTTTATTTTTTCTTTCATAAATTAAAAAATATAGATATGAGTTTCTAGGATAATATTGTATCTGTGTTACTAGCTAGTTTAAATCCGATAAATCGTAATCTGTGGAGAACGTAGTGGAGTGGGTAGCATAATTGTTAAAATGTAATATTTAAGATAATTTCACTGTTTCTTATTGTGCTACTGTTTGTTTTTCCTTAAATAAAAAAGTAATTGTGCGGACTCTGTTGAAAAGTTCGTTAAAGTGTAGTGGTGGACTCGCAACAGCCGTCGGAGCGAAAACTTTTATTTGCTCGCGTACATTCGGTGGCGCCTGGCGGATTTTCATGTGTATTTGTTTGTTTTAATCATCGATATTATAAATTAGAGTTTTGGCCTCACCCTACTTAGTGTTCCCTCGGAGAACATGTTCGTGCACAAAATGTGCTGCATAGTATACAAGGTGTAAGGGACAGCCCTCCGCAAACTAACAGGGTGCATTCAGCTCCTCATTTTGAATCATATTCCACCGGAAAATTCTCAGAAAATTTTTCATTTTTTCAAAAAAAATTTCAGTTACATTTTCATTATTTCAATATAAAATTGCATTGTGTGTTCGCAGCACTGCATTTAAGTAAAAAAACTGCAAAAAAAACAGCAAAAAAAAACCAGCAATGAATGTTGAAATACTCTAACCAACGACGCGTGAAATCAGCTGTTCACTTTCTGTCTCGCTACAGAGTTCATCGAACTCACCGCATACCTATTACCTACCCCTCCCAACCAGTAATAGACGCTCCGATTTGTGCACAAAAACACAAACAAATCAGGTTTATTGGATTCCCTTAACGTTCCTGAAAAAATTTCATGTACCGGTCATCTTAGTATGACATACTGAATTTACCCTATCAGTTTGCGGAGGGCTGTCCCTTACACCCCGTATTTACAAAAGTGCAGTTTTGCCGGTGTAGACAGACATCTACAGCTCAAATACATGCACTGCTGGGGTTTTGCACAAAATATTCGTGAACAAATGGTGGAATAATGGCACTTTTATAAACAGTTGGTCTTGATGTCTTATTGAAACTAAACATTTTGTACAAATGATGTTACGTAACTTGTTGCAGTACAAGACGGAGCGCAACGGCGTGATCGAGACGCGCGTAGAACAGAAGATCACCATCCAGTCCGACGGGGACCCCATCGACCACGACCGCGCGCTCGCCGAGGCTATACAGGTAACATTACTTATAAAAAAAAAAAAATGTTTACTACATTTAAACAAATTCATAAGGACGCTGTTATAAATGGGTAGTCAAATCCACCGAAGTGAAAACTTCGGTACCGTTATTGAGAAACTGTGCCTATCTTAAATTATATTTATAGTTCAGAATAGTACCATTCACATCTATCAACAATTCGGCCAAAAAACATTTTCAGAATGCCAAGCATTTTATTTAGTAAACACACTTTTGTATAAAAAAGTAATGATTTGACTACACATTTGTAACAGCGTCCTTAACTCACATGAGTTGGAGATCACCTTTTAAGCAAGGAAATGCTTGTGTTCACAGTAACTAATAAACACTTACTAATATTAATTAAAACTATGTCTTTATTAAAATTAAAGACACCAATAGGACAGCAGGCACTACTCCTTGAGCCACGGGAAACATCCAGAGAAACTAGTTTCATCTTCCTGACTGACCAACCCCTTGACAATTCAAAAGTGCCTGTAATTCGTTTATTTGAAACTAGCTTTTGCCCGCGACTTCGTGCGCGTTTCCGTCGTTTTTCATAAAAAAGTACCATATATCCTTCCTCACGGTTCAGTGGTTTTGATGTAACAGACAGATTAACTTTCGTATTTTAGTATGGAAATATAATATGTCAATCCACAATACTGTTGAAAAATATCGCAATAAGGAACCGCAGAATATTATTATTAATAGCTGTGCCCGCGACTCCGTCAGCGTGTAATCCTTGTATGTTATTAAGTTAATGTATTGGACTGCTAAGCTATCGGGAGTTACACGTGTTATTGTGAGTCAACCATAAAAGATAGACATATACTGTTGTGGGATATTGTTTAGATAATTTTATGTAGAACATTTCCGTCATAAATGATTTCTATGTAGCTTTAACCATTAAGGCTGCACACGCGACGGTAGCTTAAAAAATGGAGCAACTTCTCCCGTTTTCCCAACATTTCCCTTCACTGCTCTGCTCCTATTGATTGTAGCGTGATAAAAAGTATACTATAACCTCCCCAGGAGTATGAAGAATAATTGTACCAAGTTTCGTTAAAATCCGTCGAGTAGTTTTTGTTTCTATAAGGAACATACAGACAGACAGACAGACAGACAGACAGACAGACAGACAAAAATTTTACTGATTGCATTTTTGGCATCAGTATCGATCACTAATTACCCCCTGATAGTTATTTTGAAAATATATATCATGTACAGAATTGACCTCTCTACAGATTTATTATAAGTATAGATAAGTGCTTTGAATTTGAGAGACGGCGATCGATCAACGTGGACTAGTTGATATTGGTTGCTTAAAAGCATAATGGATAGTCGATCAAAGATGTAGTCCAACTGCCTTGCACACTGTATTGATCTGAACGGTCGATGTCATCAATCGATTGCAATCTATGGTCGGATTTTTAAGTCATTTCGCTGTCAAATGGGAGCATTTTTTAACGAAATGACAGATAAGAAGTGTCATTTTACTGCAACTAATTAAAATTCCGAGTATAGCACAGTAGTACCCAACTGATATGGCTTACCGAGGTACCTGCGCAGAAGATGAATTTTCAAAGCGCGGGAAATGCTATTGACCAAGCGGCACGCTCCACGCACCCTGCTTCTTTTTTCCTATACCGCTATTGGTCGGCAGCTGCCGCCATGTTAGCGCGCGCCGATGGGGGGGGGGGGCATGCTAGTCAGCCGCCATACTTGCAAGTGAGACGGAACTAACAGCTGCAGTATATTATGAACCTTATAGTAGTCATCTAAGGTTGATTGTAAGTTTTAACATTCTTTCGTTAATCTTCGGGGCCATACTTTCTTTTCTGTGCGAACGAAGATTCACGACGCGCCTTATCAGTTGGGTACTACTGTAGCACATTATAGCAAGTTACTGTGTCGATATTTGTCAAATGAATCTCAGTATCTGTTATTTAATAAAAAATAAAATATAGCTCTGATTCAGGACGACAACGCTTGTAGATAATCTAATAATCACTGACTTCGTTTATGTTTATGCTTTAGCGCCATATTCTATAGACCTTCAATAACAAAACCTTATTTCTGCAATCTCCAGGAGGCCACAGCGATGAACCCAGACATGACAGTCGAGAAAATCGAGATACAGCAACAAAGCACGCAACCCTAAACTGTTACAGCAACACGTTGCAACGTCCAGCAAGTTCGCGCCGTGACGTCACGGCCTGTATGTATATGTAGGTACATACCCTAGTTGTAAGCGATAACAATGCGAATATTAATCACTAAGTTATTTAAAAACAAACATTTATATTGATTAATTAATAAAATGTTAATTATATTTAATATTTGATGTTGTCACGTCGTGCACTTTACGATTTTGGGCGAGGGGAGGCTGTTGAGCATAGTTACAGTTTAATAGGCCATTGCGTTGGGAATATACATTTAGTGTATAATTATATCGATAAAATAAGTGTTGTATCGATATGCCGATATATTGATAGAATCGCAATGGCATGAACAATATTGTAACTATAACTTCCGAACATATTATTAAATAACTCGTTTTTAAAAACGGTTCTTTGTCGAACGACCCGCCTTCGCCCCGAGAAAATGCAATTTTTATATTGTAAAATATTATCATAAGTATTGCAGCATTTTTCTTTTTTATAATTAAGCTTAGGCTAAGGCATCCATACAATCCGGACGGCATAGGGCTTCGTAGAGATATAAATGTTGCCATAGTAAAAAAATATAAAAAGTGTTTTTGTATTACTATATAAAAAAATCAATTTATGCCTTGTGTTTGACAAATCTGGCTGGATAATGTTTGTAAAATAAAATATTTACCTTGCTCAAATCATTTAACTTGGATATTATGGTTGGGTAAACAACTATCACTGCCAATGAAAATAGCTGTGAAGAAATACCTCTATCATGTAGATTTTCTAAATAAATTAAACTCATGCATCTAGCTTAGCCTTGAAAATCACGTCGGTACCTTTAAAAATAAAAAAAAAACATCTCGAAATTGCCTGTATCCAGCCAGGTTGAAACACGAGCTCATTTTCTATAACGGAATAGCTTTAAAATATTGTCACACGAGTTAAACCACCGTTTTTAGGTATAAAAAGATACAAATTATTAATTTTTCGCCTCCCTTCTATTTAAAGTGTCGATATACAATGTAGTGCGGGACTAATCGGTTATCTATCGATAGATTTGTGATGCTTTGACGATATATCGACAAAAACAGACGGAACTAGGGAACACTGTAGTATGTTCCCTATAATTTGTTGAAAGAATCACAAGTGTTATTGAGAACTACGAAAGTATAATATGTTAAAAAGATATATTATTGACGTTGCTATGGACTATATTATATCTGCGCGCTCGCGATGTTACGTATAGAGTAGTTGTTAAAAGAAATACTATGATTTATCTTACTTTTAATGTTAATTTCTTGTTAAAATTAAATCTAATAGAAGCTTATACGGCTTAAAACAATCGTCTATAATCCACAAAGTCGCTAGCTTCCTATTAAAAAGTTTTTAAAATAAAAACTTACGTTATTTATAACGCATAACATGCTACATAAAAATAGCATGTTAAAATTGTTCTGTTCGTAATAACGCGAGCGCTATATTTCACCATTAGGTGCTACTACTTAGGATCTAGTGTTACGTACGTTTGTAATGTGCCCTGCGGCGGCGCTCCGTTTTATATGTAATATTAGTTTGGCAGCTTTGGCTTGACGGACGGGGAATGACTGACATAACACAGGTAATTCACGATATCTGCCTTACAAAATCTACCAGACTTAGGACCACAGTCTTGTCATAAATGAATGTAAGTGATGTTGTTGATGAAAAAATCACTTATACAAAAATAACGCGTTACAAAAAGTACCAGCATGTTATTTCTTGTTATTATTTTCTGCGTTTATCTAAGATATGATAGACTAGTGTTTGACTGTTGATGTGCATAACATATAATTCACGATATCTTCCTTCCAAAATCTACCAGACTTAGGACATAGTCTTGTCATAAATGAATGTAAGTGATGTTGTTGATGAACAAATCACATTTATGAAAATAACACGTTACAAAAAGTAGCAGCATGTTATTTCTTGATATTATTTTCAGCGTTTATCAATCTTTGAAGATTTGATAGGCTAGTGTTTGACTGTTGATGTGTCAGTCGATCCCCGAGAATGTAAACTAAGCTTAGTCGGTCAATGTTAGAGGTTAGGGCCAGGCGAGCATTTGTTGCATTCGAGAGTTCTCTGTAACGACTGGACATTCCATAGTTCACAAACTTAATGTAGGAGTAAACGCTACATCATGACACTGAGTGTTTCTTTGATTATTATTTGTCTTAAGGTTATTTCTATTCAGCGGTTCAGTTCACTTAGCGAGTGAAGAAATAGTCGAAACATTTATGAATATATTGTATTAATTTCGTTAAGAAGAGATATCGAAACAGTTTTCTTCTAGTGTACAGTCTGTTGTCGTTTTGTTTTTAATAGTTTGGCAACCATCGCACAAAAGTTTAAGGTGGAAACTCTCAAAGTAAACTGAACCGTAATAAATAAGTTGGAATGATACTGATATTGTACAATTTATTATTATAATATTAATATATTTCATATACGATAGACGTAAACATTATTTTGTATTAGAGTTAAGTTTTAAACGCTGGTTTAAAATCAGATTTTATGTATCAGCGGGTAATGGGATGGTGTACTTACTGTTTCCATGTCACTATGACGTCTGTATACGTCATCATTGACTACTATAAACGTCAGTGTCGCGAAAATTTGGTAACCTAACAATGCGGTGAACGGTCACTCAATAACGGCTGTCCAAATTGCAGTGTTTTTGACAGCTTAGTGTCAAATACTGGTGAAAATGTCAGATTTTCATGACGGCCGTTATAATACGGAACCGCTTTCCTAGGAAATCAAAGCTTTAGCGTCATGATGGCAATAAATTTTCGTGGTTCAAGTAAATATACCAAATCATTACCTATTTTTTTATCAATTTGACATTTTATTGTATTTTTTGTTCTCGGCTATGCTGTCAAGTATCGATTGAATGAAATTATTACACAATTATTTGTAATCTTTGTCTATATACTGTCTATGACATTTCACGTTGATATTTTAAGGTACAGATAGAGGAAGAAATTTCGATAAAAAAAGTTTCGATGCATGCAAATAAATCGATGTTTATACAGACTAAACAATGATGAAAAATAATTAAATTATCGATATTTGTTTCTCATTCTGTGCGCGATGTTCTGTCTTGTGTTAATTTACAACTCCACTTTTATCCGTTGTTATGAGACGAGAGTTTTTAGTCTAACTAGTCCTTGTTTTTGATATGATACAAACTGGCATTGAGTTGAAAATACGTATATACAAAAGTTACCTCTAAGTTAAATCACGATAAAAAACACCTGATTTTATATTTGACTATACAGGTCACAAGCATTATTTTTCGCAGTCGGATAGACTGACAGACAGATTGAAAACAAGTTCAATATATACGTCTATTTCATTGGCACCGTATGAACACTAACATCTACTGATGCACAATAAAGGGGTTGCCATAGTAACAAATTTTCTTTTTCCTTCAATAGTGTTGTCTCGTCACAATGGATGCAAGCGGGGTGTTATTATATTTATTGTAGATGTTTATTTTTGTATCGAGTGGCCCTGCTCCGTAAGCGGTGTCGAGGAGAGTTAGGTATTACAAATAAACAATGCTTTGTTTTACATAATTACTTTGTTTTATTTGGTCTGTGATTATGGTTACCTCCTTACGGTTATTTACATTTATACTATGTGCGGTGTAGCGTGGTGCGGGTGACAGGCAAGAGAGAGGGACAATAGTTATTACTGATTATTTAGGGTGCAGCTAAAACATTCAGTCATGATTGTAAATCGCGGTAACAGCAGTGGAGTGGAAAAGGGAACAGTTCGTCTAACGTCACCCGCGCCATCTACACCGCAAATAGCTTCTATAGATTCTTAGCGTCTCGAGCAAGTCGTGTGGCTGACACTGGCTTGGCCACCATCAGGGATTTTACTTTTGATAACACAAAGATTTAGTCGTTAATTAGTCGAAATTAGTCGCCAAGTCACAGATTTAGTCGGGTCTTAGTTTAGAAGATATAATGAGTTCAATTTTTAAGTATAGTTCAAGAGCTAGATTGAAGAGTTTACGATAAAATCTTTGATCTAGCTCTTGGTCTATACTTAAAAATTGAACTCATTATATCTTCTAAACTAAGACCAGACTAAATCTGTGACTTGGCGACTAATTTCGACTAATTAGCGACAAAATCTGGGAGAAAACAGATTTTCGCTAGGTGCCCTAGTTTTTGAGATATAAAGGTGGCTAAGCTGGGGAGACTCTCTCCAGATCGGCCACCAATGACCCCTTATAACTTTTGAACCAGTGACCGACAAATTCTGATATTTGGCGACAAATTTCGACTAATTAACGACTAAATCTTTGTGTTATCAAAAGTAAAATCCCTGATGGTGGCCAAGCCAGTGTCAGCCACACGAGCAAGTCGCCGAAAAAGACAAAAAGTAGCTACCAGCAGTCAATACCGACTTCCAAGGGACCGTCGGATTACGCCTAATAGAGCCGATAGTCGCTATTACAGTCGCCGTCAGATAAGTATTGTAGCAGACAAGGTGACCAAATACTTGTGAACAATTTAAAATGTCAATAAGTTCCCTAAGCTACAAGTTACCAATAATGTCTATACATTCATTACTTCAGTTATATCTGAGCAGATGCTTGTCAATCATTTCTATAAACAAAACTGACCAAAAATATCTGAACACTTACAAAGTTTCGAAAAGACAAAACCGCTTTAGTAAACCGAAATGCTGGGACCTCAAACGTCGTAATAACCGATACGTCGTTTTAAGCAATATCGATAAAAACGGTGTTGACTGTATTTAAATGGTTGAAAATACCCACAAAATATCACGCCTCTCTCCCCTGAAAGGGTAGGTAGGCAAGCACTGAGGTACAACAGCCACACTTTGCCAGTTATGTTGGAGTCCCTTGTAGACTTTGGCTGTTACTGAGGAATTCATGATGGAAGCGCCCGATAACATTGCCCGACCGGTAACTACATTTCAAGACAAACGAGTCAGTCTATACTATACAAATAAATATAATCGAAGTGTCTGTAATGTCAAAATAACTGCTTTTTACTAAATGCATAAGGATATACGGTAATTATTGCAAAAACATTTCTGTATGTCTGTCTGTTTGTTCCGGCTGATCTCCCAAGCGGCTGGATTTTGATGGGACTTTCACTGGCAGATAACTGATCTATCTATATAAATAAAAAGAGAAGTCTTGGCTGACTGACTGTCTGATTGACTGACTCATCAACGCCCAGCCCAAACCCTTGGACCTAGATAGCTGAAATTTTGCACAGAGGTTGCCTTTATAATGTAGAAGGAATAAGGAAGGAATTCCTGGTAGTACGTTCCCGTGGTATAATTTCTGATGTCCACGCGAGCGACGCCGCGGGAAAAAGCTAGTGTTACATAAGGGTCAGCGCACACCAAAAGCAGAGCATTTTCTGAGACCATTCAAAAATCAATCTTATGTCAATTCCATTCATTGCAAAATCAAATACACGCCAAGCATGCTCGAGCATGCTTGCCGCATTCAATTTTGATTTAATGAGCACTTGTGAACACCTCAGCGTGAAGCTACTTCTGCTGCTGTCTCTACCGAAGTACCAAATATTGACAAAAACATCCCCGAAATATAGCAGGAAACATGACTTTATAACTCGTGCGCGTAAACATGGCACCAGCGGGGCGAGCACGGGCGTACCCAAGACGTTTGTGACAAGACATGATAAATTATGTCATGTCTTAGAATTTGTCTTAAATGCTAGCACGGGTCAACCATGTGACATAATCTAGAGCCGCGACATGCCTTTCTTGTTGCTAAATTCATAGCGTGACATAGTAAATTGAAAAAATTAAAATGTTTAAGACTATCTGAATATGCGGCCAAATTAAAATCTTTTTTTTTCTTTTCTTTTGCTTATAACTCGAAAACGGTGTGTCCTATCGCAAAAATAATGAAAATTTGGCCCCCCTTTATGAAACCCATAAACCGATTATTCTTAACATGTAGGTAACAAAAAAAATAGTAGTATTTAAGTACCTCTGTATTTACTTAAATTATTTATTTATTTTAATTTTTTTTGTTGGTTTTAAGGCGCATTATTTACATGTCTAAATATGTATTTATAAAAATTAAAAAAAAAACCGTTTAAAAATATAAAAAAATAGTAAATTATTTATTTATTTATTACAATTTTTTTTGGTTATCCTTATCACGCACAAATAAACACCACCACACAATGCAAGAAAATAATTTATTGCCATTTGGTGCAGAGTAATTAGCAGGAAAACATTATTTTTTTCAATTTTCAAATCTTATCACCACCTCCGAACGAACGTGATAAAATTTTTCTTAGTCACCGTCAAAATGTGGCATTTGTGATATAATTGGTGCACCCATATTAGCAAATAAGACATAATGAGTCCCAACTAAACGTCAAGAAGTTATGTCACATTCAAGAAATTATCTCACGCCGCCGTGCAAGCATTTAAGACAAAACAGTTTTATCGCCCAAACTACGATAAAATGTGTGACTCAAGCCATGTCACAGGTAGGCCGTGCTCGCCGGGCTGGCTCGAAAACAAAATTGTGTCTAAACACTATGTTTTGTCACGTTTAAAGCATCGTAAAGTAGTAGTTTATGAGAAACTACTCAGCGTAAATTAAATGTTGATATTCAAAAAACTAAAATAAAACTCAATAATTTTTTGCACTCAGTTCTTTACACGTAATTAACTCGAGCCAGGGGGTCTACTCCCTAAGCACGAAGCCCGTAGTTTCGGCCTTCGTTACGGGCGTTTCCTACTCCGTATCACCTACGGATGGATGATTGGTTCAGGGCCCGAACGAAGTATGAATGACAACATGATTTGACAGTTGTCCCTAGTCCCGATGTGTTTTTAGCCCGTCCGAAAAATTCAACTTTTACACTTGTTTTGATGGATCGTTAAGTCAGACGGACGGATGAACGGACGGACTTAGGGAGTAGGACCCCTGGTCCCATGTTAACGCGCACGGGCTATACATGACATAGTAACGTAGTTAGTCACTACTCTTGAAAGTAATTAGAGCTGTCCTTACGTACATTCACTTCCTGAACTTATTCCGATAATAACATAAGGAAATTACATTCAAACTGATTTTGTTTTTTATATTGGTTTATTAATCAAACAAACAATTAAGAATAGATATCTGGGAAAGCCAAAAACCCACTGCTTAGCCGTGTTTAACAACCTCAGCTCCTCAGCTCAGTGGTAAGAAAGGTTTTCGAGCACGAGGTCCCGGATTCGAACTACTTACTTCAAATTCTTAATTTCATCTATGTCCATACTTATTTAAGTGTACCTTTTATGTGATCGTCAAAACCCTAAACTAATCGTTGTTCATTGCTTTTTAGGGTTCCGCACCAAAATGATAAAAAGGAATCCTTATGGTGTGACTCAGTCTTTCTGTCACAGCTAAATATCTCAAGAACTACTAATGCTATCAACTTGAAATTTGGAACAGTTTTAGATGACGCTTGCCCAACTATGTTGCAAATAAGAAAGATTTTTTTTTTTTGCAACAAGGTCTGAAACAGATGTGGGGTATCATAATGAAAGAGCGCTGTTTACAAATTCTCAAACATTTTTTAAATTTTTTTTAGGCCGCATATTTTCGACTTTTGATGAAAAATGTAAAAAAAATACCGCTTCCCCCCCCCCCCTTATCTCTGAAATTTGCAAAGAGAAAAATCTGAAATTATTCTATGTGATAGAAGTCCATGTAAAGATTACAGGAAAAATAAAACAATGTCACTAAATAGTACACTTTTTCAGAAATCGGAACGGAACCCTCGGTACGCGAGTTCGACTCGCTCTTGACCGGTTTTTTTCCTTTCTCTGCATGAGAAGAGGACGTTTAAGTACCCTACAATGGGACAATTACTAGCTTATATTAAATCGAATTATAACTAGGTACCTACCGTAAGATGACATCACACTATCACTCATTCAACGATGTTAGGGGACAACAACAGCGCGTGCGTGACACTACAAATTAATTATATGAACCGGTTTCTCAAGTTCAATGCGAAGATAGACTAATAACAAACGACTTTTAGCGTAAAGGTATATAATTACCATTGCTAAACAGGAGCTGTTTGTACTATGGATATATATTTGCATATAGATAGCCCTATATATATTTGCATATAGATAGCCCTATATATATTTGCATATAGATAGCCCTATATTCACGCATTGCCCTAGATAGGCCTCTTTTCTGATGCCACTAAAAATGGTCCTGTCCTATCACTCACTGTGCATAGACTTATAAAAAAAAGGCACTGTGTCCTTTATTTAATTACCTATTTAGAATACATAGCTACGCCAACAGCATAATATAGGTACAGATAGCGCGCGTGTTGAATGCAGTCGGGGTCTGAGGTAAAGAACGGGAGCATCTCCCCCCGCTATCCGCACGCCCCACCTCACGCGACTGCAGTGTAGTGCTGTGCCATCCTTGTCAACTATCGTACGTTTGCCGTGTTATTGTGTTAATACTGAAGTTCCCGTGTTATTTTTTTTATTTTAATAATGACTGATCCGAGTCCATCAAGTTCCGTTACAAAAAAACGAGCTTTTATTAATCGCCAAGCACGAGAAATGGCGAAAAATGTTTTAGACATGTGTGTTGAAGAAAGGCAGAACAAAAATTTGACATTTAATTTGAATAATGCTTTCGACCGAGCAAGCCGTTATACCGGACTTTCCAAAAGAACATTGTCTGCAATTCAAAATGTGTCTAAGAAAGGGCCTCTTTGTTCTCCTTCTAAAAAGAAAAGGCCATGTATTAAAAAGAAAAATTTAAAATAAATGTCGATGATTTTCATCGAAGTGTTATACACAGAACCATTGAAGAATTTTATATAACTGAAAAAATTGTTCCGACCTGCATTAAACTCCTCGCAGCTATTCGAGAAAAAATCGAGTTTCCATGGGGAGTGACCAGTTTAAGAAATTGTTAAAAGACATGGGATATAAATGGCAAAGAGATGGATTAATTGAAGATACCATAGATCGATTCGTCATTGAGGTCAGCGACGGCGAGGATAGTGACACCGTTTCAACCATATCTGCAATTTCTGAATCTGATTACATTTTTTTTATTCCGTTTTGTGAAATGATTATTAAAAACATGTGATAATTATGATATTGTTTTTTTTTCATCATGTTAACCTAGTGTAAAAAATAAAATTAAACTTATAACATTGTTTAAATTTATCGACATTCATTACTCATTGTGGTCATCAATAATTATAATTAGGTCACAGCACTACCGCATTCCTAAGCTCTGCATTCAACTCGCGCGCTATCTGTAGGTATATTGTACTATGTTGTTCATTTAGGTATTATTAAAAGTTATCAGTAGGATAACTTGAATTCAATTACAGGTGTAGGGTACACGACAATACAACCAACAAAGCAGCGTCTTCGTAAATTACATAAAAGTATCAATATTAGGTATGTCAAATGAAAAAAAAACAAAACCGCTTTAACTTGAAGTAACAAAGAACAAAAAAAATACTAACATCATAATTACGTAGTCATCTTACCAAAATGGGTAGCTAGCTAGTCCACCAGTCCTCTGTCTTGGCCATCATTCCGCTATCGCTTATGGCCTGCACCGATTCACCAGCGGAGGAGAAGCAGGCAGTAAGCTACCGGTGAACTGCACTGTATGCTAGGAATGTCCTGAAAAAAATGAGAGTGACACTTTTTACCTAAAAGGAAAAAAGCTGCAACATGATAATGAAGTTTCAAGGTAATGTATTTCATGATTCCCTGAACTATGAGCCGATGCACAGGTTGCGTTGCCCCGCCGCACCGCAAAGATTTAAATCTTTGCGGTGCGGCGCCGGAACGGTATTGCTGCGGCATCCTACATACAAATGCCCTTGGTATGCTACAGGGTTCCGACAGCGCAGCGTCGTACCGCACGTACTCCGGACTTGTAAGCCGCGAGACGAGGCGGGAAGGTGTGTACGCGAGCAGCACCACTTAGTTGTCTGTGCGGCAGAAGAAACGGAAAGAAATATTTGCGGTGCGGTACGGCTGCGGCGTAACAATGTTACGGCGCGCCGCAAGGCATTGCGTGCCCTTGAGATCAACCTTTGCAGTTATTCTTGTTGCTATCTCTTTTCATAAACACGAGGCAAACCAATGTAGTGACTTTTTCAATTCATATTTAACGCACATTCTGAGTTTATCTTAGACTTTACGAGTAGGTACCTGTGACTATGGTAAAGGAAAACATTGTGAGGAAACCTGGACTTACAGTTATTTAATAATTTAAGATTTTATAATAAAAGCTGAAGAGTTTAATGCTTAGTTAAAGAGAGTTAAGAGAGAGAGAGTGTTGACGGAGTTTTAAGTTTAGAGCTGTAGAGTTGTGTTGTAGGGTTGGGCAGGAAGATGATGATGATGAATAAAAGCTGAAGAATTTGTTTGAACGCGTTAATCTCTGGAACTATCAGTCGGATTTGAAAAATTCTTTTCGCATTTAATAGCCCAATTCTCGAGGAAAGCTCACGCTAGGCCCCTTAGGAGCTGAGCAAAAAAAAAGTCAGAAGTAATAGCGCGGACAGGCAATGCGATGCGGCGGTGTGGGTTGGGGGACAAGAAATTTCCGCAGAAGCTATTAGTCTGATATCGCCAACCCGTCTTGAGCAATCGTGGTGATCAATGCTCGTGCCTTCTCTGTGTGAGAAGACTTTGCCCAGCTGTGGGGCCATGATAGGCTGGTATTATAGGTAGGTACCTACATTATTCTTGCTATGGTGACATAATCTGTTCTGTGGTGTCATACGTAGTTCTTGTCTATGCAAATGACTACCAGTTTTATCGACCTCGGTGTTCGACATTTTCTGTTAATTTATCGTCACAAACATACCTACATGGTCCTCGGTCTATCAGCTCTAGCTCCTTGTAACTAGGGTGAATATCGAATTAGGTTTTGAGAATAACACGACACTTTCAATGGAAAACATAAGTAAGTACCTACCTAATATCCAATATTTTTAGTGGCATGAGTGTAGATAGCTATAAGAGTAGGGGAAGACCAAAGAAACGATGGATGGACTATGTGAAAGATGATATGGCTGGAAGGGTGCGACTACGAGATGACGACTGATAGAGAAGTAGGTATGGAAGAAGAAAAAGACATTGCGCCGACCCCAAATAAATTGGGATAATGGCAGGAGAATGAATAATAGTGTCCTGGAGTTATTTTATGATCCAAGCGGCATTGTGTGTGGATAAAGTACCTAAGGGAACCCTTTAGGTAGGTATACTTAATCCTTTTTACCCCTCAATCCCAAAAGATACTATTTTCTTGATAAGTAAGTTTAAATAGGTAGTTTGAATTTTTTCAAGTCAAAAATCGTCAATTTTGAGTTAATATCCTGTTCATCCAAATGAACTAACTGTACCAAATAGTTTGCTTACAATATTGATAGTAGGTATTACGTAGCTACCTAAAAGTTTTTGTTTTTGCTTATCGATGATAAAACATAAACATTGTACATAAAGATCAAGGTCTTCATTTGTAAATACTGCGCTTACGGTATTATAATACCTTTTTATCGCAAGTCTTTAATTTTATCTTCAGACTACGTTGTTGGGTTGGGAACAATAGGTAGTAATTAAACCTATCATGACCAGAACCTTTTATAAAGGAACAGGGTGTAAACTTCACTCATCCTCCATAGAAAAGGGAGGATCCTCCGACCAGACGGTTGTCGTGTCTGGTGGGCAACTGCCCAACTGCCCAACGGTTGATGTCGGGACGTTTTTAGAAATAAAAATTCTTATTAGATTTTAATTTTCTCAATTCTCGGGCACCTAAGCAAGGTAGGGTAATGACTATCTATCTTAATAATAATAATTCTAACTCAAACTCCAAAAAATTTATTTCAAATAAACCAATTACAGGTTCTTTGAACTGTCAAGAAGTCGGTCGGTCAGAAAGATGAAGCTACTCGCCCATTCCAAAGCGTTAGTAGGTAGGTCCATGGAGAAGAGCGAGCAAAAACTCCACGGACACACTTTTAAATCAATTCGACAACTGCCAGCAATGAAATACTTTACTCTTGTTTGTATCCTATCTCACTTACTCTAAGGTAATAGGTACAGTCAGCAACAAAAGTCGATTAACACTTGTGTTTTCTTAATCTTAATTATTGAGAAAAATACTTCATTAAAATCGGAACAGATGTAAATTTTAAAGAAAATTAACTCTTTAAAAAAAATGAAAAAACAAAAAATATATACAGGGTGACTTTGAAAACATGCGACAAAATTTAAGGGGGTGTTCTACGCATCAATATGAACAACTTTTACTAAGGGACCAACATCGAATTCGCAAAAAAAAAATACCTTCCCATATTATAGTTAAAGGTATTGGACCCTTTTGTAAAAGAAGGTCGGATTTTTTTTGCGAATTCGAAATTGTTCACATAGTAAAAGTTGTTCATATTGATGCGTAGAACACCCCCTTAAATTTTGTCGCATGTTTTCAAAGCCACCCTGTATAAAGCAGGTTATCGTATCATTTTGTGTTAATTTAGATGATGTCAAAAAGTAGCAGTGTTAACCGACTTCTGTTGCTGCCCGTACAATGTCCTTGAGAAATCTGCAAATAATACGCCAAGATATCGACCATCACCGCAGGTCAAAGCAGCTCATTATATCACAAACCTCTTATAAATAGATACATAATAATAATCGTATAAAAAACGCGATATTTTTCTTTACACGCGAGATATAAGTCAGTGTCTGTTCCCGGTCAGTGTATGGAGAGCTGTTCGTTAGGTCTGACCATATTTAATTGCAGCAGAAGATCGAAAGGTAAGGAAGTTTTTGTTTATTGGATTTGTCCCCGAAATACCTAGGAAGTGGCTTGTACTCGTCAATGAGTACCTGCGAAACCTATTTTTGGGATGATGATAATTATGAAGTTCAATCCCGAAATGAAGGTTCTTCGTGAAGATCTAGATACAATTTATAACTAAGTAGTTCAGAAGAATTTCTACCCTGTCTGACGTAACATAATATATGTATACCTACACCCAACATTTTAAATAAGTATCTAAGTAGGTACCTAATTGTAGGTTTATAAAATGTTTAAAAAAATAGTGTTTCCTATTTAGATACTTTAATATCTACTAAGTACATTAATAAACTTAACGAAATTGAATTTTTTTATTTCTGTAGACTCTACATCACTAAGATCCCTGCGATCAGCAATTAGTTCCATTTTCGTTCACTGCATGCGGCCATTTTTAAAAATACAAATTATGATTGTCGCGATCCGTTTGGAAGACAATAATAGACATAATAGCAATTAATTAGTAAGTACTACCTAAACAACTGCTTACAACTTAGTAAACTGTAATAAATAAATTACATTTTTAGGGTTCCGTACCAAAATGGTAAAAAAGGAACCCGTGTGGTGTCACTCAGTCTTTCTATCTGTCTGTCTGTCTGTCTGTCTGTCACAGCTGGATATCTCAAGAACTACTAATGCTATCAACTTGAAATTTAGAATAGTTTTAGATGACGTTGACCCATTTTTTTCTTTTTTTTAGGCCGCATAGTTTTCAACTTCTGATGAAAAATGTTAAAAAAAATACCGTTCCCTTATCTCCGAAGTTTGCAAAGAGAAAAATCTGAAATAATTTTATGTGATAGAAGTTTGTGTAAAGATTACAGGAAAAATAAAACGATCTCTAAATAGCACACTTTTTCAGACATCGGAACGGAACCCTCGGTGCGCGAGTCCGACTCGCTCTTGACCGGTTTTTTTTACTACAGCAAAACGACAAAGCGTGGGTTAATTTTTTAATTAAAATATTTTAGTTATTAACATTACTGTTTACATAAGGCACAGTATCTGTGCTTATGGTCTGCACAAAATAGGTCAGCGGCGGCGCCGGCGCTGAGTGCGCCTGACCTGGGGCCCTACCATCAACTTTTAAAATACTTGCCAAGTACAGGACAGGTCAACTTAGCAGGTTAACCTGTCAGGTTTTCTATTTGTACCATGAGCATTTCCGTCTGACCTGCAATGTATCGACTTCAGACCTGCTTTGTTATCGCTGGACGGTGCGCGATAATATAAACAAACGTTCCGAAATACTTCTTCGCAATGTTACCGGTTTTACGGTTTTAAAGAACTAGATAAAATTAATGTATTAACAGTTTATACTGATCAAGAGAATTCTAAAAAAACTATGTTTCGTAGCAAACAATCTTATTTAACACGATTATGACGTTGGAGACCCTTGGATACTTAAGAAAAATAAGTGCCTACTTGAAAATCTTACCAAAGTTATTTTCGAACGACTAGCTTTAAGTTTAAGTATGAAATAAGTACCAATATTGTCAAATCCACAAAAAGTTACGAGTTTATTTTGTAAATTCAAGTGGGTTCCTTTTTTGTAAGTTTATAAGAAACTGTTTCTGTAAATAAATCTGAAATTCACACATTTGTATTGTGTCCGTTGTTGCGAGTGGTAAGAAAGTGCAGTTATTTGGTGATAATGACTTTCAGGAGAGTTTCATATGAATAATTGGAAACACTGTGGGATTTTATTTATATAATCACAAGGACATTGCAATGGGCTGCAATAAAAGTGATCAAGCTTGAGAAATGTCCCGCAGATTGTGGATAGAGGTGACGGAAAATTTGAATTCCATTGTTTGTGGTGCTATCAAAGATTTCAACCTAATTGCTAAGCAAGTTAGGGTCAATATCAGTATTTTACCTACATGAAATTACCCCTACCGCTAGATACCTAGGCTGGGCAGCTGTAAGTTGGTTTTATATTACCTACCTAATTATATTATCTTATCTAATTATATTAATTAATTATATTATCATTGCAAGGGTCAAGTAGGTACGAGTTCTTTAGTGAGCCTATACCGTTTGACAAACATTCCGTTCTGCAAGTCAAAAGGTTTTAACATGCTTCTCAAAACTTTCCTTTCGATTTTCGCGATTTGTTTCTCACTGTTTTTAACAGCATCATCCTCAAGAAACTCGAAAATTTCATCTTCGTCACACATCTAAAATAAACGGCAAAATATTGTTTTTTTTTGTTGTCTCTAATTTTAATTAACGCCACAATAGTATCAAATTCACAAACTAACATGTACTTACGTTTTTTATTTTAAATTAAAGAAAACAGTTCAATAAAAGTTAGTTTTACAAGCCTGCTTAATATGGCTGCAGGGCAGGTCAGTGTTCAAGTGCTCACATGTCAAAAAGGACTTGATGGTACAGCTTGTTGCAGGTCAGACCGCTGAAATGTTGTCACGTGACCACTGCCCGGCTTTACCCACGTGATCGCTGGCTCGCCTGTTATTTGACGCGTTCATGGTACAAAATAGCCCGACAGTTCACTTTCCGTCGAAAATTGACCTGCTATAAGAGTTCATGGTAGGCCCCCTGCTCTACAGTATAGCCAACTAGCTTTTGCCCGCGGCTTCGCCCGCGTGGATGTCGGAAATCATCCCACAGGAATGTAATACCGACCGGTATAAAAAGTATCCTAATCAAGGTCATGGTTTACCCATATGCCAATTTTATCCAAATCCGTTCAGCCGTTTTAGCGTGAAAGCGTAACAAACACAAATTCACTTTCGCTTAAAGAATATTAGTTAGGATGAAGTGTACGGTATTTTTAATTTATAAATAGCTACAGTTAACAAAATACCTAATTGAACTCGTTTTGTTTTACTTCCCATATCAAGTAGGTGCCTACCTACCTAGGCTGCTTCTTATTTAATTTGCCTTTTTGATTATACAGGCTGTTTCTTTTAAGGTGTCAAGCCTGTGCGAGCTGATAGCAGAGTACCATACTTATTATCGATTTAACCCGATGTTCTACGATTTTTTGTAGTTTTCGAGTTATAATTTTTTTTCGATACCTATTTTTCATGATTCAACGAGATGATGGCTTTAAAAAATTATTTCTTTTTTTGGGTCTACTTTGAACAAGAATGTACTAAATAGGGCATTATTTGCTGAAATCGGTCGTTGAAAGTGGTGTATCTGAAATCTTGTGATTTTATAATTTATTATTGTCTCTGCATATTTTTGTCAATTCTGATATTTACTATTCCTCTACGTTTACACAGAGCTCAGTTGATAATAAAAACATACATTTTATACCTACTACTATGCTTAAAAACTGCTACTATACTCAAAATAACCTCTAAAACTACAAAAAAAATTAAATCGATAGTATGGTACTCTGCTATCAGCTCGCACTGGCTTGACACCTTAAAAGAAACACCCTGTAAGTATATGCCTGTTTTATTTTTATAGCAAGTCCAAGGTGATTAGATTAGGAACGAATTGTTTATAAGAGGAGCGGTACCTAAAACACGTTTGTTATAGTGGCTTTACGTCTATGTGAACAGTTTATATTCGTGGACAACTAGATTCAGAAGTCAGAACAATTAACTCTCTCAAATCTTCTGAAGTGAGGTAGGTTAGTACCAGGTATCTAGTACTAGGTATCTAGTACTAGGTATCTAGTACTAGGTATCTAGTACTAGGTATCTAGTACTCTAGTACAGTTCCAGTTCCAGTTTTCAGTTCGACAGTTGAGAGGATGTGCAAAGCCTCTATTTTCAGGAAATTGGAGCGGAGTAATATGACACTGGCCTGCAAAACTAAGTACTTACTACACTTTCAAAAAATATTTTTGCTAAAATAAAGGAGTTAGAGATGTAAATAAATAAAACCGAGCAAGTGCGTAACGGACTACGCACAATGAAGGGTTCCGTAGTTGGTATGAAATCATCCCAAGGACAAACTTAACATTATAGTTGAAATACATGTTCTCCCATACATTCAAATAGTAAAATATGTAAGTTGACACTCACAATATTGAGAGATTTACCATGTTATCTTAAGACCACAAACTTCTTATAGGTTTTCCTGTAATTTACAGGTATAGACCAATTTTCTGTATTTTTTTCAAAATTTTAGGCTTAGTACTTTCGGAGATAAGGGGGGGGGGATGGTCAATTTTCGTCTATTTTCTTAAATAACTTTAAAACTATTTATTTTAAAATTATAAAAAAATATATTTGAGACCCTCGTAGTAAGCCCTTTCATTTGATATGTCACATGGTACAGTTTGCAAAACTTTTTTTTGAAATTTTCTTATTTGCCCCTAAAAGTGACCCCCTTATTCAAAATTCATTTATTTACTTCAGTTGTGCGTGTTTGGGTCACAAAAATCCATATGTGTACAAAATTTCAACTTAATCGGTCTATTAGATTCGGAGCAAATTGGCTGTGACAGACGGACAGATAGACAGACAGACACACGAGTGATCCTATAAGGGTTCCGTTTTTTCCTTTTGAGGTACGGAACCCTAAAAACGTTATAAAGTAACATTTTTAAATCTAAAAAAAGATAAAACAATAAAAATAGAAATTTTTAGCCTAGTGTCATATAACTCAATTAACATTTACAAGTATGCTTTACATGTTATTTATTTTTTAATAATAACTGGTATTGCCTCCTCGGGCTCTGTTTACAGCTTCGAGTCGATTTGGCATACTGAACAAGAGGTTTCGGAGCCGATGTTGGGGAACATTCTCCCATTCTTCTATCTGGGCCTGTTTTAGTGCCCTGAGGGTGGTAGGTGGTGGTCTGCGGCTTCTGACTAGCCTCCCTAGCTCATCCCAGGCGTGCCAGTATTTTATGTACAAAATTAAACTCTTTTTCGAGTCCTTTTTGTTTCGAAAGTATATCTTGTGTATTTAAAAACTTATTGCAATTTTAAAAGTGTGATACTTATTTTTGCAGGCCAGTGTAGGTATTAAAATCCTATCTCGTAAAGTGGACCTATATTTGCGATTTATTGCCAGACCCGATTACTGTAAGGGAACACACTATACACAATTGACTTAAAGTTCATTATGCTTTGACCCAATTTTGTGATAAAACTTCGCTTCCATTCCGTTCCGCGGCAATGTAATTTGAGCTTTAAGCTCGATGCGAAGGGCCGTACACGAAATATTGCCGATTTCGATAATTTGCGTGATTTTACAGACGTAATTTTACAGTTAAAATTCTTAATTCTTCTATAAGTTTTAAAGCACAACATGGAAGATCATTTTAATTGTGATCTAATGAATGAGCTAGTTTTTAGGGTTCCGTACCAAAATGGTAGAAAAGGAACCCTTATGGTGTGACTCAGTCTGTCTGTCTGTCTGTCTGTCACACCTGGATATCTCAAGAACTACTAATGCTATCAACATGAAATTTGGAACAGTTTTAGATGACGTTTATCCAACTATTTTGCAAATAAGAAAGAAATAACAATATTTATATGTTTTTTGCAACAGGGACTGAAAGGGGGTCTTAAAAATTCAAAGTGGGGCTACTATGGCATGCGGGGTATCATATGAGAGAACGCTGTACATTCTCAAACATTTTTTAATTTTTTTTAGACCGCATAGTTTTCGAGTTCTGATGATAAATGTAAAAGAAAATACCGTTCTCCCCCCTTATCTCCGAAGATTGCAAACAGAAAAATATGAAATTATTCTATGTGATAGAAGTTTATCTATAGATTACAGGAAAAATAAAACGATGTCTCCCAATAGCACAGTTTTTCAGAAATCATCAACAAACATTACATATAAATGATGGTGCGGAACCCTCAGCGCGCGAGTCCGACTCGCTCTTGACCGGCTTTTTTTAATTTGCGTCGAGTTTAGAATGCGAGAATTAGGCTGATTTAAAAGTTTTTATAAAGCCATATGTTTTTAATTATTTGCATTTTTTTTTCAGGCATTGCAATGCATTGATTTTGAACTAAAGTTTATTTCTGTGGTTATAATTTTATGAACGAGAGTTCTAAGTAGCCGAAATCAAAAGCAACTCTTTGTCAATTTTCTCTAAATTAGACAGTTTACTATTTTTTTTCTCAAAAATTTTATATGAAAGTCGTAAAAAGTGATTCATACATTGTATAAACAACTTTCAGAAAAATACATTGCAAGTTTTACATACCCTTTAGACGTCAAAACGATTCGTAAATAAGTGATATTATAAATAAGTGATATTATAAATAAGTGATATTATAAATAAGTGATATTCTAAACCTCTTACAGCAAAAATTCACAAAACAGTCGCCGGTTTAGGTCGATTAATCAAAATTAAATAATAAAAATTTAAAAGTAGCTCATACCTACATTAGATCATATTGAAATTATCTTTCATGTTGTGCATTTAAACCTATAGAAATACAGTATTATAACTATAAAATCATGTCTGTAAAATCACGTAAATCAGCGAAATCGGCAAAATTGGTACTTACAGAGATTATAAATTAATGTCGCATTTCGTTTCCTGTACCTACACACTACCTACACAGTTCTTTAAAGACAGGTTTATTTGAGCGAGCGAAGCGTCTCTGCTTCAAGTCTGGCAAAATTTGCTTTCCTCTGTCAGTTTGTTGCTATTCCTTTTTACAAGTTCCAGCTCGTATTTTACAACCGACCTTGACGAAACTTGGTCTACAGGTTTTACGACTTCATATATTTTTTCAATACACTTCCTCGAAAACTGGTTCATATCGCACTACGATTAGGTTCACAATGCAATGTATTTCATACGGGTGCGATTTTTCATTTTCCCGCACGTGTGCGGGAATAAAAATTGCCACAGATAACTTATATCTATACTTAGTCCAAATTGGTTCAATGCTTCTATTCACAACTGTTCACAACTCTCTATTCGGAGGTGAATGTTTTTTTTAAATCTCGGCAAAGAGGTATGCGTCTTTACGGCGATAATATTTTTTGAATATTTTAATAATGTTTATAAATAGAATATCATCAAAAACTATGATTATTACAATAAAAAAACGTTTATGAACAAATTAACATTTATTTGTGTTCTAAACTCGAAAATATTTGAATTTTAAATTTTTCTTATTAGGCTGTTTATCGGCTTTATACCTTTGCTTCTCCTTCAACCTGGCGAAAGCCAAGCGCGAAAAAAAAAGAAAATTTAAATTTAAATCATAGTTTCCTAATAATTCATAACAAAAATATTTTCCTTTATTTTATTTTATTTCTTCAAAAGTGTATTGAAAAACGTCGTTTGATACTCGTGGACATTTGTTATTATTGCAGTTCTCGGCTCAAAAACAACCTCGCCTACGGCTCGGGTGTTAATTTATTCCGCCTCGAATGCAATAACAAACGTTCTCCACTTGTATCAAAATGTACTACTTTTGTCGTTGGGATTTTTGGTTGGGAAGGTAGGTACTTCCTCCAAAAAAACCAGCCAAATACGTGTCGGACCCTGCCCAAAAGGGTTCCGTAGTTCGGATTAATTTATCTCAAGAACAAACTTAGAAGTTAAAAACATGTTCTCCCAAACATTCTGTTGGAGGAATAAACTTATTAAAAGAATAATGTTACAAGAATTGAATTTAATGTAATAGAACCAAACAGCTTAAAAAACAAACAAAAACATAAAGATGACAAGATTAGAGTAAAAAGTACAACCCATAATTTTTTGTATATAGGTACACACCATAATCTAAGTACACACCTATTAAGAGGAAACGTGGGTGCTCTTTTCTCCACACAAAAAGATACAAACGCTCTCGCCTGTTTTCTTTCTGGTTAATGACCATAAAGCAATGATTTTTTACAGAAATATAAATATCAGTTACTTGTATGCCCCTATGTTTTCCTTTTTGATGATATATTATTTTTATAGGAACTAGAACCCTCCAAAAATGCTCAAAATTGCCTATTCAGACCGCTGTCAACAGACGCCTAGTGTACCAATTTGACAACTATTAACGAAAAAAGAAAAACATAGGGGCATAGTATAGTTATATCCTTCTTATTCTGTTTATAAAATATCTTTTAAATTGGTATAATATTGGAGGAGGAAATAGGCGAGAGCCAAACCTCGAAATGTGACTTTTTACACAGGCTATTTAGTCGAATCTGCAGTTGTCCTTATCGCACGAATTCGAGGGTGGAGCGCTCGCAGAGCGACAGCAATACCTTCTTAAAATACCTAATTTTTCGCCCCCATTTCCTCTTAAGTACGAATATACAACATATTCCAACTGCAAATGTAAGTTTGTACGCACAATATTCTCTATTCTTCTTATTCTTCTTTATATTCTTTATTTTCAATTTTTTCTATTATCTATTTTACTATTTTTTATCTTGTTTTCTTAAAGGTTTTCCTGTAGGTAATCTATAGGTAAGTATAGAATTATTTTCTGTTTTTTTTTTTTAATTGTAGGCTATTATGTTAATGTGTAAATAAATTATTAAGTAAGTAATTCATTAGATAATATTAAACTTACTTCCTTTAAAGAAAATCTCGAAGTATTTACTAAGTCGTAAAAACTGTGCGAAGCAGGGGCAGTTCATAGATATAATAGGCCTCAGTTCTGTAGGTACGATTCCTTACACATGTCTTCACTCCCCAGGATCCCTTCAACATGTCGCGCCTGATGCTCCTCGTGACAGCGGTGTGGCTGTCCCCGGCGGCTGCGCAGTTCGACCTCTTCAATTCAGTCAAGGAACACGTCACCAAAGAGATCTCCGCCATCGCTGTGCCTATTCAGAAGGCTGTCGTGTCTGTCGGGTTTAGTCAATGTAAGTCCTGTAGTTCTTGTAAATTTTCTTGTTTTATTTTAAAAAAAGCACAATTTGATAGAGATGCACTACTTCAATTGACAGGAGGCCACAACTCGCTTTAAATTATCGACTAAACTATCTTAAGGTTGATGCGCCAGGGTAGCCCGCGAAATTCAAAATTTCTTACGTTTTTTGCAATTTGTAGGTCAGTGTGAGCTTGTATGTTGATTAAAATATGATTCGCGGCCGTAGCTAATATGGCTTTACAGAATTATAATCATTAGAATCAGCAATACAACTCCATAAGTTAGTATTTACCTCAAACCTCATGATTTCATGAAATCATGGGGTATTATATCTGTAGAACAATTTCTATGGAATCGCGCGCGACCATACACACAGGAGCGATTATCGCCCCGCGACACAGATATATCGCGTCACGTGATGCGATAATTTTGCGTAAAGGCTCTTACAGACAGACGTCGCGACGTGTCGCCTAGCGGTGTTGCGACGTGATAATATCGCAATATCGCTCGCGATATCGCCTCTGTCTGTAAGAGCCTTTATTGCACGCGATATCACCGCGATACCATACAAAATGTTCCTCTTTGTATGGTATCGCCGCGATAACGCGCCGCGCTAGTGTGAAAGGTGTTGCGACGCGATATTATCGCAATATCGCTACGCGACACGTTGCGCGATATATCGCCTCTGTCTGTTAGAGCCTTTCAGCCGTTACGGGTCGTCAGACAGAACCCCGAAAGTCTGACAACCGCAGTCTTACCAAGGGGTAGGTATCGTATTACCCAGTAAATGGGTTGTGGAGGTCAGATAGGCAGTCACTCCATGTAAAATATTGGTATTCAGCTGCATCCGGTTAGACTGGAAGACGACCCCAACATAGTTAGAAAAACGCTAGACAGGTGATATGTCCTCAGACCAGATGAAGAAGAAGCAGTACCTACCGACAGATGTTGCTGAAGTGTTTGTTGCGTCGCTCACTTCCAGTTAAAACATTAGAATGTGGTGAAGTTTTTACGTTCAAAAAGTGGTGATAGGTATAGGATAGGACCCTTAAGGTACTGACACACGTGCTCATAAAAAGCATGCCTATAAGCACGCTTACTCGAAAACATACTAGAAATAAGCATGCTCATTACTAGTCACACATGCTACTAATGAGCACTTGCTCAATAAAAGCATGCTTTCGTGCTAGTAATGAGCACATCTGTCAGTAGCTTAATAAACAATATTTGATGGTGGGAATCATTACTGACAGACGTGCTCATTACTAGCACGAAAGCATGCTTTTATTGAGCAAGTGCTCATTAGTAGCATGTGTGACTAGTAATGAGCATGCTTATTTTTAGTATGTTTTCGAGTAAGCGTGCTTATAGGCATGCTTTTTATGAGCACGTGTGTCAGTACCTTATTGAATTGAAATCTACCTACGTCTAAATATATTTATTTATTACATTTTCCCAGGTAAGCACGTTAAGAAGCTGCTGGGCGTGGACTACGACTCATACAATAACTCCGAACCTGACATGACTGAGCTCAAACTCGACTTTGTCACCAGGTGAGCTCAGTTGTTATCTTAGGCAGTTGAATTAGAATAGCTATGAGATTGATATTACTGCCAGAGAAATAGGAGTGTGCTATGATGATCATCCTGGGAACTTTCTGACACTCTGCTTGAAAGGTCTACTTAGGTACCTAGTGAATAATAAATAAAAAAAACTGGTCAAGAGCGAGTCGGACTCGCGCACCGAGGTTTCCATTCCGATTTCTGAAAAAGAGATTATTACTAATTAATTAATTAATTAGACATCGTTTTATTTTTCCTGTAATCTTTACATAAACTTCTATCATGTAGAATAATTTCTGATTTTTCTCTATGCAAACTTCGACAAATGTCGAAAACTATGAGGCTTAATAAAAAGAAAAAAAAATGTTTGAGAATGTGCAAACAGCGCTCTTTCATATGATACCCCACATGCCCTAGTAGCCCCACTTCGAATTTTTAAGACCCCCTTTCAGTCCCTGTTGCGAAAAAAATAAATAATACGATACCCCTTGGTAAGACTGGTTGTCAGACTGTTCGGGCTTCTGACTACCCATAACGGCTGTATCCACGAACTGAGAACGCAGCAATCGATCTGTGCTGCTGGTATTACTTAGCCACGAGCCCACAGTTATCTATCATCAAGTATTCTCATCCTGTTCCAGAGATGTGAACGTCTCATATAAGCTGACGGCAGCCGCGGCGCTGATCCCCCAGTCGGGCTGGTTCAACCCTCGGAGGCCCCTCAAGATCTACCTCCATGGCTTCACCGATGACCCCTCTAAGGGTAGCTTCACGAGCCTTAACTCAGCTTTCCTGAATCAAGGTAAGTAAATGTTTAATAGATTAGTACATTTTATGTTTAATAGATTAGTACATTTTATGTTTAATAGATTAGTAGATTTTATGTATAATAGATTAGTACATTTTATGTTTAATAGATTAGTAGATTTTATGTATAATAGATTAGTACATTTTATGTTTAATAGATTAGTACATTTTATGTATAATAGATTAGTAGATTTTTGTCCGATTTCTAAAGAATTTTTTAAACGGAGCTTAAACTCTCAATAGCTATTACCTAACTTTAACTTTTTTACTTTTTTTTTTTTTTTTTTTTTTTTTTTTTTTTTTTTATTGATTCAACAAAATTATCCATTTAAGGGACATAGACTTATAAAAAAAGATGGACTCCGCGCCACGCATATCGAAAGTGAAGCACCCTACCGATCTATGTGTGCGTGATTTGAGTACCTGCAAAGACGCCGTCGCTCGTGTCACGTAATGGCGGCCGGTCGGCATACTATGATGTAAATGTGTGCGCGAGGCGTGTTTGTACAAACGGACCCGGCATACTTACTGTGCTTCACTTTCGATATGCGCAGCGCGGAGTCCATCTTTTTTATAAGTCTACTAGCTTCTGCCCGCGACTTCGTCCGCGTTAAATTTCTTGTACCCCCCACCCACCAACCCCGACGCATCGCATCGCATAGCTGCCCGCGCTATTACTTCGCGCTCGGCTCCTAAGGGCCCTAGCGTGATGTTAAATATCCTATATCCTTCCGCATCGCCTGCCCGCGCTATTACTTCGCGCTCGGCTCCTAAGGGCCCTAGCGTGATGTTAAATAGCCTATATCCTTCCGCATCGCCTGCCCGCGCTATTACTTCGCGCTCGGCTCCTAAGGGCCCTAGCGTGATGTCAAATAGCCTATATCCTTCCCCATCGCCTGCCCGCGCTATTACTTCGCGCTCGGCTCCTAAGGGCCCTAGCGTGATGTTAAATAGCCTCTTTGCAAAAAGATTTTTTCAAATCCGACTGGGGTAGTTCCAGAGATAGCGCGTTCAAACAAACCAAGAAAAAAACAAACTCTTCCGCTGTATTCCACCGACATTTTGCACAACGCCATCTATGGGTAAATTGGTAAAACGTCCGCTCTAAACATGTTTGCTCAAGAGGAACCGTTATGAATTAAAGTTATTTTGCGTTTTAGTAATTTTATATTATCTCCGAAACTGTATGACCAATTGCCATACTGTAAAGGCCAAATCTTATCTCCATGATGTCCTTGTGATCATAATATATCTTATTTTGATAAGGATTAATGTTTTGTTGTTTAAATAACCATCCAAACGTAAGTATGTCTAAAAAATACTTTTTTAAAACAATAAACGATGTATAAAAGATAAAATATAAAAGATAGAAACATGGTGTCGCGGACTTTTTTGTAGAATTATTTAAGACGGACCAGACTGCCATACATTGTTTTCAATTATAAACAACCGTTTAGGCAGCGCATGCAAAAAAGTCTGTTTAAAGGGGTATTTCTTTCCGACTTGTTAGACAAAACTTGTGATAGCTCGGCTAATATGCATGATATAAATGTAATTTATAGCCTATAGCACTCAGGAATAATGTAGCTTTCTACCAGTGAAAAAATTTTTAGAATTGGATCATTAGTTCCGGAGATTACCCCCTACATACAAACTTACAAACTTACAAACTTACATACAAATTTTACCTCTTTATAATATTAGTATAGATGTTAAGGGAATTCCTTCTATAAGCTCGGTTTTGAGGTCCTCAGTGAACCCTTGATAGTATAGTTCACTCGACTTTTAAGCTAAATTCTTCCTTAGCGTATAGCGTTTAGTTCAGAAACACGATATCGAACCAATAATCACCATCGAATGGAGAAACTCTGTTTAAATATCTCAGAAACCGGGCATAAGGTACCTATACTTAGACCATAGGTAATAGAAACCAAAATTTCAGCATGATCGGTTCAGTGGTTTAGGCGTGAAAAGGTAACAAACAAACAATCTTACTTTCGCATTTATGATATTAGTTAGGATTAGTTAAAGATGTTTGCTTATCCTGACCTGGGATACAACTGATGTTGTCTTGAGCAGAATTATTATAATTTTGTCCGAGCTGGTTATAATCACCAAGCTTATTTGTTGTCAGGTGACTTCAACATCATGGCTCTGGACGCGAGCTCTCTTATCAAATGGATGTACCTGCGCTCCACCACCATGGTCCGGTTCATCGGCGAGGAGTTGGGGAAGATGATGGCTGCACTGGTTTCTGGTGAGTATTATCTTCTATCTCATAAAAACGGAGAACAAAGCAGGCCTTATAAATGAGGGTCGTCAGAATAATGCAATACAGGTAAGTGCATTGGCTAAGCGTTGGCTTCTTGGCCACGGGTCAAGGGTTCGATTCTCGCAAGGAACATATATTTATAAGGCATAAACCACAGACTTATATTGGCTAGATTACGCAAGTCTCATCGTCTGAATAGAAACCAAGCGTGCCATTATTTTTCCACCTACTGTGACGTCACATGAGCGATTTAGTGATGGGAACTCCCCGTCCGCGAGTAAACGATTCAAAACGATTTAAAGGCCCCGCCGCGTTTCGCCTCGTCTTTGGAGCGAGAAGTCGCGTGCGAGCATTCCGTCCGCTTGCATCTTATACCTACTTGTTTCATACTGCTTCAGGTTGTGCCTAGGTATCCCGAAAGGGAAGAGGGAGTGTTACGTAAAGATTATTTGAGTAAAAAATAATAATTTTATAATATCGATTTAGCAATCGATTATTCGAGTTCATCGACAGAGGAATGATAGATCTAAAATTAGCTCCTTCCTCCCGGACCTCCGTTAAGATCGGACGCTTATTCTGCTACTGTTTACCAATTTTTTTTCCTTTATTTTAATTAAAATTAAGTCAAAATAATAACTTCAAATAAATAAGAGTGCATAAACAGCAAGAGGTCACGCCAGGTACGCAACACCTAGCGAGTACCGTTGACGCCGGCTGCGAGTGCTTACAACCACAGAGAAAGACCAGGTACGCAACGTATTGTCAACGCCTGCGCACTGTTGCTATCCTGCTTTATCTCGGTCACTGGAACTGCTGTCTGTCTCTGTCACTGGGCGGTAACAGTATCACACACATTTACAGTGCACACAGTCCGCACAACAATCTGCATGAAAGAGAGGAACGTGCCGTTTTTGACTACGCCTGCCCATTTCTGCTGCCCTGGTACCTAGCAGAGACTACTGTTCCTGTTATAAGACTCTTTCTAAGTTTTTGAGGGTTTCACCTACTCGCGCAAGGACGGAACGACCAGACTACAAGAAGGGGTACGCAATAAGCTGTCAACGTCTTCGTGTTTACTGCTATCCTGGTACCTGTCTACGGTTTCAGCTACAAACTTTTTTTTTTGCCTGTCTGAGTACGACAGTACGAGACATCGCTTACGTGTGTAGTTACTAACATCTGTGGATTACTGCCGCCCTGGTACGTTGATGGATTGATTGTCTGTTTTAAGTTAAAACGACAACCGTATGACTGTGTAAGAGAAGGGTGTGTTTGCTGGTCGCTGCTTCCTTGCTCCGTTTTACTCACATTACCTTTTAATATTAAAACAAATAACTTTTAATAAATAAAATAAAATAAAATGATGCGGACTCCAACTTCGTCACCTACAAAACCATGTGTTGCTTCAGAGCCGAACATGCAAGTCTTGGTTGAAAGTATCGATAGTAGTAATGTCACCTGCAGATACAAACCTAAAAATCCCGGAGAGGTTAATAAGAACGATCTCATGAAGGAAATGAAAGAACTCTTCAGAAACTTTAAAGTACAACAGGATGCAAAACTCCACTCTCTGCAGGAGTCCATAAACGGCATTATTGAACAAAATAATGAGTTTCGCGATTCATTTACTATGTTATCGGAGCAGTACGATAAAATGAAACTAAAGCTCGAAAAGGTACAGGAAGAGCGAAAGGAAGAGCTGTCTTACATACGACAGTTGGAAGAGAAAATTGAAAGTTTGGAAAAAAGTAAGAAGAGCACCAGTATTGAGATGAGAAATATACCTGCTAAAAAAGGGGAAACAAAGGTGGACCTGCTGCAGGTTGTGTGTGCAGTTGGAAAAAGTTTAAATTGTCAAATCCTGAATTCCGATATTCGTGACATTTACCGTACGAATACCCAATCCTTAACTGTCAAGCCGATTATTGTTGATTTTAATAGTGTCCTGCAGAAGGACAAGTTCATAAGTACTTATAAAAACTACAACAAAGAAAACAAAGGAAACAGGCTAAGCACTAATCACCTAGGACTCCAGTGTCCGCAAATTCCAATTTATATTGCCGAAAATCTGACATTTAAGGCAAAGCGGTTGTTCTATCTTACTCGGGAATTTGCCAAAGTCAATGAATTTTCCTTCTGCTGGACAGCTCATGGTAAAATCTACCTTCGGAAAAAAGAAGGTATGCAGTCAATACATATAAAAGTTGAAAGTGATCTAAAGAAAATAAATGACCAATGACTAGCAATAAAATATAGAAATTCCGCTTTGTTTTCTCCGTTTTTTCGATATGCATGCTTTTTAAATAATTTTTTGTTTTTAAATTATCTTTGTTTCTTGTCTAAAATACTTTTAAAAGCTACTTATACTTTTCGACATGCATGCATTTTATATAATTTTTTGTTTTTAAATTATCTTTGTTTCTCGTCTAAAATAGTTTTAAAAGCTACTTATCTTATAATACTAAATACTTCATACTACACATACACATTCATTCACAATGAAGACGTCGTAAGAAATCCGAGTTTTAACATTTATCACTCTCTATCATTCCGGCCACTTATGTTCCCAAATAATTATATGTTTAAAATTCACTGTGGATAACATAACCGAGATATCTAATGATTTGGAATCAATTAGAGTTTCTAAGTCGTTCACTTGTTCTCCCTACGAATGCACCAAGTACGTCTACAAGGCCGATAAAAAACTTAATATATTTCAAATGAATATACGTAGCATAAACTCAAATTTTAACGAACTTTCTATTCTCTTAGATTCAATAAATATTCCTTGTGACGTAATTGTCCTGACTGAGTGCTGGCTTAGTAAGGTTGTTAATGCACCCACTTTAGATGGCTTTATCAACTACCAATCTTCCTTCTGTAATCAGAACGATGGTGTAATTGTTTATGTTAAATCACATTTAAAACACAAGGTTTCCCAACCATTGTTAATGGATGCTAACTGTCTGGTGTGCACTATTGACGATGCCGCTTTTGTGGCAATATATCGTTCACCGGCAAAAAAGAATCTTGACCACTTCCTTATAAGTCTCAATGATGTGTTGGCTTCATTGAATGGATTTAAAACTTTGGTTGTCACTGGGGATTTAAACATAGACATCACACCGGAGCACTTAATTCACCAATCGGATGAATACCTTAATATAATTTCTTCACATGGCATGTTACCTGCTCACGTTTTCCCTACAAGGGGACAGGCGTGTCTTGACCATGTCATGTTAAAGACGCATAAACGAGCAACCACACTGGTTTTGAATACATTAATCACGGATCATTACCCAACTGTGCTAAGTATCGACACGGTAAATAAGTCACCCAAACCAATACATTACATTAGGCGTACCGATCAGCAAGCAGTGTTAGATGACTTGCGGAAAACAGACTTCTCTTATTTGTATAATATTAGCGATGCTAATGAAGCCGCTGAGTCTCTAATTCATAAAATTTCATCGGCAATTGAATTACATTCTAAAGAGGTTTTAATTCCTCACAAAAAAAGGATCATAAAGCCCTGGGTTACCCCTGGACTTCTGAAATGTATAAAAAACAAAGACACAATGCACCTTAAAGCACAAAAAGATCCCGATAATATGATACTTAGCACCACCTACAAACGCTATCGTAATTTTCTTAACAACTTGTTGAAAAAACTTAGAATCGTTTATGATCAAAGCTTACTTCAGGAGGCCAAGGGTAACTCGAAGGCAACTTGGGATGCCATAAAAACTATTACAGATACGAGGCAACAAAAGACCTTACCAAACGAATTACTGAGTTTGTCTGAAAACCCTACAGACTCAGTCGATAAAGTCAATAAGTACTTCGCAAGCATAGGTAAAATACTAGCAGACCAAATCCCAATTAACGACCACACCTCAACGAATTCCGCGTTTCCTACGTCACAAACCGTGAATAGCCCGTGCACCTCAATGGGTATTTTTGAGGTTTCTGAACACGAATTAGAAACTATTATACAAGGCCTTAGAAACGATTGTGCAGTCGGTTGGGATGGGATCTCTGCACCCTTACTAAAATCGGCCAGCAAATTCTTAATTCCAGTTATTAAACATATATTTAACCTTGCAATAACTACTGGGACCTTTCCTAGAGTTTTTAAGAAGGCTATTGTTCACCCAATCTTTAAGAGTGGCGATAGGAACTGTGTCGGAAATTATAGGCCAATTTCAGTCCTCACAACTGTTTCTAAGGTTTTTGAAAAGCTTATAAATAAACAATTAACTAATTATCTGACCAAATATAATATTATCTCTCAAAATCAATACGGATTTATTAAAGGTAAGTCAACTGAAGACGCTGTAATAGATTTGACTACAACTGCGATTCAATCATTAGATAATAAGCTAAAATCCATAGCAGTTTTTTTGGACCTGTCTAAGGCTTTCGACACCGTTTCTGTCCCCATCCTTCTAAACAAGCTGGAAGCAATAGGCATAAGGGGCACGGTCCTAGAAATATTTCATAGTTACCTCACTGAACGTAGTCAGTATGTTAGGATTGGAAATTTCACCAGCAATGAAGAATTTCTCACATATGGAGTCCCTCAAGGCAGTGTGCTTGGTCCCACCTTATTTTTGGTGTACATCAACGACTTGTGTCAACTGTCAATTAATAACTGCAGAATTATTACATATGCGGATGACACGGCGTTGATTGTGCATGCCAAAGACTGGCAGCTAGCCTATCATGAAACTGAAAAGGCTCTCTCTACCGTAATATCCTGGCTGAATGACAACCTTTTAACGCTTAACGCACAAAAAACTAAATTCATAACTTTTTCTAGTTCTTCCTCGTCCCAACCATCGAACTCCTTAAGCATCGTTGCACACACCTGTCGACAATCTAGTCCAAATTGTGACTGCCTACCTCTTACACGCACAACCGACATGAGGTATCTAGGAGTGCAAATCGACTCCCGTTTTAGCTGGGACAAGCATATAGGAAATATAGTTTCACGTACAAGGAAACTCTTGTACATTTTCAAAAGACTAAGATCTTCTGCTAACCTAGAGACATTAAAAATTGTGTATTTTTCTCTAGCACAATCAATTCTGATGTACTGCATACCGGCGTGGGGTGGTACGTTTGCCACTAGTATGCTGCGAGTGGAGAGAGCGCAAAGAGCGATCCTTAAAGTTCTTTTAAAGAAGCCTATTAGGTTCCCGACTGCAACGTTGTACCAACTATGCTCTGTACTCACAGTAAGACAGCTCTATGTGCTTCAGACCGTCATGCGCAAACATGCTACAATCCCATATAAGCCCAACAGCAAGCGTAGGCAGGACATAGTGTGTCAATTACAGTCGCACAGAACTGCTCTCGCCAGTAGAAATTTTAATATAAATAGCTCTCGACTCTACAACCGTATTAATAAAATAGCATTTATACATAACCTAACAAAAAACAAATGTAAAAAAGAATTACAAGGCCTATTACTAAAGTTAAATTACCAGGAGACAGAAGATCTTCTCAAACCAATCAAATAGAGGTAGGTATTTCAATAACTCACGACGCATTCATACATAGATACACTTACACATACACTATCACTCACTCGTGCACTTTTGTGCACGCACACTCACAAATATTTCAGTATATGTAAATAAGTGGCTTAATTTAATTTAATTTATAGAATTTGTTTTTAAATAGCATCTTTTTTATATCTAATATTTATATTTCTTTTTACAAGTTCACCATGTAGCACGTTGAAAGTTTAATTTTGTTTTTGGTGTAACCTAGTTTGGAAGGCGCTGGTGTTTGTGATACAATGATTTTTTTCATTAGTACATACACCAACGATACACTTATTTCTGTTTATTCTAATTTTACTTGGAAAATTGTTTTTGTGCACCGTAAATGTGTTTTTTCTGAAATAAATTTATTATTTTTTCTGAAATAAATTTATTATTATTAAAATTATTTGTTTTTTTTTTACTGAAATGTTAGTCATTTTCGATTATGTCATTATATAACTGGTTCTTATTGGTTGCTTGAACCTAAGTAGTCTTATTATGTACTTTGTTGTAGGAAAGTTACAACGTTAATAAAAAACCCTAGAAGACATTTTATCTACAAAAAGAAAAGCCAGTAGAAGTAACTATGAAATAAAATCCGATCCAGAACTAAGTAAATAAATTAGTAAAAAATAAATTTAAAATATTTTTAATAATTCCTGAAAAAAAGGCAAATGTAAAATAAAATGTAAAGCTTGCGGCGGGTTCTATTCACTGGCACCATTCTTTAATCCTAAATTTCTAACAAAAAACCGGGAACAGATTCGATTAGATGAACACTTTTAAATCGGATCAATCGCCTTAAACAATACGCATAAGAGTTCCGACATCGACAACATCTAAGTACCTACTGATTTCTATGAAGCATAGAGAATTTTAGGTTTTAGAGAACGATGCCAGTGAATTCGAGCCTAAAGTCAATCCACTAACTCCAGCATTAGTTAACGCCTTCAATACATCAATTGTAGTCAGGCGTCGAAACTTTTTGTTTCCGTAAAGCTGCCTTCATTAAAATGAACAGAGCAAATTCGACTATATTGTGTTGGGAACCAATTTTCATGCCCCGTCGCTTCAATCCATATTTATTTAACTTTGGGATCACTTGGAAATCTGTAAATATAATTAATAATATTCTAAACAAAATCACTAAATTGGCACATTGGAGTAAAAAAAAAAATTACATGTCACAAAAAATCCAACGCAAACATTCCTCATTCCTCTGTTTCCAAAATCGATTAGAATCGAGAATGACTGTACAAACTGTGTGTACAACACGATTTGCTTTATTTGACAGAAAAATGAGAATAGCGACTGTACCACGAAGCTGAGCGACAAGTGACAATATCGATCATTTTAATTTTCATTGCGTGTTTTAACAGACAAGTCATACTGCCTTGTAACTAAAAACGGCAATGTATCACGAATTATTTGATACACACTCAGTTACATAGGTAGTGTTCATTGTAAGAACACAATGAACATAAAATAATTGATTTTGCAATAAAAAACACATAATTTAATAACAATATGACTTATCGATAAAAGGAAACGTTTCCATTATCTCGTCCCACTTTTTTTGTGTAGTTTCTACAGCTCAATACCGCATAATTTGGCATTTTTTAGTTTTTGGTTGACGTCCGGCATCAAGAACGTTCGAGCGCAGACTGAATGGAAGCGGCGCTGAAGGAAGTCAATTTTACTCCCTTTTTACACGCGAAGTACATACACTTGCGTCGTCTAGCCAATATAAGTCTGTGGCATAAACTCAGACTGTTGTCCTATGTGTTTATATAAGCATTTGTGAGATTCGTGTAAACACACCCACAATAGCCATACTTACAGTACATGATAACTCCTCATGTGGAGTCTTCATGCAAAGATTAAAAAGATATGCAGACCCGAGCTTATTTTTTTGCCACAGTTCATAGTCTTTACAGTATACGACCAGACAACTTTTTTACCACCATAATGGTATACTAACAGAATTTTTTCGAACATACAACTTTTTATCTACACCCATGCTATAAATTCTCTATAAAAGTTTCTGAAACAGTTAGCTTATTGCCAACATTAAAACAGCCAGTGTCATAGTAACCATGGTAACCATAATAGCATCCAAACGGGTGCTTTAATGTTGTACTGAATTTCATAATGCAACTCGTTTTCAAAAAAAGAACATTGTAATGCACGCGCGTTTCACTACAACAGCGCCGTAATTAAAAAAAAAAGAACTTATTCGAATTCGGTCCGTATTACAGAATGTCACTCAATACTCAAGCATTACTTAAAACTAGATTCAAGCCATTTGATTGGTTGAAACTAGTTTTAAACTAAAGGAGTTGTCCAGAAGTGGTTTTTTATTACTCAATAATTCCGATGAGGATAAGTTAAATATATTTGGATAAACATCCCCAAAACTAGTGGTTCTGGGTATATCGTACATTTTTAAACATCGCCAATTTTGAGAAAAATCGTTTTTTATTTTGTTGTGAATTTACTACTAAAACTAACAAACCTTTCTAATTATCTAGGATAATAAAGTGAATACACCCAAAAAAAAAAAGTAATGACAGTACCTTGTGTCAATTTTGACAAGTTACCTATTTTTTTTGGGGCGTGTTCACTTCACGTTTCACGTTCACAGAAAGGCTTGTTCTGTTTAGGACTAAATTCACAACAAAATAAAAAACTATTTTTCTCAAAATTGGCGATGTTTTAAAATATATGATATACCCAGAATCACTAGTTTTTGGGATGTCTATCCAAATATATTTAACTTATCCTCATCGGAATTATTGAGTAATAAAAAACCAACGTCCATAGAAAAAGCGGACAACTCCTTTAAACAAAGATCAGTGCTTGAGTTTCCTTCTGTAATATGGACCGTATACTATGACGCCGGCCGCCATGTTCGATACGAGTATTAGTATTGCAAAAAACTGTTTCAGAACCTTTTTTAAAGGATTGATAACATGGATGTAGATAAAGTCTTGTATGCAACTGTACATAATTAGGTATTAAAACACTCATGTGATACTATTATCACACTCGGTTTCGCCTCGTGTGATAAACCCACGTTCGTGTTTTAATACCCCTTATTATACGTCAGTTGAATAAATAACTATTATGCAACCACATTGCACATCCTTACTTAATTTCCTTATTAATGTTTCCAGCTGGTCTCCACCCATCCAATATCCACCTAATAGGCCACAGCCTCGGCAGCCACATCTCAGGCTTCGCAGGCAAGACCTTCATGACGCTGACTGGCCAGAGAGTTGGCAGGATATCCGGCTTGGACCCCGCGGGGCCCTGCTTCTCTGACGTCAATGTCACCTACAGGCTGAACATCGATGACGCTGACTTCGTTGACGTTATACATACTGACGCTGGAGTCTTTGGATTGAATGAACAGATAGGTGAGTTGCACTTTATTCCGTTTTACTCCACAACACTTTATTTTGTGTAACCAACTAAAGATATACACCACTTAGACATATAAATAGTACGCAACATTACAACATCCTATATCAATATTTTTAAATCTTGTATAGGGATAGGAAATGTAGGGGTTGACAAATACCACTACTTTCTATTTTTGAAAACTTTTGTTACAACTAGACATACCTAACTCACAGCCATTTAATAGTAGGTATGCCATTACCGACAGCCTTTGGGAAGCAGACGTTCCTCTCTTCATCATTATAATTCTATTCTATTCTATTCTAATTTTTCCGCCCTTGTCCCATGATACTTGGTGCGCGGTGCAACACATTTTTTTCTTCCATTCTTCTCCCCTGTCCACTCAATCTATCCATCTTGTCTTTGGCCTTCCCTCCATCTCCATCCATCAACATCAGACATTCCTCTCCTTAAGCAGCAACATTCTGTCTTCAGGTCACGTAGACTTCTGGCCAAACACCGGCTCCAGCCAGCCGAACTGCTTGCCCACCGTACTTCTAGGGTCGTGCAGTCACGGCAGAGCATGGCTGTTGTTCAGCGACTCGGTGAGCAACCCGCGCGCCTTCCCCGCCGTCAGCTGTCAGGACTGGGAGGCGTTCAGGACTGGAAAGTGCAATTTTAGTGATTTGAGGTGAGAAGCAAAAAAAAACTTCAATTCAGAGCTTTTTTTCAATGAAAAGTCATAAAGTTCTTAGCAGTTTGTGTGTACTGCTTCATGCGACTGGTAGTTCATGGAGGGATCTTGTCAGATACCGTAAGATGAATAAGTTACAGACTGCTGATCGTGGACTAGTAAAGTTCAAAACTCAACTAAATGGTACTGCTTCATCATAATCAATCAATCAATCTGCCTAGCCTTTTCCCAACTATGACTCCGACGACTAGGAAGCCGACCCCAAGGTCGGCTTCCAGTCTAATCGGATGCAGCTGAATACCAGTGTTTTACATGGAGTGACTGCCTATCTTACCTCCACAACTCGTTACTGGGTAATACGATCACATTGTTAAGACTGGTTGTCAGACTTTCGGGCTTCTGACAACCCGTAACGACTGTTAAAGATCCACGAATAACAGCTGGGTCCAACGGCTTAACATGCTTTCCTAGGCACGGAGGAGTCTCGGACCTCGGTATGTACGGACTAACCAATCCCAGCAAGCGTAGATCAACCTGATGGATCGACCCGTGTGGCTGTTATTAGTTAGCCACGAGTCCCTCTACTGTACTGCTTCGTCATAATCAGCCTAAGTATAATGTTCCCACTGCTGGGACAATAGTTCAGTTAAATTGTGTTTTTACTAGGAATGTTTTGGGGTAGTTCTGATTTCTTTCATTCCATAATATGTATTTTGGGGTGCTGAATCTGAATCTGAGGTTTGCGGACAAAATTTCGTGACGCACGCTCAAGTGTGAGTTGAAAATTAGTAATTTTCAACTCACACTTGAGACCGAACGGTTTGTCTGAAAAAAAACTAAATAGTGATATTGGCAGAGAATTTTAAGTACATTAATTTATGTTAACAAACCATTTACCAAAAACCGAAATAAAGCAGAAATTTTTCTATTTTTTTGCGATTTTTTCAATGTTGCGTCACGAAATTTTGTCCGCAAACCTCAGATTCGGATTCAGCACCCTAAAATACATGTAGAATGAAAGAAATCAGAACTACCCCAAAACTTTCCCACTAGGTACTTTTTACAGTACAAATTGACTGAATTACAAAGGTACAGCAGGTACCTACAGCTTTAACTGGTGCTAAATACAAATATAGACTGCAGACTTTATTATTATTCATTGCCGTTGCATTGTAGCAACACCTTCGATCGGCATCGACGTATTGTGTAGTCGTGTTGTTTCAAGTTACAGAACTTGAGAGTGGCCTCTAAACGACTTACAACTTTACAAGTAGCATTTTATAAACATCAGAAGGAAACTGGGACGTCAACTCGTATCTCACATCGCTATTTACTCTCATAAAACAAGTGAGGACAAGTGATGCGAAATCACTTGTTCTCACTTGTTTTTATGGTTCCGTACCAAAATGGTAAAAAAGGAACCCTTTTGGTGTGACTCAGTCTGTCTGTCTGTCACAGCTGGATATCTTAAGAACTACTAATGCTATCAAATTGAAATTTGGAACAGTTTTAGATGACGTTTACCCAACAATTTTACAAATAAGAAAGAAATAAAAAAAAAAAACCCATTTTTGGCAACAGGGATTGAAAGGGGGTCTTAAAAATTCAAAGTGGCGTTACTAGGGCATGCAGGGTATCATATGAAAGAGCACTGTTTGCAAATTCTCTAATTTTTTATTATTTATTTTTAGGCCGCATAGTTTTCGACTTTTGATGAAAAATGTAAAAAAAAAAATACCGTTACCCCCCCTTATCTCCAAAGTTTGTAAAGAGAAAAATCTGAAATTATTATATGTGATATAAGTTTATGTAAAGATTACAGGAAAAATAAAAAGATGTCTAAATAGCACACTTTTTAACCGACTTCCAAAAAAGGAGGAGGTTCTCAATTCGGTTGTATGTTTTTTTTTTTTTTTTTTTTTTTTTTGTATGTTTGTTACCTCAGTACTCCGTCATTTATGAACCGATTCGGAAAATTCTTTTTTTATTTGAAAGGGTATACATCCAGATTGGTCCCATTTTTATCAAAATCTAGTTCTGATGATGGGATCCATGAGGAATTGAGGGAACTCCTCAAATATTATAGGCATACATATAGTGATTATGGTATTTTCATCAACAAATCAAGCGTTTGCATTCAGAAAGTATCATCTGGTGAAGTGGTACTGATGAAGAAGACCACAGATGGCCACGGAAACTCCTTAACGATGAAAAGTATTTCACGGATAGCGATAAGATTAAAATAGTTAAGCGACTATGACGAAGCTTTAAATAAATGGTTCTGATGAAAATAGTACCATCGAACCGATCTGATGAAGAAGCCGGAAGGTAGGCATCGGAACTCAGTAATAAAACAATGTATCCTAGCCGTGTTTGGGCTTATTGGAATTGTCACGAGGTGCACTCTGGCTATAAATGCTTTAATGGTAATTATATGCCGCTTCAAATTGCGCTACTTGAGTTGTATGCTATGTGTGGCCTTGATTGTCAGAAGGCAGATTTCGTAGCCTCGTTATGTCCGTCAACTTTTTGCAGAGTGGTATTCAGATTTGTATGGGGTAGACAGGTAGGCACCACTAAAAAGTGAAAAATAAAAACTTTTTACAAAAAAAAAAAAACAACCGACTCCCAAAAAAACACTACAAAGTGAAAAATAACTTTAATTTCGGAAGTCGGTGGCAAAACAAAACGAAAGTAAATAAAAAACCAAAGACACCGACTTCCGAAATTAAAGTTATTTTTCACTTTGTAGTGTTTTTTTGGGAGTCGGTTGTTTTTTTTTTTGTAAAAAGTTTTTTCAGAAATCGGAACAGAACCCTCGGTGCGTGAGTCCGATTCGCTCTTGACCGGTTTTTATTATTTGACACTTTGAATTTAGAACGCCAATCAAGAAGCTCACAGCGAATTTAGATTCAAAGTTTAGAATGAGGTCTTACAGAATCACACGGCTGGTCAGAAAATATCAGGGCTTTTAGAATTCCCTACAATTCTAAAAGCCCTGATATTTTCTGACCAGGATAAGTATATTAATCGGCTATTTCTGTCCGCAGCCTGATGGGGTACGCGACGCAGCCCGGTAAAACAGGCTCCTACTTCCTGCAGACCGCTGGGGAGGCGCCGTTCGGTCTGGGCATGAGTGGCGTACAGTACGTCAACAACGAAGGGCTCGTCCGGAACATAGGACACACGCTCGGCTGACCAAGGTGGTAGATTCATACGTCAAAGGCCCCACCGGGTTTTTATACCGGACCCAAGAGAGCCGTGATATAGATAATAATTAATTGTACTTGAGGCGAAAACCCCCGGGAAATCAAATGTTATTATTACGTTTTTTGCAATTTAAGGATGTTAGAATTTGAAAGAAAGAAAAGAAAGAAAAAATGTTTATTTGCGGTAAACATGACACAAATTACAATAAAATAAAATAACTATTGTAAAAGGCTTACATTTAATAAAATCACGTAAGCACCTTCAAACATTTATTAAAAAGGGTTTACAACGAATAAAACCAACGTCACGCAATCAAACGTCGCCGCCATTCTGACACATCGCCTTCTGTCATACGCATGCGCGTCTTTCGCGCATGGCATGCAAGCTTTGATGCGCCGAGGAGCAAGGCTGTCGCGTTACAGGCTCCCCCTCTAGTTCAAACACTACGTCCTCGCGTTTGGACTAGGACAAAACAAAAACTAAAACGAAACTATAACTCTGAGAATTTTAAGACTTACGCGGGCGGCCTCTCTTCCGCTTTTCTTGCAAAGGGTTTTGCATCTGCCCGATAAAAGGCGTAAGTTGAGAGGCATGATATTTTCCTAATATCTCCCCATTGACACGCTCAAGACTATAAGTCGTACTACTTAAGATTTCGCGTATCTTGTACGGTCCGTCACGCCTAGGAATAAATTTGGGAGTTTGCCCTCGACCAGTATCATTAGACCCTTGGGTTTTGAGTAAAACCAAATCACCCACCTTATAATCGGGTGCAGTCCGGCGATGCTCGTCCGCGTACTTCTTCTGAGTCTCCTGCGCCTTCTCATGTACGTCCCTTGCATCTATTAGAACATTTGATAAACGCTTAAGAAAAGGCGTCACGTTAGCTATAAACTTATCACTATCTACAATAGCGCGCATGTCGTTAACGACATCTGCGGGCGCACGCAATTCACGCCCAAATGTTATCATAGCAGGCGAATAACCTGTGCTATTAGTCACGGCAGAATTCATGGCAAACCTTACGGCCGCCAGGTGAATATCCCACGTTGAGTGTTCCTTACCTACGTGGATAGCAATCTGCGGTTTCAGGTCACGATTTTTGCGTTCAACGGGGTTCGCTTCAGGGTGATAATATGGAGTCAGCGCTTGGTCGATACCAAAGACGAAACACACCTGCTGCATAATTTCACTTATGAACTGTACCCCGTTGTCGCTGATCATTCTCCGAGGAACACCGTATCGCAAGAAAACCTCATTTACCAGGATTTCGGCGCAGTCCAGACTAGTTGCGCTCTTCAAAGGGAATAATTCCACCCAACGTGAACAAACGTCTTCAACAATCAGGATCCACTTGTTACCTGACTTAGTCTGCGGAAGTGGTCCGAAAAGGTCTACAGCAACGACTTCGAACCGCTGCGTCACGGCCGGTGACTGAACCAGCCCAGACGGTTTACGAGTGTCTACTTTGTACCTTTGACAAGGGACACATTCCTTAACATAATCGGTGACGAACGTCCTCATACCCGGCCAGTAATATCGTGAAACGATACGCTGCAAGGTACGCTCGACGCCTAGGTGACCGGCAGTGGGAGCGTCGTGGTAGTCAGCGAGAACCTTGCTTCGTTCACTTGACGGTACCACTAGACAAGCATCGTCGTTTTCACTCGACTCCGGTCCATACCTATAAAGTACACCGTCGGAGATGACGTAGCCGCGATCGGCCCACGCTCTCCCCCTAAATGGTTCGTCCAATGCCTCAAGATCGTTTATAATTTTGCGGACATCGGGGTCCTCCAACTGGGTCGCACGATAATCACGAGCACCTCTAGTCGGAACGTCAACTACAGTTCGGCAAAGGTCGCAATCTGCTTCGATAGTACAGGCTGGTCGCGAGAGGGTATCGGCGATCACGTTGGACTTACCAGGGGTGTACTCAATGCGTAAGTTATATGACTGTAGAGTCAATGCCCACCTGGTCAAGCGTCCATTCGGTGATTTGACGTTCATCAACCACTTCAATGGCTGATGATCCGACTTCACGATGATCTCAGCGCCTTCTATGTAGCCGCGGAATTTGGTTACCGCCCACACTACCGCTAAGGCTTCCCTCTCTGTAGTGGAGTAGTTCCGTTCAGCTTGGTTTAACAGACGGCTAGCATATTCGATGGGGCGCTCATCGGGCCCCTCCCCCTGCATTAGAACTGCCCCAAGACAATAGCCACTACTGTCTGTCCTGAGGGCAAACGGTAGGGTCTCGTCAGCCTGACGTAATATAGGTGCAGACACAAGCAGTTGCTTTATACTGTCAAACGCAGACTGCTGATCACAGGACCAATGCCAAGTACTATTCTTCTTTAAAAGTGAAGTCAATGGCCTCGCTATTTCGGCATAGTTAGGCATGAAACGCCTGAACCAACTAGAAGTCTGCAGGAAGCACTTTAAATGAGTGTGATTCTTAGGGGCAGGCATATTGTTAATGGCAGCCGTCTTACCAGGATCAACCTGGATACCACCGGGAACAATGAGATGCCCTAAGAACTTGACAGAATCCCGGGCGAAATAACTTTTCTCGCGATTGATCCTTAAGTTAAATAGTTCAAGCCGGTCAAACACAGCTTCAAGGTCCTTAAGATGCTGATCAAAGCTGTCTGACAGGATGATCAGATCATCTAAATAACATAGGAGGGACACGTCTTGAAGATTTGACCTGAACCTATCCATCATCCGCTGAAAGGTGGCGCCAGAATTACGTAGGCCCATCGGCATCCGCTTAAAACGGTATGTGCCGAACGGTGTGACAAACGCAGTCTTGTCCCGATCCTCTGGAGCTACGGCAACCTGGAAGTAACCTGATCGAAGGTCAAAAGTTGACATGAAGTTGCTGGTTTTGGCCGCGTGGAGAACATCGTCTATCCTCGGAAGTGGATATCTATCTGGCTCTGTGACTGCATTCAATTTACGGTAGTCAATGCAAAGTCGCATACCTCCGTCCTTTTTGGTCACCAAGACTACGTTGGCTGCCCATGGAGACTCACACTCTTCTATCACGTCAGTACCCAACAGCTTGTCTAACTCCTTCTCTAATATCAGCCTTTTGGCTGGTGACAAACGGTAGGGGGGAGAAGCTATTGGTTCTTGTTTCTCTCCTACCTTGATATGATGTGTCGCGAAAATCGTAGGCTCGCCGTCAGCAGCGAAGCGGTCGGCTTTCTTAGCAATCAGATTGTTCAGCTGAGTACGCTGCTCGGCTGACAATTGCATACCCTCGTCTTCTCTCAAAAACAGCTGAGTTGCCTCCATGCATGGAGCTTCCGCATAATTCGACGACACATGATTATGAGTTTGAACAAAATCGTACCTGCTTTTGGGATCATCAACAAAACTCCAACACAACTGAGGCAAGTTAAGTACAATACCAGCATCAGTAATAAAGTCACGACCCAAAAGAGTTCTTGAATCTGCCCCAACAATAGTTAAGAACGTGGTCAACACATCGCGCCCCTGTATCTTCACGTTACACTTACCGCTGAGAACCGTGCGCGCAGTTCTCGATCCATCGCCCAGAGTGACGGGGCGTTGAGTTTCTACAAACTCGGTACCAGCATCCATCAATACTCGATGAAGCGACGGGCTGGCAAGGCAATGCGAAGCACCTGTGTCAATAAAAACTACACCCTCGGAATTTCCTACAGTTATGTTAACCAAGGGCCAACACTGGTCGGGGACAATACCCACACCAAAAATAGCTACAGGCTCTGCCGACCCCCTGTGATTCGACACATAACTCGATAAATATTCGACCCGATCAAAACTATCGGATTCGGAAAATGTCGAATTCGACTTTTTCATGGTATTCGACATTATTTCCGAGTAACCAGAATAGGGACGTTTTCCAGAATACGCCTCTTTGTCAAAATGACTAAAATATGGTCTATCAAGAGAATGTTCGGAATGAAAATAATGCGACTCACAATCTCGTTCGTGGATAGGCAGATAGCTATTAATTTCAATCGAATTAAATGATGACGTACCTTTAGTTTTAATGCTTTTACTACTTTGCGAGCATTTATCGCATTTTGACCTTACAACGCCTTGTTGGCCGCAACCATAACAAAACAAACCTTTGTTATTGTTTTTAGTATTTTTATTACTAGCGTTCGAATGTATATTGGGAATAGTGTTTGAACTAGTGGGGGCATCGTGTGGTAAGACGTTACTAGTTTTAGTATGCTTACTTACGGTTTTAGTAGGTTGTACTACCTCTACCTCCGCCATGCACTCCTCGACGTGTCGCAGCCTGCATACCATATCGTCGAGAGTACTAACTGACTCCCGTGGCAGACGCTTGCGAATTTTACGATCTAATAGTCCGTACACTATGTCCACTTTGGCTTCATCGCACAATGTATATGGTAAGGTACTAATAAGTGCCCTAATTTTACATGCGAACACCTCACTACGCTGAGGAACCACGTGCTCCTCGGCAAATATTTCGCGCAGCACTTTGTACGCGGGTTTGACGATACCGTACATCCCACGTAGATGCTTGATGGCATCGTCCCAGTCTCGTACGCTCTTCTTGATGCCCTGCCACCATACCGCCGCCTCGCCGGCGAGCAGCATGGGTAGTCCACGCAGAGCGTGCTCGTCGCTGACCCCGGCGCAGTCCTTGAACACCTGCACCGCGTCAATAAACGCATCCAAAACCTCGACTTTTCTCGTCGCGCCGTCGAAGCGGGCCGAACACGTACTGAAGTTACCTCCTCCATGTAAGGGGTTGGCCCCCAAGCTCGTTGCGGCGCACCCATCGGCAGTCATCGGCGCAGACGATCGCGCGAAGGACGAAGAAAGAAGCGTCTCTATTAGCTTTCTGTTGACCTCCGCCTGAGACCTGGCGAAGGCTTCCATAAATATTGTGAGCTCGTTGACGACCTGCGATGGTCCCGCCGCTGGTGGCGGCTGTTGCTGCGTCGGCGCCTCACCAGGCGCTTCGGCGCTGGCGACTTCACGGGCCTCGTCGTCCGTGTTGCTCTGCTCCTGGTCATCGGCGCGGGCGTGATGACGGCCTGCGGCTCGTCTCGGCACGAACGGCATGATGAAGGAATAGCAGCGTCGCACTTCAGCAAAACAATTGGTGATCGCTTAGGTCAAGTTCGAACGAAGAACTCATGAGAATGGCGACTGGCGTCGTCGATGATTCGTGGCCCCACGTTGGGCGCCAGTGTAAAAGGCTTACATAAATATAATCACGTAAGCACCTTCAAACATTTATTAAAAAGGGTTTACAACGAATAAAACCAACGTCACGCAATCAAACGTCGCCGCCATTCTGACACATCGCCTTCTGTCATACGCATGCGCGTCTTTCGCGCATGGCATGCAAGCTTTGATGCGCCGAGGAGCAAGGCTGTCGCGTTACACTATTTAAATACAATATGGGGGAAAATATGCGTCACATCTACGCAAAACGGCCACCGCTCAGCATAATGCCGCGACCCCATGCGAAATGGAGCCCCAGCGCTGGTTTTCAGCGATAGCCGGCGTTGACGCGGTAACGTCGACCGGTGCAGCATGTAACAAATAATTAGCAAATATAAAACAAATCAAAATATGTGTATAAATATAATAACTAAAAATATGTGTTTAAATAAACGCTTCTAAAAGTATGGATAACATATACCAAAAATGGCAACATTCCCGCATTCCGTTCCGCGACAGCACCGACTCCCACGCCGCAGAATGCGTTATCTGTGCGCGCAGCTGTCAGCGGAAATATTAGACTTTTACTGTACCTGTGTACTGTACTGACATAATATTTTAAACATGGCGTAGCAATTATGCAATCAATGTTTGATTATGATGATATTATGTAACAACGGGTGTATTGGGAATTGGCCTCAAATGTCGTGATTTCATAAAATGGTCATTCAATAGGGTAAAATGAATTTTGAGAAAAATATTGATGATTTTAATCATTTTACAAGATTTGATACAAGTTTATGTAAAGATTACAGGAAAAATAAAACGATGTCTCTAAGTAGCACACTTTTTCAGAAATCGCAACGGAACCCTCGGTGCGCGAGTCCGACTCGCTCTTGACCGGTTTTTTATCATTTCGGGAGCGAAGAGAGCCGCGACCAATTAATGGTGTCTCATTAGTCATTGTTATTAGTCAAAGCTAGATTATTTTAAAGGCTACAATATTTACCATTATGACCTATTACTCTACCTCTGAACTTAGAACGGTTAAATTATTAAGCAGCTCATACAAATTTAGTTCTATTTTGGAATGTATCTGCTAGATATTCCGTACTAGACATATTTGCTTTAGACCGCCAAAAATTTAAGAAACTTTTAGTTAATAGTCTGCAATTGTGTAGTAATTAGTTAGTTGTCTATTTTGTTATTATTATATTTCATTTTTATTTTTATTTACCTTTTCTGTACCTTTAGTCATAAGATAAGATATTTGCCTTTTATTACTTCCTCTTATTTTTGTCTGCTTATTAGCGCTATTGTAATTTTAAATATTGTCTCTACACTGTAGTAGCTTAGTAATATGTGGAAACGTCGTGGATTGTACATTAGCTTATAATACTTTGTAATATTTACTGTAACTTATACTGTACAATTGTTTGTTTTCCCTAAATAAATAAATAAATGACGTGCAACGTGAACGTGAACCATCGTGGTCTGATCCATGATCATTTTTCACGTCATAGTACGGCCCCTGGTCACACAAAACAAGCCCTTAATCTGCGGTCAAATCTCTATACAATGTGGAGACAACAATATGACAACAAATGAAAACACTGACATTACTAATGCTGAGTATTTTGAAACTATCAAATAAATCCTAACATCGTAATTAAAAAAGTGATTATATCAAACAAATTAAACAGTAGCGATGGACCGACAATGAGTTTCGCCGATCTTTGACTAATAAATAAATAGATAGTGACTATAATACTTGATTGAATGATTATTTGAAAGATTTGAATTTGAATTTGAATTTAATTTGAATTTGAATTTTCGTCAGCAGACTGGGAACGTCATTAGATATGAAAGCAGTTCATACTGTCGTCGTGTCGTCTCCACCTTGTATAGTTAAACGGTTTTGTATAGTTACTTTACACAAACTGCTAACATTTGATTTGACAGTAGATTGATTGGAACTTGATCAGGTGTTCTGAGACAGCGAAGGGTTTGCTGCTGCGTTTACCATGAGGGACCGATCTCAATTACCCCTTGACATGCCACATGGTGCGGTACGACGCAGCGCACATGCAGCGTGCAACGGGACCAGAGAGACGAAGCAGGGAGGGGTGATGCGATGCGACGCACTGCAATGATGTTTGTTTGTGTTATCGAAGGGGATAGAGACATTACGACGTCGTAGTGAGCGGCATCGCGGTGTCACAACACAACGCCCTTTATTACAACGTCGCAATGTCTGTGTTGAGTGTGTCAAACAACACTCGCTGCGCTCGCGCTTCGAAGTTGTAGTAGTAAAAACCCATTTGGTTTAAATGGGTTTTTGTATTTGTTTTTACAATTTTGTTCTTACTTATATATTTTGTAAATGTGAGAACGTTGTACACCTTGTAGACTGTAGATTTGTTGACCATATTTTGTTAAGTACATGGAAACTACTTGTTGATTGAAAGGCCTACATTGTCCTCCCATGCATATTGACACTGTAATTTGAAAACATTGTATATCCAATTATTTTTAAGAGTAACGTGGAGATTTCTTGCCGGCTCTTCTCCATAGGAAACGAGCAATTGGAACCGTGCACCTAGCTCCTGACGTTTCATAAGTGTCCATGTAGGTTTATGTGAAATAATATATTTTGATTTTTGATTTTGTCGCTCCACCGCATCATTCACGGAATATAATTATTATATTTTATATTTTATCTATTCCATGGCCTCATCCCTCTCCGCTTGGCTGCTAGCTTATTACATACTTAGTAATATTTAGCTCTTAAGTACTTAGATGTTGTTATTAAAGATTTAAAAAAAAAGGATTTTTATTTTGGAATTTAATTTTGTTAGGGTTTTTCTGATTACCTTGCTTATAGCATCAGTCAAACCGGTGAGAAAATTGAAAATTGCGGACGAGCCTTCAGACGCGAAGATGAAGAACAGGTATTCGTAAGGAGGCACTGCGGTTGTCTGCATGAAACTTCAAAATTAAGACTCGCTTTACTTTTACAATCCTTCATCAAATTACAATGATGATACTCTAAGTTATGATGGCTCATTAGAACCCGTTTCCATGAATGCCTTAGTCTACTCTAAGTTATGATGTCTCATTGGAGCCCCTTCCCATGAATTCCTTAGTCTACTCTAAGTTATAATGGCTCATTGGAGCCCGTGCCCATGAATTCCTTAGTCTACTCTATGTTATGCCTCATTGGAGCCCGTTCCCATGAGTTCCTTAGTCTACTCTAAGTTATGATGCCTCATTGGAGCCCATTTCCATGAATTCGTTAGTCTACTCTAAGTTATGATGGCTCATTGGAGAAAGTGCCCATGAATTCCTTAGTCTACTCTAAGTTATGATGGCTCATTGGAGACCGTGCCCATGAATGCCTTAGTTTACTCTAAGTTATGATGGCTCATTGGAGACCGTGCCCATGAATGCCTTAGTTTACTCTAAGTTATGATGGCTCATTGGAGCCCATTCCCATGAATTCGTTAGTCTACTCTAAGTTATGATGGCTCATTGGAGAAAGTGCCCATGAATTCCTTAGTCTACTCTAAGTTATGATGGCTCATTGGAGACCGTGCCCATGAATGCCTTAGTTTACTCTAAGTTATGATGGCTCATTGGAGACCGTGCCCATGAATGCCTTAGTTTACTCTAAGTTATGATGGCTCATTGGAGCCCATTCCCATGAATTCGTTAGTCTACTCTAAGTTATGATGTCTCATTGGAGCCCCTTCCCATGAATTCCTTAGTCTACTCTAAGTTATGATGTCTCATTGGAGTCCCTTCCCATGAATTCCTTAGTCTACTCTAAGTTATGATGTCTCATTGGAGCCCCTTCCCATGAATTCCTTAGTCTACTCTAAGTTATGATGTCTCATTGGAGCCCCTTCCCATGAATTCCTTAGTCTACTCTAAGTTATGATGTCTCATTGGAGCCCCTTCCCATGAATTCCTTAGTCTACTCTAAGTTATGATGGCTCACTGGAGACCGTGCCCATGAATGCCTTAGTTTACTCTAAGTTATGATGGCTCATTGGAGCCCGAGCCCATGAATTCCTTAGTCTACTTTAAGTTATGAAGGCTCATTGGAGTCCGTGCCCATGAATTTCTTAGTCATAATAACATCATGCCTGTATTCCCAATGTGATAGGGGGCGAGCCATTGCCATCAACTGGGCCCAATTCAGTCTCTGGGCTGCTACTGAGAAATTCACACTTTGTCCGACGCGGGAATCGAACCCAGGACCTCATGCTCAGCTGTAGCGCTTGCTTTTTTACGTTCTAAAGAAAGAAAATGAAATTTATTTGACCCAGGTATGACCCAGGTTAGGGCCACACAATATGTGTGACACATGCAATCCGCGATCTTAAAAAAACTGCGCACTCCTTAAAAACTTTTCCTGTATACGTCAGTAGACGTACGACGATACCCGCCCGTAGCGACTGCGAAACAAAGGCGCTGTCAGATAATGTACCTACTCTGTGACACTATGAAAGTGCGGATGTGACACTAGCATAAGTAGTTATCATTACTCGTGACTATTTAATTGCACCCCAAAATATTCAATCAATCAATCTGCCTAGCCTTTTCCCAACTAGGTTAGGGTCGGCTTCCAGTCTAACCGGATGCAGCTGAATACCAGTATTTTACATGGAGCGACTGCCTATCTGACCTCCACAATCCAGTAAGTGGGTAATACGATACCCCTTGGTAAGACTGGTTGTCAGCTTTCGGGCTTCTGACGACCCGTAATGACTGTCAAAGTTCCACGAATGACACCCGGAACCAACGGCTTAACGTGCTTTCCGAGGCACGGAGGTGTCTCGGTATGTAAAGATGGTCACCCATACACGGACCAACCCCGGCAAGCGTAGCTTAACCTGATGGATTGACCAGTGCGGCTGTTATTACTTAGTCACGAGCTCCTCAAATATTAGTGTTTCCCAAAATATTAAGGTTTTAATAATCTAACCACAGAACAGATAAAGAGGTAACATCAACACTCTTGCATCTTCGCTGCAACGCAGAATTCGAAGCGTTTTTTTCATTGCATAGTAAAATTTCGAAATGTTTTCAAGGACTTTTTATTAATTAATGATAAGTTAAAATACCTACAACTAAAACAATATCATTTCAGAATTCAGACAGGAAATTATACAAATTACTGAACACTTGTGAAAATTTGCAAAGTCAGAAACTGCTGAACACACAAACTTACTTTAAACTTTTCATAAGTATCGCTATGAAAAATAAAATCCGTGGTACTGTCTTTAGTCGAATCTACATTTAACATTACCTAACTTATTTCAAGATAATTTATTGCTATAATATAAAATATGGACAAAAGTGCTTAGTCAGAAAAACATCATCAGATAACTCTAATTTACGAAGATCCAGGGCAGTTGTAAAGGAGGCGAGCTTTCATTGAATTATCGCGATTTCAGTGTACAATGCGATTCAACTAAGATACATATTGTGAAGATTTAGCAAAACAGCATCTCGTTTACACATTTGCAAAGTCGGTGACATATTCTAGCAAAAACAAATTCCAAAAACAGAACTAAAATGGATAGGTAAGGATAACGCTACAAAACTTTGCAAGCATACGTCACTGTTGCAAGCCGTATATTTCAAGCGTAATTTCATGTTTCAGTTTGACAGTTAGAGGTCATTGACGTTCCTATTGAATTGAATTGTACAGTCAACGGCCAGAAGGCCACTTACACCGCAATGACCATTATCGCCTGCGCTATACGGGCTGCGGCGCCGAAGACGGTCATAAGTAAACTTATATTGCTATGCCATGGTTTTGTGAGATTGCTAGTCGACTTCTGGCTGTTACTGTAACTACTTACCTATTAGAAAATTCGACAGCTATCCAAGATTCATAATGCCAAAGCGCAGTCGTCGAAATAAACGAAACTGAAACGCTAAAACAAGAAAGAGTTTATAAACTGGCCCATGATATACAGACTCCATTTCAATTACCTATCCTTCACTGTGAAATTGAAAAATACCACTGGTTCCTGCAAAGCTTCGTACCCTTTTTCTACAGATCTCTAGCTACCCCGACAGTTCACCAGTTATCAGAAAGCAGAGCCGCAAGCCACCGCTAGTTAACACAATTATAATGAAAAATGTACAATATTTACTTACATTATTTATCTAAAGTACCTATTTGTCGTGGTAGCTCTTATTTGAAGTTCAAGATATTATATAAGGTGGCAGGTATCATCCGGGTACCTACTCCGACCCGCGCTGTCAGAGAGTCTCCACTGTCATCTAATTCTGAAGTCGTAAGTAAAAGAGGCTTTATACCAAATTTTTTATAGTGTTTAGTGTGTGTTAGAGGAAGGACAGAGGGGTAATGGGGTTGGCTCCTTAAAACTTTTGGCAGATGACGCTAGCATAGCTTTCACCTGCCACATTTGTTTACTCAATTTGTGTGTTCGGTTTTGTAAATTTTTTCATCAAAATACCAGGATGGATGATAAGATAAACATGTACTCAACATGGAGAATAAGCGAGCTAAAGTCTGAGCTGAAAAAAATGAGGTGCTTCTTTCCAAGGAAGAAAAGCAGAGCTTATTGAAATGTATACTCTTAAAATTATACATCAAGCTATTTTATGTAGGAAATAGTTTTGTTTGTAGAAAGTATACATTTCATAATACTTTTCGCCAATTATACATTACTATAAAAAGCCGAATTAGACCACTTTTTTAATTACTTTTTGTAACCACTTTTTTTTAATTCTACAGCTATCGGAAATTGGTGTGCACCTATTTCTTTGCAATAAGGCACTTCACATTTCTTAGGCATTTTGTAAAATCAAATCAAATCAAAAAATTCATACAAATGAATATAATTTTGGTTAAAGCTATGCTAGCGCCACTTTGACAGTAGTCAACCCCATTCCGGTCGCATTCTAAACTCACTCTAACAGCCAGTTTCTTCATCAAACGAAGACGTAACGACTGTCAAAGATCCACGAATGACAGCCGGGACCAACGGCTTAACGTGCTTTCCGAGATTCGGAGCTTTATGAAGCGCTGTGTAAAATTGGTCGTTTTTCCCAATTACGTGTTAAGATTGGCTTTAGCACGAGTTTAAACTTGAATGGTCAGCGGTAGAGAGTTTTAGGTTCGATAGTTTTTCAGTAAAATTAAGTTTCAATAGAAGACATTATTAAACTTTTTAAACTTTCGCGATTTGTATACATTATAAAACAATATCGAGAACGGGTTTTATGGCGATATTCCTTTTTTACGAGGTAAACAGGTACCTACTTGTTTCCTCCCATGACGACGACGTTTAGGGGCCTCGCCCACGGCGACTTTTTGTAGCGATGCAGTAGCGATGCTGTCGCGCGTCCGCATCGATACAGTCGCGAAGCGGTCGCTAGCTGTGTGCCCTCGCCCACGGGGCCAGATTCAGTCGCGATGCAAACGCGATACTGGCGCGCTGCTGTCGCGATGCAAACGCGATTCAGTAACGGCACAAAATTACCTGCGATCGCTACAGTTGCAAGATGGACTCTGTTGAGGCAACATTAGTCACGTTGTCTTTGGTGCTGCTTTTACGTAAGCAGCCGAAGCGTAGGCAACGAAAGCTCGGTTCTCCACTCACGCGCCACCCTCCCTCTGTTCTCTCCCCGATGTCGTCCGACACGGTCGCGCGTTTGCATCGATACAGACGCGATACTGTAGCGCGTTAGTAGCGCGTTGGCATCGCTTCTGTAGCGCGTTGCAAATGCGACTAACGCGCGTTAGTAGCGATGCAGTCGCGCATTTCGTAAACGCGCGACAGTATCGCTACAAAAAGTCGCCGTGGGCGTTAGACCGCCTTGCAGCGATATTGTTCTATAATGTTCAGGAAATGAGACGACGCGGGAAATGCAGAATGATGCCGTAATTACTTGCGTTGCTTAAGGTTGATGCGCCGGGGTAGCCCGCGAAATTCAAAATTCCTTACGCTTTTTGCAATTTGTCGGTCAGTGTGAGCTTGTATGTTGATTAAAATATGATTCGCGGCCGTAGCTAATATGGCTTTACAGAATTATAATCATTAGAATCAGCGATACAACTCCATAAGTTAGCATTTATTTCAAATCTAGCGATTTCATGAAATCATGAGGTTTAGGGTAAATGCTAACTTATGGAGTTGTATTGCTGATTCTAATGATTATAATTCTGTAAAGCCATATTAGCTACGGCCGCGAATCATATTTTAATCAACATACAAGCTCACACTGACCTACAAATTGCAAAAAACGTAAGAAAATTTGAATTTCGCGGGCTACCCTGGCGCTTTCGCCTTAATGTGTGTTGTTAACATACGTACGCACGGCTACAGATCAAGCTATACATTTCCAGTATAAGCTGATCTCGCATTTTATAGGATTTCCTTACAATAAGAGGTCAGTGTAAACTGGAAATGTATAGCTTGATGTGTAGCCGTGTGTACGAGCATTGCATTGTAATCGTAATGATTACATAATTATTATAGGCATTTATCAAGTTAGTTGGTAAGAGTGAAATAAAATAGTAATATTTCATTGGAAAGCGTTTATACCTTACAGGCTCTAGAAAAGCTCTATTCACGAGATGAATAAATAAGACCGGTCAAGAGCGAGTCGGACTCGCGCACCGAGGGTTTCGTTCTGATTTCTAAAAAAGTGTGCTATTTAGAGACATCGTTTTATTTTTCCTGTAATCTTTACATAAACTTCTATCACATAGAATATTTTCAGATTTTTCCCTTTGCAAACTTCGGCGATAGGGGGGGGAACGGTATTTTTTTTTACATTTTTCATCAAAAGTCGAAAACTATGCGGCTTAAAAAAAATAAAAAAAATGTTTAAGAATGTGCAAATAGCTCTCTTTCATATGATACCCCACATGCTGTAATAGCTGCACTTTGAATTTTAAAGACCCCGTTTCAGCAACTGTTACAAAAAAATATAAATATTTTTATTTCTTTCTTATTTGCAAAATAAACGTCATATAAAACTGTTCCAAATTTCAAGTTGATAGCATTAGTAGTTCTTGAGATATCCAGCTGATAGACAGACAGACTGAGTGACACCATAAGGTTTCCTTTTTTACCGTTTTGGTACGGAACCCTAAAAACCGGCCAAGTACGACACAATATTTAACACTAAGTACGTATTTAAAAAAGTCAGAAACTAATAATGACGTTCGCGGATGACATTATCCTGTTCTCGGAAAACCCACAACAATGGAATACTTCCTTCCTCCGAGCACGTTTGCTCTTGCGAGTCTCCACTCAAACCGCCCAATAAAGGCAAGCGAGAGGTGAGGAACAAGACTTCTCCCGGGAGATAGGGTCCGTGGGCGACCCCACGGAACCTATCTCCTGGGAGAAGTTTTGTTACCATAGTAAAAGTTGTTCATAATGATGAGTACAATCTCCCATTTCGATTTGGAACATGTTTTAAATTTCATCCCCTATGTGTTACCATGGAAGGAGCTCGTGGCTAAGTAATAACAGCCGCACAGGTCGATCCATCAGGTTAAGCTACGCTTGCCGGGGTTGGTCCGTGGATGGGTGACCATCTTTACATACCGAGACTCCTCCGTGCCTCGGAAAGCACGTTAAGCCGTTGGTCCCGGCTGTCATCCGTGGATCTTTGACAGTCGTTACGGGTCGTCAGAAGCCCAAAAGTCTGACCACCAGCCTTACCATGGGGTATCGTATTACCCAGTACTGGGTTGTGGAGGTCAGATAGGCAGTCGCTCCATGTAAAATATTGGTATTCAGCTGCATCCGGTTAGACTGGAAACCGACCCCAACATAGTTGGGAAAAGGCTAGGCAGATTGATTGATGTGTTACCATGGTATCGACAGGTCGTTAGTGCGATAAGCTATGTATTTTTTAATAAATATGACTTCTAGGTTACAGGGCTCGATACCGACATAGCTAATTATTAACGATGAAATATTAAGTACCTACTTACACAAAATTATACAAATAGTCTGTAATATATTAACAACTGAACAAATAGTACTTTCGAATTTTTTAATGAATTGTTTTAGTTATTTATGCAACTGACGTATAATAAGGGGTATTAAAACACGAATGTGGGCTTATCACACGAGACGAAGCCGAGTGTGATAATAGTATCACATGAGTGTTTTAATACCTAATTATGTACAGTTGCATACAAGACTTTATCTACATCCTTGTTATCAATCCTCTATAAAAGGTTCTGAAATAGTTATTTGCAATATTAATACTCGTATCGAACATGGCGGCCGGCGTCATAGTATACCTACGAAGTGTATTCGAATAAGTTCTTTTTTTAAATTACGGCGCTGTTGTAGTGAAACGCGCGTGCATGACAATGTTCTTTTTTTGAAAACGAGTTGCATTATGAAATTCAGTACAACATTAAAGCACCCGTTTGGATGCTATTATGGTTACCATGGTTACTATGACACTGGCTGTTTTAATGTTGGCAATAAGCTAACTGTTTCAGAAACTTTTATAGAGAATTTATAGCATGGGTGTAGATAAAAGTACTTACAGCGGTGAACACATTGTTGAAATAAGCATGATAAAGGGACAGGTGACGCTTCACAAAAGAAAGAATATATTTTCAGCGATAAAAAAACCGAAAGGACAGTTCTTTATTTGTTATTGATGTGTAAATCTATAATAACGATTTGATGATGACTTATTTTATAATTTGAAATAAATCAATCTACCTAAACCTTTTCCCAACTATGTTGGGGTCGGCTTCCAGTCTAACCGGATGCTGCTAAATACGAGTATTTTACATAGAGCCTATCTGACCTCCACAGCCCAGTAACTGGGTTTCAGCTTAATCAGTCAATCATTTTGCCACATCTGGAACAAAAGCCCCCTCTCAGTGAGAGAGAGTGGGTTTCCACCACGTGATGTCACATAAATCTTCGAATCTTTGGTTCTATGACATGCCGGTTTCCTCACGACATTTTCCTTCACTGTTTTGAACAATTAAGTACCCTTTACTAAACTTCAACGTTAAATGGCTAGTATGTAGCTTCAATCAATCTGCCTTTTCCCAACTTTTGAAAAAGTTCCTTCGTATTTTATATACAAATTTTTTTTCATAGTTTATTATTTAGTTATGTGTCATTTGCCAAATGGGTCAAAACTGTTATTAACTGTTTTGTGGTCAATTCCCAGTTCTTCAGCTACGTCGTAACTACTGATATGCCGATTTTGCTCCACTTTTTCAAAAATGGCATCCATTTTATCCGTAATAGGGCGACCAGAGCGTCGTGCATCTTTGACATCAAAATTTCCGTATTGAAAACGCTTAAACCAAATTTGTGCTACTCTCACAGACACTGCACTAGGTCCATAAACATCGCAAATTTTTTTCGCGGCTTGCTTTGCATTTTTACCTTTTTTGTAATAAAATTTTAAAATGTATCGAATTTCTTCATTAGATTCACTCATCTTGACAGTACGAAAAACAAATAAAAATCACACATTTTCCTAATTTGAATTTGGAATTATGTTCTTTAAAATTTAAACTTTCAATGATACCCAAACCAGCCAGATCCAAATAGCATAGCCAAAGAGATTTTATTACAAATGCATGTATGTATGTTTTTATATTAGTTACAGCGCAAATACAACATTACGACATGTTTTTAATTGTGGATCGATTATAAATAATAACATCGAGTTTAATGTTGCTAATTCGTTTCGCAGTGTTTTCGGTATTGTTATCTAGATGTTTCCAGAAATGTGAAACAAAAACTAAGATGGTGGCCGGAAAAACGGAAGAATATATTTTTTTGAAGAAATCGCTAAATCAGTGAGAACGTTAAAAGCAATAGATACAGAAACAACAAAAATCATCACATTCACCGAAAAGAGACTTCATGCATAATTTAATATACTGATTTGATATTATTATCAATGTGAAGCGACCGGATGCTTACCTGTACCTAAAGGACACGAGACTAATAAATAATATGTCTTAAATTCTCAGGTACCCGACAACATGTTTCGACTAGCCGCCTGCCTCACAGCCCTGTGGCTGTCGTCTGCGTCTGCGCAGCCTGGGATCTTCCCGCCGTGTATTTCGCAAAAAGCTACCGACGTCAAGAATCAAGTTACCTGTGAGGTGCAGGCTGTGATCGACCATGTCGGGAAAACCCTGGCCTTCATTGGAGGCGGTATCTGTAAGTAGAAGTCCTGACATTATGCGAGGAGTTAAACCCTATTCATGTTCGATTTATAGCTCTCTAGGTCTACGTGCCATATGCACCGCAAATCACTTACTTTTAAACTTCGATCAAGAAATACTCATAGTCGAAGATCGAAGTAGTACTTCACTTTGCACTAGCTTGACTTTGTGCTGTCCTGTCGAGAAGCGACGGAACACCACGTCCTGCGGCCAAAAGTCTTCTTTCATGACGAGGGGCAAATAACAGTTCAGTACACGCACTACGAACGCCTTGAAGTTGAGTTTTGATACTCCTTTTGCGCAGGGATGGTTTGCATGACACACGTCAAGTGGCTTTGCACGATAGGTGGAACATCGAAAGTCTGGTCATGTCGTACATTTCTGGGCATTTTCGTCAAAATGTCTACCAACCCACTTATGGGATGTCCCATACATACAAGTTGCAAATAATTAACATTTTTATAACATAGAAGTGTCGAGTAATTATTAAATAGTTCCAAAAGACTAGTTTTCTTTTTTACTTAAATTGCCAACAGAAATTTAAAAAAACAGTAACAAAATTAAATCCTGAAATGTGGCATCTTACGTCTTGCAGTACTGTCCCTATTATTTGGTAACGGTCATGACCAAAACGTATCTAAGTTACTATTTATTTACATATTATATTATTTGAAATAAGCTCCATATAATAAAAAAAATACATACCTAGCAAAATTCGTAAAATTTATCATTCGACTAAATCAAGAATTTGCTAAAATATCCAAAACAATGTTAGTAAGCTGTTTTCAAAGTAGGTAGCAGTTTAAAAAAAAAATGCCCTTCTGTGACGTAGTGTGACGTCCGGTCCGTGACGCTGGACTCGGAACAATACTCAATCATTTATTGCATTGCAACCTTACTATAGTGTAATAGCGTTTAGTATTTTTAGTAAAACTGTGACGGAGAGAACTGCCCTTTAATGTTTCGCAGGTAACCACGTGAAGCCGTTAGTGGGGGTTGCATACAAAAACTATGACCTGGAACCGGATATGAGCAAGTTAACACTCGTCTTCATGAACAGGTGAGGTATCTACACGTACAGATGGAAAGACGACAATTTACCTAATTGACACACTGCGTTAATTATCCGTGTTTGTGAACGACAGGTGGAATGAATTCTTTAGACTCGAGATATGATGTATGGAGCAGCAGATTTTTTTGTGATTTACAAGGTGTGCCCATAGGAAAAGTTATTAACTTTCATGAGTTCTACACTCCCCCAAAGTATGTCCCTCGGTGTTACCCTAACGAGTAATAATCGTCAATTTTCTACAGCACAAAAACCGTCATTTACAACTTGACGGAGGCCCCGGAAAAGATCCCCCAGGAGATGTGGTACAACCCGGAGCATCCCCTCAAGATTTACTTTCATGGTTTCACCGAAAACCCCACGAAGAACAGCTGTCAGACTGTAAGCAGTGCATTCTTTGCTCAAGAAGCATCCAAAGGTAAGCTGTCACTCGAGCAAAATTCAGAGGCAATTTCTTTATGGGATTAAATATAATGACTACCAAAAAAATGAAATAGTCACGAAAATGGATAAATGTCCACCAAATCTGCGTCGGCCTGCTGACGAAAACCCTAACCCAGGGGCACCCCGAGGTTTGGTTGGTTAGGTTCCTTCAAACCCTGCAGACAGAAACAGGAGCCCCGCCAAGCGGGGCTCCGTTGACCTGCTGTCAGTTGTCTACAGTTATAATTTCACAATAAAATGGTTTTAATTTTGGTGTGCATTTATCCATTCTGGCAGATATTTCGAATTTTTTGGTAGTAAAATTGGTACTTTTCTGGTAGGTGTTCAAACCCAAGCCTTTCTTTATTAAGAAACAATTTTTATAAGTGTGTTTGATTTTGAGGTAAGCACAATAATCTTCGAAGAATCCGGAGAAAAGACGTTGTAGCATTTCATTAAGTGTAATAATCTTTTTACCATGTTTCTTACTTATTGCCTAGTCAAATGACTTATGAGTAAGTTGTGCTGCCAGGTCAGGTGAACATCCTGGTTCTGGACGCGAGCTCGCTGATCGCCTTCTTCTACCTCCGCGCCACCACCATGGTGCGGTTCATAGGCGAGAAACTCGGACAAACCCTCGCCGCCTTGGTACCCGGTAAGTTCTGAATTTTCCACTTATTTAGAAGACGCGATGTCTTTCTTATAGAAAAAAGGTCGTTTCAAAAAGGCGTTTAAAGGTCGATTCACACATATCAGTGAAGACTCAGTTCCGTGTCCCTGTCCACTCAGTTCAGTAGCAGTGCTGCAGTGTTGCGTCAGTGATTCAATTCACACATGTCAGTACTCAGTTCACGGAGCTTCAGTGAAAACGTGTCCGTCGTCAAGTATCGTGATTGTTGCTATGGCTCTGGGGCCTACTCCCTAAGTCCGTCCGTCTTCCCGTCCGTCCGTTCATCCGTCCGTCTGACATTACGATCCATCAAAACAAGTGTAAAAGTTAAATTTTTCGGACGGGCAAAAACACATCGGGAGTAGGGACAACTGGCAAATCATGTTGTCATTCATACTTCGTTCGGGCCCCGAACCAATCATCCATCCGTAGGTGATACGGAGTAAGAAACGCCCGTAACGAAGGCCGAAACTATGGGCTTCGTGCTTAGGGAGTAGGCCCCCTGTTCAATACTAAGCAAAGACTACGAGCTAGCAATGAGATAGCATTGCTTTAGACGAAGAAGAAGAGCAGCATCAAGGAAATTTATTATTATTATTTATTATTTTATTTCTCCTATTTTGTTTGACAAATTGGTTTTGTATTTGACGACACGGTTGGCGCAGTGGTTGAGCGATTGACTGCTGCGCAACATGTCGCGGGTTCGATTCCCGCACGGAACAAATATTTGTACGACCTACAAGTATTTGTTCCGAGTCTGGGTGTTTTTCTATCTATAATATGTATGTATTTACAAAACAAAAATGTATATAAGTAGTTTATCAGCCATCTAGTTACCATAACACAAGCATTAGGTTGCTTAGCTTGGGACTAGATGGCGTTGTGTGAAATGTCCAAGGATATTTATTTATTTATTTCGAATCCATGTACTTTGCATGAGACAAATCATACAAAACCCTATTTTCACGAACCAATTGTTTTTGATGCCGCGGCGTCCGTGATCCGACAAAAATATCGTTGTCAACGAATACGTCCGTGACAGCCGGTGTCGGCACTGACACTGAGAGGTATAACTATTTGTATTTAGTTGGTAATTTAATACTTGCCTACTTACTATTTATTGTGTACAACGCGAAACGTCGATAAAGAGGTACTTATTGTGTGTTTTACGCCATCAATGGTGTATATTAGAAACGTAGACCATGTCTCAGTTTGTGATTACATGCTGTCTTGGAAGTTCGCGCGAATGTTGTTCATAGATGCTAGGGATTGACACTATTGACAGCTCACTTTAAGATCACTTCACTTATGTTTTCACGGTGAGATCTTTACAGAATAGCACTACTGTTTCTGAATCCTTCACTTGGCTGTGAATATTTCATTTAAAAGTTTGCAAAGTAACTGAAGTGATTTCGAATTATTTATTAATAGGATCAGTATTCTCCTTCCAGCTGGTTTGGATCCCCAAAACATCCACCTGATAGGCCACAGTCTCGGGAGCCACATCGCAGGGTTCACTGGCAAGACATTCTTCTCGCTGACGGGATCCCGCGTCGGCAGGATCTCCGGCCTGGACCCAGCCGGCCCGTGCTTCTGCAACGTCGACACTACACTGAGGCTGTCCAAAGAGGACGCTGACTTCGTTGATGTCATACATACTGATGCAGGAGTCTATGGATTGGACGAACAAATTGGTAACTTATTTTATGATGCAATTATTGCCTTACTAAGAATTGTGTAAATAATTTAATCACCACTGCTGCTTATTTTTATTTTATTTTTTACTGCTCACTAAACGGTGAAGGAAAACATCGTGAGGTAACCGACATGAACCAAAAATTCGAAGACATGTGACATAGTCTGCCAACCCGCACTGAACCCGCGTGGTGGATTACAGCCCACCGCCTCTCGAAGAGAGGAGGCCTGTGTATGTCCCAGCAGTAGGAACATTATTAGCATTTATATGCTGGATTACTTATAACCGGAACTGTAGGCCATACAATTATTCGCTTGGGAACCAAACTCGTAATGTTAAGGTATAACTTCAATAACGCACAAACTCTCAAGTCATTGTACTCATCATTATGAACAACTTTTACTACAGGACCAAACCTGAAAACGCGAAAAAAAAAACAGCTGTTCCCTACAATAATGTTCGCATAACTCGTCAAAATATAGGGAAGAAAGACCTGACTTTTTTTTCGCGATTTCAGGTTTGGTATCATAGTAAAAGTTGTTCATAATGATGAGTACAATGACCCCATAAGAGAGATTATGGTACACCATAGCACAAGAGTTGTGTGATGTGTCAGTAGTTGAGATGATGCTGCAGCCTACCCTGATCCTAGTTGTTTATCAGTCAGTCCCAGGCAAATCAAGGTGTCTGTCATGATGTATTAACTTTGTATAATTGCATAGCACATGTGTGAGCACTATGTAGCTAATATAAAGCTACCTTTTACTGGGTTCGTCTTTCACTGACTTGAATGTGCCCTGGCGGTTGAGAGTATGTCATGCTCACTCAAATGTCTCGCTGGTGGTGGCGTGTGTGTTGGATCATTAAGTTCCCTTCAAAATGGTTGAGCTAATTGGTGCTGATCCATGCGTCATGTTCGTGAACGGGCGCCGTCAGTTTGGGACTGGTCGTCTCTTAGCTGCCACCGCTTATTGTTAATTTAGTTGTTTTTATCTTTTTCATTACGGACGCTTTTAACGTGCACGTCTTTCTACATTGTTCTCACATCTATATTTTCAATATGAACGATGTAACCAATATTATGTAAAATATTTGATTTAAAAGAGTGTCCGTGGAGTTTCTTGCCCGTTCTTCTCCAGGATCTACGCTTTGGAATGGGCAACTAGCTTCATTTTTCTGACTGACCGACCCAAGACCGACCCTTTGACATTTCAAAAGTGCCTGTAATTGGTTTATTTGAAATAAATGCTTTGAGTTTGAGTTTGAGTTTGAATTAACTTGGAAAATCTTGATAAACAATTGAGTTGTGGTGGACTCTGCGGTCTTCCTCATTGTGCCTGGCAACTACACGGGATGACACTGTTGTTGAATATATAACAGTCGTTCCAAAAGCAGCGAGCTTCTTCTGAATAAATGAAGCTACTGACAAAAAAGTATTTTCACTGCTTATCATCTTTGATTAAATGGACCGGTACCAGCCTCTAAACGGTCTTTAAGTAACCATTTTCTATCTGATAAGTCGTCGATCTGTTTGCCAGCCTAATATAGATGTTGTGCAAATTTGCAGGACACGTAGACTACTACCCGAACGGTGGCTCGGAGCAGCCGGGCTGCCTGCTCCAGACTTGCAGCCACAGCCGCGCTTGGGAGTTCTTTGCCGAGTCGGTGCTGACTCCTGAGGGGTTCACAGCAGTAAAGTGCAGCAGCAAGGATGAGTTCAGGCATGGACAGTGTAACAACAACGACACGAGGTGAGATGTCGAGGACTTATAACGATAAACATTTGAATTTGAACGCGGAAGGCATTAAGGCACCGCTCCACGGGCTTCCTATTCACTACCACAAGTTTAATCATAATAATAATATCATAATAATCATAATAATCTTTATTGCATTAATGAGACAACCATACAGTAACCATACTTAACTGGCACTGCTGCTGCGGCTGCGGAAAACCTCAAGCGGCGGAAGTATAATAACCTCTTCGGTAATTATATTTTCGAGCCGTTTGGGGTTGAAACCCAAGGGCCGTGGGGTCCAAGTGCTCTTGTTTTATTCAACGAAATCTCCAAACGGCTGGTTGACACTTCCCGTGACGCGAGGGCTGGCTTTTACCTTGGCCAGAGGCTTAACATTACCATACAACGTGGCAATGCCGCCAGTCTCTTGGGTACTGTACCAGTCGACAGCGATGCGGAGGAATTTTTCGACGCCATATTTTAGTTTTTTAATACCTAGTTTTAGTTAGGATATAATTTTGTTGTTTATAGGTTATGTTTATATTACATAGTTCAATTAATTTCGTATATAATAAACATTATTACAGTAACTTAATAATAAACAAAAACAAATAGAAATAGCTATTTTGACATTCAGGCAGATCTACAGTTGGAGAGTGTGAAGTGGTATTAGGTACTGTTTGGTTGCCTTTAGACTGATTCGCCCTATCCCCTCGTACTAATATTAAGGAGTATCACGAGCGTTTAGAGTTTATATTTATTGTTCATTAGGGTTCCGTACCAAAATGGTAAAAAAGGAACCCTTATGGTGTGACTCAGTCTGTCTGTCTGTCTGTCTGTCACAGCTGGATATCTCAAGAACTACTAATGCTATCAACTTGAAATTTAGAATAGTTTTAGATGACGTTGACCCAACTATACTAAGAAGGAAATAAAAATAATTATATTTTTTTTTGCAACTGGGACTGAAAGGGGTCTTTAAAATTTAAAGTGGGGCTACTATGGCATGTGGGGTATCATATGAAAGAACGCTGTTTGCACATTCTCAAAATATTTTTCATGTTTTTTTAGGCCGCATAGTTTTCGACTTTTGATGTAAAATGTAAAAAAAATACCGTTCCCCCCACTTATCTCCGAAGTTTGCAAAGCGCAAAATCTGAAATTATTCTATGTGATAGAAGTTTATCTAAAGATTACAGGAAAAATAAAACGATGTCTCTAAGTAGCACACTTTTTCAGAAATCGGAACGGAAGCCTCGGTGCGCGAGTCCGACTCGCTCTTGACCGGTTTTTTTATTTATTAAGACTCTTCAATTTCATCTGCCTAGCCTTTTCTCAACTATGTAGGGGTCGGCTTTCAGTCTAACCGGATGCATCTGAATACCAGTATTTCACATGGAGCGACTGTCTATCTGACCTACACAACTCAGTAATAATAAGATACCCCTTGGTAAGACTGGTTGTCAGACTTTCGGGCTTCTGACGACTACTAACGACTGTCAAAGATAAACGAATGACAGCCGGGACCAACGGCTTAACGTGCTTTACGAGGCACGGAGGGGTCTTGGTATGTAAAGGTGGTCAGTCATCCACGGAACAACCGCGGCAAGCGTAGCTTAACCTGATCGCTCGACCGTGCGGCTGTTATTACTGAGCCACAAGCCCCTGTAACTCTTTAAACGTTGATTGCACACCCAGGTGTTCAGGTAACAATAGAAAATCTATCGTGTCTGCTAGTTGGCGTGCGACGGGTTAGCGCTGTTCAAAATGAGTACAATATTACTTAACAGTTTTTACATTGCAAACTTAAGGGCCTGTTTCACCACCTACGAAATGAAATGAAATGAAATGAAATTGTTTATTCTGTAAATAGGATATCGAAATCACTTTTACACGTCATATTTTTTTTTTTAATAAGCTAGATGAAGTCGACATTTCCTATCTGACTACCCTGAGAAGAAATGGCGAAACAAACTCAGGGGTCAAAGTCTCTTTTAAAGTCCAGACATAATCTTGGTCAGCTCACGTGAGGACCATGTAGATCAATGTCTGAAATGGTCTTTTGAGGAAAGAACCATAAAAATTTGAGTGGACCTGTCCAGTCAGTGCAAGCATTTGTCAACAATCGTGTAGCTCAACTCAAGGATTTAAGGAGCTCAATAACTTGACGAACAATAGGTACCAAAGAAAGGACATTTGGGGAGGTCGCATAAAGTACTTACTCAAAAAATGTCAGACCATCAATAAAACTAAAAAAGAAAAAAAAAAGATCCACATAGTGCTCACATTTACACGACGATTCCTATTAACTTACTTAGCAGATAATTTCATACAAATTCTGTTCCTATTTTGAGTTTATTCGTTAATTAGTGGGTATTCGAGCATCGTGAAAGGCCCTAAGTCCAAGCATAGCATGGACTACATTATTGTCAGATAATAACACAATTAACACATGGACCGAATAAGTTGCATTACTTTGAGCAAAAAGTACAATTTTTTATATTTCTAAGCCACATTGTCTTTTTCAGTGTTATGGGTTATGGTACTCCCGCCGACACCAGGGGTACGTTCTACTGCCAGACACGTAACGAGGAGCCCTACGCTGCCGGTGCTGAGGGGCTGAAGTATAAAGACACCGCGTTAGTGAAGGCCATCTACAATGCTGTCAAGGATGCTTTATATTATCTATTTACTAGCTATTGATCTATTTACTGGCTATTGATGATTTTGATGTCTCTGGAAATGCTGAATGCTGGTTTCTGTCGTATACTAATGTAGGTAGATTGTAAGAGGACAATGGCTTGTCATAGAATAATCATGAGGTTGTAGGTACTCAATAAAAAGCAGTCTTGGTCAACCCGTCTTTCATTTACTACATGGTGGCAGCGGTGCAGAGTATTTAATTGAAATTAACACCGGGTTGTCGCAAGAATTGGTGCGCATGGTGAAAATAGGAGTGATCCGTAAGGTGGCTCAACCGACACAGTGGGTGAGTGGTACAGTAGTGGCGGCCAAGAAGGACGGCCCCATCCGCGTGTGCCTCGACCCGCGGCCGCTGAGCCGTGGTGCGCGCGCGCACTACCCGCTGCCGACGCTCACGGAGATCGCAACCAAGCTCCAGGGGGCGCAATATTTCAGTAAGTTAGACGCTCGTTCTGGGCTCTGGATGGTGGAAATCGACGATACCAGTGCTGACCTTTGTACCTTCGGGACGCCGTTCGGTAGATACCAATTTATGCGTTTACCCTATGGAATCAACTGCGCTTCAGAGGTTTTCCATCATAAAATCCGTCAGATACTCGAAGACCTGGAGGGAGTCGATTCATTTATAGATGACGTAATCTGCTGGGGCTCCAGCAAAGCTCAGCACGATGAGCGTCTGAACAGATTGCTAGATAGGGCACGAGAAGTAGGCATAAAATTTAACGAAGATAAATGTGAGTTTCAAGTGAGGCAGGTGAGTTACTTAGGCCACGTTTTCAGCGAGGAGGGCATGGCCATAGATAGAAACAAAATAAAAGCGATAGAGGAAATACCAGCGCCAGCGCTTGAGAGATGTTTGGGCATGATAAATTACCTATCCAAATTTATCCCCAATTACTCAGAGTTGGCACTTCCTCTCCGCAATCTGTTGAAAAAAGATAGCGAGTGGGTATGGGACTCGGTGCAGGAGTCGGCAACGGCGCAGCTGAAGCGCGCGGTCGGTGTGCGCGGCGCCCGTGCTGGCGCTGTACTCGGCGCGCGAGCCTGTGCTGCTGCAGGCGGGCCGCCCGGTCGAGTTCGCCTCTGCCATGCTCACCGACACGTAGACCAGGTATGCGCAGATAGAGAAGGAGCTGCTTGCAATTGTCTACGCTCTCGAACAGTTCTATCAGTACGTCTATGGACGTCACGACGTCACTGTGGAGTCCGATCATAAGCCGTTGGAGGCGTTGTTTAAACAACCGCTCGACGCGATCCCCTCGCGTCTACAACGCATGATGCTACGCGTACAAGGCTATGACTTTATCGTCATATATAAACCAGGGAAGTACATGTACGTGGCAGACGCCTTATCACGAGCGGCATTACCGGAACTAACATCGGAAAAAGTATGTGAGGAAGTAGAAGAACAGTCGTGTTTTCTGATAGAAAATGTTCGTTTCAGTACCAGCAAAGTAAATCTCATAAAAAATGCCATGAAAGATGATATAGAATGTCAAATACTTATAAAATACATGCAAGAAGGGTGGCCGCAGAATAAATACTCAGTCGACGAGCGAGTGAGAGGTCAGTGGTCGTATAGAGGTAGCTTTGGTTTTATTAATGGAATCATATTTAAAGATAACCTAGTTTATATACCGAAAAGCATTAGGTCGGAAATGCTGAGTAGATTACACGACGGTCACATGGGCATAGACAGGTGCAAGCGTCACGCTCGCGAAGTGATGTTCTGGCCTGCAGTGCGATTCTGTAACCATCTCACCGTGAAAACTTAGGTGAAGTGAGCGTGGAGTGAGCTGTCAATAGTGTCAATCCCAGCAAAACAAACTCACTTCACATAAGTTTTCACGGGGAGATTTTTACAGAATCGACCGGCTGGTATGTCACGTGACGTGGAGGAGATGGTCCGCCGATGTCACGCGTGCACCGAGCGCGCGCACCGTCCCGCGCGGGAGCCGCTCATGCTGCATCACATACCGCCCTTGCCGTGGGCCAAAGTGGGCTCAGACATATTTTAGTATGCAGGAAAGTATTTTTTAATACTAGTAGATTACTTTTCAAAGTACATAGAAGTGAATCCGTTAACAAACATAGGTACGAAGGCGGTGGTGACCGCCATGCGAGATCAATTCGCGAGACACGGAATCCCACAGGAGTTAGTAACTGATAACGGTCAAAAGAGTTCGGTGAATTTTGTTCTAAGTGGGGCATTGAGCACACTACTAGTTCGCCAGGGCAAAGTGAAAGGTGTTCAAATAATAAAAAATATTTTGATAAAGTCCATAAACTCAGGAACAGACTTTTACTTAGGTCTGTTAAACTATCGAGCTGCGCCACGTAATGGAATCAGTTCACCGTCAGAACTGTTAATGGGGCGGCGACTCAATACTAGGCTACCATCACACGATAAAAAATTTAAACCAAGTCGAGACAATGAGAATGATTACAAAGAGATGTCACGTAAACAGCAGGCCAATAAGACGTATTATGATAGCCGAGCGACACCGCTACCAGTGTTAACGGCCGGTCAACCAGTACTCGTCACTGATGACAGCAAACGCAAATCTGCACGAATAACAGGTCGCGCGGCCCAACCACGCTCTTATTTTGTCGCAGACGACACGGGTAGGCTGTACAGGCGGAACCGGCGGCATCTAGTTACGCTGCCAACCGATGGCGATGTAACCCCCGGCCCTTCTCATGATCTGATGAGCGATGACGAGACTTGGAGGAGTCCCAAAAGCGGTAGCGACGACAGTCCCGGAACAAACGATGACATTGTTACTCCCATTCCACCACAATGCGCACCAATTCAGCGCAATCGAATCGAAATCGCACGAGAAAGAATTGAAAACTATTTACAAAACCAATAAATATAAGTACCTACCTACCCACTAACCTACGGAAAGCATAATAATATGTATTACTAAATGTACCAACCTAATGTCAGATTATTAGTTACCAACTTAAACTTACATAATATACAACTGCTGTCTCCTATTTGCGGATGATCTAAAGATAAGTTTGGGTGTCGACACCGAGGCTGACGCGGTGGCATTACAGAGAGAGACGCGGTATCTAAATGGAGTCATGACAACCACCTTCCATTTAATAATCTCAAATGTAAAATGATAACTTTTTCACGAAAATCACTGCCGATGATTATTGATTATAATTTAGCTGACGCTCCTTTGGATAGAGTTTATGAGATTAGGGATTTAGGATTAGAGTTAGATTGTAAATTAGACTTCCACACGCACGTTACCAAAATTTGTAAGTCTGCACACAAAACGTTAGGGTTTGTTATGAGGACTGCATCACAGTTCGATAACATAGGCGTTGCAAAAGTATTATACAATGCTTATGTACGCAGTAAACTTGAGTATGGAGCTGTTGTTTGGAATCCTTATGAGGAAAAGTATGCTCTAATGGTTGAAAAAATACAACGTAAATTTGCTAGATGGATATACAAGAAACAGTACGGATACTATCCCTACCTATATCCTTCTTTATTTGTCTTGGGAATGGTGGACATGGAAACGTTAAAATTTAGAAGGGCTATGTCTCAAGTTGCGCAATATCTGTCGATAATTCGTCACAAAGTCGATAGTCCCCAAATACTAGAGCGAGTCCGTATCTTGGTCCCCCGGAACATACCAATGGACTCGGAGGGTCAGGTATGCCTAGGCCGCACACATCGCGATAACCCGAAGATTCGCGTAATCGCGATGTATGTAGCCAAGTATTCGCGTATACTTCGGAGCTTCGTGCGTAGTCGCAACGACTTCGCTCCGCTGTCGGTAAACTCTCGCAGATCAAAGCGTTTTATTGCGATGAACTTCGCTTGCGCGGCCACACTTCAGTCGGCCCCCACCCTTCGTACGTAGTGGAAGTGTTAAGTTAAACTACAGTGCATAATATAGCTAATATAGTTCTTAATTTGTGAATAGTTATCATCCACTTCCTCCTTTTTCTTGCTTTTAATTTGTTTTTTACATGACATAAATGTAAAAAATAATTATTTGCTGCCATAAAATACAGAGCAACCGCGGCGTCCATTTTGTTTTATTCGTTTGTACATCGCGATAAACTTGACAACACGCACTATGTGGCCGCGCAGCTTCGCTGTAGACCGAAGACGAAGTTTATCGCCCGAATGTCATCGCGATGTGTGCGGCCCAGGCAGTAGCGCCGCGCCGCCGCCGCCGCCCGCGGCTGCTGGAGCTGCCCGCCGCGCGCACCGAGCGCGGGCGACACGCGCTCACCAACCGCGTACTCCGCACTATCGGGGACATACTTGCTCAGCACCACGAACTGGACTTATTTGCCGATGGGTTGGCCTTGGGACATTTGTATAATAAATTTCGTATAATTTTAAATGACATATTATAGTCATACATAATAACTGAGTTGAATTGATCACTATTAGTTGACACTAAACTGACATTATATTAATTGACACTAAACTGACATTATATTTATTGACACTAAACTTACATTATATTAATTGACACTAAACTGACATAATATTCTGCTGCTGTATTAATTCGTCGTTGTAATCTAATTTTTATTATTATTTATAGACATGGGCATTATTGCTATTTTATAAAATCTATTGTTTAGTAAGGAGACGAGTGTGTGTAGCCACAATTGAATTGTAAAATTGTTATGAAATTAATCATATGAGCGTTTTGGATGGTATGTCTGTTAGCTCGTAAGACCAATTGAAATAAATAAATAAATAAAACTGGATTGAGTGTTACTGTGTGTACCCATAGTAATTATCTGTGTTACTTTACTTTGTAAAATGTATTACACTAACTAGAAAGTACGAATAAATACATAAGGACTTAGGTATAACAAGATTTGTACAATGGTATGTTATGGTTGTAATAGCTACTAAATAGAAAACATTAGGGAATATTGTATAATTAGGCAAACTAATAAAAAAAAAAGAAGGAGATGTCGTATACTAACGTAGGTAGATTGTAAGAGGACAATGGCTTGTCATAGAATAATCATGAGGTTGTGGGTACTCAATAAAAAGCAGTCTTAGTCAACCCGTCTTTCATTTACTACAGTTTCGTTAATGCAATATGATAATAATATGGTTCACATTGTGACTATTTAGAAAAATCTGTGAATGTGAATCTATTTGGTTCAACCATGTACCTACTCTCACCGTTGTTATTTACTTAAGTACTTATTTTTATTTTAGACTCTAATGTATCTGTGAGAGCTATTGGTGAAGCGCAAAAGCGAAATTCAAATCTTCTTGGTAAGTGTCGAAATCAGACCAATCCGGGGGAAGTCTAACTTCAAGAGAGATGCATTGATGATTTTTATGATTAAAATAATGTAAATACATATTTATTATCGCGAACCTGCAAATTGCAAAAAACGCAAGAAAATTTGAATTTCGCGGGCTACCACACCGGATCAACCAAAGTCGACGTTCGCACGGACGTAAAAATATCACGGCGGGATTTTATCGCGCACTGGATTTTCAACTCTCGGTGTTGAACCCAGCATTGAGAATCCAACCTTACAACAACAGAGTGCATTCTAGAGCGTCGAAAAAACACACTGTTGGATTTTCAACTGTCGGCTCTAAGCAGAGCGGTGAAAATACAGTGCGCGAAAAAAAATCGTCACGATATTTTTACGTCCGTGCGAACGTCGTCTATGTAATACTAAGCATAGTAATCATTTTGTCCTACAAAGTGTGCACGATTGTAACATTGCCATAACTAAATATACTTGTAAGTACTAAGTAAGCCTTAGAAGTTATATTAAGTGTTATGAGAAAAAATGGCTGTAATTAATTATTCTTAGGTACATTTAAATAATGTGTAAGTTACTATTTTTATTTTTGTTAAATTAGTAGGTATGGTAGGCTACACTCAGTGGTAACAGAACCGGTATAAGCTGGCCTCTTAATATATTGAGACTCCGTACTACGTTGGGCCAGCTCTAGGACCAAGTGTCACCACTAACGTGCTGTGCTGCCCTCTGTGCATACCTACACCTTATTTAGCCGCGTCACGTGGTGTGCTGTCTTCATAGCCAATCTGTTTTCTTTGTAAAACACTGTGACAAATACATGAACTTATGTCTAAGAGCGAGCGCGCACTGCGGTGCGTTTCCGGTAGTTCTGCCGCACTGGGCGGGGCCTACAGTAACAAAACGCATGACCGCAGTGCGCGCACTTCAAAGACATTCCATACTTCACAGATTATGCGTTAGAAAAACGCACCGCAATGCGCGCTCGCCCTTAGTCCCACATATACAGGGTGGCCGGAACATTGACGTCCAAAAATAAAATTTCGGTCCCTCGTATCGTGGGGTATTCGAATCACCCCCATGTATGTTCCGCGACTTTTCATAGTTTTCGAGTTATGAATTTTTTTCTGAATGTTTGAAAATTTTCGACCTGACCAACCTAAAAAAATTCTTAAAAAAAAAGTAGAGGGTTTTATCGAGTTTTTTTTTTGCAACTGAATTTTCATAAGTAGTACTTTTATGCATAAAATAATCAGCTTCGTAACTGTGATGAAAGTTATGAAAATGTTGATCTAAAGTGAAAAATTTACGTTCGGTAAATTATGACTCAAATTTTCAACTTTAAATTTAAAATCTTAACAGGTGACTTCATAATTCCTAAGTAGGCTTCAAGAATGCGCCAGACTCTCAGCTTTCATAATCATAAAAAAATGAAGTACTTAATAGGGCTACTTTGTTTAAAATCGGCCTTCAAAGACAGCGAGGTGGAAAAATTCTTAAAATTACCCATCTGAGTAATTATTTTTTTTTGGCTATTTTCTCGTTCCTAAGGTTAATTAATGATAAGAATACTGAAAACTAACCAACAAATAGTTTCAGAGTTGGGTAAGAAAAGTTTTACGTAAAAAGTGGTTTTGAATAAAACACAGATGATAATGTGAAAAAAGTACTTAATTTATTTTTAACATTTACAAAAGGTTTTCAAAGTGGCCACCACCAGCAGCAATACACATTCTACACCTACGTAAGAAATTGTCTGGCAATCGTCTAAAAGCGTCTCTGTTCTCTCTCACAACACGTTCAGCTTCTGCAATCAACTGCCTCAGCTCTTGTTCACTTGAACAGTCTCGGGCGTATGCTATTTCCTTGTAATAGCCCCAAATAAAGAAATCGATGGGGTTGAGATCAGGTGAGCGTGGAGGCCACCTAATTGGTCCGCTGATTCCGATCCATCTGTTGGGGTATGTTTCATCTAAGTAATTTCGGACCTGGGTTGCATAGTGACACGGGGCGCCGTCATTTTGCAACACCATGGTTCGTCTGAGTTCGAGATTCACATCTGCCAGCAACAATGGAAGTTCATTTTCCAAAAAGTTTTTGTATGTTTCTCCATCAAGTCTGGACGGCAGTTCAAACGGACCAATTAGTTCGCCATTGAGGATACCAGACCACAAGTTAACGCTGAAGCGATGTTGAAATGTCGAAGCTCTCACTTCGGGTGGATTTTCATTCGCCCACGTGTGGTAATTATGAATATTGAATATTCCGGATCGCTCAAATCGTGACTCATCGGACCATAAAACTTTATTGAAAAATCCAGGATCCTCTTGCTCTTTTCGTAACATGGTTTGGCAAAAATCAACGCGCAATTGGTGATCTGTAGGCAGTAAAGCTTGGACTCGTCGGATGTGGAACGCGTGGTATTCTTCATCGTGAAGAATGTCTTGGATAGAAGTCCTTGGGATGTTCAGAGCACGAGCCATACTTCTCGTACTCGTAGACGGATTTCGCTGAACTTCTTCCAGCACCATTTCTCAGCGATCCGGGTTAGCTCTAGGGATTCCTTCATGACTGCCGCGTCGACCAGGAATGCGGCCTGCCATCAAAGTGTTGTGCGTGTTAATAAAAACACGATTCACTTAACGTGTAACTTATTTTTTACACTTCCACGTAAAAAAAGTCCAAATCAGAATGCAAAACACAGTCCAATAAACGAGCAAAGTAGTCAAACAAGTAGGCAGCGGATTCCGTGGGCAAAGCGAGTGTGGTAAAGACAAAATGGCGACACGCGTATAGCAGTAAACACAATGTGAGTACGACTGAGGTACTTGTTTTGCGTTGGCTTCGGTTGCGCGCCTTGCGTGAGAGAGATAGCAATAATTCGGTCTCTTTTCCTCTCGGTCCATTGTTATTGCAGGTAAAAGAGTTGCACCCTCGTTTACAACCCATAGTCCACGAGAACGGATCGCGCAAAATTCATTAAACTAACATTTAAAAAAATCTCCGTGTTTAAATCTTAGCTTTCCTGCAGTCATTTTTGGTTAGCAAACTAAATAACCTTAGGAGCGAGAAAATGGAAAAAAAAAATTATTAATCAGATAGCTAATTTTAAGAATTTTCCACCTCGCAGTCTTTGAAGGCCGATTAAGGCCAAAGTTAGCCCCATTAAGTCCTACGTTTTTTAATGATTATGAAAGCTGAGAGTCTGGCGCATTCTTGAAGCCTACTTGAGAACCATGAAATTACCTGTTTAGATTTTTAATTTGAAGTTGAAAATTTAAGTCATAATTTACCGAACGTAAATTTTTCACTTTAGATCAACATTTTCATAACTTTCATCACAGTTACGAAGCTGATTATTTTATGCATAAAAGTACTACTTATGAAAATTCAGTTGCAAAAAAAGAAACTCGATAAAACCCTCTACTTTTTTTTTTAGAATTTTTTTAGGTTGGTCAGGTCGAAAATTTTCAAACATTCAGAAAAAAATTCATAACTCGAAAACTATGAAAAGTCGCGGAACATACATGGGGGTGATTCGAATACCCCACGATACGAGGGACCGAAATTTTATTTTTGGACGTCAATGTTCCGGCCACCCTGTAGAAGTTTTTGTGATGTACAATGCGTTTCAACTAAGAATAGGATTGACCTTGCGCCATATTGTGAAGATTTAGCAAAATAGCATCTCGTTTACACATTTGCAAAGTCAGTGACATATTTTAACAAAAACAAATTCCAAAAACAGAACTAAAATACATAAGGATAACACTACAAAACTTTGCAAACCTTAGATTTCTAGCTTCAGTTGACAGTTAAAGGTCATTGACTTTCCTATTCTTAGTTGAAACGCATTGTACCTACCGATATCCAATAGTAGATTGTGTCATAAGGGACCAAAATAATGTATTGAGGGCGAGAGCGATTGTTTGAATCCAGAGCGAAGCGAAGGATTCTAGAGTAGAATACCGAGCTTTGCGAGGGATTCTAGAGTAGAATCCTAAGCGTAGCGAGGGATTCTAGAGTAGAATCCTAAGCGTAGCGAGGGATTCAAAGTACGTCGCTCGAGGTTAAATAATTTTGGTACCGTGTGGCACACTCTGCTTTTCATCCCCCTCTATGAGAAAAATAAATAAGAGATGCTTTTAGCAGTGACGAATATTTATATTTACATAACTAAATTACAAATTCATATTAGTATTAGATACGTTTTCGCAATTTTGCAAGTTTATTGTAACTATTTTGTGGGGAACACAAAATGTCGTTGACTTATTTATCACTTGGGTATTCGTAATAACTTCAGACTCTGGTATTAACCATGGCTTTTAACATCGAATATATACTCCTTGAAGTAGAAGGTTGTTTGGTCTTCGCTAAATGTTGAAAATAGGTAGGTAGGTATGCTAAAAATACAGTTTCTGAAAATGACTTTGCTTCTTTTTCATTTTCCATGCAATGATTTCAAAAGTAAGGATACGCCCGTCTGAAAATTTCACCTAAACCTTCTTCATACAAGCAAAAAGTAGCGCCATCTGTGACATCTGTCATAACTCATACGAACTACTGCTTACTTCGTTAACGACGTGCGCGATCACAGCAGCGCGCGCATGGCCGCCATTGTGGATTTCGGTACTAAAATTATCACTCTAAAGATGTGTTTATTTAATAATTTAATTGCAACAAAAGTAATTTAGGGTTTTTTTTTTTTTTTTTTTTTTTTTTTTTTTTTTTTTTTTTTGAGGGTGGGAAATCATCAAATAACTTCTCCCGCTCTGGGTGGAGCGGGAGGGCGTGTCAGACTTTTACTGACTAAAACCCACCCGTGTTCCTTCAGTTGCCTATGCCAGGGCACCTACTGATGATACGATATCCCATGTTGCTTTTTAATCTTAGTATCGTAATTTTTGCAGCCTTACAACGCAGCTTGGCATTTTTTTGACAGAGTGACTACTCCGCGCGCGGATATATAATAGTAGTCTATGGCGCGGACCGTTATTATACTCTTTGACAGAGTGACTACTCCGCGCGCGGATATATAATAGAAGTCTATGGCGCGGACCGTTATTATACTCTTTGACAGAGTGACTACTCCGCGCGCGGATATATAATAGAAGTCTATGGCGCGGACCGTTATTATACTCTTTGACAGAGTGACTACTCCGCGCGCGGATATATAATAGTAGTCTATGGCGCGGACCGTTATTATACTCTTTGACAGAGTGACTACTCCGCGCGCGGATATATAATAGTAGTCTATGGCGCGGACCGTTATTATACTCTTTGACAGAGTGACTACTCCGCGCGCGGATATATAATAGTAGTCTATGGCGCGGACCGTTATTATACTCTTTGACAGAGTGACTACTCCGCGCGCGGATATATAATAGTAGTCTATGGCGCGGACCGTTATTATACTCTTTGACAGAGTGACTACTCCGCGCGCGGATATATAATAGTAGTCTATGGCGCGGACCGTTATTATACTCTTTGACAGAGTGACTACTCCGCGCGCGGATATATAATAGTAGTCTATGGCGCGGACCGTTATTATACTCTTTGACAGAGTGACTACTCCGCGCGTGGATATATAATAGTAGTCTATGGCGCGGACCGTTATTATACTCTTTGACAGAGTGACTACTCCGCGCGCGGATATACATATAATAGTAGTCTATGGCGCGGACCGTTATTATACTCTTTGACAGAGTGACTACTCCGCGCGCGGATATAATTAGTAGTCTATGGCGCGGACCGTTATTATACTCTTTGACAGAGTGACTACTCCGCGCGCGGATATATAATAGTAGTCTATGGCGCGGACCGTTATTATACTCTTTGACAGAGTGACTACTCCGCGCGCGGATATATAATAGTAGTCTATGGCGCGGACCGTTATTATACTCTTTGACAGAGTGACTACTCCGCGCGCGGATATATAATAGTAGTCTATGGCGCGGACCGTTATTATACTCTTTGACAGAGTGACTACTCCGCGCGCGGATATATAATAGTAGTCTATGGTGCGGACCGTTATTATACTCTTTGACAGAGTGACTACTCCGCGCGCGGATATATAATAGTAGTCTATGGCGCGGACCGTTATTATACTCTTTGACAGAGTGACTACTCCGCGCGCGGATATATAATAGTAGTCTATGGCGCGGACCGTTATTATACTCTTTGACAGAGTGACTACTCCGCGCGCGGATATATAATAGTAGTCTATGGCGCGGACCGTTATTATACTCTTTGACAGAGTGACTACTCCGCGCGCGGATATATAATAGTAGTCTATGGCGCGGACCGTTATTATACTCTTTGACAGAGTGACTACTCCGCGCGTGGATATACAACGTGTAATGCTAAATGCGCAAAACCTCTTAAGGGGTCATTGTACTCATCATTATGAACAACTTTTACTATGGGACCAAACCTGAAATCGCGAAAAGAAAATCAGCTGTTCAGTACATTTATGTTCGCAAATTTCGTCAAAATGTACTGAACAGCTGATTTTTTTTTCGCGATTTCAGGTTTGGCCCCATAGTAAAAGTTGTTCATAATGATGAGTACAATGACCCCTTAAGAGGTTTTGCGCATTTAGCATTACACGTTGTATAATAGTAGTCTATGGCGCGGACCGTTATTATACTCTTTGACAGAGTGACTACTCCGCGCGCGGATATACATATAATAGTAGTCTATGGCGCGGACCGTTATTATACTCTTTGACAGAGTGACTACTCCGCGCGCGGATATAATTAGTAGTCTATGGCGCGGACCGTTATTATACTCTTTGACAGAGTGACTACTCCGCGCGCGGATATATAATAGTAGTCTATGGCGCGGACCGTTATTATACTCTTTGACAGAGTGACTACTCCGCGCGCGGATATATAATAGTAGTCTATGGCGCGGACCGTTATTATACTCTTTGACAGAGTGACTACTCCGCGCGCGGATATATAATAGTAGTCTATGGCGCGGACCGTTATTATACTCTTTGACAGAGTGACTACTCCGCGCGCGGATATATAATAGTAGTCTATGGTGCGGACCGTTATTATACTCTTTGACAGAGTGACTACTCCGCGCGCGGATATATAATAGTAGTCTATGGCGCGGACCGTTATTATACTCTTTGACAGAGTGACTACTCCGCGCGCGGATATATAATAGTAGTCTATGGCGCGGACCGTTATTATACTCTTTGACAGAGTGACTACTCCGCGCGCGGATATATAATAGTAGTCTATGGCGCGGACCGTTATTATACTCTTTGACAGAGTGACTACTCCGCGCGCGGATATATAATAGTAGTCTATGGCGCGGACCGTTATTATACTCTTTGACAGAGTGACTACTCCGCGCGCGGATATATAATAGTAGTCTATGGCGCGGACCGTTATTATACTCTTTGACAGAGTGACTACTCCGCGCGCGGATATATAATAGTAGTCTATGGTGCGGACCGTTATTATACTCTTTGACAGAGTGACTACTCCGCGCGCGGATATATAATAGTAGTCTATGGCGCGGACCGTTACTATACTCTTTGACAGAGTGACTACTCCGCGCGCGGATATATAATAGTAGTCTATGGCGCGGACCGTTATTATACTCTTTGACAGAGTGACTACTCCGCGCGCGGATATATAATAGTAGTCTATGGCGCGGACCGTTATTATACTCTTTGACAGAGTGACTACTCCGCGCGCGGATATATAATAGTAGTCTATGGCGCGGACCGTTATTATACTCTTTGACAGAGTGACTACTCCGCGCGCGGATATATAATAGTAGTCTATGGCGCGGACCGTTATTATACTCTTTGACAGAGTGACTACTCCGCGCGCGGATATATAATAGTAGTCTATGGCGCGGACCGTTATTATACTCTTTGACAGAGTGACTACTCCGCGCGCGGATATATAATAGTAGTCTATGGCGCGGACCGTTATTATACTCTTTGACAGAGTGACTACTCCGCGCGCGGATATATAATAGTAGTCTATGGCGCGGACCGTTATTATACTCTTTGCGTGGACCGCAGCCGACTGAGTCACGTTAACCCTAAACTTTCATTTTAGAGCCAGCGCGCTGCTGGTGCCATTTCTTCGCGCGGTTGGCCCGGTAATGTTTCCATGTAATTAAATCATAGGATTTTAGATATTTTTCTCTCGATTTGTTTGGTAGTAAATTGTTTATGACAATTTCTGCGTTTCATTTTACACTTTTTGGTGTTAATATTTCACTTTCACAGCTAGAACTCATCTTTTATTCAATTTGTGTGAATCAAATTAAAATTGTGCGTAATTATTTTGCTAAAAAGAACATAAAAAACAAATAAGAAGTTCATGCTGCGTCGGCAGGCGCGATTTTTTATTACCGGCCAGCAGGGCTCAGAAACGTTATTTAAAATAACGTTTTCAAAACGCTTCTAACAGTTTCTTGTACAACATTTTGTTCGGAATGAAATCGTTTTCATTCCGAACAAAATGTTGTACAAAAAATAATGAGAACGTTTCAAAAACCAGTTGCGGAAGGTACCTTACGTATTAATTTCATTCATCAAAAATGAAAAAAAAAACGGTTAAAATCGTTTTATTAATCGAGAACGATTTAAATTTTGTTTTCTTCAAAAACGTTATATAAAACGTTCCGTTCGAACATAACTGAAACAAATAATTTCTTAGGTATTTAAGACGAAACCGTTTCGAAAAATATACCGGTATCCGAGCCATGCAGGACTTTAGCGCGAATTTAGAGCGAATTTATTTTTTTTTTATTTTATTTAATTTTTTAATTTTAATTTATTTAATTTATTTTTTATTTATTTTATTTTTAAAGGTTGTCTGTAAAAGATCGCTTTTAGCGATAAGACCGCCCATTGTGTCACCCTATGTAAAATTTCAACATTTATATCTGTAATTTTTATGGTGTGCATAATAAAGAGTATTCTATCTTCTATCTATCTATCTAGAGCGAATCGCGTTCAAACTTTTTAATTAAATAGTGTTCCAAATTCAAAAGGTATTTCGTCACTGTTATTGAGTGCGCCGGAATCACCTATTTTGCTCGCACTTATCGAGGAACCAACGAGCTCTTTTCGAATAGATGGGATGAAAAGGTTGTTGTTTTACTCATAATGTTCAAGAAAAATATACAGGATGTTTCTTTTAAGGTGTCAAGCCAGTGCGAGCTGATAGCAGAGCACCACCATACCTATCGATTTAAGGCTTATACCGGTGCCAACGACCTTGCGTGTGTGGGCGGAGCTTTGTGCTTCTCCCCGCGCCACCCGCACCTAAACATCGCGCGCGATGCGTCGCTAAGGGTACACGATTACTACCGCGACATAGACTAAGAAATAACAGCTGTCTTATTACAAAGATTTAACAACACATGTTCTATGCGTGTTTTACGTTTTTTATGTATTGAGTTTGACGTTAGACATGCGTTGAACATGTGTTTAAATCTTTTGTAATAAGACCGACCGCAGATGTTTTCATCGATACCTACCTAATATTATAAGGTGTTAATAAATTAACTCTACAAACTGTAAGGAGTGCTTTAGACCATCGATTTAAATAATATATAAAACCATCAGAAGGAGTAACAGTCAAAAAAGAAAAAGTGTTAAAGCTCAATAAAGCTTCATAATATATGTTCTTAGAGATGCTCCAAAATGTTGGAACGAAAGATTTCATAAATATATCACCAAACAAGGATAATATCCAAATATGATTTTTGTTTATACATCTAAGATGAAATACTTTTAATATGGGGTGATGATATAAGAAACTTTGGAAGTAATAGAAAAACTAAAAGAAGAATTTAAAATAAGAGATTTAGGAGAAATAAAAGAGTACCTATCTTGGAATTGAAATAGTCAGAGAAAAAGGAAAACTTCAGATAAGTCAACAAAAAATAATAGAAAAAGTTTTACAATTTGCAATGCAAGATTGTAAAGGTGTTCAGACGCCCATGGAACATGTAATGACAATAACAGATGAGGAAATTATAACCAATGTACCATATCGTGAATTAATAGGTTGTCTAACATATATTATAACCAATGTACCATATCGTGAATTAATAGGTTATCTAACATATATTATAACCAATGTACCATATCGTGAATTAATAGGTTATCTATATCTATAAAAGGAAAGCGTTACTGACTGACTGACTGACTGACTGATCTATCAACACACAGCTGAAACCACTGAACGGATTGGGCTGAAATTTGGAACACAGGTAGCTGTTATCACCTAGGCATCCGCTAAGAAAGGGTTTTTGGAAATTCGACCTTTAAGGGGGTAAAAAGGGGGGATATTGTTTGTATGAAAAATCTTATTCCTTGAGTTAATAAACTTGAAACTTGGCACGAATATTTACCTAAGTGAATTATGATTTTTGAGATTTTTTGTTTTTCTAAACTACCCTCTAAAGGGGAATTGGGGGTTGTCAAAGTTTATATGGAAAAATTTTAACGCGCAATCCGATTAACTCAAAACTCAGTACTTATATCAAAAACTAAAAAAAAAGAATAATGTGTATCAGGGTTTTTCGAAAATCTACGTCTAAAGGCGTGAAAAGGGGTAGTCAATTATACAGGGGAGGATTTTACTGCGTAAGTAATCTTTGAGTCAAGCTATGGAAACACACCAAACGATTTTTTTTTATTTTATGCCTGTGGGGGTGAAAATAGGGAATACAATTTACATGAAAAATCTTATACATTTGGTTAATTAATTTGAAACTTGGCACACATACTTGCATAAGTAAGAAATGCAGTTTGTCATCATTAGCTTTTCAAAACTACCCCTCAAAAGGATGAAGGTTTAGGAATGTTAAAGTTTGTATGGAAGAATTTTAAAGCGCAGTCCGATTAACTCTAAATTCAGTATTTATGCTTTTGCCAGAAAAGTAAAATAAATTAGATTTTGGGTTTTTTAAAAATTGATCCCTGTACGGGAAAAATGAGTAAGTAGTTAATTAAATTTTCAAGGGAGGATTTTACTGCGTGCCTTGATAAATAAAAAAAATTGTAAAAATAATCTTTGAGTAAAGTAATGGAAGCACTCCGAACAAATTTGCAAAATTCCATCCCTATGAGGGTTGAAAAGAGGCGATATAGTTTATACGAAAAATCTTATTCCTTTGGTTAATAAACTTGGAACTTGGCAATATTTGCCTCAGTAAATAATAAAGATTGACACTTTTAGTTTTTTTCAAATAACCCCTTATGGAGGATGTTTTAGGGGATGTTAAAGTTAGCAAGGAAAAATTTTAACACGCTGCACTTACACTCGGTACTAATATTGTCTGGCAGTTTGTGTACTTTATGCGGTCTACCCAAATGTCCTTTCTTTGATATTGTTCGTCGAGTCGTTGAGCTCCATATGTACTGAGTTGAGCTATACGATTACCTACTGAGTCTGACAAATGATTGCACTGACTGACTACTCAAATCTGTGCGATTCTTTTCTCAAAAGACCATTTCAGACGCTGATCTATATGGTCCTCACATGATCTGAGCAAGATTATGTCTGGACTTCGAAAAGAGACTTTGACCCCTTTTTTTTTTGAGGGTGGGAAATCATCAAATAACTTCTCCCGCTCTGGGTGGAGCGGAAGGGCGTGTCAGACTTTTACTGACTAAAACCCACCCGTGTTCCTTCAGTTGCCTATGCCAGAGCCGCGGTATCTTTTTCAAACAACCCGCGACCCCAGCGGCGTCGGCCCTATTGGACCCCATCACTTGCTGACATCTCTTTGAGGCGCGCGTGGAACACAACGTGCCGTCGACTCGGGCCTGGTCCTTACCGGACGGCGAGCTACCCGCTGCTCACCGTCCGCAGGCCCTCGCCTACGGTGGCCGGAAATCGCCCCGCGATTCCTGCGGCGATTGAGGCCGTGAGGCTGCCTCTCCCTCACGCGTTCCGCCTCCTCCTTCGCGAGCATCACTGCTTCGCAGAAGGAGGTGACGGCCTCCCATGCACTCTCGCTCCACACCATGGCCTGGACCAGGCTCGGACGCGAGAGATCGCCGCCGCCGATCGCCTCCGTGAGAACACGGCGGTGCTCTGCCCAAGCCGGGCAGACCTCCACTGTATGCTCCACCGTGTCCTCCGGGCGATCCACACAATGGTGACATCCGGGCGTTTCCTCCCGCCTTATGCGAAACAGGAACCTCCCGAAACAACCGTGTCCGGTGAGGACCTGCGTCAGGCGGAAGGTGAGGACGCCGTGGCGCCGCTCTAACCCCTCAAAGAGGGGACTTATCGCCGCAATTGTGGCGTGCCCAGCACTGGGTTGCGACAGTCGCGCTCTCCATGTCGCCATGAGATCCCGCCGGAGCTCTGTCCGCTGTACCGTGATTTCTCGCGGCAGCGGAGTTACGCCCCGGCGTTTCGCCTCCTCGCGCCACTCCCACACGTGCGCGAGGACCTTTGCCTCCAGATCCCACGGCGGCAATCCGGCAAGGAGGCTCGCCGCCTCCCGGGAGACCGTGCGGTATCCCCGGACTAGCCGGATGGCCATGACCCTCTGGGACGCGTTCAACCGTTGGGCTGGCCGCAGCCTTAGGGAACGCGCCCACACCGGTGCTCCGTAAAGGGCCATGGACCGCACGACCCCCGCGTAGAGCCTCCGGCAGGAGGCGTTTGGACCCCCAGATTGGGCAGGAGCCGCCTCAAAGCAGCCCCAGCCCGCTCCAGTCTGGGAGCCAAACGTCGGAAATGCTCCACGAAGTTCCACCGGCTGTCGAGGACGAGTCCCAGGTACTTCATCGTCGACCCGACTCCGATGTGAACCCCTCCTACCGTTATTTGGGAACCCGACTGTGGCGCATTCCGAGGACCATGAAAACACATGGCCTCGGACTTGTGCATGGCCTTTGACCCCTGAGTTTGTTTTGCCATTTTTTCTCTGGTGTAGTCGGATAGGAATTCTACCGACTCCATCTAGCAAATTTTTATTTCTTAATAATATGACAATCAAAAGTGATTCTGATATCCTGTTTGCAGAATAAACTTCATTATAAATCCACACTAATAATATAAATTCGAAAGTAGCTCTGCCCGTATGTTACCTTTTCACGCTTATACCACTGAGCGGCATTCGATAAAAATTGGCAAAGAGAGAGATGAAATCCTAGGAAAAGACATAGGCTACTTTTTGTTTTAAAAGTAATCCTAAAGGGGCTGATATAGGGGATGAAAGTTTGTATGGGAAACTTAGCATTTCATAGGTTAGGGATATGAAAATCAAAATTTAAGTTTTTGGAAGAAATAAAGGATTACGTGTTTCAGCGTTTTTTCAAGGGCGTAAAATAGGGGATGATATTAAAATTCACATGTAATATTTGTGTGTACTTATTTCTAAGAGATTTAAAGGATTATAAATACAGTTATAGTCTTTATTTCATTAAAAATAATTATATTCGGTCAAAAGTTATGTCACAAAAATAACTGTGTGAAAGGTCCAAGGATATTTATTTATTTATTTTATTTAACTTAGCTAACACATACATATTCACTTACGGACTAAGGGGTCAGTAGTAGTCAATCACAAAAATTAATGGTGATCATATTAAAATGAATATTTATTATTTTTAAGTTAGACATTTAGGCCCACTAACACCACAATTACAAAATACGTTGAGCGCTACACGAATTTAAAACATTCTTCTATTTCTGTTAATTTTGAAGTTGTCAGGGATAGAATGATGTTTTAAAAATGTTCAGCGCTAACTGTATTTATCGTTTTTGGTGCAAGCGGGCTTTGGAATCATAAAAACCTGTTTTATACTTGCGAGCATTGTTGGCCCAGTGGTAACAGCCGCGACTTACGAGTTTTAGGTTGTAGCTTCAAACCCAGACAGGCGCTTTACTTTGTGTAAGTTATTTCATCACCACTGCTCCCAAAACGGTGAAGGAAAACATCGTGAGGAAACCGGCATGTCCTAGAACCAAAAAATCTTAGACATGTGATATCTACCAACCCGCACTGGGCCCGAATAGTGGATTACAGCCAAATTACAGCCCACTCCCTCTCACCGAGAGGAGGCCTGTGTTTCAGCAGTTCAACATTATAGGCTGATTATGTTACACGAGTTTTATGTATACAAAAAGACTATTTCAATGTATTATTTGTCTGTCTGTCTATTTGTTACTTTTTCACACTTTAACGGATAGGCCGTGCCCTGGGTTCGAACATAGGATAACTTTTATTCGGGTAGTACGTTCCTCTGGGATAATTTGCAAGTTACACGCGAGCGAAGCCGCGGGCAAAAGCTAGTCTAACATAATATTATAACCAATGTACCATATCGTGAATTAATAGGTTATCTAACATATATTATAACCAATGTACCATATCGAGAATTAATAGGTTATCTAACATATATTATAACCAATGTACCATATCGTGAATTAATAGGTTGTCTAACATATATTATAACCAATGTACCATATCGTGAATTAATAGGTTATCTAACATATATTATAACCAATGTACCATATCGTGAATTAATAGGTTATCTAACATATATTATAACCAATGTACCATATCGTGAATTAATAGGTTGTCTAACATATATTATAACCAATGTACCATATCGTGAATTAATAGGTTGTCTAAAATATATTTCTACTACTTCAAGACCTGATATTATTTTTACCACATCAATCTCAGTAAGTATAAAATTTAGATAATCCAATTAAAACTTTGTGGACAGCAGCAAAGATCAATTCATTTATTGCTTTTCAAACATGGGTAGTAGATGGTATAGATGATAAATATGTTTTAAAATGAACTCCATGCTCTGCCGTCACATGGGCATGCAAAAACATATAAAAATAAAAAAACAAATAAAAAAACATGCTGAATAATAATAAATTAACAGATTTAAAATAATAATAGGTATGTACAAGGTATATAAAAAAGGAGGGGAAAGGATCATAGGGCATCAAAAAATTCGTCCGCATCGCTGTCAACAGGAAAAGTGCCCCAAAGGCTGGCAGCATTGCCACGCTGTATGGCAATGCTGATTCTTTGACCAAAAAATAGGCCAGCCCTCTGGTCACGTGAGGAGTCGACCAATCGCTTAGCGATGTCTTGAAAAACTAAGTGGACCATATGGCTCCAGTGTTTCAACCCCAAACGGCTCGAAAATATAACTCCCAAAAGTATTTGAATATTTTCGCCGTTTGAGGTTTTCCGCACCTGCAGCAGCCGCACCAGCGCAGCCCACTGTGCTAGGAAGGTGGGATGGCGCAAGGGTATCGACACACGTTGCATCCCACACCAAAGGCCGACCTAACTTCCAAGGCATTATGGTCATTCCGTCAGGTCTCTTTCCATCGTCACGTGCCAAACCGTTGGGTTCTAAAACAGCTGGCACCCCGGCGGCGACAAGAGCATAATTTGCTAATGTCAAGGAGTATCTGTCAATAACTAATCAAATGTCAATAAATTAAATAATAGATAAACAAAAGTCATTAGATAATAATAGTTATCAGTTTCAAAAGTCATTACTATTATTGCAAGTCTGTAAATATTACTGACCATAAGGCCCAGCGCACACCGGAGGCGCGGCGGAGCGCAATTTGAAGACAACAATTAAATATAAACCTTAACTACCTTGACATAAGCTATGTCAATAGGATTTGTAATTATTTTCCCCTCAACATTTATTTGCGAGATGCAATTCTTTGGAATGTTCATCTTGTTCTTGTTAATGACGCTCCAGCTAGCTTTAGATTTATTACAGGCAGTGTTTATGTAGTAGTTATTTTGAGGCTTTTGTGTTTGTTTAATTATTCGGTTAAGTCTAGACGAGTATATTTGAAATTTATTTTTGTCTTCGGCAGACTTTGTTTGCCGATATTTCCATAGCAGAGCTCGTTTTCGCTTAGAGCAACATTTTACCCCTTTACTGATCCATTTTGACCGCCTTTGAAATGACTGTTTGTTTTTCATTATGGGAAAACATAAATTATATAGGAGGCAGAAAAAATCATGAAAATGATTAAATGCACTTTCGAATTTCGGGGTCATGGTTTTGGTTTTCTTCAAATTTAAGCGAACTGAGATAATTTTTAAACTTTAACATATTTTCTAAGCAATAGTCTCGTTTTTCTATGAACCAATGATTAATTCTGGGATTAACTGTAACTATGCAAGTAACAAATTATGCTGTGTGATCTGAGAGGCCATAATCGAATATGTCGCACTTACATCCCTTCAAATTGTGGGTCACGTAATCAATACAAGTTTTGCTTAATAAGCGGGTACGTGAATTTACGGCCTATAAATGCATGTAACTATTAAGTTTTGCTTTATAAGCTCTATGGCACTGCACTCGATGATATTTATAAAAATGTAAATCTACCTTAAAAAATAATATATGTATACAAAAGAAAGTACAATGCATTTAGCAATTTCGCTATCGACTCATTTGTTCAGATAATCACCCCACAGTAATGAATGTCATTAAAGGGCCCCACACATTACACAGTTGGCCTGCAGTCTCTGGTCCTATCAGGCGGGCTGCCGTCCAAGGTCTGCTTAGACCACACACTACAGCGATTATTGCCTGCCGCCAACGGTCGATACCGGCTCAAGGTTCACGCACGGCAGCCGGCAGTTTCACACCTCAATATCACCTGCCGGCAGAGGCCGAATAGCGGTTCGGTGTCAGTTCACAAAGTGATAATGTTACGTAAAAATGATGTGCTATTTTTTAAAATTATAACCAGATTAGAAAAGTTGCTAAATTGGCAACACTACCGAGACCGACCGACCTGCTTAGATTTGGCCTTCAGATCATGGACTGTCTGGCCCACAGAGGATGTCCGACCGATACCTGTCGATGCAGGCCCGCGCCGCCGCCGGCAACAGACCACACACTCTGGGATCGCATTGGCTGGCATTGGTCGTCAATCCAAACTGTGAGTCTGCGATCTATAGCGATTAACTGACAGGCTAATATCAGCCGGCGGACTGTAAATGTGTGGGGCCCTTAACAGATGTGTGAATACCTCATCTACAAATATAACAACAAAGAATCGATAACTAGCCTCATTTAAAACATTTGGGTTTTGGGCATCGCGTCAACAGTCAGTCGCCCACAATGTGCGTCGTCTGAAGCTACAAATAACATTGTAAGTAAACCAATTCTAAAAGTGCGTGTTGGACTACGCACAATGAAGGGTTCCGTAGTTGGTATGAAATTATCCTAAGAACAAACTTAACATTACAGTTGAAAAGCATGTTCTCCCATACATTCCAACAGTAAAAAATGTAAGTTTGTACTCACAATATTGAGAGATTTACCATGTTATTTTAAGACTACAAACTTCTTATAGATTTTCCTGTAATGTACAGGTATATATATATATACCTATTTTCGGTATTTTTTTCAAAATTTTAGGTTCAGTAGTTTAGGAGATAAGGGGGGGGGGGGGAATGGTCAATTTTCGTCTATTTTCTTAAATAACTTTAAAACTATTTATTTTAAAATTATATGTGTACCAAAATGCTTTTGGTAGGAAATAAAGAAATGTGTGGTCCAGCGTTTTTGAAAAATCATCCCCTAAGGGCCTAAAATAGGGGATGATTTTAAAATTCACAAAACTGCACGGATATCGATAAAGTTTGGCAAGATTAAGATGGCATCCCGGGGGAAGGACATAACCTAAAAAATAATCCTAGGGGGGGTGAAAGTTTAAGAGAATCCCAGCATTTCTTATGTTAGGGATATGAAAATTCAATTTATGGGTTTGGTTTATGAAAAAATCATCCCCCCCGAAGGGGGTAAACTAAAATTTACAAAGACTATTAAAATTTATGTGTAAGTACTTACCTCTTTTTAAGAGATTTAAGGGATTGGGTAGTTCGTATCTTGAAGTAACATTAACGCCCGGTTCCTCGACGGCTATTCAAATGTAAAATCAACTAACAAACCTGTTAAATTAACAGAACAGTCAAATCAAATTGGGTTGCTGAATTGGCGATTACGATAAAATTAATGGGGCCGGCAACTGTCAAAGTGTCGCTAGTAGCGCTCAGACTAATAACAAAGCAGTTTCTGTACGGGATTTGTAGTGAATTCATAATTAGACACAATTATTGAGGAAATGCCAAGATATTGTGTACCAATTTGTAAAGAAACTAGAGGCCACCAGTTTCCTCGAGATGAGAAACTTTAAAAATTGTGGCTCAAAGCGATAAGGCGAGTAAAGTTTGAGCATAAAAGCGGGGCGAGAGTGTGTCATAAACATTTCAAGGAAAGTGACTATGAAAAAATTGGTAACAAGATTAAGTTAATGAAAATTAAGTAAATGATACAATGTTATCATACACTTGTGTGTATCATAAGTAAACGTTCAATATACCATGAAACAAACATGCAGACCATAAAATTGTAAAAATATAAATTAATCTATGAACAACAAATTCCATTCAAATTAGGTCTGAATTCTTTCCACATAAAGAGGCGCTTCTTTTTCTTCTTTTAACTCACATAATTATTTTCCAAGTGGAATACATACTGTTCGGAAAAATGTCAAGAAATCAAGGCAAATAAGAAATCCGAAGCGCATAATTATGTTTATGTCACTTAAGGATGATGCGCAGTGGTAGCCCGCGAAATTCAATTTTTTTTTGGGTTTTTTGCAATTTGCAGGTCCGTGTCAGGTTGTATCTTGATCAATGTATGATACGCGGAAATAAAACATATGTATTTATATAATTTTAACCATAAAAATCATCAATTTCGTGCAGATTCGTTAGATTTCGTTCGTTTGACGACTGCTCGAAATCTAACTTAGAGAGAATGATGTATTGATGATTTTTATGGTTAAAATTATGTAAATACATGTGTTTTATTTCCGCGTATCATACTTTGATCAAGATACAACCAGACACGGACCTGCAAATTGCAAAAAACCCAAAAAAAAATTGAATTTCGCGGGCTACACAGGGTTCGTATAGAGGTGGCGCCATCTGAGATCAGTTTTCACTTGCCGACCCCATTAATCAACGATCGATGTCAACTGATTAAAGAAAATAGATTATGTGTATGGCAACATCGTATTCTTCATTCATTTTGACAAATAATTCGTTCAATTGAATGTCAAGTTGACACTGTTGACCAAGGCGCCATTTTATTGAAAAGGGAATTGACCAGTTTGTTAGGGTGGTCTGGCTTGACGTGGACATTAAGTATAATAATAAATGAATTGTGTTTTTAATATTTCATTCCTAGTAGAAACGAAATATTATAATAAAGTTGCAGGAAGTTACAAAAATGTACCATATTTAGCATTTGTAATATTGTGATCTCGTCGCTGAGAAACGTCTAATAGGAGTAGGTATTTATTTTCTTAATTATAATAAAAATGAGTGTTTCTTTTTTAATACTAATTATTCTCGTTTATTGTAGTTATATTAACTAACATATTTGTGCAACAGTAGTAGGATATTATTGGGCATTCTATCCCACCTTCCGTTCCATCGGCTCACTCTGTTCGCCTCGTCACTCTCGGTGAGATAGAATGACCAATAATATCTGGGTCGGCGCGTATTCCTCTCTATGAAACAGAAATATTTTTCAGTGTGGTTTGCATGTAATACATTAATTGACTCATTATTATTAGCAGGGAAGGTGAATATCTTATAAATAATTGATCGCAGTAATTTAACGCTACATTCAATCCTTACTACTGTAGTGAGAAGGTTGAATTATCACGAAACTAAATACATCTGTCATAACTAAGTTAACTACAATGCATGACACAGTGAAATCTGATTTAGGAGATATTTGTAATAAACTTATTATCAAGAATTCTAGTGGCGAGATTATATTTATTCAAGATTTGCAAATTGGTCAGAAAAATACAGATAACGGTTCTTCAATACACCAGAACAGCTATACAGCCCAAACAGAAGATTTGTTCCACCGACAGATACAAGATTCGGTTAAATCTAATTTAGAAAACACTCACTATCTTATATTGAAGGACAACCATGGTAAGGTTGTTCGTACATTTGCTCGAGTTAGCGACAATGAGTCATATAAATGTCAACGAATACAATAATTGTCATTGGAATAAATGTCAACGTAATACAATAATTAACTCATTATTAATATAACCGTTCAAGCAGTCGTCATGAAATTTGTAAAACAACCACAATCGCTACACGTAAATAAGCTTTGTGTTCATTCTCAGGAGACTGGTTTACGTCATGGAGAATTATTACCTAAATCGGTACGATGCATCATTTGTGGACCGTCAAATTGTGGAAAAACTAATTTATTAATTGGTCTTCTTATACACGAGAATGGCTTAAGATTTCAAAATGTTTATGTTTATTCGAAAACCTTGCAACAACCCAAGTACGTTTTTTTAGAAAAAGTCTTGCAACGAGTACCAGGCATTTCATTTCAGAAATATCATGAAAATGAGCAAGTACTGAGTGTTCAGACCGCAAAACCGAATTCAGTAATTGTATTTGATGATGTTGCTTGTGAAAATCAAAGTAGTATGCGTGATTATTTTGCTATGGGGAGACACAAGTTCATCGATTGTTTTTATCTAAATCAGACGTATAGTAAAATCCCTAAGCAGTTAATAAGAGACAACGCAAATCTAATCGTACTGTTTAAGCAAGATGAAAGAAATATGAGACATGTTTATGAAGAACACGTCAACACTGACATGACATGGATTGAATTTCGTGAAATGTGTTCTAAAATATGGAGTATACCTTTCAATTATGTTGTAATTAATAAAGATTGTTCCAAAAACAAAGGATGTTACAGAAGTAAATTTGACACGTTTGTAGTCTTTGACTAAGAACACGAATACATATAAAAGGCTGTTACCTGCTTGACATTATTATTCAACTTACGACACTACATCAATAACACACAACCACAATCATTACAACCTATTTTACCAATATGGAAAAATCCTTGAAACGACAAATTGTTGATGCGGCAAAAGCTGTAAAGATAAAAGTACGAAAAATGAGAGATGCTGAGATTAACAATAAACAAGCACTGGAGTCTGTTTTCAAACCTGTAACAGAACCTCTAAATCTAATTGCTAATGCTAGTAAGCAAACTCCTCTACTGCGTGCTAGTGATGATTTTGCTGATGTTCCGCTTATTAACGAATCTGTGCAGAAAGAAGGAACCGGTAGCGCAGAAAGTAACGATAATAATGGTGATGAAGACAAATATGAATCCGATATCAGCAGTGACTCTTCTTATGAATCAGTAGTTGAAAGGAATCAAGATTGTGATACGTCATCCTGGTCATTATCTTCAGAAGCGTTGGTAGATATTCCATTTGGGGTTAGAGCAGAGCGCGGGAAACTGATGTTAGGTTCTGCTTTCATAACGATCAACGATCAATACATCACCGTGGCTGGATGTAAATACCGAAATTCACCTGGTTTAAAACAGTTATTACTTAAGAAAGATGTAGACTTAAGTTTGGTTACAGATAGTGATATGCAAAATTATAAGTCGATGCTAATTGATACAAATGCACATCGTCGAGACTATGAGCCAAGTAAGCCAATAAAAAGTAATAAAGGTCAAAAATATTTGCAAGTTATTAAACCTCTTTTTCAATTGAAGAATGCAGTTCAGGGAAAGGGTCTACCGTTACTAAAAAAGTGGAGAAAAAACGTTGATTTAGTGTACTGGGATGATCCTAATGAATTAGTGGAAAGGTTGAAATTATTAATTGCATCTAGAGATGCTGGCAACACAGGATTAGATAATGAAATTATATCTATCATTGAAGAATTGCGTGAAAGTAAAGTTATAAATAAATAAAAAATAAAAAATGTGTTTATTTTACTATCAGCCTCTCGATACAATACACCTTAAACATGAACGTAGACAAATTCGGACACTACATTCACAAAAGAATGCGTTTATCAGAGATATTTGAGTTTAATGAGAATGCATTGTTAAAATCAGAAAATGGAGATTTTGATTTAAAAACATCAAGACTGAGAGGAATTAGATCTCCAGTAGAAGCAGACGATGCTGTGAACAAGGATTATGTAGATCGATTGATTGCTAACACGTTAAAAGAATTAAATAATCAGGTTGTGAACAAGGATTATGTAGATCTATTGAATGCTAATACGATTAAAGAACGTAATAATCTGATTGGTGCATTGCGTTCTCAAATCATAAAAGATGCAAAGAGTGCAGTTCAAGCTACTTTAAAAGATAAGATACCTGAGGTTTTAACTCATTTGCAAGATAAGTTTTATACTAAAGCAGAGTTACATAAATTACCTCAAAAAACCCCGTAATGGTAAAACAGCAAATTGTAAATGAAATACACAAAGCTGCACGAAGAAATTTCTTGCGACGTTCTGTTATTCTGAAAGGAATCCACGACTTATGGCAAGCAGATTTGATGGATATGCAAAACCTGAAAAAGTATAACAAAGGTTACAGTTTCATCTTAGTTGTGATTGACTGCTTCTCAAAATATGCCTGGGCTGAACCGTTAAAATCGAAAAATAAATTTGATGTTACTCGTGCATTCAAACATATACTGCTTAGTAGTCGTAATAATCCTGTTAACTTACAAACTGATATGGGGACAGAATTTTATAACATCACTTTTCAAACACTTATGAAAAAGCACAACATTAACCATTACTCGACGTTTTCTACTAAAAAAGCATCTATTGTAGAGAGACTTATTAGAACAGTAAAAAATAAATTATATAAACATTTTAGTCTCATTGGAAACTATAAGTGGTTAGGTCTACCATTGAAAGATACATTGAAGAGATATAACAACACAAAACATCGTACTATTCAATTTAAACCGGTTGATGTGAATAAATGTAATGAACAAGTAATCAAAGAAAATATAAAAAAAATAAAAAATCATGATTTAGTACAGTGGAAGCCTAAATTCAAAGTTGGTGATTGTGTTCGTATAAGTAAATACAAACATAGTTTTGAGAAAGGTTACACTCCTAATTGGTCAACTGAATTATTTATTATAAAAAAAGTAAATAAAACTATACCAGTAACATATCACATAGAAGATCAACGAAAACAAATCATATTAGGAGCTTTTTACGAACAAGAACTGCAAAGATCTAACTATCCTGATGTTTATTTGATAGAAAAGGTTTTGAAAAAGAAAGGAAATAAATTGTATGTCAAATGGTTAGGTCTAAACAGTGCAGAAAACAGTTGGATTGAAAAAACTGCAATAATGGACTAAGATATTATATAACCATTTTTCATTTGAAATGCTATCATTATAATTTGAATTATGCAAGGAGGTGGACTAGTTAACAGCATAATTAATAATCTACCATTCGAAGTTCATTTGCCAGGATACAATTATTGCGGACCAGGAACCAAACTTCACAAACGCTTAGCGCGAGGTGACCCAGGTGTAAATAAGCTAGACGAAGCTTGCAAGCAACACGACATTGCGTATACAAACCATACAGACTTAGCAAATCGTCACAAAGCCGATTTACAACTACTTAACATGGCTAAACAAAGACTTAAATCAAAAGATGCCGGGAAAGGTGAAAAACTAAGCTCTTGGCTAGTGAACAAAGTTATGAAAGCGAAACTAAAGTCTGGATTAGGCGTCAAAACATTTAAAACCTTAGTTTCAAAAATAAAATCAAAAATTAAGAAACTCAAACGCAAAGATAATAAGACTTTAATAAAAGCAGCTTATTTAACCGCAAAAAAGTTATTTTCAAACACTCATCATCGAATCCGAGTACCCCGAGTAATACCCCTACCAAAGACTGGAGGAATTCTACCTTTAATTCCAATTTTCGCTGGTTTATCGGCTTTAGGAACTTTAGCTGGTGGTGCAGCTGGCATTGCAAAAACCGTCAATGATTACAAAGCAAGCAAACAAAATTTGCAAGAAACAGAACGACATAATAAAGCTATGGAGGCTTTAGTGTTGGGCAAGGGTTTATACATCAAGCCATATAAAAGTGGTAAAGGATTGTTTATAACATCTTCAAAAAACTGAATAATATGCTACCCAATCGCCCTCTAACTAATATAGACATCCGAAAGTATTCAAGAGACATCCCATATTTTCGTGGGGTCTACATGAAGGATCAACTACCTCGGAAGCCGAAATGTATTGAATGTGGTATCGTTAACTTAGACGATTCTAAGAACGAAGGAACGCATTGGGTAGCTTATGCTAAAGTTTACAATCACTGTGAATACTTTGATAGCTATGGAAATTTAAAACCTCCAATGGAATTGATGCAATATTTCAAAAATTGTAATGTGTTTTATAACTACACAAGATATCAAAAATTTAACGCAATCAATTGTGGTCATTTATGTTTAAATTATTTGTCAACTTTTTGGAATAAAAATGTATTATAAAATATATGATTTTCTTTAATTTCAATCATTTGCAAGATGTCGCTCACTTTGTCTATAACTGGAGACTCGTCAGTGTTAAGTACATACTATCCTAATACGTTGCAACTAGATGGAGAGTATGAGTGTGCTTTATTGCACTTTTCAACTTTTAATTCTATTCCAAACATTGATAAAAGTAATAATAAGTTCTATTATGGTTTTAATGAAGTTATTGAAATACCGGAAGGCACTTATGAATTGCAAGATATCAGCGATTATTTAAAATCCGAAATAAAAGATGCAGCGATCAAACTACGGTGCAATAATAATACTTTAAAAACTACAATATTCTGTACAAAAGACATTAATTTTATCAAAGAAGACTCTTTTAGAAGACTATTAGGATTTAACAAACAAATCTTGAAAGCAAATAAATGGCATGTGTCACAGTCTCCAGTCAACATTCTACCTACGACCGTAGTCAGAATTGAATGTGATATTGTAAGCGGTTCATATGTAAACGGTGAACCAAGTCATATTATTCACGAATTTGCACTTAATGTACCACCTGGATACAGGATCATAGAAATTCCGAAGAACGCAATATACTTTCCAATCAATCAAAAAAACATAAGCTGCATACACATCAGGCTGATAGATATAAACAACAGATTAATTAATTTACGTGGTGAAGAAGTGCAGGTATATCTGCATCTCAGAAGAAAAAATGATTGATTTCAATAAAAATGTGTCTCAACAAGTAAAGAATATCAGTTCTGTTCGAGCTACTTATCAAATAAGACCTGTCTCTAAGAAGAAAATAAAATTAACTAAAGACAATAAAGCATTTCTTAGAGCGATCGGATTGTTAAAATGAATATCTTAGACGTTTTATCCGCTCCGAATTACGATAATACTATAGAAGGAATCGAATTTCATTCCTACAAGCCCTATATAACGAGTTTCAACAGGAACGATGAAATCCGCATACCTATCAATCAACAGGACTTGTACATATTACCATCAGCTAGCACCCTATATCTGGAAGGAACTGTTATCGTTAGCAAAAAAGATTCGAAGGACCCAGCTACTAGTGTCAATTTCACGAACAATGCTCTACTCTACTTGTTCCAAGACATTAGGTATGAGCTAAATGGAGTGGAGATTGATAAAATAAAAAATGCAGGTATAACAACAACCATGAAATCACTAATTTCAATGACCGAAAGTGAATCAAAAATGTCTAATGCCTGGGGTTGGAATATTGATGGCATAAAAAATATCCATGGAGGAAGATTTTCTGTCTCTATACCACTTCGTAACCTCCTCGGTTTTGCAGAAGATTTTAAAAAAGTTGTGATAAATAGTAGACATGAACTGATATTATTACGAAGTAACACTAATTTGAACGCTGTAAAACTTAATACTGGCGAAGTAGTGGATGATGTTCAGATCAACAAAATCATATGGCGCGTACCGCATGTTAAAGTATCAGACAAAGAAAAAATTGGTTTGTTAAAAGTATTAGAGAAAGATCGCCCACTTCAAATGATATACAGAAATTGGGATCTGTACGAATATCCAGCTTTGCCTAAAACTACAAAACATACTTGGTCTATCAAAACTTCATCTCAAATAGAAAAACCAAGATACATTATTATTGGTCTACAGACAAATAGAAAAAACAATGCAAGTTCTGACATGTCTCAATTCGATCACTGTTATATTCGAGACGTTAGAGTGTATCTCAATTCAACCTATTTTCCTTATGAAAACTTAAATGTAAGTTTTGCTAATAACAGAATCGCTTTATTATACGAGCAATACACCAGATTTCAACAGTCGTATTACGGACGTCGCTCGGAGCCCATACTAAGCGAGAAACAATTTAGAGATTTAGCACCGCTGTTTGTAGTCGATTGCTCTAGACAAGCTGATAATCTAAAGACTGGACCTGTTGTGGATGTGAGGGTAGAAATTGAGAGTGATTCAGAGATACCAGATCAAACTTCAGCTTATTGTCTCATTCTGAACGATTGCATTGTTGAATACAAACCATTAAGTAACATTGTGAAGAAAATATCATGAACGCGGACCTCATCATTGTCGAACTCCAAGGATTCAAAGATTTAGACAATAATTTTATCGTCAAGGAAGTGGCCATAGTAAGTAATGAGCACACACAGACGTTCTTGGTTAAACCACCGCATTCGTTTTATTATTTAACTCAAGAAGAAAAGAAGCAAGTGCGATGGTTGGAAAAAAATCGTGGAATTTTCTGGAGTGAGGGCTATATAGACTACAGAGAGTTCCAACACGTCATCGTACCGTATTTAAAAAATAAAAAAATTATTACAAAGGGTTTGGAAAAAATAAAGTGGATTAAAGACATGTGTGCGAACTGTGAAGTGATCGAAATAGGTGAGAAGGGATGTCCTAATTTTGCGACATTAAAAAAAAAGTTCTGTAAAAATAAAACTGATTTTAATTGTGTGAACCATAAAATGAATTGTGCATTAAATAATGCGGTGTGTATTAGAAAATGGTATGTTGATAATAATATGTCTGTATTTAATCTATTTTAATTTATTTTGTCATACCTATGCAGTTAATAAAAATGATTAATTAATTTACTTATGGTTGTTTTATTTAAATGTTTTCAGGGTAACTTAATCATCAAACTTTATATTAGCTCTAATAAAATTAATCGAATTGATTAAGTATTCTGTTAATTTAAAATATTGAAAATGACCTGATGACCTGTGATGAGATCGTTTCATTAGAGCTAATTTAAAGTGTGAGTGTGTGTGTATAAGTAATGCCAATAAAACATATTTTAAATTATAAATATATTATTTATTTAGTTTTCGCATTATTTACAATTACAAACTAATAACACTTGTTCCTTATTATTATTAACTGTCCCTCAAGTTATTTCATAATTTTATTTATGTACATAAAACTTATGTAACTATTATGTATAATTATAAACACATTTTAATAAACTAACTACTAGATTAACAAAATAATTATTTTGCTTCTTTTAACTTAATCTATCTAATTACAATAAACTAACATCTTGGATACTTTATTTATACATTCAAAACTTGCGTAGTAACTAAAAACCTCTAAGAACCAAAAGTTTCCTTAATAATTTTTTATACATAAATGTGACTTACAAAATATTATGATCTATATAGTTACATTTGAATTCACTAGCAGATTAACAAATTAATTCATAATACCAGTATTAAACTAATAATTTTCTACATATTATCTTTTTTAACATTAAACTTATACATTCAAAACTTATACTTACATACATTAACTAAAATCCATTAATATTGATACACTAATGACCCTCAGTTATGTTCGACTCTTATGTAATAATTGGAAAAACCCAATAACCATGCCCGATCGGGGATCGAACCCAGAACCCCGTGCTCAGTAGTCACGCTTGCAACCACTAGACCAGCTAAACCAATAAGTTACAAATTAGGTAGATACTTACTTACTAATAACAATCGTCACCACAAAGTTTCTTTGATATTTTATTTATCAATGATTGTGTCTCTTCCATAACATAGTCCACCGGTTCACTAACTACATATTGCGCACTTAACACTATCACCTCCTCGTCATCACTTGAACTTGCAACACTTGGTTCTTGTCGCTCACTGATGTCCAACACCTGTATCTGGATCAGTCGTAAACCTTTTTTCTTTTCGTTGTTTATGACGTATGATTGACATAAAGGATGTTGATGTTCAGATGCTTTCCGCTTTAGACCCTCCCGTCTTGCTCTAGACTTTTTGATGGTTGGTTCAGGTCTTTGTTGCTCTGGAACATGCCAGCTTAAACTTGGAGTGGGAAAACCTTGAGCGTATTGTGAGAAGTCGATAATATCTGGAGAGTCACACATTATCAGTGATCTGAAACAAATGAAATAATATTTAAGTACATAAAACAACATGATGAAAATTAAATAATGTTATAAGTAGATGGGTATTTGTACAATACTTACAATTCGTTTCGTTTTTATTCTATGTGATATGACCACTCCGTTCGATGCTCTACACAATAATATTACTGTGGAACTATAATGCCTTACGTTGCGATTTATTTTCATGTTTTAACGTGTTCGAGCTCCTGCACGGACACCTGCTTGGTGTCAAATTCTACACCGCTCGTGCGAACTTCGAACCATGAGTGCTTTGTAATAAAAAATGGGCAAGAGCGAGTCGGACTCGCGTTCCGTACCATCATTTATATGTAATTTTTGTTGATGATTTCTGAAAAACTGTGCTATTTAAAGACATCGTTTTATTTTTCCTGTAATCTATACATAAATTTCTATCACATAGAATAATTTCAGATTTTTCTCTATGCAAACTTCGGAGATAAGGGGAACGGTATTTTTTTACATTTTTCATCAAAAGTCGAAAACTATGCGACCTTTAAAAAAAGAAAAAAGTGTTTGAGAATGTGCAAACAGCCGTAGCCTCACTTCGATTTTTCAGTCATCTAAAACTGTTCCAAATTTCAAGTTGATAGCATTAGTAGTTCTTGAGATATTCAGCTGTGACAGACAGACAGACAGACAAACAGACTGAGTCACACCATAAATTCCTTTTTTATCATTTTGGTACGGAACCCTAATATACATTACATGTTTTATCAAGTTGGAGCCTGTATCGTCGTGCGCGAAGCGGCTCGTACCGCTTCTCGCACCTGTATGCTTTGTCATCAATCAGGAATGAAAATGAAACAGATACAATTATGATCATAAAATAGTATTTATTTATTTATTTACTACAAATAGGTACTTAAAAGAAAACTTAGGTATCACGTTTATGCGCCACAGCATTTAATTTTAAAGTCCAAAGTTTTGGATATGAATAATAATTTAGTATTTTTACGAAATGCCGTATCGCGTAAACGGACTTAAAACTAATTAAGTACTAAATAAGATTTTATGTTATTTGCTACAAGTACCTAATAAGATAATAATAACTATTTAGGACACCAAGAAAATACATGTTTTACACATATACTTATAAAAAAGATGGACTCCGCGCCACGCATATCGAAAGTGAAGCACAGTAAGTATGCCGGACCGATTGTACAAACACGCCTCGCGCTCATATTTACATCATAGTATGCCGACCGACCGCCATTACGTGACACGAGCGACGGCGTCTTTGTACAATCGGTCCGGCATACTTACGGTGCTTCACTTTCGATATGCGTGGCGCGGAGTCCATCTTTTTTTATAAGTCTATGGTTTTACATTAACATTACACAAAATAAAAGTAATGCATTACATAAATATAGTTGCATTACCCCAGGCTAAAGTAGATACATTATCAAACGATAGCAACCGTTTATCGTCGTTGCTTGAAAGTGCAATTTTATTTACATCCTGAGTGAATATTTCATGTTTTATTGACCTAAACAATACATTTTTTTTGCGAATAACATTGCAATTATTGTACAAAACATTTTTATAATCTAACATATTAAAATTTTTGGTTATACATTTTTTTGTACCTTTTGCCTTTTTAATAGTTTTGTTTAACGTTTTAATACAGTAAAGCTTTGAGCGCAGTCCTACGAATTCTTTGATAATGTTACCACCCATTTCATCCTTAAACAGTCCTGGAACCTTCTTATTAATAATTGGTAAGTTATAGTCATTGTTGCAGTCATAATTACTGGTATCAAAATATTTTAGAAAATGCAGCTTGAAGTCTTTATAAACGTCATTGCTCTGTACATCATATACTAGACTATCTGTGTCAGTATAGCACAATTCAATTCGGTTACCATAAAAAGGTTTTATGATAGAATAGTGAAAGTCATACATGTGAGTCTTAGATAATTCTAATACTGCAAACCCTATGTATATTGGTTTATTAAGTATAATACGCATAGGTTTCATTTGGATTGCCACTAGATCATCAGAAAATACAGAGGCGCTATGAAAATATGGGCTGGCTATCAATTTTTCTGCACAAGTAGTCTTTTTTGTTTTATTGCTCGAGTCACACCACTTGTTTACTAACTTAACGTCTATTCGATGTTCATTATTTTCCAGTGTCTTTCCAAAAATACTATTGTTCAATAATTTGAAAAAGTCTTGTTCAAACGTTGACTCTGCTTTTTGGCGTAACTGAGTGTTAATATCAATATATTGCTTCAAAAAACAACTTTGCTTAAATGTAATAGCGCGATGGATCCTTCTCAATACTAAACCGTGCTGTAAACATTTTTTTAAATGTATGTAATGAATAACATAGTGATATTTATCGTACAAATTTGGTATTAGCTTTTTATTCTTACCACCAGGTGGCAAGCATTTTTCTGGACAAAAGGGAAAGTCATTGTGTTCCATGTGTAAATTCTCCGGATATATTAAATCAACTTCAAGAATGTATCCGTTTTCTGCAGTATCACTAATATCTGCTAAGTTCAATTGTAAAAAATCAATTTCTTGTCTATTCATAAATCTAAAATCGGAATAGGGTAGGGATTGACACATGCTATAACCATATAAATTGTTACAATCTAAATAAATGATAAATGAATTTGGACGAGTTGGATCGTAAGTATCTAAATATTTATGATTGGCTTTGACATGTCTTTTGGAACACATACAAACACCTCCTCGAATACCTTTTTGTATCATTCTAAAAATTTCAACATCACTAATCAATTCTAATTGAACTCCTGTTTTTAGAAGCATTGCATCAAAAGACAGACTTGGTGCTGTAAGATAGAACGCGGGATCGAGATTGTAATGTAGTTTACAAGTTTTTCGAAAATTCTCAAATACATCTGTTAGCAACAGAACATCTGTTTTCAGATATAAATCTGTGTACATACCCATGTTTTGAATATTAAACACTGACCAAACAGACCGAGCGTGTTCATAGTCTTCGTCGGTAATTGTCTCATTAGTTAAGGAGTTAAAAAAATATTTTTTAGAGGGTAAACACGTATCTTCATAACGTTTCCATTGAGACATATAGTCATATGGATACACTCCTTTACGAGTGAGTAGGTTAAATTGTTTTTTATTAGGAAAATAAGATTTCAATTGTTTAAAGTCTTGGTTTTTCATTGTACTAGCCAACTTTTCTAAGCTAGTTCCTAAAAACTTGAAAGAGTCTACAAACCGAACCTGGATGCTTTCCCCAGTAGAAATCGGAATGAACTTAGTGAATGAAATATAGTTTTCTTTTGTTTTAGGTATCACTTTAATAGATCCAGGAGCTTCACCTAATTCTTTTATGAAAAGGTGGCAATCGTAACCGGACAAATTATGAAAAAATACTGGTAAAAATGTTGGTATTTTGTATTGTAAGTTACAGTAACTATGAGCTGCGCCACGATATTTACCAGTCAAGTGACAATGATCGCGAACCCTGTCGCCGAACAAGAAGTGTTCACAAATATGACATGTTATCGCGTTTTCAAAGTCGCGAGCATTATCATTTGAGTAAATCATAGGAACACTATTTTGTAAAACATCGTAAATTTTTTGTGCATCTTTATAGATAGACTTTACAAAATTTGATACACAATCCGAACCGCGATAAGAAACGTAACGATTGTGGCATTCATCTAGCGTACACGTTATATGATAAGCGTAAGCTACAGGCACATGTCGCTGTCGTGTTACAGTACTCGCCTTAGTGGGGTCAGGGTCACAAGATTCATACCGTTCTAGCATTGTTTCAAAATCTGCGTATATAACAAATGGTACGAATTGCTTTCTATTATAATTTTTAAACTGTATGAAAGAACCCTTTGGAGGTAGTTCAGTGGCAACACCTCCACAACTATGTGAACTAAAATCATCACATGAATTAAAAAACATTAAACAAACGTCACAAAAGTACAGTTTACTGTGGTGTTTTGTTATTTGATTCTTAACAAGTCGCGACAAGTCTTTAATGAGACAGTAATGTGACAAATCATCTCTTTCTAAATAAAGTAAATGAATCACCTTTCCGTTCAAGGTTTTTGGTTTGTAAAGCGGTCCTATGATGGTATTATTTTTTAAACCATAAATGTAAATGCCAATTTCGGGGTTATTCACTTCGAACCGCGCAATATCTGAGAAATTCACTGGAAATGACATGCCCTTTACATTTAACACGCTACGAAAATCAGGGTAAGAAGATACTCTTTCAGGATGAGTCTTAGCTGGATATAAAGCAGCTACAACAGACCATAAAAAACAAAAGTCATCATTATTGCGGATATTAACACATGCTTTTTTAGATTTTATTGCAGAAGGCAATTCGATAAAGCCTGAACCACGCAAAGGTTGATATTTGTTAACATTGACTTCCAAATGAGAACTGCTCAAGAACGTCCATCCACTATCTCGGTCCTGAAATTCTTCTAACTTTTTTTTTAAAGTATTTTTGACTTGAGACAATAATGAATCAAATTCATAATTCTGATGCAGAGTTACGTTTTTTGTGGCAAATGATTTCATCTCCTGAGAATCATTTTTAAACATTAAAAACAAAGCAAAATATTCGAAATTAACTTTTATACAAGTATGTTCTTTAAGAGACATGTCAATTAACGTTTTAATTCTGTCCCAAATATTATTAAGAAATGGTTCTAGAGAACAATTCTCAGACGGATCGACAATTCTGTAAGAAGCTATACGATTACGAAACGCAGAATGTATTATTTCAACACCTTCGCAAAAATGTGAAATAGTTTTGTTTTTATGATTAGTACTACGTAAGTGACCTGTCCAGTGACTGCGCTCAACAGATGTATTACAAACAGTACAGAAAGGCATTTTAGATTAAAATAGTTCTAGACTTAATATTAAATGTTGTAATATAATATTATTACGATAATGATGTACGAATCTAATATCAAAATCTAATATGTACTTGGTGCCCCAACAACTTAAATATTTATTTTATGTTTATATTATCACTATAGAAGACGGGCTCAGAATTATCGAATAATTCATGACTCCGTCTCATAAAAACTTGTAACCCGTCCCACTGCGGGGTGTTGCGGTTTAGCTGCACTTTTAAGGCCACCGAGGCCTTTTTCCATCGATCCTCTCTGGGGGTGGAGGCAACTTCGGCCTTGTTGTAAACCTTTACCTCCACATAGAAGTCTCCAGTTACGTCCACCGTTCGCCGCACTTTACCGTTTGCGACACGGCTGATGAGGCTGGACCCGAAGTCTCCAGTTGAGGTTGACGACGGAATGTAGTCCTCCAAACCAAAGAGGTCCGAGGCCGAGCTGCGTTTTTTACTGTAAACAATTTAACATTTTCTTTATAATAATTTACACTACACATTACATTACATTTGTTTTATAATTGGCGAACCCTATAAGGTTAGAAAGCATGATGTTACGTATACTGTTTTAAAAACAATACTGTAAACATTCCTGCAAGGAATATAATCGAAATTGATTTCAGCGCTCTCTTCGTTACAGCTCCAAATCTCACTAACGTATATCTGCGTATAACATTTGCATTGACATAACATACACAACAACCACCTGAAGATATAAGCAGTAACACAAAATTACCTTGATTTCGATCCTGATGGCGGGGGCGTGGTGCTTTCGGAAGCTTTGCGCTTCGACACCTTCTTCTTTGGTTGTCCCTTCGCAACCTCGGCTACAGCTGCAGACTGTGTCTGGAATTCTGAGTCGGAGTCGGACCTGAAATGGAACACATAAAGATTAATTTTGTAACTAACAACTGTGACTTAATTAAGACTACCAATACACCAGCCGGCAGGCAGAAACCAGGTCCGTAGCTGGGTAGCGCTAAATTCAGTAAACTTTGTGGTACTTACTTACATTTTATAAAGTTGAAGGCTGTTTCGTAATTATATGACGAAGGTAACCGGTGTTTATCACTGGAAGATACTGGAGCGAATGTAATATTGTGATCAAAATTGTTCGATTTTATTCATAAAAAATATCATTTCAGCAATATTTATCCCATTACAAAATTATACCTTATATACATGTCCCCACAGTTGTATGACTAATTTACGTTACTTACGTCTAATTAAATTGTAGTGATTGAATATCGCTTCTGTCAAATTGCAATTTTATCGTGAGAAATGAAATATAAACCAGCTTTTTACCCTCGCCGACAAAGGTGAAGCCGATACCGTTGCATACTTACAATTAATACAATAGGTATTTTAATAAAGTATGTATGTTTGTTTGTTTAATTAACCTTCATATAAAATTCTGAATGACACCACACTCATGAAATTAATAAAATCGCATTTTTGAGAGTCAGAAATCAGGATGTACCTAAAGATGCGAAATCCTTACAAAATTTGATGTATGCTGAGCAATCCGCATGAGCAAACTCGCGTTAAAAACTTAGTTAATTTTATGTTGCAGTTAAACTCAAAGCTAGTGTAAAATCATCAAACTACTAAAACTAACAAGCTTTTAAAGATGCGAAATCCTTACAAAATTTGTTGTATGCTGAGCAATCCGCATGAGCAAACTCGCGTTAAAAACTTAGTTAATTTTATGTTGCAGTTAAACTCAAAGCTAGTGTAAAATCATCAAACTACTAAAACTAACAAGCTTTTATAAATCATTTCATTCAGAGAATGTTGGTTTCTAATTTCAGCAATGGGATCACCTTTTCAAAGAATTAAAGAATTCCTAGACTATATTATATACCAGCTAATTAAAAAAAAAAAAAAAAAAAAAAAAACTTATGTCAAGGAAAGAATCACTCATTTATAATAAGTTAGCGAAATTGCTAACATTCTTATTTAAGAAACACCCCAGTTTGACGAAAATGATTAGGTATAGGAAGTTTGCGCAAACTCGAATTTTAATTACGGACTACAACATGTATAGCGATCGTCTTACAATACAATAAGTTCGACTAAGCAAATTAATGCATGATGCATTGTTGCTGACTTTGACATTGTAAATGAGTATGTATACACACACGACGGCTGCCTGATACGTTTATCGTCAGGCGGTTTACAAAGAGTATGGTACAATATAGTTGACCACGGGACGGCGCATAAACCGTATCGAAGGCGATTGTATCAGTGTGAAATCATCTATAATCAAGCGCAACGCAAAGTAACAGCAGAGCAAGTTAGTGAGCAACCAGTAGGTGTTTGTTAACGTGTTAGTGTTAGCTGTATGAATTAATTAAATTAACATTTGGATATCCTTGGGGCCCAATCTGGGTCACAGAAATAGAATGTGCGTGTGCCTGTTATAGGTGTATGCTGTTTTTGCTCTGTGAAGAGACATGAGACAATCTGTCCCAAATGTTAGTTTAATGTTTACGGTATCCTAAAGTTCAGATGCCCTTGGTGCCCAATCTGGGTCATAGAAATAGAATGTGTGTGTGCCTGTAGGTGCATGCTATTTCTTGCTTTGTGAAGAGACATGAGACAATCTGTCCTGAACTTTAGCTTACTATGTTCGTATAGTTCGATTAGTAAACGAAGTATGTGTGAAACTTGTTGCTATAAAACTGTTCAACTAAAGTAGTGGTTATGTGAGAAACTTGTTGTTATAAGTGTCAGCTGTATGAGTTAATTAAATTAAAATATGGATGTCCTTGGTGCCCAATCTGGGGTCATAGAAATAGAATGTGTGTGTGCCTATAGGTGCATGCTATTTCTTGCTCTGTGAAGAGACATGAGACAATCTGTCCCAAATTTTAGTTTAATGTTTACGGTATCCTAAAGTTCAGATGTTCTTGGTGCCCAATCTGGGTCATAGAAATGGAATGTGTGTGTGCCTGTAGGTGCATGCTATTTCTTGCTTTGTGAAGAAACATGAGACAATCTGTCCTGAACTTTAGCTTATTATATTCGTATAGTTCGATTAGTAAACGAAGTACCTATGTGTGAAACTTGTTGTTATAAAACTGTTCAACTAAAGTAGTGGTTACGTGAAAAACTTGTTGTTATAAAACTATACCAATAAAGTAGTTTTTTAGTGCTCAATCCGAGAATCTGCGGTCGTTGATCGAGGTAAGTCATCGGTAATAATAATTTTAATATGCTTTTCTGTTTTATCGCCAGGAATAGGCGCCGTTCTAGTATTTTACTTCCTTACGATGCGATGTAGGAATTCATATTTCACCTTCCAATCGGTGGAATAGGCGCTGAGCCAATATTTTACTGCACTATGTAAGATTTTATTTATACGAGATTCAAAATGCGGAGTAGCGCCCAAACCACACTGAAAAATATTTCTGTTTCATCGCGAGGAATACGCGTCGAACCACATATTATTGGTCATTCTATCTCACCGAGAGTGACGAGGCGAACGGAGTGAGCGGAGCGGAGCGGAGTGCCTCGTCACTCTCGGTGGGATAGAATGCCCAATAATATCCTACTAACAGTCACAACTTAAGAGGAATATTAGTTGATAAAATAAAACAAGCGCTATTATTTCTTACAACGGTTTTAATCTGAATCATAAATGATTAAAATATTATCTAAAAACTGGGCGGGCGGCGTAATATTATTCTCGTGCCTTGCCCAGCTTAAATACCATATTATGGTCATGACGTGAGCACAGCAACCTACCGTTCTTCGGCCTACAAGGCAATTGCAATAATACTGAATGATTGCTTCTCTGCCCTGTTGATTATTATTATATAAAATATAAACAAAATATGTTTTTCGGCTTATGTGCCTGCTTTGTATTTTGCCTCTTAATAATGAACAATTGCCTGCCAAGGGTAAACCTTCTAGGAGGTTGCTGGCTCTGTCCGTGCTTATTCCAATAGTATAGGAACCATCATTCCTAATATGTTCTCCATAATATGATCGTGCCTGTTTCAACTGGTATGTTCCGCAACCAAATAAAATAAGTTCACTGTAAGTCAGTCTTGGGAATGATACATTATTTATGTTTACATTTATATTTAAAAAATGTGTGTGTCTTCTATTTAAATTATTCTGTATCACAAAATCAGCGAGTGTGTTATTCATATACAGTCTCTCATTCACTATTTCTAGAATTTGACCTGCATCTACTCTATCACTGATCCTTAGGTGAAACTTATTTATCAACGCAGCAGCCACCTTAAAATCTAACATTGCATGCTTGGATGCCAAGTTAAAAAATTCATGTCGGAATATTTTAAAAGAATGTTTAAAAATTCCATTAACAACTTCTACAATCCACCTACACATTGTGACGGTTCTAGATTTATTAGCTGCCAACGTTGATAATTGAGTTTCACCTACTTGTAAAGATGCAGGCATATGTACAGAATAATTACATTGTTGTAATAGTGCCACACAGTCTCTAAAACCCCTATCCAGAATAAAAACGTCTCCTGTCTGAAAATATTGCCTTAATGCATTTGCCTCGTCTCTAAATTCATGCAACATAATATTGGCATCAGATGTTGTTGCTGGATAGGGGCCTAATACATCTATAATGTATCCATCGGAACATACCATTAGGAGTGGCTTGATTAGGTTCCTATACTTGTGTAAGGAATAAGTATTCTTTTGATATAGATAGTTTGAACTCTTTTGAACATACAAGTATGTACCATCAATTATAACAATTGGTTTTCTGTCATCACCACCGAACAGACCATTTGGGATTATAAGATTTCTATTTGCTATTTCTGCCCTTGTAATATGATTTATTCCCAAGTTACGGGGAATAAAATCCTCATTTAGAATGTCACGAGCTTTCCCCATTAGTCTGTTCAATGTTGATCGCGGGATGTTCAGCAATGATGAAATTCTTTCATCGCTGTCCCCAGTTCGTAGTTTAATTAAATAAGCAGTAAGAGCCAATGAACCATTGCGCATCTCGGATAACCTTGGAAGATCTGCTTTTAGATTAATAAATTGATCTTTGGACAGCCCTATCCAGAAATGAACCAAATCATCAGACATTGCCTCAATGTCATGGAAGTCAAATGTCCGATTTCTTTCTTTGACAAATGTAGCAAAGTCCTGAACATGTTCTACTGTAAAAGTGTGGTTAGGATTTAAAATATTTGTTAATAGTTCATCCCAATCATTATTCAATAAATGAAAACTGCATATTCTGCAGTTTTTCGGAACATAAAAATTAAAATCTGTGAATAACTTCACCCTGAGCCATGTTGGGACAGTAAATCGCTGCGGTGATTCACAATCTGGACAAAAACAATGGCCTTGTGTATCTGGTGCTCGTGAATAATCCGGTAGGTTAATTGTTTCTGTTGATGCGGCTGGTTCATTAACAGCTACTGGAGCAAGAACTGGAACTCTGTCAGCTCGCTGCCAACACGGATGGCAGATTCGATCTGATCCATGAACCTTTAACAAAATAATTCTTTAGTGGCATTTCAATACATTAATTACTTCTCTTCTATACACATGCCTTTTCCCAACTATGTTGGGGTCGGCGTCCAATCTAACTGCATGCAGCTGAATACCTGTATTTTACATGGAACAACTGCCTATCTGACTTCCACAACCCAGTTACTGGGTAATACAAAAAATAATCCTTGGTAAGACCAGTTGTCAGAATTTCGGGACCAACGGATTAACATACTATCTAAGACACGGACGGGTCTTTGTATGTAAAGACAGTCACCCATCCACGGACCAACCGCGGCAAGCGTAGCTTAACGTGATCACTCGACTTGTGCGGCTGTTATTACTTAGCCACAAACCCCAAATAATATATCTTAACCATAATACATAAAAGTTAATCTGTGCTCACCTGCCGTGGTGCTATCCACTCACTAATCACATTTCTTATGTGTGTTTCTCTTTCTGTATTTGTATGCAGAACATGGGATCTGGTACGCAATACAGAACATTGGCAGTTGACACATAGTTGTCGATGATGACCACTACTTGTGCTTGGTTCATTTTCTAGTACCGTTGAGTAATTAAATGCCAACATCCAGCATGAATGACAGACCAAGCTGTGGGCTGTAACCTGTAAATAAGACAAGCATTTATAAATGCAGTTTGTTTAGACAATAGGCATAATTAATATAGTAATAATTAATTCAGAAACAGAAATTATATTAAACAAGACAACTGAGTTTGTTTCAGACAAGCAGTCAGTTATGAGATATCGGACTCTCTAGTATGGGCTATTTTATATAAGTGCCGACTGAAATCGTAAAAGAGTTTGTGAAAACCTATTTATTTTAATTACACATGTTTGAGTTTTGAAAATAGACTTACGATTTGAGGAGCGGTCCATTGTTGAATAGTTGCTTGTATTTCAACGAGCTCCAGAGTGCGTCTTCTGCGATGCGTAATATCGATGCCACAATTAACACATCGCAATTCTTCCTCATAATTAACATTCCCACGCGAGGAAACCAGACTATGCTCAGGAGTGTCCGAGTTCGTGCCAAGGTTGTCGGTTAGAGCAGGTTCAATGTCCAAAATAATGCCAGGATCAACGTTAGAAGCAGAATCGGTGTCCAAAAGTAAGGCCGGGTCTTCGTAAGGTGCAGTATCGGAATCCATTATAACAAAAACAAACGTTCGCAAAAAAAACAACACGAGACAACATTCACAACACGGTAGCAAACAATGTAGCAAAGCAAATTGTAGTTTTTTTTCCGACTTTCAGTAATTGTTGACAGATGACGCAGTTGGTGTTGCCAGGTAATAAAAAAATATGTTTAACAATAATCGTTTTTTTATTTCTTAATCGAGTCTACAATCAGATGTAAATTGATTTTCTTGTAGAAATATAAATATTTTGATAGTTTTCATCTAATCACTGATAAATAAGCATGCAAAATGGTCCAAATCATTTAATCAGTAAACGTGCTCCACAAAGAACCACATTTTATACTCAAACATATGAAATCGATTATTTTATCGATTAGAAACTGAAATCACATAATTTTTTACGTGGTAACCCAGAACCTAAGCCACCGAGAGCCTGCAATCAAAAAATGGCGAATTGGCGCTGCTTTGCGCGTGCAATCGGCGTGAATACTTTTAATACAACTTTTTTTACATAAAACTTTCCTGCGACGAGGATTGCAAAAATATTTATTTTATAATTAATTATGTTTATTTTATAGAATACTTTTTACAGAACAGCTTGTTCACGTTAAGCCGAAAATGGCGATTCCCTTTGAATGTTTGGTTTTATTTTTCTTTTCCTTATATCTCGAAAACGGTGTGTCCTATCGCAAAAATAATGAAAATTTGGCCCTTTATAAAATCCTTAAACCCCTAAACCTCAACACGTAGGTACCAAAAAAAAAATATCTATAACAAAAATATGTACCGTAGTACCTAGGTACCTAGAGAATTTTTATTGTTTGGTTTTAGATTTTAAGGAGGAGCTCGTGGCTAAGTCGGCGCACGGGTAGATCTATCAGGTTAAGCTACGCTTGCCGGGGTTGGTCAGTGGATGGGTGACCATCTTTACATAAGTTTGTTTGTTTTTATAGGAAATATAATTGTCCGGTTATCAAATCTTTAGTAGAAAAGCAGTCCGTTATGGGTAGCAGATGTTGTTTTATTAATTATAACTAGAAAATATCGAAAGAAAACAGTAAATCACAGGAAACGCAAAGATAATCGCCCAAGCTCGACAGATTAGCTAACAAAACATTTGACAGTAGCTTGACATGACATTCGAGCTTAATCGTTTGTTCAGAAACCCAAATTCTGAATTAACAAGAGATTTTTGTACTAATTTGATTGTTGTGTCAAGTGATCAAAGATTCAAATCAAAGTACTTAATCAACTCGTTTAACTCTTAATCAACTCTTAATCAACTCGTGCAACTCGTTTTCGACTTAACAAGAGATTTTACACATGATTAGTTAATTTTAGATTTGAATAGCCGTCGAGAAACCGGGCGTTAGTCTTAATATTTTTTTAATTCCCACGGGATAGGGAATAAAGAGGATTTATATTTTCGCTTTAAAGTTGCTTTCAAAGGTATGCAAGTTGGTAATTTTCCGTTTACTATTGTTTGGTTTTAAGATTTATTATCCTCCAGCAATCAGATATCAATCTGCGCGCCGCTCCTCGAGTACTATATAAGCAGTGCGAGACGATATTGTCTAGCCGACGTTCGCACGGGCGTAAAAAATATCGCGGTGATTTTTTTAGCGCACTGCATTTTCAACGCTCTGCTTAGCGCTTAGAGTTAAAAATCCAACAGTGTTTTCGTCGCGCTGGGATGCACTCTGTTGTTGTTAGGTTGGATTCTCGAAGCTCGGCTCAACACCGAGAGTTGAAAATCCAGTGCGCGATAAAATATCGCCGCGATATTTTTACGTCCGTGCGAACGTCGGCTTACTTGGTCGGCACTTAGGGTACTTTTAATCTCGGTAGTACGTTGGATATTTTCTGACATCCACGCGGGAGAAGCCGCGGGCAAAAGTTAGGTACCAATAACTCGTTTGATATGATGTTTAGCTGGCTTGACGCCAAGTGAGGAGCGTAAGGGCGAGCGCGCACTGCGGTGCGTTCCGTTAGTTCTGCCGCACTGGGCGGGGCCTACAGTAACAAAACGCATGACCGCAGTGCGCGCACTTCAAAGACATTCCATACTTCACAGATTATGCGTTAGAAAAACGCACCACAGTGCGCGCTCGTCCTAAGTTGGTATGAATTTAAAGTGAATGCCGGGCCCCAAGTCTGCTATTTTTTACATTCCAACACGATCCCATTGTCACTGCATTGTCATTTTGCTAAAAGTTCGTAATCTGCTAAATTCATAATTTCATATAAGATTTCATACAATGGAGTGTCAGTGGTTGACCATTGGAAAGTCATAATGTCTGATTTTTAATTCAACGGAATTCTGACAGCCGTAATTTTTTGACACTTCAGATATCCTAAACCTTTTTTCTTTGTTGTCCTTTTTATAAGTTCAAAATGACTACAATTTTTTGGGATATAAAATAACAAGATATGAAAGAGAATGGGATCAAGTAAATTATATGACAATGTAAATAGTGTTTGTTCTGTGCATTCAATGCACACTAATTAAAATATTAATTTTATAAGGCTAAATGGAAAAAAGCGTAAAAGAACATATTTTTTTAAATTTAAATATTTATTTAGGTATCATTACCACTAATATCATCATCGTTGTCTGTCTGTAGTAACAAGAAGCGATGATTTTACAAACAAAAAGATATTCCTAAAAGAGGTTTGTAACCTATGGATTATTAGACAGGGATTCCTGTGAAAGAAAAATAATTACCTTACTAATTATCGTAACTTCAATAATATGATAGTAAAAAATCTGATTACCATTTTAAAATTATCAGTCAATTTTTAAGTTTTAGTTTTTCTAATTGAAACCTTATATTCAAGAAAGGTTTTTTTTTTATTTCGCTTAAATGTGTTCCGTTTTTATTAGGACCGTTGTAGTATTGGCAACACTACTGAAATGTCAGAATTCCGTGGAATTAAAAATCAGACTTGTAGATTACCAAACTTGTCAAAATAAACATTTATGAAATCAATGATAGACCATTCTGACACTATTGTAATAGCAGACTTGAGGCCCGGATTGACCAGCAAAATCATCTATAAGTTCGTCACCTTGTTTCAAAAAGCTACCTATCTCATGTGCGGCGGCGGTAAAGTTACGGCCATTGTCACTAAATATTTCAATTGGTTTTCCTCTACGCGCAATAAAACGCCTGAGAGTCATTACAAATGCATCCTTAGTCATCATTGACTTCCTCTAGATGGGTGCATTTGTAACGTAAACACACAAAAATGCACATATAACATTTTATAACGCGACTTCCACGTCCTTTCTGATTCAAAATAAAGAATGGGCCAGCGAATTCCAAACCGACGGACAACAATGGGTAACCCGGGTTCACCCGCTGCGATGGTAGTACGTTGCCGTGGGATATTTACCGACATTCACGCGGCCGAAGCCGTGGGCAAAAGCTAGATAATTATATTTTCGTTCCCAGCACGACCACGTTAAAATTTTAGCTGGCATTGATAAAACGGTAGCATGCCTAAAAAGGAGACGGAAACCATGCCATATAATTTTGGGCCTGGGCATGGCTTGGGTTGTAAAAAGACTATGAATTGGTGTCAATGGGGAGCCACACGCAAAGCTGTTTGTAGATGGCGCTCTGAACGACTGTACATTGTTTTACAAACAAATCCATACAATTTGACAATCGTTCGTTATGTCAAATCAATGAAAAAAGGACAGTCGATCATGTGCCACCTAGCGTGATAAAAAGTTAGTTTTCCTCCCCATTGATAGCTACTATATTATCAAACCATCACTGAACATTCTGCGGATTTTGGCGGTCCGAGTGCCGAGTTAAAAGAGATTTAGTAAAAGTGAGGTTATGTAACAATCTAACTTAACAGCTGATTTTTGAAGTTCTTCAGCTCGACGACCACGTAAACTACAGCCTCTAGTCACTTTGCCACAATTTACACAACGATCCATGGTGCCAATATGCAATCGGTAGGCTGGTCGTAGAATCCAAAATAACAAGTCCAAGTCCAACGTTTATGTGGGGCTTTCCGTACCGTGTCCGGTATGGTAGCAAGGTTCGTACAAGAAGCAAGATCAGAAGTCCGTAGAAAGAAAGTAGGGGTCGAGGAAAATATCAATAAAACTATAGGAAAACACACTCAAAACGCGCACGCACCAAACGATACGAAACGAGTGAGGCATAGATAATACATTAGGTATATAAAGGTGTGTCCAAATATAGAGTGGTATTTGAGAGCGGTGGCGGCTAGTCGCGCTCTGATTGGACAAGGGCCGCGCGCGGCGGTATTGAGCGCGCGGCATTCGCAGTCAGCATTCGTCATTGTTCATGTCTGGACGTAATGTTGAAATGGATAACGAACAATATCTTCCCTTATTGCAAATGTATGGATCCCTTAAGGATTTGTGGGATTCTCGTCAAAATAATAACAAAAATAAACAGTAAACAAATAAATAAATATCCTTGGACATTTCACACAACGCCATCTAGTCCCAAGCTAAGCAACCTAATGCTTGTGTTATGGTAACGAGATGGCTGATACAATACTTATATACATTTTTTTTTGTAAATACATACATATTATTATAGATAGAAAAACACCCAGACTCGAAATAACCTCGAAACATATTCTTCTGTAGCAAAGGTTGATACAGGGGACGTTATCTCTCTGAAACTGTTACCGCTGCACTGGAGAATGTCTTCAAGGTTCTGAACTGGAAAGGGCAAGGCATCTACATAAATTGCAGGTACATCACTCACCTTCGGTTTGCCGACGATATAGAGTCAGTAGTGCTTCCCGTAACAATGGGTCTTAAAATGAACATGGATAAAACGAAGGTCATGTAAAATGACCATGTAACATCCACTCTCATGAAGATCGCAGACTCTACACTCGAAGTTCTGTGCAATTATGTTAAACTAAACAAAAGAACCGTCTAGTTAGGTAGGGCCAATTTAGAGAAAGAGGTCAATCATTGAATCCGACTCGGCTGGGTAGCTTTCGGGAAGCTACGTAATATCTTCTCGTCTCACATACCAGTGATGACCACTGGCACTGAAACGTGCTCAAACCCATCAACAATCTACATATGCTATCAACAATCTACATATTATAGCTTAATTGCGTAACACATCAATTGGATTTGGTTTCATTTTGATAGTTCAACAACATTCATTGCGTTATTTATGTTGTCGAGCCGACAAATTTTTCGAACATACGAAGAAATGGATTAGCAATTTGTTTCAAAATGATTTAAATTTCGATTGACAGTGTGTTACGCAATTAGGGTGCGGGTTCGGTTGTCTCACGGGTTGGTTGTCACAGCAGTCATAACAGAAAACTTAACGAACGATTAAGTACGTGTCAATGTTCGTATTCGTTCGTTAAGTTTTTTGTTATGACCGCTGTGACAACCAACCCGTGAGACAACCATGTCCTGTCCCCCTGCTACATCTAAGTGTACGGATAAGCTGCCCGTACAGTGATCGTGATATGTCTATCATGATCTAAATTATTATTATTCTGACGCTGATCCGACCGAATCCATACGGTCACGAAACAATAAATCATATGTCTTAATTCTCAGGTATCCGACATGTCTCGACTAACCGCCTTCCTCACAGCCCTGTGGCTGTCATCTGCGTCTGCGCAGCCGGCGCTCTTCACGCCTATCTCGCAAGCAGTTACCGGCGTCAAGAATCATGTTACCAATGAGGTGCAGGCTGTGTTCGAACCTGTCGCGGAAACCCTCGCCTTCAATGGAGGCGGTATACGTAAGTAGAAGTCTTGATGGTTCAGATTCAGAATGTCGAATTCTCGTAATGTTCAACGGCTTCAAAATGTCCATTTCTCAAAATGACCAATTCTCAAAATGTCCATTTCTCAAAATGACCAATTCTCAAAATGTCCATTTCTCGAAATGTCCAATTCTCAAACTGTCCATTTCTCGAAATGTCCAATTCTCAAAATGTCCATTTCTCAAAATGTCCTATTATGTCCTATTTAGCAAAGGCTTTTGACACGGTTTCTATTCCCACCCTAGTTAACAAGTTACATCAACTCGGTATTCGAGGAAATCAACTGAAATTGCTACAGGATTATTTATCCGGAAGAACACAAAGGGTGAAAATTTCAAATTATACGAGTGATAGTCTGCCTGTTACCCATGGAGTACCACAGGGTAGTATTCTGGGCCCAACGTTATTCATAGTTTATATTAATGAACTTACACAACTTAATATCGAAAACTGTAAAATTATTTCTTATGCTGATGATACGACCCTAACATTCCATGGTGAAACTTGGGATGAAGTTTACCAAAAGGCTCAACATGGTTTCAACATGGTCACTGAGTGGCTTGCCTTAAATCATCTCTCACTAAATACAGATAAAACTAAATTCATCCTTTTCTCAATTCGCAACCCCAGTAAATCGCTTCAACTAACTCATCACTTAAAAGCTCACACTTGCAATATTGGAACTGTAAATTGTTCGTGTCCGTCATTATCTTTCGTTGAATCCATAAAATACTTAGGTCTTATATTTGACAAAAATTTGAACTTTAAGAATCATATAATTAATCTTTCAAACAGAATTAGAAAACTTATCTATGTGTTCAAAAAAATCAGATACTCAGCCAATACTAACATAATGAAAATGCTTTACTATTCCTTGTGCCAAGCGGTTATAACATATTGCATCACTATCTGGGGCGGTGCTGCCAAAACTCATAATTTAATTGTTGAACGCGCTCAAAGAGCTTTGCTTAAGGTTAGTTACTTTAAGCCCATGTATTTTTCTACTACGGAGTTGTACAGGGTTAGTGGTGTACTTACGGTTCGCAAACTTTTTGTACTATTGTTAATTATGCGACAGCATTCCTGTGTCTGGCTTAACAGCCTGACTGAAAAACAAAATACAGGGAGAAGGCGGTTAGAATTATGTAAATCTGTGCCTTGTAGAACATCTTTTGCTCAAAGATTTAACTTGTTCCTGGGTCCAAGATTGTATAACATAGCTAATAAAAAAAATGAAATTTTCTCCATGACAAAGAGAGAGTGTAAACAGAAAGTGATCAACTGGCTTCTATCACTTACATATGACGAAACTGAAAAACTGTTTCATGTTCCTGCATAAATACTCCATAAGTGTCAAGTATTTATGTATTGTTAACGCCAAACACACACATTGACACATCCCATACACAGTCACGCCTCACACACATACATACACTGTTCATATCTTCACCCTCACCCCCACACTCACATCCACTTCCACACACACACCCACACACTCACACCGAATCACACCCACACCTCCACTCACAAACACATCACAATACACAATCACAATCATACATAAATCCTTTTCCTGTTTTTAAATAATTCGCACTAGTGTTATCTACTTACCTCAATTTTTTTTTTTTTCTGCTCATGCATGGTAAATTTATAAGCTTACTTATTATTATTTTTTTTTAATTGTAAAAAAAAAAAAAAAAAACTGTTTAACTTAGGACCTGGTTTATTTTGTACTTAGAATGCTCCTTTATCTTGTTAAATTGTGTAATGGGAATTTAATTTTTTAATTATAAAACTATTTTAAGCTTTTGGCTCTAAATGTATAATTAATATTATGTGAATGGAAATTTGGGTGGGCGCTGATACCTATATTACAAGATATTAAGTTATCTTAGCTTAGGTATTAGTTGCAACTCTAACATGTTACATATTGTATCTACCTTTCGGCCTATTTTATTGTAAACCTGTTGCTTTATGTTAATTTTGAAGGTGCAAATAAACGTTTTTATTATTATTATTTTATTATTTCTCAAAATGTCCAATTCTCAAAATGTCCAATCTTTGGTAAGGTGGTAAATTTGTAAAATAAGTTTTAACCAAACAAAATTAAAAAAAAAACAAAGTACCTATTCAGTAAATGTTTAGTAACATTGTAACGGAGATTAATGTTTTTTGTTTCCCTTTAATGTTTCGCAGGTAAACACGTGAAGCCAATAGCGGGAGTGGCATACAAAAACTATGACGAGGAACCGGATATGAGCAAGTTAACTCCCATCTTCATGAACAGGTGAGAATTATACCATATACATGGTGTAAGGGACAGCCCTCCGCAAACTGATAGGGTGAATTCAGTATGTCATACTAAGATGACCGGTACATGAAATTTTTTCAGGAACGTTAAGGGAATCCAATAAACCTGATTTGTTTGTGTTTTTGTGCACAAATTGGAGCGTCTATTACTAGTTGGGAGGGGTAGGTAATAGGTATGCGGTGAGTTCGATGAACTCTGTAGCTAGACAGAAAGTGAACAGCTGATTTCACGCGTCGTTGGTTAGAGTATTTCAACATCCATTGCTGGTTTTTTTTTTGGTGTTTTTTTTGCAGTTTTTTTTACATAAATAGAGTGCTGCGAACACACAATGCAATTTTACATTGAAATAATGAAAAAGTAACTGAAAAAAAAATTGAAAAAATGAAAATTTTCCTGAGAAAATTTCCGGTGGAATATGATTCAAAATGAGGAGCTGAATGCACCCCGTGAGTTTGCGGAGGGCTGTCCCTTACACCCTGTATACAGGGTGGCCGGAACATTGACGTCCAAAAATAAAATTTCGGTCCCTCGTATCGTGGGGTATTCGAATCACCCCCATGTATGTTCCGCGACTTTTCATAGTTTTCGAGTTATGAATTTTTTTCTGAATGTTTGAAAATTTTCGACCTGACCAACCTAAAAAAATTCTAAAAAAAAAAGTAGAGGGTTTTATCGAGTTTCTTTTTTTGCAACTGAATTTTCATAAGTAGTACTTTTATGCATAAAATAATCAGCTTCGTAACTGTGATGAAAGTTATGAAAATGTTGATCTAAAGTGAAAAATTTACGTTCGGTAAATTATGACTCAAATTTTCAACTTTAAATTAAAAATCTTAACAGGTGAATTCATAATTCCTAAGTAGGCTTCAAGAATGCGCCAGACTCTCAGCTTTCATAATCATAAAAAAATGAAGTACTTAATAGGGCTACTTTGTTTAAAATCGGCCTTCAAAGACAGCGAGGTGGAAAAATTCTTAAAATTACCCATCTGAGTAATTATTTTTTTTTGGCTATTTTCTCGTTCCTAAGGTTAATTAATGATAAGAATACTGAAAACTAACCACATTATATTCAATATTCATAATTACCACACGTGGGCGAATGAAAATCCACTCGAAGTGAGAGCTTCGACATTTCAACATCGCTTCAGCGTTAACTTGTGGTCTGGTATCCTCAATGGCGAACTAATTGGTCCGTTTGAACTGCCGTCCAGACTTGATGGAGAAACATACAAAAACTTTTTGGAAAATGAACTTCCATTGTTGCTGGCAGATGTGAATCTCGAACTCAGACGAACCATGGTGTTGCAAAATGACGGCGCCCGTGTCACTATGCAACCCAGGTCCGAAATTACTTAGATGAAACATACCCCAACAGATGGATCGGACGCAGCGGACCAATTAGGTGGCCTCCACGCTCACCTGATCTCAACCCCATCGATTTCTTTATTTGGGGCTATTACAAGGAAATAGCATACGCCCGAGACTGTTCAAGTGAACAAGAGCTGAGGCAGTTGATTGCAGAAGCTGAACGTGTTGTGAGAGAGAACAGAGACGCTTTTAGACGATTGCCAGACAATTTCTTACGTAGGTGTAGAATGTGTATTGCTGCTGGTGGTGGCCACTTTGAAAACCTTTTGTAAATGTTAAAAATAAATTAAGTACTTTTTTCACATTATCATCTGTGTTTTATTCAAAACCACTTTTTACGTAAAACTTTTCTTACCCAACTCTGAAACTATTTGTTGGTTAGTTTTCAGTATTCTTATCATTAATTAACCTTAGGAACGAGAAAATAGCCAAAAAAAAATAATTACTCAGATGGGTAATTTTAAGAATTTTTCCACCTCGCTGTCTTTGAAGGCCGATTTTAAACAAAGTATCCCTATTAAGTACTTCATTTTTTTATGATTATGAAAGCTGATAGTCTGGCGCATTCTTGAAGCCTACTTAGGAATTATGAAGTCACCTGTTAAGATTTTTAATTTAAAGTTGAAAATTTGAGTCATAATTTACCGAACGTAAATTTTTCACTTTAGATCAACATTTTCATAACTTTCATCACAGTTACGAAGCTGATTATTTTATGCATAAAAGTACTACTTATGAAAATTCAGTTGCAAAAAAAGAAACTCGATAAAACCCTCTACTTTTTTTTTTAGAATTTTTTTAGGTTGGTCAGGTCGAAAATTTTCAAACATTCAGAAAAAAATTCATAACTCGAAAACTATGAAAAGTCGCGGAACATACATGGGGGTGATTCGAATACCCCACGATACGAGGGACCGAAATTTTATTTTTGGACGTCAATGTTCCGGCCACCCTGTATATATTGAGAAGGAAAGGCACGAGTATGATTGATGTGGGTATAAGGTACAGACGTACAGACAGTACAAATTGACATACTACGTCAATTTGCCGTAATAATGATTACAATTTTGTAATATAGTTACGGTCGAGAATCATACTTTAATCAACATACAAGTTAATACTGACTTGCAAATTGCAAAAAACGTAAGAACATTTGAATTTCGCGGGCTACCCTGGTGCTTCTCCCTTAGGACTAAAGTATTATTCATTACCAAAATGAAGGCGATAGGATCGACTGTATGTATATATGGTTGGTGTATGAAATAAAACTAAAGCTTGAGTATATTGTGCTTGTGTGAGCTTGTGTAACTTTAAAAAAAAAAAAAAAAAAAAGTTGAAAAAAAAACTACTGCGGTTTCGCTACTATGGTTTCGCGGCGGAGGTGTACTAAGGTCCTAAAATCGGGCACCAGCTCAGAAAAGTGGACCTTAACGAAAAGTCAATATTGTTAATTATAAAACTATAATTTTATGGGGAAGAAGGACTAATAAACGAAATAAAACTACAGGGTGTAGGTGTAAACAGTGGCAATCTTTTAAGGGGTCATTATACTCATCATTATGAACAACTTTTACTATGGGAAACCTGAAATCGCGAAAAAAAAAATCAACTGTTCAGTACATTTATGTTCGCATAATTCGTCAAAATACAGCTGATTTTTTATTCCCGATTTCAAGTTTGGTCTCCTAATAAAAGTTGCACTTACATCCTGTAGCGCGCTATATAGTGTAGCTCGCTATTATGACCTTGAGGTAACAGCGGCCGGGCAGGGTGGCGGGGAAGGGCACAGAATTACCAAAATCGGCTCACTCCTTTCTATTATGACCTTGAGGTAACAGCGGCCGGGCAGGGTGGCGGGGAAGGGCACAGAATTACCAAAATCGGCTCACTCCTTTCTATTATGACCTTGAGGTAACAGCGGCCGGGCAGGGTGGCGGGGAAGGGCACAGAATTACCAAAATCGGCTCACTCCTTTCTATTATGACCTTGAGGTAACAGCGGCCGGGCAGGGTGGCGGGGAAGGGCACAGAATTACCAAAATCGGCTCACTCCTTTCTATTATGACCTTGAGGTAACAGCGGCCGGGCAGGGTGGCGGGGAAGGGCACAGAATTACCAAAATCGGCTCACTCCTTTCTATTATGACCTTGAGGTAACAGCGGCCGGGCAGGGTGGCGGGGAAGGGCACAGAATTACCAAAATCGGCTCACTCCTTTCTATTATGACCTTGAGGTAACAGCGGCCGGGCAGGGTGGCGGGGAAGGGCACAGAATTACCAAAATCGGCTCACTCCTTTCTATTCAGTGTACTCACAACTTACACCCATCCACTAAGTCGACGTTCGCAAGGACGTAAAAATATCGCGGTGATTTGTTTTCGCGCACTGGATTTTCAACGCTCTGCTTAGCGCCGAGAGTTGAAAATCCAACAGTGTATTTTTCGATGCCCTGGGATGCACTATGTTGTTGTTAAGTTGGAATCTCGAAGCTCGCCTCAACACCGAGAGTTGAAAATCCAGTGCGCGATAAAATCCCGACGCGATATTTTTGCGTCCGTGCGAACGTCGTCGGCTTATAGCGACTCGCTGGCATCGACATTTCACGTTAAGCCAATGGCCTATATCCCGAATCCCGACACAGCCCAACCCATTAGTTTATGCTTAATTGGGCTGTTTTGATCATTTGAAGACGTCAACGATTTAAAGTTCTTTTTATAAATCAATTTTCCCCTCTGCACAGTAAGAAAAATTCATTAGATTTTTCATATCATAATATTGATTCATATCATAATAAGTACAGCACACTTCAAAAACATGGTAATGGGGTTGTTACCCAGTTCGCCGCAAGAGAGCGCTGTGTCACTTGTCAAAGTAATCTTGAAGACAAAGCGACCAATCGGCGACAAGAAAAAAAAAATTAGGCGCGGTTCGACTGCACGCCGCCGTTTGTTTTCGTGAAAACCTATGGTGAAAACAGATTGAAATTTTCTTACGGTTTCCGATACTGCCATAGCCATTGTATTGGCTCCACACTAGACTTAGTAGGTTTTACTGATTATGATATTTTTTCAGTTCTGAGTAGATTTACGACGAGACGACATCTTAAACTGTTTTCTATTTGCGACAGAATTTCTTGCGGTTTCTGACACTGAGCTTTTGTATTTGCTCGGCACTGGACTTTTTAAGCTCATTGCATTCCTTTGAGTGAGCTTTCTTCGATTGGGTTTTTTTAAATTTCTGAGCAGATTTACGGCCATTACGAGACGACATCTGAGGGGCAATTCTCGTATTTTTAACAACGTTCGCAATATCATCTCAGTCTCAATCTGTCAAAAATTCTATAGCGTTTACCTAAATTTTTGACATTTGATTGACGCTGCCATGAGATTGTGAACGTTTTTAGGTACGAGAATTGGCCATCTGATATTATTTTGCTATTGTCAACTTCATATAATTTTGCAGCCTATTTTGGCCAATATTTCTGACGTTTCTCTTTAGGTCCTGGGTGCTTTGTTAGTAGCAAAATATGTTTTTCAATACACTTCCTCAAAAACTGGTTCATATCGCACTACGATTAGGTTCCCAATGGAATGTATTTCACACGCGTGCGATTTATCATTTTCCAACACGTGTTCGGGAATAAAAATTGCCACAGATAACCTATACGTATACTAAGTCCAAATTGGTTCAATGCCTCTATTCACAACTCTCTATTCGGAGGTGAAAGTTTAATATATTATGTAGCAAAAGCTAGTTTAATATACAGGGTGACCTGAAATTAGTGGCGGACCCGTTAAGGGGTGATAGTAGGGATCAATTCCAGTCGATATCACTCTTAGACCTACTGTCCTAAAGTTAACCCATTTCAGGATATTCCTACTTAAAGAATTTTACAAAAAATACCCTACTTTAAATCTTAAAATAGCCGTAAATCGGTTTTACTTCGTACTGAAGACAACTCACGTGAGTGAACAAGACAGATTTTTAAGTTGCTCTTCGACTCGTACGCAGAAAAGTACCAGGGCTACAGAAGCAACTGAGGCTCATTACGACCATATTATTTATGGTTAATTGAACTTACCTTAAGTGAACTTCAACCAAAATTATACGAAGTGTTGCATCCGAAGAGATTTAACGTACATTGTAGTCCGTTTCTCGTTGTACTACATTGCCACACTGTTCAAAGACTAGAAAAAAAAAATATTAATTTGATAGTCTATGTCATCTGTCAGGTGTCACCTCATTCGTTTTAGAGCTCACTGCCTATTCCATTCCACAATAATAAGGGGGTAACGGTTACATGGGTGGGTAGGGTGTTAAATCTCTTCGGATGCAACACTTCGTATAATTTTGGTTGAAGTTCACTTAAGGTAAGTTCAATTAACCATAAATTATACTTCAGTGTTGCATCCTCAAGATTTAACGTACATTGTAGATGTTCAGAGCATGTTTATTGTGGAATGGAAAACCTATAATGTTCATGTTCACATGTGAGTACTTCGTAAATTTAGTATACACTAACATTATGTCTATGGAGTACTTAGTTTTGGCATTTGTTCTTAAAACAAAACAAATCCGGTCAGTAATCACAATCAGTTTTATATTAAAAAGCTAATACTTGGTAACAAACACATAACAAAGCGGATTATGAATAGAAGATTATTCTTACAGACTTAAGATTGAATATGCCAATTTAATTGAATATGCCATCAGCAAAAACCTTGTCTTTTTCAGAATCAATCACACGTTGGTTGGTTGGTTGTTGGTTGTAAAATTTTGCAAAATGTATTGAGTTACCGTCCAGTCCAGCCAGCAGTCTTTTTTATTATTTCCATTGTGATCTGAAAGCCACTGACATCAGTGCATGCCTAGTGCTGTAGGCAGTGAACTTATTCACATCCACGTCACTATCATTATGCGTTTTTTGATCTAGCGGCTGATGGACTAGGAGGTACAAGTTTGTATTGATTTATCACAAAATTTCCCCATGTAAGAAGTTCGGGTTTCTACTGGACATAGAGATTGTTTATTATTATAGAAAGGTAAAATCAGGCAAAATCTGTTCGGTGCTGAAGTTTTAGTAATGTTTCAGTTACATGAATATCGTTAATTTGGATCAAAGATAACGTTTGCATCCGTTGTCCAATGGACAATGCAAGCAAAGTTACAAGTTTTTTAGAAATTTCTTTAAGGGATAGACTTAATCGGATATATGGTCTAGGACCAGATTAGGATACCAAGTAGCACATATATAATACTTAAGAAAAGGCTTAATTTTAAAAAGACCTTTAAAACATCTTGAATATAATGATTTTCTATTTGTCTTTTTGGTCAAAATAATTTTAATTCAGAGCGAAATGAATTTATCGTCCCATAATGCATCTTTGTTAAATTCCTCAGTTAAAAGTTTTAGGATATATATTATTGAGCTGTTGAAGTAATCAATATTATTAGTTTTACAAAAGGAATACCAATGTTTAAGAGCAACATTATACTGGCTCTAATAATGATTAATTATTTGTCCAATGATATTATTAGAAAAATAATTAATCATAATTATTTATATTGCTTCAATTTGAAGTTTTCTCCTTATGTACGATTCCTTGACAATATTTCAGAATCAACTAGTTTACTGAATAACGGGAACCATGGTTAGCTAGGCCATTATAGAACTATAATTATGCCAATTACTTTGTCGTTTATGATTTATAAGACCAAAATAATGGTGGAAAGGCATAGAAGAGGTAATTGTTCCAAGGTATTGTATACGCGTCTATATCATAGGTGTCTGGGTCACGTTTCCAGGATAAATATTTAGTGCATTTTTTGTTAAGGCGTGATGCAAACAAATGAATAAAAGGTTTACCGAACTTTTTCGTAATAGATTCAAATAATTGTGAATCTAATTCCCATTTGGTATCAACATTAGTATACACAGATCATATGTTAGTATACCTAGAAGCTTGGTCCGCATCAGTGTTTTCTCTGGGCTTAATAAACAAAGAGTAAATAAATATTTGCTGCCACATTTGCCGAGTGATACGAATTAAATGCGGGGGAATTTTGTGCCACCCCTTTTGTTGACATATGCAGTGGCAGTGGAAGTAGTATATCTATTCTAAATATAACATCTACATTGGTTTTATTTTTACAGAAAATTTTTAGGCCCATAAACGCTGTAAGAAAGTTAATGTGGTGTTTTCTTTCCTTCATTGACCAAATACCTCTAGTAATTTCTCCCTCACAGGCTGCCCTCCATCCTGAGAGTGAAGAGTCAGTGAATATTTCCAATCGGAAGGAGTAAAAAATAAAGTTTGTTCATGTTTCGGAGCGATATTTGACTCCACCAAGTGAAGTCTTCTTGTAGAGAGGACTAACAGTCATGTTTGCATTGTCATTTGACTTCAAAAGTGCTAAATATTTCTCCCACTCTAGTTGTTTGGTGTGTATACCCAACCATACGTTATGGCTGAACACGCTGCTGATAACGCACCGATAGTTTTAACTGTAAACACATAGACTGCGAGTTGATGAGAAATCCTAAGAATTTGCAAATCTGATTTGGTATAAGAGAACTTCTTCCTAAATAGACAACTAAAGCTAATTTTACAGAGGTTTGAGTAATTTTGTAAATACTAGTGCGCCAGGCTGAGGCCATATGGCCTCTATTGAATTCTTGAGCTATTGAATTCATTGAAAATTTTATAATAATAGAAACCCAAATATTTTTTATGTGAGATATGTATAGGCATTAGAAAAAATAAGATCTATTGTTGCCATGAATGCATTATGTATTATTAATTTGGATATGGAACGTATAGGTATTATCTATTTTAAAATTTCGGGTTGGTTAGAACGTTACCACCTAAGTATACATTATGGTAAAGCAATAAAGATATTGAGTATTGAATAACTTAATAAGGTTCTTCAAATCACACCAAAATTACAAAGGCGAAAGTTTGTGAGCGTGTGTGCGCGTGCCCGCACGCCTGCCACCTTCTCACGCTCAAACGGCCGCGGCCGGACCGTCACGGATGAAATCTGGCACGCAGACAGCCCACACCCTAGCCAGCACACACCAGCCTACACAGGCCATCTTTTATCTCATCCACGCGGGCGAAACCGCGGGTCACAGCCAGTTTAAGATAAATCTATAACCACCTGTACTCTTAGGCGTTAAGAATACCGACGAAATAAACTGTTGTGGTAGATCAGAACATTTAGAAATCGCCCTTAAGTCAATAAGTTAGGAAATTGCACGATCCATTTCTACAAGAGGAGATGGTGGGTTTTTTGGTTCAGTGTTTTGAACCACTTTCCCAATAAACGAAATTTTATAACCACTAACATAACTTAATATGATAGGATCATCAGTTAACAGCATCTAATTTTTATAAAATATCTATTTCTACCGGCGCGTGAGGTACCTCTAATAGTCCCATTTGCCGACTGCATTGAGTTGTTGGTCCTCCTCGCCGAAGAAGTTGGTGTCAGGCGTGGGCTGTGGATGGCGCTGCAGTCGCATTGTTTGCTCGTCGAAGAGGACCCCGCACATTTCACGCCTGAAAACCGGTTCGTCGGTTGCCTGCAGTATTAACTGGAGTCGGTTTTTTAATTTGTAGGCCCGTTCTAATAAAGGTATGACAAGTTTTCGTCTATTAAATGTCAGTTCATGTCAATCAAGAAGCAATTGACTGATTTCTGATATACTTTTCAGAATATCTAATGTGTCTACAGATTGGGCCCGTATGAGGTCTTTTGTTAGGTTGATGAGGCCGGAGATTCCAAGTACCAAGTTTGTGGCCTTTGTCTTATCCATCAAGCAGTATATTTCCCCATCGTTCAGCAACTTCATTGGGTATTTTTTCCCCGAGAGAAGGATCCAATATCTTTGCTTGACCAAGTAAGTCAAGAATTTCTGTAGACACATCCGCAGTAAAAGTTTCAACAGAACTTTGGTATGCATCATATGGCGATAAGCTTATAGATCGCAATGATGAGCTTTTTTGAAAGTCGAAACAAAAAAAGCAAAGTTACTTTCAGAATAGTATCACGTACTACCTCATTAAGAAAGAACTTATTGTATTTCTGGATAACATCGCGTGTTACCTCGCTAAGAAATACCATTTTGTTAACAATATAACATCAGGTGTTACAAAACTTTGGTATGTATCATATGGCAATAAGCATAGGTATAGATCGCAATGATGAACTTTTTTGAAAGTTGAAACAAAACAAGCAAAGTTACTTTCAGGATAGTATCACGTACTACCTCATCAAGAAAGTACTGTATTTCTGGATAACATCGCGTGTTACCTCGCTAAGAAATACCATTTTGTTAACAGGATAACATCAGGTGTTACAGAACTTTGGTATGCATCATATGGCAATAAGCATAGGTATAGATCGCAATGATAAACTTTTTTGAAAGTCGAAACAAAAAAAAGCAAAGTTACTTTCAGGATAGTATCATGTACTACCTCATCAAGAAAGTACTGTATTTCTGGATAACATCGCGTGTTACCTCGTCAAGAAATACCATTTTGTAAACAGGATGACATCAGGTGTTATCTCATTACAATATTTAAAAAACATAATAGTCTTAACTTTTAAAATAAGGGTGCCATAAGTATGGCGTCTTACTCACGTTCTTTGCGATTTTCTCTTAATTTATTTCCGTAACGTTTGATCTTGCGTCTAAAAATATTCTTCATTACTTTTGTTTTTCCTTTTCTCATGTCTAATTCTCGCTAAAATAACACTTTTCACTATGAAACTAGAAAGATTTTTATGGATTTAAAATTAAATTGAAAAATTAACAGCGTAGCAATGCAACACACGAAGAACGAATGAGGTGACACCTGACAGATGACATAGACTATCAAATTAATATTTTTTTTTCTAGTCTTTGAACAGTGTGGCAATGTAGTACAACGAGAAACGGACTACAATGTACGTTAAATCTTGAGGATGCAACACTGAAGTATAATTATACTATTATAAGGATCCACTATTTCGTCAAAACTTTCAACGTATAAGTGGCTCAATTGGTGAGCGCTTTCGTTCTCATACGCAGACCTACGGAGTTCTGAGTTCGAATCCAGCCAACGGAGTACACTTTTTGTAACTTAAAATTTTTATTACTATACGAGGCAGCGCAATAAAATTTTCGAGCACTCTTCGCTCGCTCTTGCATCCTACTTTACAAACTTTTTAACCCCCGACGCAAAAAGAGGGGTGTTATAAGTTTGACCGCTATGTGTGTGTGTGTGTCTGTGTGTCTGTCTGTGGCACCGTAGCGCTTAAACGGGTGGACTGATTTGGATGCGGTTTTTTTTATTTGAAAGCAGGTTTTCCAGCGATGGTTCTTAGACATGTTTTATCAAAATCGGTTCAGCCGTTTCAAAGTTATCCGCTCTTTTGTTAGCTGCGGTAGGGATCTTAGACGCGTAATGGGTATTTACTTTACTTTCAAACCTTAGTGTGACCTAAACTTTGAAACATCCATGTATGCTATCTATCTATGCAAGATTATGGAATTCTTGGTCTGATGCTGCAGCCAGGATATCCAGCACACTAGTACACTCTTGAAAAAATAATAGCAGAAATGACGTGTTTGGATTAATTTACATCAGTATTTGATTATACATACAATGCAATGGTGGCAACACGATGAGCTGATGCTGCAGCCAGGATATCCAGCACACTAGAACACTCTTGAAAAAGTAATAGCAGATATGTCGTGTTTGGATTCGTTTTGATCAGTATTTGATTCTACATACAATGCAATGGTGGCAACACGATGAGCTGATGCTGCAGTCAGGATATGCAGCACACTAGTACACTCTTGAAAAAAATAGCAGATAATAGTGTTTGTATTCGTTTTTTTATCAGTATTTAATTCTATTTGCAGTACGATGGTGGCATCAGGATAAGTTAATGTTATGTGCAGAGAAACTTAACATTCTGCAGTAATAACAATGCATTTCTATATTGTTAAATCGATTAAAAAGTTTAAAAATGTTAAAATAAAAATTAAATTAAAAATTTAAAAAACCCCCAACGCAAAAAAGAAAAGCGAACATTTAAAAAGTCAAAAATAATACCTATCGTTGAGCCATCAAAGTCGATTGAGTATTACCTATATATATTTTAATTACATTAATTGATGGATTGCACGATAAGGTTTGCTCATTGAAATGGCGCTATAATGTCGCGGCGGGGTACCGCATATGTAGATAGTCAATCAAGTGAAGGGTCTGACTTACTTATGCGGTACCCCGCCGTGACATTACAGCGCCATTTCAATGAGCAAACCATATCGTGCCATCCATCAATTTCTGTAATTAAAATATATATAGGTAATACTCAATCGACTTTGATGGCTCAACGATAGGTATTATTTTTGACTTTTTAAATGTTCGCTTTTCTTTTTTGCGTTGGGGGTTTTTTAAATTTTTAATTTAATTTTTCTGCATTAGAAATAGCGATTGGTGTTAGACAAGACATAATCTTGAAAAATTCTGTGAGGCTAAAAGCCGAAAAGTTCGTCTATTTAATTTGTGTTTGTGTATATAATTTTTGTCATCCTTCGATTAGCCATAAAACTCATATACATATTGATATATTAGTGTATAATTTTGCTCATTCAAATTAACGTTTTTCTTTTGACTGTGAAATTACAGAGGCCTCGCAAAGTGGATGCCGCCCATGTCCATGTTTGCTCAAGCGCTACTGAATAAAGTTAAAAGTGAGATGCAGGTTGGGCTCGACCCTGTCGAGAAAGCCCTCGCCAGCATTGGAGGCGCTGTGTGTAAGTAGAAGTCCTGACATTATGCGAAGAGTAGCCTGCGTGCATCATAAATCGCTTACTTTTCATCTTCGGTCAAGCCTAAATCTTTACCTACCGCAAATAAACGTATTTTCTTTCTTTCTTTATTTTTCTTTATATTCGATCAAGAAATAATTCTTGTACGAATCGAAGTGTTCGAATATCGATTCAGGGTCAAGCCTGAAATGATATTCGAACACTTCGATTGATCACTTGTGATTAATCACACGTCGCAGCGACAGAATGTGGGTAAGCAGTGGTTAAGTGTGAATAGTGTCGCTGCTTCGTGCATGCGTTGTGGTAACTACATCGATGCGGTTGCGGTGTCGCTAGTAGTTGCGATATGGTTACGTTGTGGCTAGTGATTGCAGACAGACATATCGTTGTGTTTGCGATGTGGCCAGCCGCTAGTGCGCAGTCTCGTTGGTGGAGGCATTGTGGCTGCGACGTGACCTTGACACGGTTGATTTTGACGGGCAAATGTGGTCCGTGTGAAAAATCTGTCACTGTCTGTTGACAACGACAACACGTGATTTCGTTCTAAAGTCTTTTTGCGTGGTTTGCATGACACATGTCAAGTAGTTTGACGCATGTAAAACAAAAGTCCGGTCATGTCGTGCATTTCTGTGACGTAGTTTGACGTCCGTGACGTTGGGCTCGGAACAATACTCAATCATAACGTACCTATAGTATTAAGTAAATATTTAATAAATATTAACGGAGAGGCCCTTTCATGTTTCGCAGGTAACATAGTGAAGCTGTTAGTGGAGGTGCCATACGGCAACTTTAGCAAGGAACTGGATATGAGCGAGTTAACACTCGTCTTCATGAACAGGTGAGAACTATACCTGCATCTCTGTAGATGGAAGGACACGAGAACTTTAGACCGGGCGCTGGATGGAGTTGAGTATCGTCGTTGCAAATTTAAAATATCTGATGTGATATTTTTGTTGAAAATGAGTTTTACAGATATTTGAAAAGCGATTTCAAATACCCACAGGTACTTAGCAAAAACTCCCATGTGAATATCTTATTATACCGCTAAAGCACGTAGGTATCTTTGAAAACAATATCACATGTGTCAGCCTACATTTAATTGTAAACTAAAATGTCTCGTTCTCGAAAAGTATAGTAACGGTAAAGATAATTTAAAATCTCCTTTGTGTATATAAAGGTAGATTATGTCAGACTATTATGTCAAACATCTGATATAATAGCATTGCAAGAAACCTGGTTGCTGCCTCACGACATTCCTTTTCTGAGCAGCATAGACCCTCAGTTCGACTTCGTGGGAAAATCGGCGGTAGATACGTCGTCGGGCATCCTACGAGGGCGACCCTATGGCGGAGTTGCTATACTGTGGCGCAAGAGCGCCTATGAAAATGTGTCTTTCGTGCAGTGCAAAAGTGTGCGTCTTGTGGCTATCAAAATAACGGTAGGCGGTAAATCTCTTTTAGTGTTCTCGGTTTACATGCCGACAGAGTCGATGGATAATCTTGTTGAATTTGTCGAGTGTTTAGGTGAGATTCACGCAGTGATAGAAAGTAGTGGTGTAGACGCGGTCTATATTCTGGGGGATTTTAATGCTCAACCGAATAGTCTATTCGGCAAGGAACTATTGAGTTTTTCGGTTGAAGTACAGTGGCGGTGCGCTGACGTTTGCCTGCTTGGTGGTGAGTCGGACACGTATACCTACGTAAGTGATGCACATGGTTCTACTAGTTGGTTAGACCACTGCGTAGTGACGGATGCAGCGTGGAACACTATTAGAGACGCTAGTGTGCTCTATGACGTGTCTTGGTCGGACCATTTACCTCTAATTGTAATGTGTGATCTTAATTTATTAAAGCCAAAAGTTGCACCTGGACTACCTAAATGTAACAAAGTGACATGGGGTGACAGAGACTTGCAGCAGACTGAGGTATATAGCAAATATTGTAATGATCTCTTGAAACATTTAGACTTTCCGTTGGAATTTACTGAATGTACTAAAAGTAGGTGTAGAAATAAGGAACATGAAACCATTTTAGATAATATGTATGCGGAAATTGTGCGAATTCTCTGTGAAGGTGCAATCACCAGTAACTGTAATAACGGAATACAGCTCAAAAAGCGTTACATAACGGGCTGGAATAAGCATGTGAAGGACGCACACGGACAGGCTCGGCTTGATTTTCAAACCTGGACGTTGTTTGGTAGGCCGAAAAATGGTGATTTGTATGAAAAAATGGTGGAAAGTAGAAGGGTTTTTAAAAATAAATTAAAATGGTGTCAAAATAATAAGGACCAAATAAAAATGAACATCATTGCAAGTCATCATGGCGCGAAGAATTTTGGTAGTTTTTGGAAAGCCACGAACAGGTTGAATCCCAGGTCGGGTCTGCCTGTGAGTGTTGAGGGCCTTAGTGATCCTAATGATATCGCCAACCTTTTCAGCAGAGCCTTTAAGGTTGGGTCTCCCCTAGGTACGTCGTCTGGCGGGCCGGAGGTGGTGTGGGGGTCCGAAGACATGCCTATTAGGTTTACGGCCAGGGAGGTAGCTACTGTCATACACAACTTAAAGAGAGGCAAGTCGCCGGGTCATGACAACCTAAGTATAGAGCATTTACTATATGCTGGTAAGCACTTACCGCGAGTGCTAGCAATGTTTTTTAGCTTGTGTCTAAGTCACTCGTATCTTCCAGCTGATTTACTTAAAACTATTGTTGTGCCCATTGTTAAAAATAAGACTGGAGATGCGAGTGACAAGAGCAACTACAGGCCTATATCCCTGGCTACCATAATTGCAAAGGTGTTGGACAGTCTGATTGATCAGCATCTGGATAGACACTTAACGCTCAGCGACGCCCAGTTTGGGTTTAAGCCACGTTTATCCACGGAAACAGCTATACTATGCCTCAAACAGACTGTTCAATACTATGCAAGTAGGAAAACACCTGTATATGCATGTTTTCTGGACCTCTCCAAGGCCTTCGACCTCGTATCCTATGACTGCCTATGGAGGAAATTGTCAAGTGTTAAGAACCTCCCAAGCGATATCATTGGGATGCTAAAGTATTGGTATAAGAACCAATACAATTATGTTAGGTGGGCGGGTGTCCTGTCGGATGGATACGGGTTGGAGTGCGGTGTGAGGCAGGGGGGAATCAGCTCATCCAAGCTATTCAACCTGTATGTAGACGAGCTGATCTGTGAGCTCAGCAATACCAATATCGGGTGCTCCATTAACGGGCACTGCGTCAATAACATCAGCTACGCGGATGATATGGTATTGCTGAGCCCATCGATCAGTGCACTTAGGAGGCTTCGTCGCATCTGTGAGGACTATGCGGTGGCTCATGGCCTCAGGTACAATGCGACCAAGAGCGAGTTACTGGTGTTCAAAGCGGGTAACAAATATTATGATACTGTCCCACCAGTCACCTTGGGGGGCACTCAGCTTTCCAGGGTCACGAAGTTCAAGTACCTGGGGCATTGGGTCACCGATAGTCTGTCCGACGATGTGGACATAGAGAGGGAACGCAGAGCATTGGCAGTTCGATGTAACATGCTGGCTCGTAGGTTTGCACGTTGTACTAGGGAGGTGAAAATTACACTCTTTAGAGCGTATTGCCAATCTATGTACACGTGTGCCCTATGGGTCAGCTATACAAAAAGCTCGTACAATGCTCTGCGAGTCCAGTACAATAACGCCTTCAGAGTTATGTTGGGGCTGCCGCGCTTTTGCAGTGCATCGGGGATGTTCGCGGAAAATGGCGTGCCAGATTTTTACGCACTGATGCGAACTCGGATAGCATCCCTGATGCGGCGAGTGCGCGACAGCTCCAACAGATTGGTGGCTACAGTAGCTGACAGGACAGACAGTCCATTGATGTGGAAATGGATGACCACTCATCGTGCGTCATTCCAATATTTAAAGTAAATTGTTTTAGTGTATTTTTAGTGTGGTTATGTGTTTTCATGTATGTATTTATGTATGTTTTTTGTGTATAAAATTGTATTGTGTGTTGTTTATGGACGTATGGTCTGAAATAAATGTATTATTATTATTATTATTATTATTTTTAAGTGTCTTGACAATTCTCGGGACCCAGGGGGTCCCGGACCTTTATAAGGCATACGAGGGGCCAAAGCCAACTCGCAGAGGCCCGTTAGACGCTTGCAATGAAATGAGGCACCAACCGACGATTATCCCTGTACGCACCATGCAAGTGCACCCAAGGACAACCCCCGGTTGGTGTAGGACTATTGCAGTATATGGAAACAAAGACATTGGACTATGGATTTGAGTGGCTAAAGTGGACTGGTTGCCTAGAACTATGAAAGGACTATGGCCCCTGCCGGATCAATGTTTTATAATACACGGATAAAATGGCAGGGGGTGACTTGCACACTCAATAATGGGCCCCCAAAAACGCTCGCTAGCACATAGTGTCGTAGCGGCAAGGGGGCAACATGTCCTGAGGTGCTTGTGAGGAGTGGAGAGGTATCCCACGGTTCTCAGAACAATCCCAGAGCCCGGAAGATGGTCAAGATCCCTACAAACACTTACTGAGATACTTCCTTCCTCCGAGCACGTTTGCTCTTACGAATCTCCACTCAAGCCAGCCAATAAAGGCAAGAAAGAGGTGGGAGCACTGTTCCTCGTCATTATTCACTCCAGCCGGCCAATAAAGGCAAGCCAGAGGTGAAGAACAAGACTTCTCCCGGGAGATAGGGTCCGTGGGGTCGCTACTGCCCAACAACTCGCCACATGCTGCCCTGCGGGTCTCTGTATCTCTTTTGGTCTGGCTCCTCATCCTAGACCCGTTCCGGCAAAGTAAACTCTACCGGCACAGACCCAGAATACGGAACGCGAAAGCCCCACCACGACGTCAACGTAGAGATACTGCGGTGGGGTTATTATTATTATTATTATAAACTAAAATGTCTCGTTCTCGAAAAGTATAGTAACGGTAAAGATAATTTAAAATCTCCTTTGTGTATATAAACTAAAATGTCTCGTTCTCGAAAAGTATAGTAACGGTAAAGATAATTTAAAATCTCCTTTGTGTATATAAACTAAAATGTCTCGTTCTCGAAAAGTATAGTAACGGTAAAGATAATTTAAAATCTCCTTTGTGTATATAAACTAAAATGTCTCGTTCTCGAAAAGTATAGTAACGGTAAAGATAATTAAAAATCTCCTTTGTTTATATAAACTAAAATGTCTCGTTCTCGAAAAGTTACTATACTTTTCGAGAACGAGACATTTTAGTTTATACAGGGTGATTTTTTAATGACCAGCCAAATTTTCACAGGGTGTTCTACCCATGAATATGAACAACTTTCACTATGGGACCAACTTTGAAATCGCAAAAAAAATATCAGCTGTTTCATACATTTTGATCGAGTAGGTATTGAACTTTTGTAGGAAACCGCTGGTTTTTTTTTCGTGATTTCAAAGTTGGTCCCATAGTGAAAGTTGTTCATATTCATGGGTAGAACACCCTGTGAAAATTTGGCTGGTCATTAAAAAATCACCCTGTATACACAAAGGAGATTTTAAATTTGCAACGACGGTATGCAAAATATGTAAATATAATATGAGGCACGCATTCTGTTTTAAGCTCAGAAAAGCTTGAATATCCCAGCGGCTTTTACGTGTCCACGTTGAGAATCAAGGTGTTAAAATGATAGGATGATTAGGGCACATTTTTTTAAATAAGTGTTTATGTATAGGGTGACTGGTAATTATTGACCGATACCTAAACACATGACTATATATAGGTACTCATGATAAGAAACAACTTTTACTATGGGACCAAACCTGAAAGCGCGAAAAAAAAAATCAGCTGCTCCCTACATTTTGACGAGTTATTTGTTATCATGAGTATAATCATGTGTTTAAGTATCGGTCACCAGTCACCATATACAATATTATTTTTTGTTTATACTAAACCTCTTAAGGGGTCATTGTACTCATCATTTTGAACTTTTACTATGGGACCAAACCTGAAATCGCGAAAAAAAATCAGGAAAAAAGGTCGTCTTAAAATTCAAGTTGGGTGGCTTGTCCCAGCTCCATTTTTAGGGTTCCGTAGTCAACAAGGAACCCTTATAGTTTCGCTATGTCCGTCCGTCTATATGTCCGTCCGCAGCTTAGCTCAGAGACTCTTAGGACTAGAAAGCTATAATTTGGCATTGTTATACATATTTATTACGCCAACAAAGTGCTATAATAAAAACATGGAATAAATTTTTTTTAGGGTACCTACCTTCTGTAAACGTAAAGTGGGGATGTTTTTTTTCTCGTCTACCCCATGGTGTGGGGTGTTGTTGGATGGGTCTTTCAAAAATATTGCGGGTCTGCGATAACATTTTTTCGATTTAGGAATCCGATTCTGAAATATTAAGCTTTAAAGTGCTCATTTTTGTTAGTGTCAAGTGTCATGTCACATGACACTTGACACTTGAGTTTGTTTTTGGAATTGACACTATTGACAGCTCACTCCACGCTCACTTCACCTAAGTTTTCACTTTGAGATGGTTACAGAATCGCACTGCAGTTACAGTGACTTGACAACACTTCACTTGCAACAAATCTACACAAATCATAAAGTAATGACAACAATTCGTCCGGTTTATATTAAATCTTGCTTTGTAGTGTTAAATAAAGCACGTCAGTAAGCTCAACCATTGCTATTTGCACACAGTACCTACACATTTGCTAATAATGTGTACCGAAAATTAGGTTGAACATAACAATATCTTAGGATTATCAGAAACTAGATATTTTTACTAACGTTTACAAAATTAATAGTTGTCACGTATACTAATATACTTTCTAGTGAACGTCGCAAAATTCTGGTAAACTAAACTAGATTTTTTTCTCCGTGAACTCATCATCTATTTCGTCTACAACCTCAATTGGCACTTTGCTCTCGGTCATCATCCGAACACGGTCATGAGCGTAAATACGCTCGCGTAAGTACGCTTGTAAACTAGAGATTTCAAAACATACTGATCGCCATCTAACACTTCGGCAATTTCAAATGACCCTCTATACTTCACGTCAAGCTTAGTTTGATTACGCTCTTCGTTCTCAATAAACACGAATTCACTTTTGTACTATAAAAACTACTATCATAACGCGCAGACATCTCAATGCCTTCAGATGCTAATCTCCTAATATCATCAAAGTCTACAACGTCATTTTCGTTAAATGAAGTGGACGTGCTACCTTACCTATCAAAAACTCTAATGAACTCAGCGGTAACGGATAACGATCTAGCACTGTATTATTATTAAGCTCTCTTAATCTATGCACATACGGTCTGATCCTTCATACTTTTTAACCAAAATTGCCGGACCAGCAAACGGCGAACTACTGGGTCTAATTATCTTACCTTGCAACAATTCGTTAACCCTACCGCGCATGATTCGATGTTTGTCCGGAGACAGTCTGTAAGGACGTCTTTGCACTGTACGATTAGGGTCGATCAATCTTATCTCCAACTTACCAGTGTTAACACGTGTTGTAGGAAAACCTGGTGGTTAAAAGGTTACGTCTTGTATCAAATGGTCAAATTGGGAATAATCGAAAATACAACGATCACTACCCTGGCCCATGAGTACCATAGTCGTTTGAATCAACCTTTAAAACTACTGAAACCAAAACTGCCAAGCTTAGAGATAAAAACCCTCGAGTAACCAACGCCATGGCCCTCCAGCCGACCAGCAATCGCATTGCTCTCACACATCCAGTGCATGGTCTCTCCAGACCCCGACCTACGCCAGAGACACACGCGCATCGCGCACCCACGGACCGCTTGAGTTGCCTCAAGAGACACCGATTTCTACCGGGCTACGACTACGTAATATCTACGGGTACGGTCGAATACAATACGGCCGATATAATCCCTTACTCAACTTTCTATCACAACTTAAGCTTGCTCATCACTACTGAAATCACTATCTACTTTGATTGGTACATGACCTACTGGCATTCATTACCGTTAGGCTACATACGATTTGTTCTGTGCTGAATGCACGTGTTTGACCAATATCAGTCCGTCAGCAGAGTGACCCGTACACAGAGGCTAACCATGTCAGCTGCGTAAGTACTATACCCCGCAAAGGGCATGCTGCACATAAAAAGCAGAACACATGTACTTTCTACATGCTCCAGCGCAACTACATATGGACACATAATAAAAATATAAAGAAAGGGGAACCCCATAATCCACCGACTATCAACACAGCGGAAGACTATTCAGAAGCAACTGAGAATCCCAATGAGCAGAGTCTCGGGGACGACGTGCAGTAATAACTTGCAACAATTACCCCTGTGTCAGAGCTGTAGACAGTATTTATAAATTGCATTGTAAACTAATAGGTTGGGCTATATGGTATACCTAATATTGTAACCGTTTTTGCTGTTGTTTACCAGGGAACCTACTAGATAAACTTTCCCCAGAGAGCACTCAGTACCTGATTCCAAACAAAATGAAAACGACTCACCACATTCGGTAGATAGAAGATCTGCAGCTAGCTTAATGACGCAGATATTCACTCGCTTCTCAACTCGGCTGTTACCGGAGCCAGTCTCCTTATTTGGAAAGCGTGTGTCGGTGTGACCCGGCTCGCCACAGAAGAAACAGGTCACCGGCGTCGATGCTTTCTCCAAGATGCTGTCTTTGACTGGTTGCGATCCACTATTTTCTGAAAAGGGTCACGGGATCCCCGGTCGCCGCAAACCGTCCCGACAAACGCTCCCCTGCTTGACCAAACGCTCCGCACAACGGGCACGACCCGGAAGCCCAACCGCGAGCCTGACCTCAAATGAAAATGCGACGCCTCGCGCCCCACAATCGACCTACGAATCCTCAGGTACAACCATGAAACGATCATCCACTTGTGAGATCGCATCCCGATCACTATTTTTCGAACTTGCTCTGGCACCACCTCGCCAGATGGTGTTATCGATTTGATTAATCGACTAAGGTATCTCAAACGCTAATAGATGGTGCTACTAGCACAAGCTTTTACAGAATGTGGTCCTCATATTTTGCATACTCGACTTCCTTTGGCGCCTGCACTATTTAGCAAATTGACACAGATTGACACACTGCGTCAATTGGCCGTGTGACTGCAAGATTTTTATGATTTACCATAAGAACGACGGTTGGAACGATATGTTTTTTAGATTCCAGTTATGTGAACATGTGTGAACGGAGCAGCAGATTTTTTCTGTGTTTTCAACGTTTTTCCCATAGTGTGCCCATACTAAAAGTTATTAACTTTCATGAGTACTACATTCCCACAAAGTATGTCCCTCGGTGTTAACCTAAGCACAACCTATAACGACTAATCTTCAACTTTCTACAGCGCAAAACCCGTCATCTACAACTTGTCGGCGGCCGCGGAAGAGATCCCCAAGGAGAGCTGGTTCAACCCGGAGCTTCCCCTCAAGATTTACATGCACGGTTTCACCGAAAACCCTCGGTCGAAGAGCGCCCAGACCATTAGCAATGCATTCTTTGCTCAAGAAGCATCCAAAGGTAAACCGTCACTCGAACAAAATTCAGAGGCAATTTCTTAAGACTGTCGATTTAAATGTTAAATTAAGAAACATTTTTAAGAGTGTGTGTGTGTTCTGAAGTATGCACAAAAAAAAACCTCAAAGAATCCGGTAAAACTTCGTGTTGAATTTCAATAAATATGACATCTATTTATCATTTGTGTCTGTTGGGGCAGTCAGCTATTTATACTTAAGTGACAAATAGGTGCATTTGAGATGCATATTTTACTTGTTACCAACTTTGTCAAATGTCATATTATTATGAGTGTGTTGTGTTGTCAGGTAAGGTGCACATCCTGGCTCTGGACTCCAGCTCGCAGATCTCCCGTTCCATGTTCTTGTACCTCGACGCCAGCATCATGGTGCGGTTCATAGGCAAGAAACTCGGAAAAACCCTCGCCGCCTTGATACCCGGTAAGTTCTAAATTTTCCACCTCTTTAGAAGATGCGATGTCATTCGCAAAGATGAGTTTAACAGTCTTGAATTCTTGAGACTGAATCATTGTCTAAGTAATTATTTCAGGTGGTAATTTAATACTTACCAACAAAGCGAAACAAAATGATTACTATCACACAACGTGGATAAAGAGCTATTGTGTGTTGTACGTCATTCTCTATTAATAATGGTGTTTATAGTAGAAATGTGTCTCAGATGCTTGTCACTTTGGGCACGCCACAATTGCGGCGATAAGTCCCCTCTTTGAGGAGTGGTTAGAGAGGCGCCACGGCGTCCTCACCTTCCGCCTGACGCAGGTCCTCACCGGACACGGTTGTTTCGGGAGGTTCCTGTTTCGCATAAGGCGGGAGGAAACGCCCGGGTGTTAACATTGTGTGGATCGCCCGGAGGACACGGTGGAGCATACAGTGGAGGTCTGCCCGGCTTGGGCACAGCACCGCCGTGTTCTCACGGAGGCGATCGGCGGCGGCGATCTCTCGCGTCCGAGCCTGGTCCAGGCCATGGTGCGGAGCGAGAGTGCATGGGAGGCCGTCACCTCCTTCTGCGAAGCAGTGATGCTCGCGAAGGAGGAGGCGGAACGCGTGAGGGAGAGGCAGCCTCACGGCCTCAATCGCCGCAGGAGACGCCCTGGGCGGCGGGAATCGCGGGGCGATTTCCGGCCACCGTAGGCACGGGCCTTTTTTTTTTTTTTTTTTTGAGGGTGGGAAATCATCAAATAACTTCTCCCGCTCTGGGTGGAGCGGGAGGGCGTGTCAGACTTTTACTGACTAAAACCCACCCGTGTTCCTTCAGTTGCCTATGCCAGGGCCGCGGTAACCCTTTCAGACAACCCGCGACCCCGCGGACGGTGAGCAGCGGGTAGCTCGCCGTCCGGTAAGGACCAGGCCCGAGTCGACGGCGCGTTGCGTTCCACGCGCGCCTCAAAGAGATGTCAGCAAGTGATGGGGTCCAATAGGGCCGACGCCGCTGGGGTCGCGGGTTGTTTGAAGAAGATACCGCGGCCCTGGCATAGGCAACTGAAGGAACACGGGTGGGTTTTAGTCAGTAAAAGTCTGACACGCCCTTCTGCTCCACCCAGAGCGGGAGAAGTTATTTGATGATTTCCCACCCTCAAAAAAAAAAAAAAAAAAAGATGCTTGTCACTTCATTCACTTGTCGCTATTATCATCATCTTTTAATTCAACTGGAAACGCATAGGTACTACTTACTAAACAATTTTGTTCTACAAAATTATTCTTCAACGACATGTTTAACATTGTGATAATAGAAAGCAACTACTGACAAGCAAGTTCGCGCGAATGTTGTTCGTACTGCCCGCGGTAAAACGTACACGTGTCGAATAGGTGTCACTCCTATAATCATAATTGGCATTTACGCGGATCAATGTTTGCGCAATCACTTTCTAGCACAGCTTTCGTGTCAGGACACTGGCTTAAAAGTATGAGAATGGACTGACGATGACGGGACACGATTTTTAGACACACATTGTTTCACACAGATATTTGTGAATTCACTTGGTGCTTGGCCGTAAATATTTAATTTATAGTTTGCAAACTAACTACCTACAATGATTTCGAATTATTATTAATAGAATCAATAATCTCCTTCCCAGCTGGTTTGGATCCCAAAAACATCCACCTGATAGGCCACAGTCTCGGCAGCCACATCGCAGGGTTTACTGGCAAGACATTCTCCTCACTGACGGGATCCCGTGTCGGCAGGATCTCCGGCCTGGACCCAGCCAGCCCGTGCTTCTACAACGTCGACCCCACGGTGAGGCTGTCCAAAGAGGACGCTGACTTCGTTGACGTCATACATACTGATGCAGGAGTCTTTGGATTGGACCAACCAGTTGGTAAGTTATTTTGTGATGCAATTATCTTTGACTATATTATTACTTTAGCTTCTAACGAGTCTTTCAGTGACCATTTTCCATCTGATAAGCCGTCGATATGTTTGCCAGCCTAATAAAAATCTTGTTAAAATTCGCAGGACACGTAGACCACTACCCGAACGGTGGCTCGGAGCAGCCGGGCTGCCTGTTCCAGACTTGCAGCCACAGCCGCGCTTGGGAGCTCTACGCCGAGTCGGTGCTGACTCCTGAGGGGTTCACAGTAGTAAAGTGCAATAGCAAACGACGAGTTCAGGCATGGACAGTGTAACTACGATGATACGAGGTGAGATGTCGAGGACTTCAGGAGTTGTACCGAGAAACATATGAACTTGAACGCGGAAGGCAGCTGCCCATACACTACCACAAGTTGCATATCTTTGTTAACACCCCAAACATTGTCTTTTTCAGTGTTATGGGTTACGGCACTCCCACCAACACCAGGGGTACGTACTACTGCCAGACACGTGGCGAGAAGCCCTACGCTGCCGGTGCCGAGGGGCTGAAGTATAAGGACACCTCGTTAATGAGTATGGCTTTCAATGCTGTCAATGATTTTTTCAATACTATTTATAAACATTGGTTATAGAATAATGGAGAAATTTTAGCTGACATAAATTTGAGCGTCTAAAAGTGACTGAAATACTTATAACTATATGAAGGAAGATCCATTTTTTTCTAAAATTTTTCAAAGTATTACAGTAACTAGTTCCGACCGGATAAAAAAATACTTTAAATGAAAAGTTATTTGATCTTTTCATTACCTACCGTTTAGTGCTGCCATTTAATATTTATTCTGCCAAGTGACAGTAAGTGCATCATTTTTGAATTGTAATCAGTTTTATTTTGTTATTATAATTAAACGGAATATGTGAATTACAATACAGTTTATTTCTAAGTGTAAGTGTTCCTTGCAGAGAGGTAAAAACACTGTGGTGTGACAATAAATGAATTACTTTTTATTAATGAACAGCAAAAAGACTAGTATCCCAAATCTAAAAAAAATATAGTTTGGTTATTGATTGGTTGCTGTTGACAGTTGATCATACTCAATCACTGACGCTTGCGCTGTGTGTTTTGTGTTTTGCTTTCGATTGTTTTTGCCCGTTTTCTTTAATTTTTACTCGACCTGGACTGTGATACTTCCCTGTGTGACCGTGTGAGTGTTTAAGGACTCCGAGATTTTTCCTGTGTGACATTGTGCTTTTTCTTTACTGGAAACCGATCTTGCCTAATTGCTTGGATTAGTTAATAGTGATCTAGTTGTTTGCTAGATACCGCTAAGATGGAAGGTCGTCGTGGCAGACTGACACGAATTCTGTGTATCAACTTTAATATATGCGTTAATACACTGCGCCGATATTATGCCTTGGAACTTGATACTAGAGTGATTGCATTACCACAGTCTAAAAATCATACAGTCGTCCAACGAAGACGTCTAGACAGGGCAATCGTGCGGGGTGTGAGGGGCGAGACGCGGGTAAGCCGATCCCGAACTGCGAACAAAACGATGTTAGTAGTTCGGGATATGTTATTCAGGGCTAACGCGTGTTTATTTTTTATTTGTTTATTTAAAATGGTGCATACGACGTGTGCAAGTCTTCATCTCACATAAATAAAGATCTGCGGTTTCATCAGCTTCCACGCACAGAAGAAAGGTAAATGAATCTGTTTTGTTATTGTAGAGTGCATAAATAATTTTATTTGTAATGTCGTGCCACGTTGATAACGCTAATAAAATGGTCGACCGGCGCACGGTAAAAAAAATGTAAAGCTTATCGCACAGGGCATCCATCTGTTTGGAAATCCTACTTATATTATAAATTGTGAAAGTGTTTGTTTGTATGTTCCGTGTCAAGATGGTGGACTTTTTTATTATTTACTAAGGGTGAATTTCGAGATGGTGGACGTAATTTTTTATAATTTGATATGGGTGTCAATTTTGAGTTTAATTGGGGTGCTTGTTACGAAAAAGGCATCCTTTTTGAAATCCAAGATGGCGGATGTCATTTTTTTATAATTTGATATGGGTGTCAATTTTGAGTATAATTGGGGTGCTTGTTACGAAAAAGCCATCCTTTTTGGATCCAAGATGGTGGACGACGTAATTTTTTTATAATTTGATATGGGTGTTAATTTTGAGTATAATTGGGGTGCTTGTTACGAAAAAGGCATCCTTTTTGGAATCCAAGATGGCGGAACTGTAACTAAATGAAATTAAGGAAATAATAGTAATGACATTATAGGTGTCATTTTCATGGTTTTTGAGTCCAAGATGGCGGATGCAAAAATTTTCAAATTTTTCGTCTGGGGTGTCATTTTTATGGTTTTTGAGCTCGCTAAAAACGGTAATGAGGTCAAAATGAAAATCCCAGATGGCGGCTGCGAAAATTTTCTAATTTTTCGTCATGGGTGTCATTTTCATGGTTTTTGAGGTCGCTGAAAACGATAATGAGGTCATGACGAAAAATTTGATAATTTTCGCAGCCGCCATGTTGGATTTTCATTTTGACTTCACTATCGGCTTTACCGTCCTAGAAAACCATAGAAACGATACCCATGACGAAAAATTTGAAAATTTTCACAGCCGCCATCTTGAATTTTGATTTTAATCTCGTTATCGTCATCAGCGACCTCAAAAACCATGATAATGACATACATGTCGAAAAAAATAAAAGAACTTCTAAGAATAATAATATAACTTAAAAGAAAAATAATAAAATAATTTGAAAAAAAAAAACTTAAGAAATAAGCAGGCACTCAAATGTCGTTTATAATAATAATAATGTTAATGACGATGTTGATCTCAAATAAACAAATTAATTAATTAATATCGTTTACTTGGGACAACCCTTGCTGTTGCGACAATGTCTAGACGTTGTCGGCATTTACCACGAGATCAAAGGCGTCGTCCTACTGTATGTTTTTATACTGTGGCATTACTGTGTAGCTGGGTACATCCCCGAATCGTAAGTAGCTATTCTTAATTATGTAAGTACCTATATTTGTCTCGGGGACCCTTAAGTTACCATAGACATAACCTACAAAAGTTCAAGACTGAATATCTATTATTCTCGGCCTTCTTGAACAAAAATTCTTGCACAAAGTAATTCAGAAGGTGACGCTGAGTTATACAAGATATTCTTCATTTAAAGACGCAAGCATTTCATCTCAGCTAAAACAATGTATGGGGGGCTGCCATTGTTCTTTAAAGAAAAATTTATTTCACATAAAAACCAAAGTGAACGTGCAATGTGATGATAGAATATGCTTCTAGATGTTATTTATTACTCTTAATTAATGAGTTAATAGCCTCTGAATAACGTTCTATCGCATGGTTTTGGTCGGGGGATCGCCTTAAGAGCGTTGACTCGGTACGGCATTTCATACAAACTTTCAAGTCCTTTTTTATCGAAATGAATGAACCGATTTTAATGAAACTTCATACGCATAAGTAGGATACATAGGTCTAAAAAGTTAGTAAAGAACATTTTCTAAATGTCTTATTTAAAAAAAGATAAATGGAAATCTCTGCTTCTATGGAATATTTAAAATCCGTCTAATTTTGCTGCAACACGAAAATGTTCTTTACTAACTTTTTAGACCTATGTATCCTGCTTATGCGTATGAAGTTTCATTAAAATCGGTTCATTCATTTCGATAAAAAGGGACTTGAAAGTTTGTATGAAATGCCGTACCGAGTCAACGCTCTTAAGACCCCAGTACTCTGTTTATAGATTGCTAAGAGGCAAGATGGCGGATATTATTTGAATCAGCTGATCTTCGAGGTATGTTCGTAATATCGAGTTGTGCCTTAGTAAATTTTGATTTCGACAATGTTTTAAGGGATTTCGTTGAGAACGGCGTAGAAGAATTAAATAATTTTGAAAGGCTCTACGGCGGGAAGTTGGACGAAGACCTACAAAGCGCATTTAATTCCGCTACAAGAATAATTACCTATTAGATTACCTCTTCATTCGAAGTACCTACACATGATGAAAGGATTTATAGGGAAAGGAGGAGGCTCAGTAGGTGCTGAGGAGGTTTGAAGAGAATGAGTTTGGGAGAAAGCTCATCGGAGATAATGATTATCCAATGTGTTGTCCGATGTACCCCCAAAGAGGCCGTACACGAAATTAGGCCGATTTCGCTGATATGAGTGATTTTACAGTTATATTACTGTATTTCTATTTATAATGAAAGATCATTTCAATTATGATCTAATGAATGAGCTACTTTTTAGGTAAAATGGTGTAAAGGAACCCTTATGGTGCGACTCAGTCTGTCTGTCTATCACAGCTGGATATCTCAAGAACGACTAATGCCATCAACTTGAAATTTGGAACAGTTTTAGATGACGTTTACCCAACTATTTTGCAAATACGAAAGAAATAAAAACATATATATATTTTTTGCAACAGGGACTGAAAAATTCAAAGTGAGCCCCACTTTGAATTTTTCAGTCCCTGTTGCACACTGGGGCATGTGGGGTATCATATGAAAGAGCGCTGTTTGCACATTCTCAAAATATTTTTTTTTTCTAGGCAGCATAATTTTCGACTTTTAATGAAAAATTAAAAAAAAAAATACCGTTCCCGCCCCTCCCTTATCTCCGAAGTTTGCATAGAGAAAAATCTGAAAATATTCTATGTGATAGAAGTTTATGTAAAGATTACAGGAAAAATAAAACGATGTCTCAATAGCACACTTTTTCAGAAATCGGAACGGAACCCTCGGTGCGCTTGCTCCCGACCGGTTTTTCATTTTTATTATCTGTAATTTTGATTAATCGACTCAAACCGGCGACTGTTTTGTGAATTTTTCGTGTAAGAGGCTAGTGTAGAGGTTATCACAGATTTTACGAATTACGAATCGTTTTGAAGTTTAAAGGGTATGGGAAAATTACAATGTATTTTTGTGAAAGTTTATGCAATATAATACAGTGGTGGTCATATAATTAGAAACAGAGTCACTTGGTAGTTCCGTTTTCGAGATCTGTTTCTGAAATGTTAAGGATGATGCGCCACGGTAGCCCGCGAAATTCAAAATTTCTTACGTTTTTTGCAATTTGTAGGTCAGTGTGAGCTTGTATGTTGATTAAAATATGATTCGCGGCCGTAGCTAATATGGCTTTACAGAATTATAATCATTAGGATCAGCAATACAACTCCATAAGTTAGCATTTACCTCAAATACAGCGATTTCATGAAATCATGACGTTTGAGGTAAATGCTAACTTATGGAGTTGTATTGCTGATTCTAATTATTGTTGTTACCTCTCAATTAATTGCAAAAATAACATAAAAAGTAATTGACACTACCAAGTGACTCTTGTGTTTCTAATTGTATGACCACCACTGTATATGCATCACTTTTTACCACTTTCATATAAAATTTTTGATTAAAAAATATTGAACATATTTGATTATTTTCAATATTTTTTTTACATTAAGTATTATTATATTATTAACAAAATTGGCAAAAAATTTATTTTGATTTCGGCTACTTAGAACTCTCGTTTATAAAATTAAAGCAACAGAAATAATTTTCAGTTCAAAATCAATCCATTTCCTGAAAAAAAAACAGCCAAATCCGTGGCGGACCACGCACAATGAAGGGTTCCGTAGTTGAAAAGAATTTGTACCAAAAACAAACTTCAACATTGTAATAAATACGATACGATATATCGGTGCCGGGTATGGTGGGCTTAAACCTCCCAGTCAGCATGATATTTTCCGACATCTTCAACAATCACTGTCATATTTCAGCCAATTTACAAAAAAACACAATTAATATTATGTACACTGAACTACTCCGTCCATTCGTGAAAACCGTATGAAAATCCATTCGACGTAAACACGTCGAATGAAATAAAGACTAAATGTTACCTCAAGATACGAACTATGAGTAGGTACATTTCAAATCCCTTAAATCTGTTAAAAAGAGGGAGGTACACAAACATTTTCGTATTATTTGTGAATTTTAAAATCAACCCATATTGTACCCCTTTAGGGGATGATTTTTCAAAAACGCTGTACCACATATTTCTTTATTTCCTACCAAAAGCATAAATTTGAAGTTTCATATCCCTAACTTGTGAAATGCTGGGTTTCCCATATAAACTTTCTTCCCCTATATCACCCCCTGTAGGATTATTTTTTAGGACAAAAAGTAGCCTATGACCTTTCTCAGGATGCTATCTATAGCCTTGCCAAATTTCATCGAAATCCATGCAGTTTTGTACATTTTAAAATCAACCCCTATTTTACCCCCTTAGGGGATGATTTCTCAAAAACGCTGAACCGCATATTTCTTTATTTTCTACCAAAAGCATACATTTTAATGTTCATATCCCTAATTTAAGAAATACTGAGTTTCCTATATCACCCCCGTAGGATTGTTTTTGAAAAAAAAGTAGCCTATGTCCGTTCCCAGGATACCATCTATAGCCTTACCAAATTTTATCGAAATCTGTTCAGTGGTTTAGGCGTGAAAAGGTAACAGACAGACTAAACAGACAGAGTTACTTTCGAATTTATAATATCAGTATTGATGATGTGAGTGAATTTTAATATCAACCCCTATTTTACCACCAGGGATGATTTTTCAAAAACGCTGAACCGCATATTTCTTTATTTCCTACTAAAACTATAAACTTATGTCTTTAATATCTATAAACACCATGTTTTACGCAAATAAATATTATTTCACAATATTATTCACATGAGTTTATTTGGAAGTAGTAGTGATTGAAACGAACATTAAAACTTGAATTTTCAATATAAACATTTTCATCTTGAACAATCTGCCTAGCCTTTTCCCAACTATGTTGGGGTCGGCTTCCAGTCTAACCGGATGCAGCTGAATACCAGTATTTTACATGGAGTGACTGCCTGTCTGACCTCCACAACCCAGTAACTGGGTAATACTATACCTCTTGGTAAGACTGGTTGTCAGACTTTCGGGCTTCTGACGACCCGTAACGACTGTCAAAGATCCACGAATGACAGCCGGGACCAACGGCTTAACGTGCTTTCCGAGACACAGAAGAGTCTCGATATGTAAAGATGGTCACCCATCCACTGACCAACCCCGGAAAGCGTAGCTTAACCCGATGGATCGACCCGTGCGGCTGTAATTACTTAGCCACGAGCTCTTCTCAACACAAAAACATTTTCATCTTGAACATCGCCTTATTACAAAACAAGGTTTTTCTTCTGTCCTGGTTTAAACCATCGAGCCAGTTTTTGTAATAAGAACCTAGCTGTGATAAAAATACAGTTCTTTATACAAAACTGTCAATTTAATTTACATGAATATTTACTTTGTAAAGTATTACTTATACTATTTTTAATTATTGTGAATGTGAAGACTACGTGGATCATTGTTTTTTATTTATTTTATCCTTTTCTCAGTTTTAGTTATAGTCTGACAGTTTGAGTAATTTATGCGGCCTACTCAAATGTCTCTTCTTTGGTATTGTTCGTCGAATCGTTAAGCTCCTTAAGTTTTGAGTTGAGCTGCACGATTCCTGACAAATGCGTGCACTGACTGGACAGGTCCACTCAATCTGTGTGGTTCTTTCATCAAAAGACCATTTCAGACTGCAATCTACATGGTCTTCACATGATCTGACCAAGATTATGTCTGGACTTTAAAAGAGACTGTGACCTCTGAGTTTGTTTCGGCGTTTCTTCTCAGAGTAGTCAGATAGGAAACGTCGAACTCATCTAGTTTAAAAAAAAATATGTTTGACGTGTAAAAGTGTTTGTACAAACCTACTTACAGAATTTAAATCATTTATCATTTAATCCGGTACTAAATTCTCAGTTTAGCAAAACTGACATCTCAAAAAAGGGTCTATGGTTTAAAGCTGGGTTTGAAGATGAACCTTGTTTTGTAATAAGGCGGTGGGTAAAACAACAACCTTTTGGATATCGGTAGGTACATCACAAAAACTTCTATGTGGGACTTAAGGCCGAACTATACGCCAATGACCTTGAGTGGTTAGCTTGCGCATTCTGGCCTGAGCTCACGCAACGCGTCGTACGTCCAGCCAGTAATAGGACTCGCCCATCAAGGAGCGCTGTCCCAAATTAGACGCATTTTTAATTTATTATAATAAAAAATATACATGTTTTTAAAAAGTAACAAAACCAAATCATTTTCGTTTGTATTGCAAAGTAGTAGATATTTTTTTTATATTCTTTTGATAAAAAATGAAGGAGTAAAACGGTTTCATCTTAACGATTTGGAGGTGATTTGGGGTTTTTTTTTTCTTGTTATGTGATACCGATAGTAAAATTACGGCTAAACCAAATTACGATTCATATCATGTAGATTAATAACAATTTTTTTCAGATGTAATTTCTCTGTAGGTTCCGGCGAAAAACTGCTTCATCTGCACGCTGTTATTAAGCTTTTAACCGACTTCCAAAAGGAGGAGGTTCTCAATTCGTCGGAACATTTTTTTTTATGTATGTTCCCCGATTACTCGAAAATGGCTGGACCGATTTGGATTTTTCTTTTTTTGTTCGAAAGAGTATACTTCCCAAGTGGTCCCATGATCATCAAGTCAGGTTCTGACGATGGGATCCCATGGAAATCGAGGAAAACCCTCAAATTTTATGGGCACACCTATATCGATTTCGGTATTTTTTATAGTAACTCGTGCATTTGCTCTCGGAAAGTACCATTCAGTGAACTGGAACTGATGATGAAGACCACAGAGGGCCATTGGAAATACTCAATTATATCTAAGTAATATCAGGTTGCGATTCGATTACTTTAATATGGTTTATGCTCGTCAAAATGCATAATGGTAATGGTGACTTCACCATGAGCTCCAGTTCTCCTGGTTCTTACTAGGAGAACTCCTCAACAATTAACGTCCCTGCATCGGGAAAAGCAATATTTTGTAAAACGTGATGAGCAGTAGACATTGGGTTATTGTTACTTAGATAAATTACAAACTAAACCACTAAAAAATGAAAAATGAAAACTTTTTTACAAAAAAAAAAACTGACTTCCAAAAAAAACACTACAAAGTGAAAAATAACTTTAATTTCGGAAGTCGGTGGCAAAAAACTAAAATACAGATCCAAAGACACCGACTTCCGAAATTAAAGTTATTTTTCACTTTGTAGTGTTTTTTTTTGGAAGTCGGTTTTTTTTTTGTAAAAAAGTTTTTTTTCGAAAGAGTAGCCTTAAGCGCCCATTACATTATCCAATTTGCAGAGCGCTAGATGTGCTAGCTTGCTTCATTTGTACTGTGTAAACTGCCTTTACACAATACAAACTGAGCACGCTATCTCATCTAGCGCTCTGCAAATTGGATAATGTAATGGGCGCTTTATACCTACCTATCAGTGGATCTAGCTACTTCGTAAATCGCGAGATTCATGACCCATTCGGCTCACTGAAATAATAATTCCATATTGACATTATATTATTTGTACCTGAACCGCTCTAATCTGAAAGGCGTGGTTGTCGGTTCAAAAATTGAAAAGTAAAAGCACAGAGCATGTTGGTAATTTACAGAATAAAAAAGTGCTCATTCGGTTGACTGGCTGACTTGATAACGCCATGCTTTCCCTTTTGCAAATGGCTGCCATGCCATCGCAAATATCCCATGACATGATGACATTTTTGGATCAATCTGAAGTCATATTATTTCACTCTAAAAGTATTCGTATGGTGTCGTAATTATTGTAATTTACTAACTAAAATAGCATAGAGGCACACCACACTAAAATGTATATGTAAGGAATTAATTAGTATATTTTTTGTTTATATTTTTTTATTATTATGGTCTTCATTCTATGTATTTCATTTTTTATTTGGAAAAGTTAAGCTTTTACACAGACAATAAGTGTATTCTTGTTCTTGTTTTTGTTTATTTCTTTTTATTTATATTAGTATAATAAGTTCAGCTAGACTCGCACGTATGTATTTCTGTGAATAAAACTTACCTGAGTTATTAGGTCACACAGGGGGGACGTCTTTACGTCTTTCGATAGGTAGTTGCTGAAAATCAGCGCCGTTGACGATAGGCTCGTCCGACGTCATGGCATTTAGCTGAGCAACGACCTTTTCTTGCGCAGATACGACGCACGGATCAATATGTTTGTGTTATTCTTGTTAAAAAAGTATGATTTTTCCACTTTTGTTTGATTGTTTGTGTTCTCATTGTTTGTTTTGATTTACTAGTGTCACAAGTACACAGCACCACTCAGAGCAGAGGCAATGTAGACGTGTAAATTGTCTTTGGTCTCATACCAACCAATAAAAAAAAAAATTTGCGAACTTAAATATGAGGCTTTTGCTCATATTGCTTTTTGAGTGTGCTATCTTCTTGTTTTATTATTATTCTTTGTCTATGTGCGTTTTATTTGTGCAGAATAAACAAGTTTTCTTTCTTTCTTTCTCTTCTATAGTATCAGTTCATGTATTTGTCACACTGTTTTACAAATAAAATAGATTAGCTATGAAGACAGCACACCACGTGATGCAGCGAAGTAAGGAGTAGGTATGCACAGAGGGCAGCACGTCAGTGGTGACACTTGGTGCTTGAGCTGGCCCAACGTAGTACGGAGTTTCAATATATTAAGAGGCCAGCTTATACCGGTTCTGTTACAGTTGACGTGCAGCCTAGAATAGCCAACCTACCAGATTAACAAAAATAAAAATAGTCACCCGTTTTCTACAAGTGTCCAAGTGTAAAACGGGTGACTCCCGCTCCGGCTTGCTCTTGGTGCAAAGGTTAGCTATTGCCAACCAACGTGGCAATGCTGCAAGTGTTATGGGCACCTTTGCGCCAGCAACAGTTTGGGGCGGGTTATTCGATGTGTTGTTGTGATTACTTTTACTTAGACCTAAACTTACACATTATTTAGGTAAGTATAATAACAGCCATTTCCCACAACACAATAATACAACTTCTAAGATTTACTTAAAGTATATTTATATTATAGGTACAGACCATAGACTTATAAAAAAAGATGGACTCCGCGCCACGCATATCGAAAGTGAAGCACCGTAAAGATCTATGTGTGCATGATTTGAGTACCTGCAAAGACGCCGTCGCTCGTGTCACGTAATGGCGGCCGGTCGGCATACTATGATGTAAATGTGTGCGCGAGGCGTGTTTGTACAAACGGTCCGGCATACTTACTGTGCTTCACTTTCGATATGCGTGGCGCGGAGTCCATCTTTTTTTATAAGTCTATGGTACAGACATGATAATTCGTTTTGTTGTTACTTAAAGTATGCGAGATTATTCCTTGGTGAGATTAGACGACTGTATATCACCCGAGGCTATTTTAGCCAGGGGGCCAATGTAACTGATTGAGAAAACTCGTTATTGTTGCGTTTTTAGAATGAGTGACATCTGTGGCTTTCAGTATTGTATGCCGTCATGGAGTAGAGCAGTTTAATTAATCTTAAGACAGCATGGATGTCACTCTTTCTAAAAACGCAACAATAACATTTGCGCCCTATCTACAATAGCCCGGTGACTTACAGTCGTCTACAAAATGAATTATTATGACTGTATTAAATTTTAAATTAATATGGAATCTTTGAATAGCTCTCACTGAACAAATACTAATAAGTCTAAAATTAAAGTAAGTACATAAGTTTACTACACGGTTTAGCGAAATTGATTCATATTCACACATTTTATTAGCTATATTGCCGTAACGAAACCAGCATTCAGCATATCAAGAGATATCAAATCATCAGTACTCGTAACACTAAAGCGGGTAATTAATAATAGCACAGCATAATCATCCGGAAAACAAAGTATCCTTGACAGCATTGGATACGGCCCTCACTACCGCGGTGTCTTTATACTTCAGCCCCTCGGCACCGGCAGCGTAGGGCTCCTCGTCACGTGTCTGGCAGTAGTACGTACCCCTGGTGTTGGCGGGAGTGCCGTAGCCCATAACACTAAAAAAGACAATGTTTGTGGTGTTAATAAAGATATGCAACTTGTAGTTGTGGATGGGCAACTGCCTTCCGCGTTCTAGTTCAAATGTTTATCTCCTGAAGGCCTCGACATCTCACCTCGTATCATCGTAGTTACACTGTCCATGCCTGAACTCGTCGTTGCTGTTGCACTTTACTGCTGTGAACCCCTCAGGAGTCAGCACCGACTCGGCAAAGAACTCCCAAGCGCGGCTGTGGCTGCAAGTCTGGAACAGGCATCCCGGCTGCTCCGAGCCACTGTTCGGGTAGAAATCTACGTGTCCTGCGAATTTGGACAAGATTTTTATTAGGCTGGCAAACAGATCGATGGCAAAAATTTTCCATCTGATAACAGATGGAAAATTGTTACTGAAAGACTCTTTAGAAGCTGGTACTGTTCTATATAATCAAAGATAATTGCATCACAAAATAACTTACCAACTTTTTGGTCCAATCCATAGACTCCTGCATCAGTATGTATGACGTCAACGAAGTCAGCGTCCTCTTTGGACAGCCTCAGCGTGGGGTCGACGTTACAGAAGCACGGGCCGGCTGGGTCCAGGCCGGAGATCCTGCCGACGAGGGATCCCGTCCGCGAGAAGAACGACTTGCCAGTGAACCCTGCGATGTGGGCCCCGAGACTGTGACCTATCAGGTGGATGTTTTTGGACTTCATACCAGCTGGAAGGAGATTATTGACTCTATTAATAATAATTCGAAAACGTTGTAGTTAGTTTGCAAACTGTAAATTAAATATTTACGGACAGTGAACGATTTACAAATATCTGTGTCTAAAAAACGTGTCCCGTCAGTCCATTGTCATACTCTTAAGCTCAGACCAAAAGGTCTATGCTTTTAAGCCAGTGTCCTAACACAAAAGCTGTGCTAGAAAGCGATTGCGCGACCATTGATCCGCGTATATGCCATTATGATTATAGGGGTGACACCTATTCGACACGTGTACGCTTGACCGCGGGTCAGTACCAACAACATTCGCGCGAACTTGCGACAGTCGTGTAGTTGCTTTCTATTAGGACAATGCCAATGATATCGTTAAAGAGTAATTTTGTAGAAAAAAATAGTTTCACTTACGTAAATAGCAACCTACATATACGTTTCCAGTTGAATTAAAAGATGATGATAATAGCGTGGAATTACAAACATCTGAGACATTGTCTACATTTCTACTATAAATACCATTATTAATAGACTATGACGTAAAACACACAATACCCCTTTATCCACTTTGCGTGACAGTAATCACTTTGTTTCGCTTTGTCGCTGAATTACTTACTTAGACAATAATTCAGCATCAAGAATTCAAGACTGTTAAACTCATCTTTGAGAATGACATCACATCTTCTAAAGAAGTGGAAAATTCAGAACTTACCGGGTACCAAGGCGGCGAGGGTTTGTCCGAGTTTCTCGCCTATGAACCGCACCATGGTGGTGGCACGGAGGTAGAAGAAGGCGATCAGCGAGCTCGCGTCCAGAGCCAGGATGTTCACCTTACCTGGCAACACATCACACTCATAATAATTATGAAAACATTTGACTAAAAAAATGTGCACCTATTTGGCACTTATCAATAGCTGACTGCCCCAACAGACACATGGTAAAAAGATGCCCGCGAGGTCTAAGCTGAGCTTTGCATTTGTGTGAGTGCACATAGATAGTGTAGATGTGACGTCCGGCATAGAGTGCGACCTTTGCTTGGTTTAAACCGGTTCATACTGCTTTTTGGCAATCGGCTTTTGTACTTTTAGTACGAGAGGCCATGACCAAAACCATGTCGCATCGTTGTAAAACGTAAAACTATAAGACAAAAATTTTGGTCATGCTCATGGGCTCTCGTAGCATTTTGGTGATCACTCACACAAATGCAAAGCTCACCTTAGGCCTCGCGGCATTTAATAAAATACAACACGAAGTTTTCCCGGATTCTTTGAAGTTTTTTTTTGTGGATACTTCAGAATCAAACACCCAAAACACACACTTTTAAAAATGTTTCATATTTAACATTAAAATCGACAGTCTTAAGAAAATGCCTCTGAATTTTGCTCGAGTGACGGTTTACCTTTGGATGCTTCTCGAGCAAAGAATGCACTGTTCATAGTCTGGAAGCTGTCCTTCGTGGGGTTATCGGTAAACCCGTGAAAGTAAATCCTGAGGGGAAGCTTCGGGTCGAACCACCTTTCCTTGGGGAACTCCTCCGGGGCCTCCGTCAAGTTGTAGGTGACGGTTTTTGCGCTGTAGAAAATTAAGATAAGATAAATGAAAAAATGATGATGATGTGAATTTGAAGATTACTCGTTAGGTTAACCGAGAGACATACTTTGATAAAGAACTCATGAAAGTTAGTAACTTTTACTATAGGAACAACCTTGAAATCACAATAAAATTGGAGTTCCATACATTTATATACAGGGTGTCCGGTAATGAATGGATAACCTTGAAATGTGTTATAGTATAACTTATGGCCTGCATAAGAGTGGGAGGCCGACAGTTTGAACATTTATTATAAATGAATGTATAATAAAGTGTTGTTTATGTTAAATGTTGTTTTTTATTAATCCCCAAAGTTCCAGGTACAATTAAATTTAAAAAATGTTCCCATATTACAAATTTTGATATTTAGTAAAATTTTCTCCTTTTCTACATTAATGGCAATAATTCACTATTTATTGTAGATACATTTATGAATTGTACCATTATAAAATCTACTTGAAAGTGATATTATTTTAAAATTATTGACCACTCATGTATTCATACATTTTTTTTATACCCAAGATGTTTAAACATTGTTTAAAAAATAAATTTTGCAAAGTTTTTCTAAAATTAATTAATTTGCTAATTTTTTAATAAAAAAGTGCAATAGCTAGTCATACTATTTACTGTTTATCTATTAGCATAGTTCGTGTATAATAATAAAATAACAACAAACCGATGGAATCCATTCATTTCTGATCGTAGTGTTCATAAAAGTAAAACAAGGTAAAAAAATTAGACCTTTCCTTTAAAAAAATCATTACTTGGGTACTACTTATGATATATTTTGTTTCATTTTTTTTTCTGAACGGCCATAAGTTATACTATAAGACATTTCAAGGTTATCCATTCATTACCGGACACCCTGTATATGTTCACTTATCGAATGAATCGTTCCAACCGTCGTTCTTAAGGTAAATTAATCTTGCAGTCATTATACAGGGAGTTTCTTTTAAGGTGTCAAGCCAGTGCGAGCTGATAGCAGAGTACCATAACTATCGATTTAACCCCCATGTATGTTCTACGATTTTTTGTAGTTTTCGAGTTATTTTGGATCCTATTTTATATCAATGGTAGTAGTTAAAGATAGTAGTAGGTATACAATTTATGTTTTTATTATTAACTGAGCTCTGCTTAAACGTAGAGGAATAGTAAATATCAGGATAGACAAAAATATGCAAAGATAAAATATGAAAATCACAAGATTTCAGATACACCACTTTCAACGACTGATTTCAGCAAATAATAAGTACCCTATTTAGTACATACATTCTTGTTCAAAGTTGACCCAAAAAAAGAGATATATATATATATATATTTATTATTATTATTCTCGTTGGATCAGGAAAAATATCGAAAAAAAATTATAACTCGAAAACTATCAAAAATCGTAGAACATACATGGGGATTAAATCGATAGGTATAGTAATCTGCTATCAGCTCGCACTGGCTTGACACCTTAAAAGAAACACCCTGCCAACGATACGGCCAATTGATGCAATTTGCTAAATTCTCCTTCCCTTCCTTCCATCTATAGAGGAGTAGGTATAATTATTCTCACCTGTTCATGAAGACAAGTGTTAACTCGCTCATATCCGGTTCCTCGTCATAGTTTTCGTACGCCACCCCCGCTATCGGCTTCACCTGGTTACCTGCGAAACATTAATCATAATCATAATCATAATCATAATCATTTATTGCATTCATGTAGTATAAAGTTGTTACAAGTATTTATAGTTTCATACATGAACCCTGCTAGGGCACAGCAATATAAACAGGTTGTTATGCTACAGTTTCACAATAATAAACAAACCTCTGTACTTAATACTAAACATGCTAACTAATTGTAACATTAAAGGGCAGCAGTGCGATTCTGTAACCATCTCACCGTGAAAACTTAGGTGAAGTGAGCGTGGAGTGAGCTGTCAGTATTGTCAATTCCCAGCAAAAACAAACTCACTTCAAATCAAATCAAATCAAATCAAAATATTTATTTGCTAGAATATGGTACATAAGGTGTTAATTTGTTTAGTTCAGCATATCCTGCCATAACATGGCGTGCAAATGTATTTAAAAAATCATGCGATGTCAAAATTAATCTATGTTACAAATTACAGAGTCTATTGACTTGTCTTCTAAATATTCCATAATGGTGTAATATCTTTTAAATAGTAAAAATTTGAAAAGCATTTTTTTAAACATTGTCAGCGGTAAATCTTGAATAGTATTTGGTAAATGATTGTAAATAATAATCGACATGCAGTATACATTTTTCTTAAATAATTTTAGTTTTATTTGTGGCAGCCGAAGTCTGTCTTTATGCCTTGTTCGGCTGTTTGGCCTTTCAGTACTAATTTCAAATAAATTGTAATTTCTTTTAACAAAAATACAAATTTCAAAAATATATAAACACGGCAAAGGTAGAATATTAAGTTTTTGAAATAGGGGCTTACAGGTGTCTAAAAAGTGAGCTCCACAAATGGCTCGAATACATTTTTTTTGAGCTTTAAAAACTCTGTCAAAATCTACTGAGTTACCCCATATTATAATGCCGTATCTAAGTACGGACGATACATAACCATGGTAAGCCATCGTTGCAGTGTCACGGTTTACTGTTTGCCTAATTCGTTTCAACACATAAATAAAACGATCTATTTTTACCAGAATTTTATCTATGTGTGTTTTCCAGTTGCAATTTTTATCGATCGTTATACCTAAGAATACACAATTATCGATAGTAGTCAATTGAGAATCTTTATAATTAATGTCTAGTTTATTTATGTTTGCATTGTATGTCTGAAATTGTATTATGTTTGTTTTAGTCATATTTATTTTTAAATTATTTTTTTCTAGCCAATCGATTGCATTATCCAGAGCTTGGACGATTTCTTTTTCTAAATTTTTGTTACTGTCACTCTTAATCATTATTGTAGTGTCATCCGCGAACAGTATGCAATCTTTACCTATAGCCTCTGGAATGTCGTTGATGTAAACTAGAAAGAGTAGTGGGGATACGATTCCTCCCTGTGGCGTGCCATAATTATTTTTTTTGTATTCTGACCTATAGGTTTTTTGTTCATTTTGACACGTTTTTGTTATTTCCACGCATTGTACTCTTTCAGAAAGATAACTTTTGACCCAGTCGTTGGCCTTACCCCGGATTCCATAATGCTCAAGCTTTGAGAGTAGTGTTTTATGGCAAACAAAATCAAAGGCTTTTGTCATGTCTAGGAACACGCAACTTACCTTAGATTTTTGATTTAAACTTTCAGTTATGTATTTTACTAGCGCAAAACATGCCAAAGCAGTGGAACTGCCCTTCCTAAAACCGAATTGTTCTTTTTTAAGAATATCACATGATAATAAAAAGTTCTCTATTTTAATGGACATAACTTTCTCAAAGATTTTAGATAGTATTGGTACCAAAGTTATTGGGCGATAATTGCTCATGTCAGTTTTTACACCTTTCTTATAAAGAGGTTTGACAATTGACCTTTTCAGACGTGTTGGGAATACTCCTTCTGATAGAGATAGGTTTATAATGTAGGTTAATGGAGACACTAAACTCTTTGCACATATTTTTAACACTTTAGTGCTCAGGTCGTCATAACCCGTCGAGTTAGTGTTTCTTAGACTGCAAATTATTTTATAAATGTCCGATTCATCTACTGGTGTAAGGAAAATGCTTTTAGGATTTTGAGGAGTGTTTATTTTCAAGTCATATTGCGAGTCCTTATGCGCAGTATTGGTCGTCTTTGTTTGGGATATATAGTAGTCATTAAATAAGTCACATATTTGATTTGGATTGTCATAAACATTACTATTAGCATTCACTGCGTCTACTTCAGAGTTACTTGTCATATTATTTGTGTTTGTTTTAATCATGTTCCAGGCCGCTTTACTTGTATTTTTGGCCTTATTTATGTAGTGTAAGCTATTAATCTGCTGAGCCTTGTGTATGCATTTTTTCAGTATTTGAGTGTAGTCGTCATATTTCTTTTTGTTTTGTTTTTTGTTATGTTTGTAAAGATGATATTTTAAATATAATGTTCGTTTTTTAACGCAGCATCTTTTTATACCCTTGGTTAGACCTCTATTTTTCACTTGTTTACAAGTATTTTTAACTTTAACTATAGGAAAGCATAAATTGTAGAAAAGGGTAATTATATCGTGTAGTCTATCGAAGGCGTTGTTTGTTGTTTGAGCTTCGTAAACTTCGGAAAAAGATAGACTTGAGATGCAGTTATTAAATTTTATTATATTTTCGTCACTAAGCTCTCTTACATTTTTAAACCAAAAGCTATGAAAGTCTTTAACTTGAAAATCCGTTTCTAAGCTAACCGTTATTGATTGTGCCGATTCGTGGTCTGAAAGCGCTAGATAGTGAATTGCAGATTTGGCGTCGTGTATGTTACTTACTATTAAGTCCAAACATGCGCTTTTTCTCGTAGGCAGTTTTATGTGGTTTAATAAATTATTATTAATAAGTATAGAATGTAAGTCCTTCGTTGTTTTATTTGTTTTCAGAGTATCAATATTCCAGTCGCCACAGATGATAATTTTTTTCTTACCTTTTTGGCATAGTTTATTGGTTAGAAGTTCCAAATTATCCAAAAAAATTGTGGCATCACGTGTAGGTGTTCTATATATGCACACTATAATTAAGTTAAATTTAATTATTTCGATGGCACAACATTCGAATTGAAAGAGAGTGGGGAACGGTAGATTTTTTATTTCTCTGAATTGTAGGTTATTTTTTAATAATATACACGAGCCTCCCCGTCGTTGGTTAGATCGAGAGAAGAAGGATACCAGTTTATAGTTACTAAGTATAAGGTTTGGTTCACAACCACTTTTTAGGAAAGTTTCAGTTAAACATATGACATCTACGGACCCCAATTCCTTTTGTAAATTTGAAATGGCCACCTCTATTAATTCCTGTTTGTTCAGTACCCCAGCAATATTTTGATGAATTACCGTGATTGTAGTATATTTAGTTTTGTTTACGAAAAAACCCAGTTTTCGTGTCATCACCGACTTGTTTCATTTTTCCAAAGAATGCAGTAATTTTTGTTTGCGTGGTTTTTCGCGGTGTTGTATGTGTGTTTGTTCTGTTCTGTATAATGTGCTTATTTTTAAATCTATTAAGAAATTCAGTCTGATATTCCTTGAAGTCAATTCTTGTGTTCAACTTCAAACATAAATGTGATACATAGTACTGGTGGTAACTTTTCATAGACCTGTCGTTGATACTATTTATGTATCCTGAATTGTGTATTTTTATGTATTTACAATTTGTATAATTTTGTATTATTAATTCTAGGTTGTAGTTAATTGTATTTTCGTTTAAGTTAGCATTATATTGTACGTTAGTAATAAATACAGTATTGTTTCGTAGTTTATAAAGGACATTACACAACTCAGTTATCAAAGAGTAAGGGTTTTTGTCATTAGATCCTATCACTAAAACTATAACATCGTCTCTGGTCAACGTCTTTACGAAGTCATCATTGCAGCTGTTAAGAATCTGCGCACTTGTTGCATTGGGCTTGATGAAAGATGTTATTGTGTATTTGTCATTCCATTTGTCTAACCTGGCATTAGTCATAGTTTTATTGAGACCGCAGGCCTGCTGGTCTCCGAAAATTATTATTCTATTACGTTTGTCCGTTACACTGATTGGAGCAATTTCTTTCACGCTCGTATGGTGGGATTGTTGCTGATCCATGAAATCCGTTGCAGTCCCATCATCCGCGTTCTTCTGTTGGAATTGTTGTTCGTCAATCAAACCTATTAAAGTGTCATTTTTCGTGCTTTTATCCGGGGATTTTGATTGAGTGGGCTGTATTCCCTCCAAACTGCATATTGAGCCGGCTGTGTTAAATGATAGATTTCCGCCCTCGCTTGGGGATTGCGCTACTACGACCGTGTCAGGTTGATGAGCCGTTGTCGGAGTAAGAATCAACTTGGACGGAGTAGAGAAGCAGCTCGTTCTTATAATATTCTTTTTGCGTGTAGACTTCGGTGTAAGGCACTTTGTTTCTAAGAAGTTAACTTTTTTATATGTCTCTATTATTTTCTGGTACTGTCCGATATCCATTTTTAGTCGATAATTTTCACTAATTAAGTTGTCAATTTCCTGATGAGCACTTTCTAGTTCCGTGGTGAGGCTTTTGATTGTGTCCTTATAGTTCTCAATTACGTCACTGTCATTCAGTGAGGTGTTTGGCAAGCTCACGGACTCCGTGGGCAAGCTCATCATAGTAGTGTCAAGTAATGTGGAATTATTTCTCAAATTGATATTGAAGATATTGTCCATTGAGTTAGCCCTTACTGGTTTCCGGACAGTAATGTTATCTATTTCAAAATCCATTTTAATGTAAAAAAAGCTTAAATTAATTAATTTGAATTAGTGTTTTTATATTATTCCGAGTATTTTAAGTGTTCAAATTTATACTCGATGTTAAAAAAATAAAACAAAACAAAAAGTGATTCTTCTATTAGTGAGGTTTGAACGCACTGCCTTTGTAGCTTCATGCGTCGTGCTTAACCACCGCGCTACGGCGCTACGAACTCTCAGCTCGAAAATTGTGTGTGCTTGCTCGCGTGGAGTAATTATTAGTCATCGCCTTGAGGTCGTCGTAGATGACCATATAAGGTAGCGAATACGCGTAGCACGCGCACTGTCGCTGCGGTGAGTCACACTGAGCACTGAGTACCGAGACTAAACTTGTTGATTTTGATTTTTGTTTTTTGTTGTTTATTCACACATTATTTGATTTAATTCACTTCTGTTTTTTCCATCGTTTACACTGACCGTTTTCACTTCGGATAGTTTATATTTTAATGATAACTTTACGTAATTATAACTTGCAGAATTTTTTGCAACGGAGCTATCACTATTCGTGTGCGTGTAGCGGTACGCGCGCGCGCGATCTCTCACCTAAGTTTTCACGGTGAGATTTCTACAGAATCGACCGGCAGTTCTCTCCGTAAATGTTTATTAAACATTCACTAAACACTGTATGTTATACACTATGCAATCAATGATTGAGTGTTGTTCCGAGTCCAACGTCAGGGACTTCACACTACGTCGAAGCAATGCACGACATGACCGGACTTTTGGGTTTGCACTCATCGTGCAAAGCCACTTGACATGTGTCATGCAAACCATCTCTACGCAAAAAGACTATAAGGGCTCGATCCACAACGGAATCAGAGGGGCAATTCCCGTATTTTTAACAACGTTCGCAATCTCATCTCAGTGTCAATCTGTCAAAAATTGTATAGCGTTTACCTACATTTTTGACGTTTGATTGTCGCTGGCATGACATTGCGACTTGAATTTGAAGGTTTTTAGGTAAGAGAATTGGCCTTCTGGTGTTGTCGTTGTCAACAGACATAACAGATTTTCTCACGGACCACATTTGTCCATCAAAATCAACCGTGTGGATGATACCGACTACATCAAGGTCACGTCGCAGCCACAATGCAACCACCAGTGAGGCTGCGCACAAGCGGCTGGCCACATCGCAAACACAACGATATGTCTGTCTGCAATCACTAGCCACAACGTAACCATATCGCAACTACTAGCGACAACGCAACCACGTCGAAATTTTGTAGTTACCACAACGCAACTGCACGAAGCTCGTCATCTTCCTGCCCTTATCCCAAGTTACTTGAGGTCGGCAAAACACGTTTTCTTCCTCCATTCTCCCCTGTCAACCGTCACGCTATCATTCACTCCCTTCTCTTTCATGTCATTTCTCACACAATCCATCCATATTTTCTTAGGCCTTCCTCTGCCTCTCCATCCATCGACATGTATATTCATCACTCTTTTAGTCACATGCGTTTCGTCTCTCCTCATCACATGCCAAACGATTTCCTTTCAACTTTTCTGTCACTGGCGCCACTTTCAAACTTCCTCTTATATACTCAATTCTTACTTTATCCATTCTCGTCACTCCACACATCCATCTCAACATTCTCGCAGCGACACTATTCATACTCAACCATTGCTTCACATCATTTTGTCGCTGCGATGTGGTATGGTTGTGGTGTGATTGGGCCTAAATCGATATTCGAACAAGAAACTCTTCTTGATCGATTTAGGCTTGGCCAAATATTAAAAGTAAGTGATTTAATAGGCACGCAGACTACTCCTCGCATAATTCGACTTCTACTTACATAGACCACCTCCAATGAAGGCGAGGGTTTTCCCGACAGGGTCGAGCCCAGCCTGCACCTCACTGGTAGCTTGATTCTTGACGCCGGTAGCTGTGTCTGTGAGGATCGTGACGAACCCAGGATGCGCAGCCGCAGAGGAGAGCCATAGGGCTGTGAAGAAGGAGGCTAGTCGGGACATGTTGTCGGGTACCTGAGAATTAAGGTGATGTATTGAGATTCCTAGAATTTTTTCTTAGATATTTCCGTCTTTATCTTGCATTTTTAGTTTGACAATCGTGCGACACTGACAAAATTAATGCTTATCCAAAGCCCATGCTAAGGCCTCATTCACGGAGACGCGGCGCGTCGCGCGTCGCGTTGTGCGGCGCGACCCGCGCTGAATTCAAACATAGGGCGTTCTATGAGAGCGTTTACGGAGAAGCGATTAAGATTTCTTAGTCGGCGTTCGCACGATCGGAATAAAATCGCGGGATTTTATCGTTTACTCTCGTTGTTGAGCCGAGCGTTAAGAATGCAACCTAACAGAAACAGAGTGCATCCCAGCGCGACGAAAAACACACTGTTGGATTTTCAACTCCCGGCGCTAAGCAGAGAGTTGAAAATGCAGTGCGCGGTAAAATCTCGCCGCGATTTTATTACGCTCGTGGAAGCGGGGGTTTACACTTGACGGCCCGCAGCCCGCCCGCGCACCGCGCCGCGCGACGCCCCGCATCTCCGTAAATGAGGCCTAAGTAAGTAACGTTTTTAAATTCTGGTCAGTGATTTCGTTAGTTCGAGTTTTGAGCACTGGTTCAGATAAGTTTGTGGCGGTGACCGACCGACCACGGAAGATTGAACCGCCACTCCCCTCGTGCGGAGAAAATAAGCCACGCCCATCACACTACTATTTATTTTCAAGGTATCGACTTATTAGTTTTGTGTCCTGTTTATGCATTCGGTCAGTTCAGCGTCAATACGATGGTAAAATTTTTAAATTAAATAAAAATAAAATAAAAAAATTAAATTAGCCTGTTCAGCTTTGAAGGCTAGACAAGAATAATTAAATTAAATTAAATTAAATATCATTTATTTCAGGTAATTATTAAACCGATACAATACATACACATACTCTTAAATACCATAAGCATTAACATAATAACACAGATAGAATATAAAATACACAAACACAATAACTAAAAATATAATATTAAAAGTCTTTTGCCTCTCTTGCAAGATGGACGACACGGTACACAGCTTTTACAATTTCATTCCTACTCAGGGTTACCCTTGTGTAGAATGACACTCTGAGCTTACTTAGCAACGCGGAAAAGCCGGCAACGTTGCTCTCGGCGAACTTATCAGTCGCACTACACCGCCAGGGCAAGTTCATCATAGCCCGGTAAGCATTATTATACTGTACACAAAGAGTGTTAAACGCACTCCCGTGTACCGATACCAAAGTTGGCTGGTGTACAACGACTGACAGTAGGCTCTGAACAGCATCACCTTAACTTGATTCGAGCAGTGAGAAAAACGTCTAGTTAGCATATTGCTTCTACAAGTGATACTGCGTCTCTGTCGTTCCAAATCATAAACATCCGATAAGTTTTCTGATACAATATGCCCGAGATACTTAAATTTTGTAACTATTTTTAAATTAGTTCCACCTAAATTAATAGTTAGTATTACATCGGGGCCTTTCTTATATTTAAAAATCATAACTTCCGTTTTATTTACATTGTATGTCAGGTGGTGTTGAGTTGCGTAATTCTCACAGATGTTTATTAGTTTTCTGAGTCCGCTAACCGACGGACTGAGCAGCACCATGTCGTCCGCGTAGCTAAGGTTATTAACGCACACACCGCCAACTTGGAATCCGACTCTAGTGCTACTCAGCTCCTCGATCAACTGGTTTACATACAGGTTAAACAATACCGGTGACGTCAGACCACCCTGTCTCACTCCACTTATTAGCCTGTAAGTCTCCGACAGAGCATTATTCCACTTAATCTGATTTACTTGGTTAGCATACCAGAATTCTAAAATATTTACTATTTTCGGTGGTACTTCTGTTTTTCTTAATTTTTCCCATAATATATTATAATTAATTGAATCGAATGCTCGGCTTACGTCTAAAAAGCACGAGTAAACTATTGTATTACTATTTAAGTACTCGTAAACTGTATTTTTTAAAGCAAAGATAGCTAGATCGGTGGATGAGCCTCGTCGGAAACCAAACTGAGCGTTGTTTAGCGGTATGTTCTTTTCATTCAAATGTTTCATAATTATGTTTTCAAATACTTTAGAAAATATAGTGGCCAAGGAGATAGGTCGGTACTTTGATGAACTGGATACGTCACCGGTTCTGTTCTTATAGTAAATAGGTACATTAATCATATACAAGGACTGGTTTTCGACGGATTTGATTTTTTATTGTTTTGTATCATAATGTTAAAAAGGAACCCTTATGGAGCGACTCAGTCTGTCTGTCTATCTGTCTGTCATAGCTGCATATCTCAAGAACTACTACTAGTGCTATCAACTTGAAATTTGGAACAGTTAATACATGACGTTTACCGAACTATTTTCCAAATAAGAAAGAAATAAACAGGGAAAATAACAGGGACTGAAAGTGGGTCTTAACAATTCAAAGTGGGGCTACTAGGGCATGTGGGGTATCATATTATTATAAATGAACGCTATTTGCACATTCTCAAACATTTTTTTATTTTTTTAGGCCGCATAGTTTTTGACTTTTGATGGAAATTGTAAAAAAATACCGTTCCCCCCCCCCCCTCCTAACTCCGAAGTTTGCATAGAGAAAAACCTGAAATTATTCTATGTAATAGAAGTTTATGTAAAGATTACAGGAAAAATAAAACGATGTCTCTAAATAGCACACTCTTTCAGTAATCGGAACGGAACCCTCGCTGCGCGAGTCCGACTCGGCTCTTGACCGGTTTTGTTTTTTTCTGCATCTATTGCTTGTAACATAAAACTCACAGATTTAGCGATTTCTTCGAAAAAATTATATTCTCCCGTTTTTGCCTCCATCGCATTAATTTTTTTTTCACTATTTTGAAAACATTACAAGTAACAATACCACAAACACACTGCGAAACGAATTAGCAACATTATACTCGATGTTATTATTTATAATCGATTCACAATTAAAAATATATCGTAATGTTGTATTTGCGCTGTAAATAAAAACGTAACATGTGTTTATCTGTAATTTTAATTACAGTAAAGTAAAGTACAGTGTTTGTGTAATTAAGGTAATCGACATAGCTGACAAGCAATTAAGAGGAATTCTTATCGGATGTGAAATATGAACCAATCATTTTAATATTATTCCAGCTGTAATTGTACCAAGTGAAAATAATAGAGTACTTATCAATGAATCAATCAATATCTTTATTGTGGATCATGGTATGTAGGTACATAACACTGGTGTTTAATAATTAAATAATGATCAGCTTTTTTTTACTACTTAGGTATAATAATAATAATACCAGCCTATTACTGTCCCGCTGCAAGTAAAGGCGTAGCCATGACCAGGGTTAGGACAAAGGATAAGTACTTTTAATCCCGGTAATACGTTCCCGTGGGATAATTTCTGACTACCACGCGGGCGAAGCCTCGGGCAAAAGCTAGATGCTTTAAAAAAATAGATAACTTTGATGTGTATTCTTCTACAACTTTTTTCTTAGTTTTTCTTAAGGTACTCTAGCTTGCAGAACTCAATTTCAATCCTCTTTCAATTTGCCAATTCAACAACGTCCATTGCCTTCAAGCAAATTAATTTGTCAAAATGAAATGGATTGTGATTGTGAAGGAGTGACGTCAAGTTTTATTAGGGACTATGATAAGTATTCCTTTTATAACAATACTAGCTGCACCCCGCGGTTTCACCTGTGTAGACCGAGATAAAAAGTAGCCTATGTGTTAATCCAGGGTATAAGCTATGTACATACCAAATTTCATTCAAATTGGTCCAGCCGTTTGAGCGTGAAGAAGTAACAAACATACAAACACACACACACACTCACAAACTTTCGCCTTTTTAAGGTTCCGTAACAAAATGTTAAAAAAGGAACCCTTATGGTGTGACTCAGTCTGTCTGTCACAGCTGGATATCTCAAGAACTACTAATGCTATCAACTTGAAATTTGGAACAATTTTAGATGACGTTTACCCAACTATTTTGCAAATAAGAAATAAATAAAAATATTTATGTATTTTTTTTAACAGGGACTGAAAAGGGTCTTAAAAATTCAAAGTTAGGCTACTAGGACATGTGGGGTATCTTAAGAAAGAACGCTGTTTGTGCATTCTCAAACATTTTTTTATTTTTTTTTAGGCTGCATAGTTTTTGACTAATGATGAAAAATATAAAAAAAATACCATCCCCCCTCTTATCTCCGAAGTTTGAAATTATTCTATGTGATAGAAATTTGTGTAAAGATTACAGGAAAAATAAAACGATGTCTCTAAATAGCAGACTTTTTCAGAAATCGGAACGGAACCCTCGGTGCACGACTCCGACTCGCTCTTGACCGGTTTTATTATTAGTGACATTGATATTTTTTAATGGAGTTGCAAAAATATCGTTCTAGCTACAATAAGAAACTACGAATGAACTTATTTACTTTACATACGGAAGTTTTATACATAATTATCAAAAGCGGAAAACAAGATTTGAATAGATAGGTAGGTACTAGAAAAAAAAACCTGTTTATTATAAACTACCGGTAAGTAAGTACCTAAGTATAGTTTTTTATCCACCGTTACGAGTTTACTACGCAAGTAGCTTGTGTCAATTTTAAATATTTATTTTTTATTATTTTTATAATATTTAATTTAATATTATATTTCTATAGCTACACCACAGATTACTTCATAAGACTAGAGGTAGCGGGGACAATTTCTGTATTACCGTGTTCATCTCAATGGCGGGGTCCAGGTTTTCTCTCGATGTTTTTCTTCACCGATGTCAGTGATATTATATCTGGCAGATGATCAATTTGTTTTTGGGAATATACCGTACCTAGAGTCTGCAATATATGAGATATGATTATATTTTCTGATGAAACATTATACTATTCTTTTAAACGTAGCTTCATTCCTGTACCACGTGCTTGGCCATTTGCCAAATTACTTGATAAATACCTATAATTATGTCGTTATTACGATTACAATGCATTGCTCGTACGTATGTTAACAACACACACTACTTATTATAGCGACGCAAGTAATTATGGTTCACGGCATCATGTCTGTATTGCCAGCGTCGTCTCATTTCCTGAACATGTCTTCTATTTACTGAAAAACTCTATAACACTTAACATTAACTGGGGATCGAACCTAAACCTCTCTACCGGTGGCTGTGCCAGTCATTAACTAAACCCATGAAAGTTTTAACTAATGGTAAAGCCGATCTTAACACTAATATTAACGTAATATTAGAAAAACAATTTTTTTACACAGAGCTTCATAAAGCTCCATTTAAGTTACATACTAGCCACTTTGAATTTTAGTAAATTACTTAATTGATCAAAACAGTGAAGGAAAACAACGTGAGAAAACCAGTATATCCTAGAACCAAAAAAATTGGAGACATTTGACATTCACCAACCCGAACTGGGCCCGCGTGGTGGAGCTTCACATAGAGGGAGGCTTTGTTCCAGCAGTGGAAACGTTATAGGCTGATTATGCAGGCACTTAATTGATCGAATAAGAAGATAAAGAAGAAGCATTCAGCAAAAAAAAAGTTAGTCTTGCAAGTGTTAGATAAAGACGCGATATAAATATTTTGCAACACAAAAAGTAATATAATCAAAGTCGATAATGATAATGTAAGAGAAGTTTTACACGCGTGATCTATTTTCATAATGATAAGTATCGCCAAAACGAAAGCACTGAGTGATGAGTCTGAATTGGCTGAAAACTGAACAGATGGGCAATTCTCGTAACTAAAAACGTTCACAATCTCATGCCAGCGTCAATCAAATGTCAAAAATGCAGGTAAACGCTATACAATTTTTGACAGATTGAGACTGAGATGAGATTGCGAACGTTGTTAAAAATACGAGAATTGACCCTCAGTTTTCAAATGAAAAACTCATAAAGCAAATTCTTATATTTACAGACTTTAAATATCATTAATTTCTCAGCGCCAATGAATGTCATTAATTTTTCAAAAATGGCGGCAAATCAGAGGTAGTTTGCCTACATTCTATTTCTCAGGAATAGAATGCGACCGTACATAAAAATGAATGTGGGAATTACCCCCCTGTCCTTATTACGTGACACAGAAACACCATAATAAGTTAGCCACTTTTACTTACGACTTCGGTCTTCAGAATGAGATGTCAGTAGGTATATGGTCACTTGGCGAGCACTGCTGGCCTCTCTGACAGCGCGGGTCAGACTGGTTGGAAGGTACCCGCCTTCTTATTAATATCTTGAATCAGAGCTAACACGACAGATACTACACGTAGATAAACAATCTCAGTAGCAAATATTGCTATTTTTTTCTTACTTGTGTTAACTAGCGGTGGCTCGCGGCTCTGCTTCACTTGTGAACTGTCGGGGTAGCTGAAGACCTGTAGAAAAAGGGTACGAAGCTTTGCAAAAACTAATGGCAGAGTTTTTCATAGAGAAGGAAACAGGTAAGGAGTCTGTATGGGCTTTACACTCTATCTCATAAGTGTTTAAGTTTCTTTCACTTCGAAGATTGTTAATTACTTATTAACAATCTTCGAAGTACCTACCACTTGAATTTTTCTGTCTAATTTTCTAACATACCGAAATCGTGAAAATGCAGTGAAAACTTGACCCCTTTACCCTGGATCGTCGGAAGCACAGAGTACTTTATACTATACCTACTGAAAGTTGGAAGTTAAAAATGTGTGAGGATTCTGATTATGTTTTGATAATTATGTTAATTTGTTAAGGAGGATACTACCCTGGAGAGAAGGGTAGAAGGGAAGTGGGAAGGGGAGGGGGTGGTGCGGAGAGAGGTGGAGGGGAAGCGGTGAAGGTGTGTGAGAGGGGGTGAGAGGAGGGGGAGGTTAGCGGAAAGGGGCATATTTAACATCACTCTGCCGAGCAAAAAGTAAAAAAGTCAGAAAGAACGCTAAACGATAACGAAGCGGCGGCGGCGGGCGGGTAAAGCTCGCTATTATGACCTTGAGGTAACCTCGGCGCCGGGCAGGGTGGCGGGGAAGGGAAGGGCACAGAATGACTGAAATGGGCGTTCTCACTCCTTTTTATTAAGTCACAACTCACACCCATCCACTAAAAGCGCCTCGCCGACCGACATTTCACGTTAAGCCAACGGCCTTGTGCCCCGACACAACCCACCCCATTTGTCTGTGCTTAATTTTGAGCTGTTTTGGTTATATTTTGTGACTTCAACGATTAAAAGTTCTTTTTAGAAATCAAACTTCCCCTTCCTTCCTTTTCCTGCACAGTAACAGATTTTTTTTTTCTAATATTGATTTTAAGTACCTAGTCATTCGTGGATCTTTGACAGTCGTTACGGGTCGTCAGAAGCCCGAAAGTCTGACAACCAGTCTTACCAAGGGGTATCGTATTACCCAGTTACTGGGTTGTGGTGGTCAGATAGGCAGTCGCTCCATGTAAAATACTGGTATTCAGCTGGATCCGGTTAGACTGAAAGCTGACAAAGCATAGTTGGGAAAAGGCTAGGCAGATGATACCTACAAAGTGGTCCCACCAGAAAGACGCCCACTTCAAAAACATGGTTTGAATTTGGGTTTGAGTCGTTTCTGCTAAATTGGTTTCAACGTTATGTTCCTTTTAATTTCTAAAAAGCATCCAACTAACAAAAAACCGGCCAAGTGCGTGTCGGACCACGCACAATGAAGGGTTCCGTAGTTGAAAAGAATTTATCCCAAAAACAAACATAAGAGGCCGTACACGAAATTGATCATAATTGAAATGATCTTTCATCTTGTGCATTAAAACTTATAGAAATACAGTATTTTAACTGTAAAATGATGTCCATAAAATCACGTAAATCAGCGAAATCGGCAAAATTTCGTATACGGCCTCTTAACATAGCAATCCTAAAAAAAATATTTTTATGTGATAAAATTACAAATTGGACTTTTTCCTCTAATTGTGCTTGCTTCTTGCAGGTTAACGAGAAGTACCTTAGAGGTTTTGATTTACTTACGAGTATCATTTGTCGCATAAATGGCCGTATTTTTTTAATGCGTTTGTTAGAAGCTTGATTTTTTTAGAACTCTAAAAGACTATAGACCTACGTATTTGATATTAATTTCAACTTGATACCTCCACGCGTTACTGAGAAAAAAGGTCTTGACAGACTGACAACCTTGAAAATATCTGTTTTGTGACAGAATTACAAATTAACAATTTTTGGACTTTTTCCTTTACTTGTGTTGTGAGACCTTACTCTTTGGCTTTCATGATTCTAAGGCAACGGGAAGTATATACAGGGTGACTGGTAATTAGTGACCGATACCTAAACACATGATTGTGCTCATGATAACAAACAACTTTTACTATGGGACCAAACCTGAAATCGCGAAAAAAAAATCAGCTGCTCCATACATTTTGACGAGTTATGCGAACATGAATGTATGGAGCAGCTGATTTTTTTTGCGCGATTTCAGGTTTGGTCCCATAGTAAAAGTTGTTTGTTATCATGAGCACAATCATGTGTTTAGGTATCGGTCACTAATTACCAGTCACCCTATAGGTTTTCGAATCGGTTGAAAGAGAAGCAAAGGTATAAAGCCGATAAACAGCCTAATATGAAAAATAGAAAATTCAAATATTGAGTTTAGAACACAAATAAATGTTAATTTGTTCATAAACGTTTTTTTATTGTTTATAATAATAGTTTTTGATGATATTCTATTTATAAACATTATTTTAAATATTCAAAAAATATTAACGCCGTAAAGACGTATACAGTATGTTAACTAACAGAAGGCGTTCCCGTTAACCCGCAATAGTATAGCATCCATACATGCTAAAAAAAATATTACCATTCGAAAATAAAATGTTTTTATATTTTTTTTTATATTAAAATATTCACTAAAAATTTTAAATTGATACGTAAAAGTAACACTCTGTACACGCGTACTTGAAGGAAGGCAACTTTTATAATGGCGAAGTTGCCGTCCATCAAGTACGTGTTTCTTTTACGTATCAATTTAACATTTTTAATTAATATTTTAATATAAAAAAAAAATAAAAACATTTTATTTTCGAATGGTAATATTTTTTTTAGCATGTATGGATGCTATACTATTGCGGGTTAACGGGAACGCCTTCTGTTAGTTAACATACTGTATATCTCTTTGCCGAGATTTAAAAAAAAAATTCACCTCCGAATAGAGAGGAGCGTCACGCACCAGTTTCATTTTGGCACTTGGCACCGGCAAGTGCCAAAATGAAACTGGCGCGAGACGGTTGTGAATAGAAGCATTGAACCGATTTGGACTAAGTATAGGTATAAGTTATCTGTGGCAATTTTTATTCCCGCACACGTGTTGGAAAATGAGAAATTGCTCGCGTGTGAAAACCTAATCGTAGTGCAATATGAACCAGTTTTCGAGGAAGTGTATTGAAAAATAATCTATTTAAGCGAATTAATTTGTTATGTTAGGGTTTTTGAGTACCTAGTAATTCACTCGACATTAAATTTATTCTTCCTTATCGAAGTGTTCTGAAAAACGATATTGAATATTGATTCAATATCGTTTTTCTGAACACTTCGAATGGATAAACTCCTCAGAATTTCTTTAATCAACTCTAAGATGAGTATTTATGAGTGATGACGCAACCATTTATTATTTATAGAACATGATGACGATGACCACTAGAAGCCCTTGATCGTAGCATTTTAATTGTAGCATAGAATCTAATTAGCATAACATCATGACATTTTTATAATGTTTGCGGACATTGCAGGGTCGACGCTGGATTCCGGTTTAGGTGTTTTCTTAGAAAATTGATTTATACAACTTGTCGTTTTGCATCCGTATCAAATTTAAGGGTTAAAAGAACTTTTTCCATGGCACCAACATCGTAATCGCGTAAAAATATGCAGCCGTCCCATACATTTGCGTCGAGTAGGTATTGAAGTTTTCTATGGGACAGTTGAAATTTTTTTCGCGAATACGATGTTGGTCCCATGGAGAAAGTTATTCGGTTAGATGTTCTGTACCACATCCTGAAATTTGACGAGAAGCAAAACAACACGTTATATAAAAGTGATTGCGAAAATTTTTAAACGCATTTACCTATTAAATATTTAGCTCTTTAGATTTCATTTGTGAGAATTTTATAGGTTTCCCAATTAGCCCCAGGGCACTTAGAAGCCCATTCCACTTCAGCTTTTTATCTCGCTCGTGCGATACTGCTATCGAAAATACTAAAAGTTGTTCATAATAATGAGTACCTACAATGACCACTTAAGAGGTTTTGCGCATTTAACGTTACACGTTGTATTTGTTCAGGATAATTGAAACAACAAACATTAACTTGCTTATTATTTAATAAAGGTCATCTTGATTATTATTAAGAATGGTATAAAAACAATAATTGGATATCGGTACATCACAAAAATGTCTATTAATAACAATAATAGCACCTATGTAGGTAACATGTGGCTCAGTGAGTCTCCGCATGAGTTAAATAATTTTAAATATAAAAAAAATTGTTATTTAAGTACAGTCAACGAAATTCATTGTTTATCAAATTGACGTAGTGTGTCAATTTATTCAAAATACAACTGTCAAAGAATGACAGATAAGTTTTAGTATATATTCAAAATATAACTGTCGAAGAATGACAAATGTGATTTGAATATAGGTACAGGCAATCTAAGTTGGTAATTAATTTGGTAAACGATCAATTTCCTTAACTTTACTTGATAAATATGAATTAAGTAAGTATATTAAAAGCCATTTTTTGTCACAATACTTAGTAGAACTTAGAACTAACACAAGAAGATAACAATTTATACTTAAGCAGGTATATCGCCTAGTTTCGCACAAATCAATAACCAAGGGCTTATTTACTAGAATAAATATTTCAATTTGACAGCTTTTGATAGAAAAAATGTCAAACTGTCATATTTATTCTTCAGATAGGAGTTATCTGACTATTGAAAAATTTGCCCTAAAACAATTACATTTTAAATTAATAAATGATTCATTAATAGCTGCGAAATTTAACGTGAGTAAATACGAGGGGAACCTCCACGTAGCCCGCAAAAAAGTTTCTTACGTTTTTTGCAATTTGCAAAGTCAGTAAGTATTAGGTTGTATGTTGAGTAAAGTATGATTTGCGACCGAATCATATAATTATGTATAATTTACAAAATTATAATCATTAGAATCAGTAATACTCCTTAAGTTAGTCTAATTCTAAATTTCATGAAATAGTCATTAATTATGACTATAAAATAAAAACTTAGAGAGTTGTATTGATGATTTTAATGATCGTAATTCTATAAATTAATACAGATTCGTTACGATCGCGAATCATATTCAGAACAACATACAAGCTGATATTTGAATCACGGGATACCTGGAGCTTTCGCCTTTAATAAAAATAAGTAGATACATAAGTAAAATCTAAATTACGCAACGGCAATATTACATGGTTCAACCAAATTGATTTACATCGACAGATTTCTTAATGTCATAATGGGACTGCCTCATTGGTCTAGTGTCCTGGGTTCAATTCCCAAGTCAGGCAAGGTGTTGTTGGGTTTTTCTATCCTAGAATTTCTCAGTAGCAACCCGGAATGGTAGTATGCTCGTCCCCTATATAACATCGAAATGTGGACATTACTGTTATTATGGGAACCATGTAATATTGTAAAAATTAAAAAAGTATTCCGCATTTCAAGACACATCAAATCAGTTGGTAATACAAAAGCGGATTATAATAACGTAATAAGAATAACACAGGATCATCACCCACGTGATACAGTATCCTTGACAGCATTGGAGACGGCCGTCACTGCCGCAGTGTCTTTATACTTCAGCCCCTGGGCACCGATAGCGTAGGGCTCCTTGCCAAGTGTCCGAAGGTAGTACATACCCCTGGTGTTGGCAGGAGTTCCGTAACCCATAACACTGAAAAAAAGAAGACAATCAATCAGTCTGCCTAGCCTTTTTCCAACTATGTTGGGGTCGGCTTCCAGTCTAACCAGATGCAGCTGAATACCAGTATTTTACATGGAGCGACTGCCTATCTGACCTCCACAACCCAGTTACTGGGTAATACGATACCCCTTGGTAACACTGGTTGTCAGACTTTCGGCCTTCTGACGACTCGTAACGACTGTCAAAGATCCACGAATAACAGCCGGCACCAACGGCTTAACGTGCTTTCCGAGGCACGGAGGAGTCTCGATATTATGTAAAGATGGTATGATGTATGGTGGAAAAAAGAAGACAAATCATATAAATTTAAATGCATTAATCATAAACAAACATATCGTTTAGACATATGTTTATCGGTACAGCTCCTGAAGTCCTCAACACTTACCTCGTATCATCGTTGATACACTGTCCATGCCTGAACTTGTCGTTGTTCTTACACTTTACTGCTATGAACTCCTCAGGAGTCAGCACCGACTCGGCGTAGAGCTCCCAGACGCGGTTATGGTTGCAGACCTGCAGCAGGCATCCCGGCTGCTCCGAGCCACCGTTGGGCCAGAAATCTACGTGTCCTGCGAATTTTAACAAGATTTTTATTAGGCTGGCAAACAGATCGATGACTATCAGTAATAAAATGTTTAACTACTGGAATGGAAGACCCTTTAGAGGCTGGTATCATTCTATTTAATCAAAGATGATATGCTGAAAAAATATTTTGATGTTAGTAGCTTCCCTTATTCACAAGAAGCTCTGCTGCTTTTGAAACGACTGTTATATTCAACAATAGTGTCGTCCCGTGTAGTTGCCAAGCACAACGAGGAACACCACAGTGTCCACAACTCAATTAATACGGTTCATATTTCACTAACAACCTTTTCCAAGATAACATAATTTCATGACAAACACCTTGCTCGGCCTGAGACTGATTGATAACTAGGACTCAGTATAGGCCGCACCAATAGGTATCTTTAAAAATAGCATCACAAAATAACTTACCAATTTGTTCGTCCAATCCATAGACTCCTGCATTAGTATGTATGACATCAACGAAGTCAGCGTCCTTCTTGGACAGCCTCAGTTTTACGTCAACGTCGCTGAAGCACGGGCCGGCTGGGTCCAGGCCGGAGATCCTGCCGACGCGAGATCCCGTCAGCGAGAGGAATGTCTTGCCAGTGAACCCTGCGATGTGGCTGCCGAGACTGTGGCCTATCAGGTGGATGTTTTGGGGATCCAAACCAGCTGGAAAGAGAATATTGATCCTATTAATAAATAATTTGAAATTACTTCACGACCAAGTGAAGGATTCAGAAACACATTCCAATTTGTGTCCTAATGGAAAGCCATTGCGCGACCATTGATCCGCGTAAATGCCAATTGTGATTATAGGAGTGACTCCTATTCGACACGTGTACGTTTTACCGCGGGCAGTACGAACAACATTCGCGCGAACTTGCGATAGACGCGTAGTTGCTTTCTATTAGGACAATTTCAAAGATATCGTTGAAGAGTAATTACGTGGTTCATGATCATAGCATGGAGACACACACATCTGAGACACTGTCTACATTTCTACTATAAACACCATTAGACAATGCCGAACACACAATACCTCTTTAACCACATTGTGTGTGTGTGATAGTAATCATTTAGTTTCACTTTGTACAATGTAGAGTATTTAATAACCAACTGAAATATTTAGTTAGTTAGACAATGATTCAGCATCAAGACTGATAAACTCTTATGCGAATGACATCATGAAGTGGATATTTCTGAACTTACCATCTACCAAGGCGGCGAGAATGTTTCCGAGTTTCTCGCCTATGAACTGCACCATGGTGCTGGCGCGGAGGTAGAAGAAGGCGATCAGCGAGCTGGAGTCCAGACCCATGATGTTCACCTCACCTGGCAACACAACACACCCATATGAGTACTTTTGACAAGGTAAAAAGTGTAGAAGTAAAAGTAAAAATATGTAGTTATACCTGTCACAGTAATTAAAATTTTACCTCTGATATTGCATTACTTTCAAAATCATAGTGATCATGCTGGTTTTCTGCTGTCAGACGTAAATTAACTGTGTTAAGACTGTACCTACATATATTTACTACAAAGTCAGCAACAGCCGACTGTGCAGGAGCATCGAACGTACGAATGGTATGTACGGATGTTACTGCATAGGTGCTTCAAAATTAACATACTTTTAAAAATTTGATTCAGATTGTATCATTTAAATCGACAGTATAGTTTCGAGTGAAGGTTTACCATTGGATGCTTCTTGTTCAAAGAATGCATTGCTCATAGTCCGGAAGCTGCCGTTCCTCCACGAAGGGTTTTCGATGAAACCGTGCATGTAAATCTTGAGGGGAAGATCCGGGTGGAACCACCTCTCCTTGGGGATCTCTTCCGCAGCCGCCGTCAAGTTGTATTTGACGGATTTTCCGCTGTAGAAAATTGAAAATAACTCGTTAGGTTAATCGTTTATTTATTTTGCAATGCGACTACAAGATAAATCAAGAATCAATTGATCAATTAAAACTCGGCAAATTGACGTAGTATATCAATTTGTACTGTCTTAGACCCACAGCAATCATTTATATGGCATAGTTCTCACCTGGTCTTGAAGACAAGTGTTAACTTGCTCATATCCGGTTCCTCGTCATAGTTTTTGTATGCCACTCCCGCTATTGGCTTCACGTGTTTACCTGCGAAACAAAAAACATTAATCTCCGTTGCAATGACAGTAAACATTTACTGATTAGGTATAATCAGTAAATGTTTACTGTCATTGCAACGCCAGCAGGTCAAGCCACCCGAAACTGTCAAATTTTCCCAATCAACCTTGAACCTAATGCATTAGCAATAAAGATGAAAATCTATTAAAGAAATTTGACAGATTGTAGTAGCTTGATGTGCTGGCGTCTGCACTTATGTTTTTTATTTTGTTTGTATAAAACGTGTCAGTTTTCATCCTCGTCAAATTCTACTCTACGCAAATGTATGGGACGGCTGATTATTTTTTCGCGATTACGATGTTGGTGCCATGGAAAAAGTTGTTCGGTTTGATGGTCTGTTATATACCACACCCTTAAATTTGACGAGGATGCGAAACGACACGTTGTATTTAACTTATTGGACAAAACCACATTATCAAAGATTGATGGACGTTTTGAGAATTGGACATTTTGAGAATTGGAAATTTTGAGAATTGGACATTTTAAGAATTGGTAATTTTGAGAAATGGACACATTCAAGCCGTTGAACATTTTGAAAATTGGACATTCTAAATCTGAACCATCAAGACTTCTACTTACATAAACCGCCTCCAATGAAGGCGAGGGATTCCGCGACAGGGTTGAGTGCAGCCTGTGCCTCATTGGTAGCTTGATCCGTGACGCCGGTAACTACTTGCAAGATAGGCGAGAAGAGCGCCGGCTGCGCAGACGCAGAGGACAGCCACAGGGCTGTGAGGAAGGCGGCTAGTCGAGACATGTTGTCGGGTACCTGAGAATTAAGACATATTATTTATTAGTTTCGTGTCCTGTTTATGGATCCGTTCAGAGGGGCAATTCCCGTATTTATTGGCCTTCAGATCACTGTACGGGCAGTTTTTCCGTACACTGAAATGCAGTAAGCGAGACAGGGTAATAGTTGCCTCACGGGTTGTTTGTAACAGCGGTCATAACAGAAAACTTAACGGACGAATACGAACATTGATCGGCGCCGAAGAATCGCGAAGACAACACCCTCCCCAGGTGTTGCCTTTACGATTTTTTGACGCCGATCAATGTACTTAATCGTTCGTTAAGTTTTCTGTTACAACCAACCCGTGACACAACCTACCCGGTAGATTGTTGATGGGTACGAATCACACGGGATACTTACAGGAAATATAACCACTGTTTTGTGTCCGATGATTGACTGATTTATTAGAAAAACATTAAAATATATATACATAATGTAGGTGAGTTGTGGTGGGCGCGATAGCTTAATCAGCTAATATAAACAAGTAATCAGTGAATAAGCAAATGCTAGTTCAGGTAAAAACTAAAACAATACATTTCATGTGGCGATGCTCGTACATCTGACAACATTAAAAAAAAAACCGGCTAAGTGCGTGTCGGACCACGCACAATGAGGGTTCCGTAGTTGAAAAGAATTTATCCCAAAGACTTAACGCTGAGTTGAAAAACATGTTCTCCCATACATTGCTATACGTCACGGACAATTCTCCAACTGCATATTTAAGTTTGTATTCGCAAAAAACTATTCATAAACATAACATCACGCCTTGTTTCCCCGAAGGGTTGGGCGGAGGTGTACCTGTAGTACACCCACATTTTGCCAGAAAAAGAAAACTAAAAACTTTTTTTATGTGATAAAATTACAAATAATCAATTTTCAGACTTTTTCCTTTACTTCCTACCACCTCGTGAGACCTTGCTTCTTGCCAAATTTCATGATTCTAGGTCAACGGGAAGTACCCTATAAGTTTTGATTTACTTGCGAGTATCAAAATATGTTGCATAAATCGCCGTATTTTTTTATTGCGTTGACTTAGAAGCTTGATTTTTTTTAGAAATCTAAGGTACCATAGACTTACGTATTTGATATTAACTTCAACTTGATACCTCTACACGTTCCTGAGAAAAAGGGCATGACAGATGAAGTACTTAAAAATATTTTTTTATGTGATAAAATTATAAATTAACAATTTTCGGACTTTTTAACCGACTTTTCAAAAACAAAAAGGAGGAGGTTATCAATTCGTCGCGTATATATTTTTGTATGTACTAAGCAATTTATACTCGTTACAATGCATATGGTGAATTGGAGTTCATCGTGACGTCACCATCAGTTCCAGTTTTCCTGGTTCCTTACAACTCCTCAACTATTAACGTCCTTGTGTCGGGAAAACAATATTTTATAAAAGGTGACGAGCAGTTGACATTAGGTTATTGTAACTTAGATAAATTACAAACTGACCTGCTAAAAAGTAAATAATAAAAGACTTTTTTATAAAAAAAACAACCGACTTTCAAAAAATCTACAAAGTGAAAAATAACTTTAATTTTGGAAGTCGGTGGCAAAAAACTAAAATGCAAATCTAAAGACACCGACTTCCTAAATTAAAGTTATTTTTCACTTTGTAGTATTTTTTGAAAGTCGGTTGTTTTTTTTTTGTAAAAAAGTTTTTTTTATTGCGTTAATTTAGAAGCTTGATTTTTTCAGAACTCCAAGGGACCACTTACGTATTTGATATGAATTTCAATTTGATACCTCCACACGTTCCTGAGTAAAAGGGCCTTGACACATGAAGTACTTAAAAATATTTTTTATGTGACAAAATTATAAATTAACAATTTTCGGACTTTTTCCATTAGTTGTGCTGTAAGACCTTGCTTCTTGCCAAATTTCATGATTCTAGGTCAACGGGAAGTACCCTATAGGTTTTGATTTACTTGCGAGCATCAAAATATGTCACATAAAAATGGCTGTATTTTTTTATTGCGTTAACTTAGAAGCTTGATTTTTTCAGAACTCCAAGGGACCATAGACTTACGTATTTGATATTAATTTCAACTTGATACTCCACGCGTTCCTGAGAAAAAGGGTCTTGACAGACAGACAGACAGACGGACAACGAAGTGATCCTATAAGGGTTCCGTTTTTTCCTTTTGAGGTACGGAACCCTAAAAACAGCCAAGTTCGTGTCGGAGTACGTACAATGAAGGGTTCCATAGTGGAAATGAATTTATCCCAAAAAAAAAACATTTAAACATTGTAATACCAAATAAAAAAAATGGGATTAAATTACAAATTAATCATTTTCGGATTTTTCCTTTACTTGTGCTGTGAGACCTTTGCTTCTTGACAAATTTCATGATTCTATGTCAACGGGAAGAAGTACCCTATTTGATTTACTTGCGAGTATCAAAATATGTAATAAGTAAATGGCCGTATTTTTTTATTGCGTTGACTTAGAAGCTTGATTTTTTTAGAACTTCCAAGGGCCATAGTATATTAATTTCAACTTGATACCTTCAAGCGTTCCTGAGAAAAGGGTCTTGACAGACTGACAGACAGACAGACGGACAACGAAGTGATCCTGTAAGGGTTCCCTTTTTTCCTTTTAATGTACGGAACCCTAAAAAACTACAAGTAACAAGTAATAACGCATTATCAAAAGTTAGTATGTAGTCCCATCATAATATACCTAACAAAAATGTTCCTATCCAAATATCTAAAAACAAACTGACAGCATAATGAATTGATAAGTGTTATTATTCTATTAATGTTTTTTTAAATGACATATTTGACATTTTGTAATTCCTTAATATTGATATAAGTAATGCTCGTTTCAATTCTATCATTTTTAAATTTAATTTTTGACTACTTTAATTTAATGACGTGTTTTTTTTTTGGTTAACAATAAATTGGACTCCGATAAATTAACTGAACAAATTGGACTAAAAGTATAATTTACCCAGATATCCTACTACCCATTTAATCTACACTAAAGCATCCAAAACAAATCTAGGACTAAACTCACCTCTCAATAGGCTCAGCCGAGAGATGAATTCTTCTATAAAATCCTATCCTGATGTTGACATATATCATGACTCCGTAAATATCTTTAAAACCCAAATCTTGGGGTCCCTAAGCACACAACCTACGCCGTCTAAAGATTAATTGTTTAGTATGTAGGTAGGTATTTCGTGCAACCTCTGTAACTTATCTCTTTTATCATTTTATTATTTCTGTTTATATAGTTTGTTACCACATAATTTTTATACTTTTCGTTTTTACCCGTTATCATTGTATTTGAGAATGTTGGTTCACCTGTTATTGGCAACTGTGGCAGCCTATTACTTTTTAGCTACTATTATTTGATGTGTTGCATACCGAAGCTGTTGTTGTACCTTTTTAAATAAAATAAAATAAAATAAAATTAAGAAATCGTCCAATAACGTCTTTCTTATTCCTTTAAGTTAAGGGAAAAACACATAATTCGCGTGTTCTTTAGTCAGCACTTTCACTACAGTTTAGGTTTGCATGGCATAAAGGTATTAAATAAATAAATAAATATCCTTGGATTGGACATTTCACACATTTTCACATTTCCTGTATTAGATTGTACAGGGATTACAAAACTTCGTAAACAGCTCTATTTTATGTAGTTACCTACTTTCGATGCAAATAAATGATTATGACTATGTTTAAAAGTAAGAAAGTAAGTAAAGTTTGTAAAGTAAGTTATTAGAATGTTCTGTGTTCGCCGCTGAATGGTACTGGCCATGTTTCGCTCTCCACTTTGTTGCTGTTAGGAAGATGTCCGATGACGTCTTCTATTGTCTGGACATCTGCCTTTATTTGTCTATCCTTAGAAAGATGCCGTTGAGTATGAACAGGCGGCCTACTCCGCAAGTCCGTCCGTCTTTCCGTCCGTCTGTTCATCCGTCCGTCTGACATTACGATCCATCAAAACAAGTGTAAAAGTTAATTTTTCCGGACGGGCAAAAACACATCGGGAGTAGGGACAACTGGCAAATCATGTTGTCATTCATACTTCGTTCGGGCCCCGAACCAATGATCCATCCGTAGGTGATACGGAGTAGGAAGCGCCCGTAACGAATGCCGAAACTACGGGCTTCGTGCTTAGGGAGTAGGCCCCCAGGTACCATTTCAATCTATCCTTGTGAGCTTGCGTTGACACTCTGCTTACTTGAGGTAGACGGAGCCAACGTATTTTTAGTAACTTTTCCCAACTAGGTATGTTGGGGTCGGCTTCCAGTCTAACCGGATGCAGCTGAATACCAGTATTTTACATGGACCGACTGCCTATCTGACCTACACAACCCAGTAACTGGGTACAGTAGTACCCAACTGATAAGGCGCGTCGTGAATCTTCGTTCGCGCAGAAAAGAAAGTATGGCTCCGAAGATTAACAAGATTGCTTAAAACTTACAATCAACCTTAGATCACTACTATAAGCTTAAGGTTCATAACTGCAGCTGTTAGTTCCGCGTCACTGGCAAGTATGTCGGCTGACTAACATCATGGCGGCAGCTGCCGACCAATAGCGGTACAGGAAAAAGAAGCGCGGTGCGTAGAGCGTGCCGATTGGTAAATAGCATTTCCCGCGTGAAAACTCATCTTCTGCGCAGGTACCTCGGTAAGCCATATCAGTTGGGTACTACTGTAATACGATACCCATTTGGTAAGACTGGTTGTCAGACTTTCGGCCTTCTGACGATCCGTAACGGCTGTCAAAGATAGTAATTATATTTTTGACGCGGACCGTAGGTACATAATAGTACGTAGGACTATTTATTACCAGGTCACCATCACCCCACGCATCAGAGCGGTTCATACTTAGACCACATTATTCTAAAATCAAAAAATCCATCCAAAACATTGGTTAGGTACCTACTCTTCGCTTACGGATCATCAAGCGGTTTTAGTAACACTACAAATAAGTTTACCTAGCAAAAGCTGCATGCGTAGCGACCAAAGTCCAAACCTAGAAAATGCCACACGCGGTATTAATTTTGACCCTGTTTGTAATTCAAATGATGCAAATATTTCTTTAAACACTTTAAAGTAGGTATTTTATAGATTCGCTACAATGCGCAATAAGGAAAAAAACTGGTCAAGAGCGAGTCGGACTTGCCCGAGGGTTCCGTTCCGATTTCTGAAAAAGTGTGCTATTTAGAGACATCGTTTTATTTTTCCCGTAATCTTTACATAAACTTCTATCACATAGAATCATTTCAGATTTTTCTCTGTGCAAACTTCGGATATAAAGCCCGCCCCCCTTATATTTTTCATCGATATCAATTGATCGGTATTTTTTTTTACATTTTTCATCAAAAGTCGAAAACTGTGCTGTCTAAAAAAAAAATAAGAAAATGTTTAAGAATGTGTAAATAGCGTTCTTTCATATGATACCCAACATGCCCTAGTAGCCCCACTTCGAATTTTTAAGACTTGCAAAATAGTTGGGCAAACGTCATCTAAAACTGTTCCTTTCAAGTTGATAGCATTAGTAGTTATTGAGATATCCAGCTGTGACAGACAGACAGACTGAGTCGCACCATAAGGGTTCCTTTTTACCATTTTTAGGGTTCCGTACCTCAAAAGGAAAAAACGGAACCCTATAGGATCACTCGTGTGTCTGTCTGTCTGTCCGTCTGTCACAGCCAATTTGCTCCGAATCTAATGGACTGATTAAGTTAAAATTTGGTACACACATGGATTTCTGTGACCCAAACACGATCGGCTAAAGAAAATAAATGAATTTTGAATATGGGGGTCACTTTTAGGGTGCCAATAAAGAAAATTTTAAAAAAAGTTTTTCAAACTGTACCGTGTGACATATCAAATGAAAGGACTTACTATGAGGGTCTCAAATATATTTTTTTTATAATTTTAAAATAAATAGTTTTAAAGTTATTTAAGAAAATAGACGAAAATGGACCATTCATTTCGGAGATAAGGGGGGGGGGGGCCCTTATCTCCGAAACTACTAAACCTAAAATTTTGAAAAAAATACAGAAAATAGTTCTATACTTGTAGGTTACAGGAAAACCTATAAGAAGTTTGTAATCTTAAAATAAGATGGTAAATCTCTCAATATTGTGAGTGTCAACTTACATTTACTGTTAGAATGCATGGGAGAACATGTTTTTCAACTATAATGTTAAGTTTGTTCTTGGCATAATTTCATACCAACTACGGAACCCTTCATTGTGCGTAGTCCGACACGCACTTGACCGGTTTTTTGAACCCTAAAACTATACTATAATGTTATCAGAATATTTATCGATACTTACTCAATTTTTCGTTTGTCATGATGATAATTTGATTCCCTCGTAAGTATCTACTTTTGTGTTAACCTATGTTTACATAGGTTAGCTTTAGGTATAATGTACAAATATGATTTTTCTCATAGTTGTTAATAGATTATTTTTATATCAGTTTTACTAAGGTTTTACTTAAATTTTTAATGTCCCATCATCATTCGCCCTTATCCCATTTTATTTGGAGTCGGCGCAACGGGTTGGTATCAGAATGACTGTATCGCAAATTGACCACGTCGCTCTTAGTCCAAATCTCAAAATGTCTAAATCTCAAAATACCTAAGTCGCAAAATGACTACATCGCTTTTAGTCCACATCTCATAATGTCTGAATCTCAAAATACCTAACTCGCAAAATGACTACATTGCAAAAAGTCCGAACAGTTGTGTAGGCACTTATACAGGGTTGATATCAGAATGACTGGATACATCATCATTCATCATTATCATCTACCTAGCCTTTTCCCAGCTATGTTGGGGTCGGCTTCCAGTCTAACCGGATGCAGTTGAATACCAGTATTCTACATGGAGCGACCGACTATCTAACCTCCAGAACCCAGTTTCTGGGTAACACGATACCCCTTGGTAAGACTGGTTGTCAGACTTACGGGCTTCTGACGACCCGTAACGACTGTCAAAGATCCACGAATCAAATCAAATCAAATCAAATTTATTCAAAAATATATAAGGACTAACGATAAATACAGTTTTCCTTAAATCTATGGCAAGTTCACCCATGACTTGTGCCTGAACTAGGTAATCCTGTGTTTCAGGCGATTGGAGGTAACATTAATTGATTAAATAATCATAATTATCTTATTGTTGCATAAATGTAAAAAGGTGTATAAAAAATATAAAATTATATAATACTACTTAACAATATTTACGCATATATATAAGCACAAATAATAACTTCTCTGTATCTTCATAGGACATAGATTGAAGAGCTTCCATAAGGAATTTCTTGCAGTTACTATTATTTAAGGAGTAGATGTTTCCTTTTTCATTTAGCCTATTGTAGAGTAGTGGTCCGAGGTACATGTAAAATTTAGCTGTGAAAGCATGATTTGTACTTTTTTGAGGGCAAACTATATCTTTCCGTCTCCTTTTTGTTAAATCAGTGCTGTATGGAAGCGCTGCGTGTTGTTTTAGTACAGTGCTCATTATAAACAACTGTCGAACTGTTAGTACTTTCGAATGACAGCCGGGACCAACGTCTTCATATGTTTTCCGAGGCACGGAGGGGTGTTGGTATGTAAAGATTATGGTCACGCATCCACGGACCAACCGCGACAAACGTAGCTTAACCTGATCGATTGACCCGTGCGGCTGGTACTTACCCGCAAAGACCTTTTTTTTTTAAGTAAGTATAAGTAATACATAATTATATTACCTAAAATAGGTGATTTTAACATTTTTGTCTGTTTATAGGTTTGTCTGTTTGTTCAAGCATCAAAATGAACCGATTTGGTTCATATATATAAGCACATACACAACTGTTCGGACTTTTTGCGATGTAGTCATTTTGCGAGTTAGGTATTCTGAGATTTAGACATTAAAAGATGTGGACTAAAAGCGATGTAGTCATTTTGCGACTTAGGTATTTTGAGATTTAGACATTTTGAGATTTGGACTAAGAGCGACGTGGTCAATTTGCGATCCAGTCATTCTGATACCAACCCGGCGCAACATGTCCCTTTTTAGGGTTCCGTAGCCAAATGGCAAAAAAACGGAACCCTTATGGATTCGTCATATCTGTCTGTCTGTCTGTCTATCCGTCCGTATGTCACAGCCACTTTTTTCCGAAACTATACGAGCTATACTGTTGAAACTTGGTAAGTTGATGTATTCTGTGAACCGTATTAAGATTTTCACACAAAAATAGAAAAAAACATGGGGACCAAACCCATGCTCTCATACTTAAAACTGAAACTCAAACATTTTTTTTTCATCAAACCCATACCTATGTGTGGGGTATCTATGGATAGGTCTTCAAAAATAATATTGAGGTTTCTAATATAATATTTTTTCATAGTTTGTTTAAGGAAATCTCCAAACGGCTTGTTGACACTTCCCGTGACCCAAGGGCTGGCTTTTACTCTTTGGCCAGAGGCTTAGCATTGCCATACAACGTGGCAATGCCGTCAGTCTCTTGGGTACTCTACCAGTCGACAGCGATGCGGAGGAATTTTTCGACGCCATGTTTTAGTTTTTTATTAGTTTTAGTTTAAGATATTGTATTTTTAAGTTATACTAAATAGATGAATTTAAAAAAAAAAAAAAAAATTCTAAACTGAATAGTTTGCGTGAGAGACACTTCCAAAGTGGTAAAATGTGCCCCCCCCCCCCCCTGTAACTTCTAAAATAAGAGAATGATAAAACTAAAAAAAATATATGATGCATTACCATGTAAACTTCCACCGAAAATTGGTTTCAACGAAATCTAGTAAGTAGTTTTTTTTTTAATACGTCATAAATCGTAAACCGCAATTTACCTTTCATTCAATCAACTCAAATATAAAAATTAAAAAAAAACATTTAATTTCATAAACCTTATGCATAAACCGTGAACCATTATTTTCTAATAATAAATCTGTAATAGGTGCCTAACGCGGCGTCCTAGGTGGGCGGTTGAAAGCGAACGCGATTATGAAGCGGTGACACGCGAATTCAACGCGATGCGTAGCGACGCGGCGGCTATGTCCTACGTGCACGTGAATCGTCTCGCACAGTGCAGTGTCAGTTCAGTGGGCACTGACGATGACGGCACCGCATCCAGTTCGCGCGAAAATATCAAGCCAACTGATCGCGTTCGCTTCATTTCGCGCCGCTCCGCACCGCACCCCACAAGCGTTTGGTCACGTAGGCCACCTCAATAGGTTTCGACTGTTTGTTGTTTTCGCGCCGCGCCGCGCCGCTTCGCGTTCGCGTCTAGATCGCTCACGCAGGACGCCGCGTAAGTAAATAACAATTATAATTCGCGCGGGGCGTGCTTGTCTTGCAAAGGAGTGTATATGGCACGGAACCCTTCGTGTGTGAGTCCTTACTTTTCTATTTTTCGTCATCTCGGTAGTCACTCCCTTTCTAGCCATGTCATCTTTCACACAGTCCATCCATCGTTTCTTTGGTCTTCCCCTACTCTTATAGCCATCCACTTTCATACTCAAAACTTTCCTCACGACATTTTCCTCATTCCTCCGCATCACATACCATGACAACCGATTTCCGCACAATTTCTCAGTCACCACTTTCACTTTCACTAATGTCCCAATGTAACCAGGGACCGTAATAAGTCTTTCGAAGAGTAAGCCGTTTATGAGGTTACCTTTATCATGTGTAACTCCTTGAATGGGTTTTAGCCTTGAAACCCAGTAAAAGGGTTATCCTTTCAATATGAATAACCCATTGAATGGGTTCTATACTTGAAACCCAGTGAAAGGGTTACCCCTTCATTAAGATAACCTATATAATATAAATGTTTTGTACGGTTAACCATATTATTAGCAATTTGTAACGTATCGAGAGATCATATTACATTGCTCCGAGTCGGAATTTTACGCTGTTACCGTTTTAAACAGAGTTAAAGCTTAACCCTTTTGAACGGCTTAATTTAAGCCGTACAAAAGGGTTACCCACATCGTATGGGTTTTTGATTAACTGCTTAGAAAAACCCTATCGTAATACCTTTCAATGGATAACTGAAATAGTCCTTTAAAGCCATTCGAAAGGGTTACCCACATCGTATGGGTTTTTGATTAACTGCTTAGAAAAACCCTATCGAAAACCCTTTTAATGGGTAACCAAAATGGTCCCTGTTTGAACAAACCTAGATCGGGCGGGTCACTACCTAATATTCAATTCCGAACCATCATTTCTTGCACCTGAAATGTTTATTATTAGGTTGTGATGGCTCAGGGCTTAAGGCCCCGCCTCTCTGACATCGGTGAAGGAAAACATCTTGAGGAAACCTGGGCTTTTGGTTAATATAACTAAGTCTGACATCGCCAACCCGTCTTGAGCAAGCAATGGAGCAACATGTCCTGAGGTGCTTGAAGGGTGGAGAGGCATTCCACGGCTCTCAGAACAATGCCGGAGATACGGTCAAGATCCCTGCCTGAAAACCTGGAAATACCAGCCAGTATTCCTGGCCTAGAATACTTCCTTCCTCCGAGCACTTTTGCTCTTGCAAATCTCCACTCCATTTTTAGGTTTCTAAACCTGAAGGGTACCAAAACCCTTCGGGTATGGAAACCTAAAAATAAACCGGTCAAGTGCGTGTCGGACCACGCATAATGAAGGGTTCCGTAGTTGGGATAAATTTATCACAAGAAAAAAACTTCACATTGTAGTTGAAAAACATGTTCTCCCATACATTCAGTATTGAGAGATTTACCATGTTATTTTAAGACCACAGACTTCTTATAGGTTTTCCTATAATCTACAGGTAAAGAACTATTTTCTGTATTTTTCAAAATTTTAGGCTCAGTAGGTTCGGAGATAGGGGTGGGGTTAATGGTCAGTTTTCGTCTATTTTGTTAGATAACTTTAAAACAATTTATTTTAAAATTATAAAAAAAATATTTGAAACCCTCACAGTAAGCCCTTTCATTTGTTACGTCACACGGTACAGTTTGAAAAACTTTTTTTTTATTTGTCCCCACAAATGTGATCCCCATTATTCAAAATTATTTTTTTTACTTTACCCGTTCGTGTTTGGGTCACAGAAATTCATATGTGTACCAAATTCCAACTTAATCGGTCCATTAGATTCGGAACAATTTGTCTGTGACAGACGGACAGACAGACACTCGAGTGATCCTATAAGGGTTCCGTTTTTTCCTTTTGGGGTACAAAAACTTAGTTATAAAATAAATATGTCACGTGTATGTGTGACACGGTTGGCGCAGTGGTTGAGCGATTGACTGCTGCGCAGCATGTCGCGGGTTCGATTCCCGCACGGAACAAATATTTGTACGACCTACAAGTATTTATTCCGTGTCTGGGTGTTTTTCTATCTACATATTATATGTATATATTTACAAAAAAAAAAAAATGTATATAAGTAGTTTATCAGCCATCTCGTTACCATAACACAAGCATTAGGTTGCTTAGCTTGGGACTAGATGGCGTTGTGTGAAATGTCCAAGGATATTTATTTATTATTTATTTATATGTAGGTATTTGATTGTCAGTATTATGCTAATCACATTTAATTGAATTTTTGCAGTAGGTCTTCGATGAGTGGCGTGAATATTGTGTTGCGCAAGCTTGACCTCGTTACCTTTGCTCTTCGTTGGTTGTGAAAATACCTTGTTTTGGTATGCAGTTATTATAGCTCGTGGCTAAGTAATAACAGCCGCACGGGTCGATCCATCAGGTTAAGCTACGCTTGCCGGGGTTGGTCCGTGGATGGATGACCATCTTTACACACCGAGACTTCTCCGTGCCTCGGAAAGCACGTTAAGCCGTTGCTCCCAGCTGTCATTCGTGGATCTTCGACAGTCGTTACGGGTCGTCAGAAGCCCGAAAGTCTGACAACCAGTCTTACCAAGGGGTATCGCATTACCCAGTTACTGGGTTGTGGAGGTCAGATAGGCAGTCGCTCCATGTAAAATACTGGTATTCAGCTGCATCCGGTTAGACTGGAAGCCGACCCCAACATAGTTGGGAAAAGGCTAGGCAGATTTATATTGGTATGCAGTTATTATGAAGCCAGTATGCGGCCACCATACTTGGTGACCTATTAAGTGGGATGCCTTAGAACTTGAAGCGAGGGTCTGACCAAGATTATGTCTGGACTTTAAAAGAGACTGTGACCTCTGAGTTTGTTTCGGCGTTTCTTGTCAGAGTAGTCAGACAGGAAACGTCGACCTCATCTAGTTTAAAAAAAATATGTTTGACGTGTAAAAGTGTTTGTACAAACCTACTTACAGAAATAAATCATTTATCATTCATCATTGGTCTCATCTCGAGCTAATCGTTATTAAAGCTACTTGATTTGCGCGACTGCTTGAGGCTTTGGTTATCCCATTCGAAGTTGGTTTTCATGGGTATTCTAACTTCGTATCGCTCATTTTGTAGCCTTGTTAGGGTACCGTACCTCAAAAGGAAAAAAAACGGTACCCTCTTATAGGATCACTCGTGTGTCTGTCTGTCTGTCGGTCCACCTATCACAGCCAATTTGCTCCGAATCCAATGGACCGATTAAGTTGGAATTTGGTACACATATGAATTTCTGTGACCCGAACACGGACGGGTAAAGTAAATAAATTAGTTTCGAATGTGGGGGTCACTTTTGGGGTGCAAATAAGATTTTTTTTTTAAAAAGTATAGCAAACTGTACCGTGTGACATATCAAATGAAAGGGTCTTACTATCAGGGTCTCAAATATTTTTTTTTTATAATTTTAAATAAACTGTTTTAAAGTTATTTAAGTAAATAGACGAAAATTTACCATTCCTCCCTTATCTCTGAAACTACTGAGCTTAAAATTAAAAAAAAAAAACAGAAAATAGTTCTTTACCTGTAGCTTACAGGAAAACCTACAAGAAGTCCGTGGTCCTAAAAGAACATGGCAAATCTCTCAATATTGTGAGTACAAACTTACATTTACCGTTGAAATGTATTGGAGAACATGTTTTTCAACTGGGATTAATTTATCCCAACTACGGAACCCTTCATTGACTGTGCGTGGTCCGACACGCACTTGGCCAGTTTTTTGTTATGTCAGTATAGCCTCTCGCAGTACTCCTCCTCAACGGCCTTTTTGTATGATGTTATCTCTTCAATTTCCCAAAAGCGAGATATATCGTTAGTGTTTACGACGACATGACAGCAACGTATTCGTGTTTCCAACTAATACCCAGCCGAGCTTGGTTTGTCAAGTGCTATAGGTGCGTCCATGTTTCCAACTAATACCCAGCCGAGCTTGGTTTGTCAAGTGCTATAGGTGCGTCCATGTTTCCAACTAATACCCAGCCGAGCTTGGTTTGTCAAGTGCTATAGGTGCGTCCATGTTTCCAACTAATACCCAGCCGAGCTTGGTTTGTCAAGTGCTATAGGTGCGTCCATGTTTCCATGAATGATACTGCTCATGAAAATATCGCCACATACCCCAGAGTCAAGTAAAATGCCAATCGCCCTTGATAAGATGAAATGTGTGTCGGCCAGGTTGATATTTTTTATGTGAGGCCAATCTTATTTTTCGAAGGAGTAATTAGGCAGAGTGTTGATTTACCTCTCTAAAACTGGTAATCTCCGTAAAGGAACTCTGGCTGGCAAACGTTCCGACACTTTGAGTTGTGCTTGCGCCGCGGATGGCCAAGTCGTTGCACAGCTGCAGATTCTGTTATGAGGTTCAGTTGGGTGTCTTGGTCTAGAAGACATCTTTTACGATGTTGTATTCAAGCATCTTGGCCATGTGGTGACCGAAAATCTTGGAGATGATGTGGACATGGAGAGGGAGCGCAGGGCATTGTCAGAACATGCTGGTCCGCAGGTTCGCTCGATGTACAGCCGCGGTGAAAGTAATCTTATTGAAAGCGTTACACATATCTCTACTCAGCGAGCCTGTGGTTCAGAATGTACCCAAAGGACTTACAATTATCTGCGCATTCAGTTTAACAACGCCTACAGGGCGCTGTTATGTCGCGCACAGACGGCTTTGATGCCACCTGGCGTAAAAAGACCGCCTCACTGCTAAGCAGATTGCGCGGGAGCAGTAACAGCATCCTGAAGGTGACAGGCAATAAGCTGGACAGCCCGCTGGTGTGGAGCCTCACCCAGAGGACTAAGTGTCTCTTAGTTATTAGGTACTAATATAGTTTTTAAGTATAAACTAACAATATAAATCTAAATGTAATGGATCATTGGCAGTGGCAGATTTGCCCTAAGGCCCAGTAGGCCCGGGCCTAGGGCGGCCAGATATTAGGGGCGGCCAATCTGACAAAAAAATCACTGATGATAACAAGAAATGACTGAAAGTACCTAAATATTCTAAAGGCTAGCGCACATTATGGCGGGCCGCTCTGCATCGCATCGTATAACAATAATCTTCCTAAATCACTTTCGTACATCTAAATACACAGGGTTACTGGTTATTGACCAATATCCTCTTAAGGGGTCACTGTACTCATCATTATGAACAACTTTTACTATGGGACCACACCTAAAATCGTGAAAAAAAAAATCAGTAACTAACTAGCAGATATTAAAGATACAGATACTAAACTGAATCGATTTCGATAAAGTTGGCAATAAAGTAAATTCATTAATTAGTCATCATGGGTGCTGAGAAGGCGGCTGTTACTTACTACAATATGGCCTGAGGCCTAAGGCGGCCAAGTCTGCAAACCCGCCCCTGATCATTGGCTATCTGAATATAGTTATTTATGCAACTGACGTATAATAAGCGGTATTAAAACACGAATGTGGGTTTATCACACGAGGCGAAGCCGATTGTGATAATAGTATCGCAGGAGTGTTTTAATACCTAATTAAGTACAGTTGCATACAAGACTTTATCTTCATCCATGTTATCAATCCTCTATAAAAGGTTCTGAAACAGTTTTTTGCAATACTAATACTCGTATCGAACATGGCGGCCGGCGTCATAGTATACGACGTGAATTCAAATAAGTTCTTTTTAGGGTTCCGTACCAAAATGGTAAAAAAGGAACCCTTATGGTGTCACTCAGTCTGTCTGTCTGTCTGTCTGTCTGTCTGTCACAGCTGGATATCTCGAGAACTACTAATGCTATCAACTTGAAATTGAGAATAGTTTTAGATGACGTTTACACAACTATTTTGCAAATAAGAAAGAAATAAAAATATTTATATTTTTTTTGCAACAGGGACTGAAAGGGGGTCTTAAAAAATCAAAGTGGGGCTCTACTAGGGCATATGGGGTATCATATGAAAGAACGCTGTTTGCACATTCTCAAACATTTTTTTTTTTTAGTCAGCATGGTTTTCGACTTGTGATGAAAAATGTAAAAAAAAATACCGTTCCCCCCCCCTTATCTCCGAAGTTTGCAAAGCGAAAAATCTGAAATTATTCTATGTGATAGAAGTTTATGTAAAGATTACAGGAAAAATAAAACGATGTCTCTAAATAGCACAGTTTTTCAGAAATCATCAACAAAAATTACGCTCTTGACCGGTTGTTTTAAATTACGGCGCTGTTGTAGTGAAACGCGCGTACATTACAATGTTCTTTTTTTGAAAACGAGTTGCATTATGAAATTCAGTACAACATTAAAGCACCCGTTTGGATGCTATTATGGTTACCATGGTTACTATGACACTGGCTGTTTTAATGTTGGCAATAAGCTGTCTGTTTCAGAAACTTTTATAGAGAATTTATAGCATGGGTGTAGATAAAATAAGTTATATCTGCAGCCTATTGCTAGTAGAACTTCATTATAGTTTTCCGCTATGTGATTGCCTTTTCGCTGTGAATTGTGGTTAGCCGCGTTGTAGGTCAGTTGACTTGACGACAGTGTCGCTGACCTGGTGTCACGTGTGACGTCATGCTGCGTGGTGTGGTGTGCGACATTGGACTTTGGGCATTTTTTTGCGAGTTGCATTTCTTTCTGTTGTGCGAATAAATGCAGTTCTTACAGTCCAATATTGCTCGATTGTAATAATTTATACAAACTTTGCAAGTGAAATTTGACCCACGTCCCGGTGTTTGATTGGGCTGACATTTGGCACACGCATGTAAAATCGGTGACAATGCAATATTTTGGTATCATCAAGCTGATCTGATGATGGAGCCGGAATGTGAAACTCAACAATACAACGACGCAACCCTACCCTAAAAAACGGAACCCTTATCATGGGATCACTTCGTTGTCCGTCTGTCTGTCTGTCCGTCAAGACCCTTTTTCTCAGGAACGCGTAGAGGTATTAAGTTGAAATTAATATCAAATACGTAGGACAATTAGTCCCTTGGAGTCCTTTAAAAATCAAGCTTCTAACTCAACGCAATATAAAATACGGCCATTTATGCAATATATTTTGGTACTCCCAAGTAAATCAAAACCTATAAGTAGGGTAAGTACTTCCTTTTGTCCTAGAATCACGAAATTTGGCAAGAAGCAAGGTCTCACAGCACAAGTAAAGGAAAAAGTCCGAAAAATGTTAATTTCTAATTCTATCATAAAAAAAACATTTTCAGGTCTGTCAGTATGTCAAGACCCTTTTTCTCAGGAACGCGTGGAGGTATTAAGTTGAAATTAATATGAAATACGTAGGTCCATGGCCTAGTATAGTATGACTTTGGTCCCTTGGAGTCCTAAAAAAATCAAGCTTCTAAGTCAACGCAATAAAAAAATACGGCCATTTTGCGACATATTTTGATACTCGCAACTGTCGCAAGTAAATCAAAACCTATGGTACTTCCCGTTGACCTAGAATAATGAAATTTGGCAAGAAGCAAGGTCTTACAGCACAAGTAAAGGAAAAAGTCCGAAATTGTTAATTTGTAATTTTATGACATAAAAAATGTTTTTTGGGATTATAATGTTAAGTTTGTTTTTGGGATAAATTCTTTTCAACTACGGAACCCTTCATTGTGCGTCTAAGAGAATTTAACCTAGCGTGGTCCGACACGCACTTGACCGGTTTTTTGTGTCGGACTCCTAGCGACTAAAAACCCACTGTTCATTCTAGTACCATGAGTCGGGAGCCCGGGAGATACTTGTACATCCACCACACCTCAAATCTAGCGATTTCATGAAATCATGAGGTTTGAGGTCAATTCTAACTTATGGAGTTGCATTGCTGATTCTAATGATTATAATTCTGTAAAGCAATAATGTTAGTTACGGCCGCGAATCATATTTTAATCAATATACAACCTGACACTGACCTTTTTAGGGTTCCGTACCAAAATGTTAAAAAAGGAACCCTTATGGTGTGACTCAGTCTGTCTGTCTGTCACAGCTGGATATCTCAAGAACCACTAATGCTATCAACTTGAAATTTAGAACAGTTTTAGATGACGTTTGCCCAACTATTTTGCAAATAATAAAGAAATAAAACTATTTATATTTTTTTTGCAACAGGGACTGAAAAGGGGTCTTAAAAATTTAAAGTGGGGCTACTAGGTCATGTGGGGTATCATATGAAAGAGCGCTGTTTGCACATTCTCAAACTATTTTGTATTTTTTTTAGGACTCATAGTTTTCGACTTTTGATAAAAAATGTAAAAAAAAATACCGTTCCCCCCGCTTATCTCCGAAGTTTGCAAAGAAAAAAAATCTGAAATTATTCTATGTGATAGAAGTTTATGTAAAGATTACAGGAAAAATAAAACGATATCTCTAAGTAGCACACTTTTTCAGAAATCGGAACGGAACCCTCGGTGCGCGAGTCCGACTCGCCCTTGACCGGTTTTTTTTTTTGTGGATGGGAAATAATCAAATGACTTCTCCGCGGAGCGGAGGGGCGTGCCAGACTTTTACTGACTAAAACCCACCCGTGTTCCTTCAGTTGCCTATGCCAGGGCCACGGTATCTTTTATAAACTACCCGCGACCCCAACTGACCTGCAAATTGCAAAAAACGTAAGAAAAGAACTTCGCCGGCTACCTTAGCGCATCCTCCCTAATTGATCAAAACGGTGAAGGAAAACTTCGGGAGGAAATGGCACCTAGAACCAAAAAATTAGGAGACATGGCCCGACTGGGCCCGCGTGGTGGATTAGGGCCTTCTCACTCTCTCTGTGAGAGGGAGTGGGCCCCTAATCCACGTGTTGCCTTAGCATTGGGAACGTTAAGCGTGTATTATGCTGATACCTACTTAATTGATTTTAAGTAGGTATACGAAAATAAAGCAGACACTCAAAAAAATAAAAAATGCTAGTATTCTATTAGATAAAGACGTCACGAACATGCGTCGTGTACGCACGGCTACAGATCAAGCTATACATTTCCAGTATAAGCTGATCTCGCATTGCATAGGATTTCCTTGCAATGAGAGGTAAGTGTAAACTGGAAATGTATAGCTTGATGTGTAGCGGTGTGTACATGAAGGCTACCGTGTGTTTGGTAACACACGGTTTCATGACTGTTACTCTACTGTACAATTCATGACTGTTACTCTACTGTACAATTCATGACTGTGACTCTACTGTACAATTCATGACTGTTACTCTACTGTACAATTCATGACTGTTACTCTACTGTACAATTCATGACTGTTACTCTACTGTACAATTCATGACTGTTACTCTACTGTACAATTTTTGGCTGCCATACTCACTTGGGATGAGTTAAGTATTTCTGGAGGGTTCAATTTTGGCTGCATAACTAAAGGTTTGCCTGAAGGTGTTAAAGTCAGTTTTTTTCACTTGTAAAAATCAAATGTAAATGTAGACAAGGTTGTTTCCGTCCAACAATAGAAAGTCGGAACGGCACAAAACAGTTGCAAACTCCAGTCGTGCGTCGGAGCTGACACACACACTTTTTTATGCATTTAAGTTAGATATGTCGGACGATCAATGGTCCAAACTTACGACCCAGTAGTGGGTCCCGACGACATCGCGGCAGGCCCAGACGGAGATGGCAGGATGAGCTGGACTCCTTTAATAAAGATTGGTCCTTAGCAGCTCTGGACAAAGAGTAGGGAGCCCTTATTTTGAACACACGTCGAGGGGCGAAAAATGCATCAATCGGCAGTTTTGAATCGGCGAACACAAGTGCGTCACCAGCTGCTGATAATGCTGACCAAGAGCCGCCCGCCGTACGTACGCCGCACGTAGGTACGTCGACCTCTAAACGTGCCTACGCTGCTATTGTCCCCACCGGGAAATCTGATGCGTCGCAGCCTAAGCGACAAGCCAAAGTAGGGGAGAAAATGTTAGGGTTAAAGGGGAAAGAAATTAATATCAAATATACCTATGTCTATGGTTCCTTGGTGTCCTAAAAAAATCAAGCTTCTAAGTCAACGCAATAAAAATACGGCCATTTAAGCGACATGTTTTGAAACTCGCAAGTAAATCAAAACCTGTAGGGTAGGTACTAGAATCATGAAATTTGGCAAGAAGCAAGGTCTCACAGCACAAGTAATGGAAAAAGTCCGTTTGTTAATTTGTGATTTTACCACATAATATTTTTTTTTGGGATTATACAATGATAAGTGTGATGTGGGATAATTTCGTTTCAACTAGGGAACCCTTCATTGTGCGTGGTCCGACACTCACTTGGCCGGTGTTTTTTTTTGATAATCTGTTGGAATAGTAAAGATGATGAATTTATATAATAGCATCGACCCAAAGACAAAAAGGTGTGCCATGTTGTGTAACAATATAATATAATATGGCGTTTAAAGATCCCTCCGCATCGCTGTCGACTGGTACAGTACCCAAGAGACTGGCGGCATTGCCACGTTGTATGGCAATGCTAATCCTCTGGCCAAGGTAAAAGCCAGCCCTTGGGTCACGGGAAGTGTCAACCAGGAGATTTCATTGAACAGACCATGAGCACTCGGACCTCATGACCCGAGGGTTTTAACCTTTCAACTCCGAACGGTTCGAAAATATATTTTACCGGTAAGGTGATTTACGGCTTTCCGCAGCCGTTTATCGTTGGGTGTTCTACCCATGAATATGAACAACTTTCACTATAGGACTAACTCTGAAAACGCGAAAAAAAAACAGCTGTTCAGTACCAAACTTTAAGTCAAAATGTAGGGAGCAGCTGATTTTTTTTCGCTATTTCAGGTTTGGTCCCATAGTAAAAGTTGTTCATATTCATGGGTAGAACACCCCGTGAAAGTTTGTCCACCTATTTTAATGGGACCTTATACAACGTGTAACGTTAAATGCGCAAAACCTCTTAACCCCTCAAGTGTCGAATGCACCCCATGTGTGCATAAGAAAAACTCTTTTTTTGTTAGGTATATAAGCTTATATCACATATATATAAATGTAAAAAACATCATCCGATGGAAAACCAATCATCATCATTAGTTGTGAACCTATGGAGTTCGTAGCTAACCCCCCCTCTCCCCTCGCGTGTCAAATGCACCCCAAGTGTGCAAAGGGACAAAACTTTACATAATAATTATATAAGCTTAGATCACGTATATATAAACGTAAAAAAACATCATCCGATGGAAAAAATATCATTAACAGTAGTTGTGAACCTATGGGGTTCGCAACTAACCCCCAACGCTCCCCACTCGCTGGGGTTTTGGGTCTAAAATTAGCCAAACTCAGACACTTGAGGGGTTAAGGCGTCATTGTACTCATCATTATGAACAACTTTTACTATGGGACCAAACCTGAAATCGCGAAAAAAAAATCAGCTGTTCAGTACATTTTGACGAATTATGCGAACATAAATGTACTGAACAGCTGATTTTTTTTTCGCGATTTCAGGTTTGTTCCCATAGTAAAAGTTGTTCATAATGATGAGTACAATGACCCCTTAAGTGGTTTTGCGCATTTAACGTTACACGTTGTATATTTATGAACCACCACAGGTTCATGTCAATGTGGGCTCGAGTGTCATTATATCAACCGAACCCTATCTGTCTTATTACAAAACAAGGTTCATCTTAAAACCCAGGTTTAAACCATGGACCCTTTTTTGAATTTCGAACTTATAATTCCGACACATTATGATGTCAGTTTTACAAAACTAACAACTTAGTGCCGGAATAAGTTGTCAGTTTTGTATAAAGAACTGTATTTCTATCACAGCTAGGTTCTTATTATAAACCATGACAGAAGAAAAACCTCATTTAGCATAGGTTCACAACTACTGTAAGCACGCGCGAGCCATCGGATGATGGTATTATATGATATACGTTTATATGCATCACTATCACTATCACTATCACTACATATTATAAAACAAAGTCGCTCCGCTGTCTGTCTGTCCCTATGTATGCTTAGATCTTTAAAACCACGCAACGGATTTTGATGCGGTTTTGTTTAATAGATAGAGTGGTTCAACAGGAAGGTTTATATGTATAATACATGCATAATATAGTAGAAGAACACTGATAATTTTAGAGGATTCTAATGGGATGTCGTAAATAAACACATTTTTTTGCGCTTACATTGCAAACGCTGGCTGAACCCTACGAGATAGATCAAAATAATGTACTACAGTATTGTACACCTTAAAAAGGTTTGCAAAAAAGTCCGCGATGGTATATGTCTATCTCTCAGGGATAACCCACAATAACCATTTTTTATCCTTTACTTTTTACGAGAAATAATGGCTTATTTACGAAGCGATTTTAAGCAATACAGCATTAATCCTTATCCAATTAAGTACCTTAAATACATTGTGCATTTACTATAGATCAATATGGCCCTTTACAGCATGTAATTTAAATGAATATTTTAGAAGATATTACAGATTTAAAAACTTTTTACAAAAAAAAAACAACCGACTTCCAAAAAAACACTACAAAGTGAAAAATAACTTTAATTTCTGAAGTCGGTGTCTTTGGTTTTTTATTTATTTTCGTTTTTTTTGCCACCGACTTCCGAAATTAAAGTTATTTTTCACTTTGTAGTGTTTTTTTTGAAGTCGGTTGTTTTTTTTTTGTAAAAAGTTTTTATTTTTCACTTTTTAGTGGTACCTATCCCACACAAATCTGAATACCACTCTGCAAAATAAATTAGAGCATCATCCACATATACTAAATGGGAAAAATACGTATTAAATTATTGAATCTAACTCAAAAGCCACTCATCAGAACTTGAAGATATTTTTATGAGACAGTCTCAGGAGTCCCATTTCAAATAAAAACTTTGCAAAAAGGCAAATACGTCGCGATAGAGTAGTGTCAGAAGTTTGGTAGGCGTAGTTTTAGTTGACAGAGATAACGAGGCTACGAAATCTGCCTTCTGACAATCAAGGCCACACCTAACATACAACTCAAGTAGCGCAATTTGAAGCGGCATATAGTTACCATTAAATCATTTATAGCCAGAGTGCACCTCATGACAATTCCAATAAGCCCAAACACGGCTAGGATACATTGTTTTATTACTGAGTTCCGATGCCTACCTTCTAGCTTCTTCATCAGATCGGTTCGATGGTACCATTTTCATCAGAACCATTTCGCCATAGTCGCTTAACTATTTTAATCGAGATATCTTATCGCCACCTGTGAAATAGGTACTTATCGTCGTTGAGGAGTTCCCGTGGCCATCTGTGGTCTTCTTCATCAGTTCCACTTCACTAGATGATACTTTCTGAATGCAAACGCTTCATTTGTTGATGAAAATACCAAAATCGCTATATGTATACCTATAATATTTGAGAAGTTCCCTCGATTCCTCATGGATACCATCATCAGAATTAGATTTTGATAAAAATGGGACTAATCTGGAAGTAGGTATACCCTTTCAAATAAAAAAATAATTTTCCGAATCGGTTCATAAATGACAGTAATGAACTAATGAGGTAAAAAACATACAAAAAAATACAACCGAATTGAGAACCTCTTCCTTTTTTAGAAGTCGGTTAAAAATGCAGGGACATAGCGGGCGGCGGTACATAAGTAGCGCGTTGAAGGCCGCGCTTCGCCTTATAGCACTTTATGATTAGCAGAGATCGCACGCGTTTATCGGAGCTCTCTAGCGAGGAAAATAACAATTATCCATACTGATATTATAAATTCGAAAGTAACTCTGTCTGTCTGTGTCTACCTTTTCACGCCTAAACCACCGAACAGATTTTGATAAAATTTGGCAAGGCTTTAGGGTGGTATCCTAGGGAAGGACTTATGCTACTTTTTGTCTCAAAAATAACCCTACAGGGGGTGAAAGTTTGTATGGGAAACCCAGCATTTCTTAAGTTAGGTATATGAAAATTCAAATTTATGCTTTTGGTAGGAAATAAAGAAATTTGTGGTCCAGCGTTTTTGGAAAATCATCCCCTAAAGGGTGTAAAATGGGGGTTATTTTAAAATCTACAAAACTGCACGGATATCGATACAATTTGGCAAGGCTACAGATGGCATCCTGGCCTGGGGAAGGACACAGCCTATTTATTATCTTAAACAATTATCCTACAGGGAGTGATATGGGGGATAAAAGTTTGTAAGGGAAACCCAGCATTTCTTAAGTTAGGGCTATGAAAATACAAATTTACGCTTTTGGTAGGAAATAAAGAAATATGTGGTCCAGCGTTTTTGAAAAATCATCCCCTAAGGGCGTAAAATAGGGGATGATTTTAAAATTCACAAAACTGCACGGATATCGATAAAATTTGGCAAGACTAAGATGGCATCCTGGGGAATGACATAGCCTACTTTATATCTTAAAAAATAATCCTACAGGTCAGGGGGTGAAAGTTTTATGAGAATCCCAGCATTTCTTAAGTTAGGGATATGAAAATTGATGGGTTTGATTTATGAAAAATTAACTCTTTTTAAGAGATTTAAGGGATTGGGTAATTCGTATCTTGAAGTAACATTTATTTTAGTCTTAATATTTTTTAAATTCCCACGGGATAGGGTATAAAGAGGATTTATATTTTCGCTTTAAAGTTTCTTTCAAAGGCATGCATGTTGGTAATTTTCCGTTTACTATTGTTTGGTTTAAAATTTATTATCCTCCAGCAATCAGATATCAATCTGCGCGCCACTCCTCGAGTACTATATAAGCAGTGCGAGAAGATAATTATTGTCTAGCCGACGTTCGCACGGGCGTAAAAATATCGCGGCGATTTTTTTAGCGCACTGCATTTTCAACGCTCTGCTTAGCGCTGAGAGTTAAAAATCCAACAGTGTTTTCGTCGCGCTGGGATGCGCTCTGTTGTTGTTAGGTTGGATTCTCGAAGATCGGCTCAAAACCGAGAGTTGAAAATCCAGAGCGCAATAGAATCCCACCGCGATATTTTTAATCCCGGTAGTACGTTCCCGTGGGATATTTTCCGACATCCACGCGGGCGAAGCAGCGGGCAAAAGCTAGTTCTTATATATGCTATAGTGTCGCTGGGCTTTGGAGTTCCACAACAGGTGTTCCAGATCTTCAATTTATTCTCACAGCAGAAAATGCTCTTCACGTGGAATATTTTTTGCTATGGCACCATTTTTATATCTCTTATACTTTAGTTGGTCTGTGTCTGTGAAAAAACTTTTCTTCCCGTAATCGTAATTTCGCAGTGAATCCCAAGGGTACACTGAATTAAAAATAATATTGCAAATTGACTAAAGAGTGCACGGTAATAATGGAGATGAGAGTTGTCGTTGGAACGGAGCTGAATCATGTAACTGTAAAACTGGAGGGCGGAAGTCTTTTTGGTATAATTTGGGGCACTTGTCTGCGGGTCTACATTGTATACGGCAAAGTAGTAGCCATCCTCTCCGCGACAAAACATTAGGAGATAATGTAGGGCGCGATGTGTCTCGCTGATACGCTGCAGGCGATCATCACGTGTGCGTAAAACAATGTCTTTTGTCGCATTCCTGGTCAACCTCGTTTGACGTTGGTGTGTTATATCGTCCTGGATGGACTGCGGTCGGTCATTTGTCTACGCTAATAACGAATTTAAAATTATCGCGCTCGTGTTCAGGCACCGATTCCAGAGCGATTTTGAAATCGGTAACGTATGGGTTGACACTGCGCAGAGTGTTTTGTAATGCCCTTACAAGGCTCAAGTCTAAATTAGGAATTTGCCGGCATCGGACATTAGCCTGTTCAGCAAAATCTGCAATGAAATATATTTGCTAAAATTTCGGCATTTCGGTGGGAAGCAGGGAACCTATCCGATGGTAGACTTGCCCCTGAATTTTAAAAGCCGGCATGAATCCATATTCAGTGACTTGATGAGGTCCAAATGAAGTCATCTGGAAAGCACTGTTGTAGGCTCGAAGATTGCTTAAGAAATGGCTGGACTTGGGATGCTCGCCATTCAAAAGAACACGTAAGATCTCCGGTAGCTCTTGCATAGAGTTTAATCGTATCTTTCCTGTTGTATATTGTGTAGGCATAGCCTTATATTAGAAACAGGTTCATGTGTCAATGCCTTAATTATAGATGATTGTCTGTGAACACATCCCACTCTTCTCTCTCTGGTCAACTGGAACATGAACAAGATTGTATCATTACAATACAACATGGCGCTGCGGAATATAAATAAAATAAGAGACTAGATACAGTGTGAAGAAAGTAATTAGTAATTGTAAAACTAAGATAATCGAAAATGGCGGAAGGCGTGTCCAGGGACGCTTTGGGCTTAAAACCCCCAAATTCCATCAAAAATTGCACCACAGAAGAGTATAAAAAGTGGATGAAAAGATTTGAGCTGTATAGAATTGCAGCAGGTTTAAAAGATAAAAGCCAGGAGGTACAGGTTGCAGTGTTCTTACACACCATGGGTGACCAAGGAATTGAAATCTATGAAAGCTTTGGAATAGCAGAGAAAGAGTATAATTATGAAAAGATGATAGAAAAATTCAATGAGTATTTCATACCTAAAAGTAATGAAAGCGTCAATGCACACAAATTTTTCAGCAGACAGCAGAAAGAAGAAAGTTTTGAAGACTTTTTAGCAGACTTAAATAGGCTAAGTCAGGATTGTAACTTTGGTCAAATGAGGGAGAGACTAATTAAAGATAGAATTATAGCTGGAATTAGAGAGAGCAAAATAAAAGATAGATTATTGAGAGAGAGCGAGTTAACTTTGGAAAAAGCTATAAAAATATGCAGAGCTGCAGAATTGGTAGAGAAACAAGTAAAGGAGTTTGCTGAACATAAGGAGGCTAGCTGCTCAAAAATACAAGGGATAGATATAAAAAAGAAAAATAATTTCAAGAGTAATGATAAAACAGAAGAACAAAAATATAATAATAGAAGAAATTTTATAAGAAATGAGAAAATAGAGAAGAATGGAAGTAAGACTACAGACAAGAGGAAACAAAACTGTACTCGTTGTGGTTTTCAACATCAACCCAGAAGTTGTCCGGCCTATGGCAAGAGATGCATGAAGTGTCAGCGCATCAACCACTTTGCAAGAATGTGCAGATCTAAGTCGGAAGAAATAAGAGCAGTGCAAACTGAGGATAAACAAGAGGTATATGTTAACAATATTAATAATGACTGGTTTCAAAGGGTAACTTTTGTGAAAAGTAATAACATAATAAATTTTAAAATAGATACCGGTGCACAGTGTAACATTTTGTCAAAAAGTTGTTGCAGGTCAATGAATGTGAATAAATTTAATGTGAGTAATTTAATTTTAAAAAAACTATAATGGTAATTTAATCCAAACTGTAGGACAAGTAACCTTAGAGTGTCAAATAGGAACTAAAATTAAAAATGTTGTGTTTCAAGTGTGTGAGCAGAATTTAATGCCTATTTTAGGGTTATCTACTTTATTGGAATTTGAGATAGTGCAAAGAAACATTGTTGATAACATTCAGAGTAATAATACATTATATGAAAAATACAAAGATGTGTTCCAAGGAATAGGGCTGATAAAGGACTATGAATATGATATAAAATTAAAAGATAACTGGATAGGAAAAATAGAACCATGTAGGCATATACCGTTTAAGTTAATGCCTAAGTTAAAAAGTGAGTTGGATAGCTTGGAACAACAAGGGATTATTTCTAAAATTGATACACCTACAGATTTTGTAAGTTCTTTGGTAATTGCAATTAAACCAAATGGTTCACTTAGAGTATGTCTGGATCCTCAATACTTAAATACTCAGATTATGAGAGAACAAATAATGCTACCTAAATTGGAAGAAATTACTTGCAAATTAAAAGGAAGTAAAGTATTTAGCACGTTAGATGCAAATAAAGGTTTTTATATGGTCAAATTATGTGAAAACAGTAAACAACTGACTACATTTAATACACCTTATGGTAGGTTTTGTTTCAATAGATTACCGTTTGGTCTGTGTTCGAGTCCAGAAGTGTTTCAAAGAATTTATGCAAATATTTTTAATATGGAGGGAGTCTGTACATTTATCGACGATTTGTTGATTTACGCTAAAACAGAGGAGGAAAGTAACAGAATATTGGAAAAAGTACTACAAAGAGCTAGAGAACACGGTGTAAAATTTAATGTTGAAAAATGTAAAATAAATCAAAAAGAAGTGAAGTACTTAGGACATGTTTTGACTAAAGAAGGTTTAAAAATAGATAGAGAGAGAGTAGAAGCAATAAAGAAGATGCCAGAACCAAAAAATCAAAAAGAAGTACTAAGGTTTCTAGGTATGATAAACTATATTTCAAAGTTTGTTCCTAACATATCTGAAATAACTGCTCCACTTAGAGAGTTAATTAAAAAGAATGTGTTATTTGTATGGGAGGTTAGGCAAAAAGAAGCTTACAACTTGATAATTAAATTAATTAGTGAACCTCCTGTATTAGCATATTTTGACATAAATAAGAAAATAACTTTAAGCGTGGATGCAAGCAAAGAAGGATTAGGTGCTGTTATTATGCAAGAAGGTCAACCAATAGCGTATGGATCTAGAGCAATGACAGATACAGAGAAAGATTACAGTCAAATAGAAAAAGAAAGCTTAGCTATTTTGTATGGATGCACTAAATTCAATCAATTTTTGTATGGTCAACGGTTTCAAGTTGAAACAGATCATAAACCGCTGGTATCCATTTTTTCAAAGCCTCTGAATAAAAGCCCAATTAGATTACAACGGATTAGAACTGCTTTACAACACTATCAGTTTGATTTAGAGTATAAGCCAGGAAAGGAGTTACTAATAGCCGATCATTTAAGTAGATCCTATCTAAATAATACAGAGAAGTCTTATGAATTAGATCTTGAAACTCATGTTGGTACAGTTGTGAATAGTTACCATATTACAGATGCAAAAATGAGTCAATTGAAGAATGAAACAAAGAAAGATATGGAATTACAGTTAGTATTACATTGCATTAGAAATGGATGGTCAGAAAATAAATCATTAGTACAAAGTGAAGCAAAAGTTTATTATAGCTATAGAGATGAGTTAGGAGAATGTGATGGCTTGATTCTTAAAAATAATCAGATTGTAATACCTAAAAGTATGCGGAAAGAAATTCTGAATAATATTCACTATGCTCATTTAGGCATAGAAAAGTGTAAAGCATTAGCTAGGAAGACTTTATTTTGGCCTAACATGTGTAAGGAGATAGAAGATTTAATAAAAAATTGCGATATGTGTAAAAGTTATCAAAACAACAATAGAAATGAACCCATAATTAATAAAGAAATAGCTGAAGGGCCATGGCAGATTCTATCAGCTGACATATTTTTTCTTTTTGGAAAACCTTATATTTTGTTAGTAGATTCATTCAGTAAGTTTGTGGAAGTAAAACAGTTAGAAGATTTGTATGCAAAAACTGTAATGGATCAATTAAAAGAAATTTTGTCTAGAAATGGTATACCTAACATAATTTACACAGATTCAGGAAGTCAGTTCACAAGCATAGAATTCAAAAATTTTGTTAAAATGTGGAACTTTGAACATAAAATTGTAAGTCCCAAACATCATCAAGCTAATGGTTTGGCGGAAAGACATATTCAAACAGTTAAAAAGTTGTTAAAAAAGTTGATTTATGATAATAAAGATATTCACTTAGGATTGCTTATGTATAGAAATACACCTATAGAAAGTAAAAGTAATAAGTCTCCATCTGAGTTGATGTTTAATAGACAAGTGAAACATATTCTGCCAAATATAAATACAAATAAAATGTATAATGAACAGATTCGAGATAAATACAGAGATACTTTGATTAAAAAACAAAGGTTACAAGAAGAATATTATAATAGAGGTAGTAGAAAGTTGTCAGAATTAAAGGAAGGTCAGGTAGTTAAAATACAGGATGAGTCGAATAGAAAACCGCATGAAAGTGGTATAGTAATAAGAAAAAGTTGTAATCCAAGATCCTACTATGTAAAAAAGGAAAATGGAGAGGTAATAATGAGAAATAGAAAGATGTTAATAGAAGGAGGTAAATATAGGGAGAAAAATGACAGTGATTATGTGATTGATGAAGAGCTAATTGATAGGAACATAGAGTTTAATCGAAATAATAATGTAACAGAAAGAGAAAAGATAAATGTAAATCCCAATAATATTGTAAGCGAAGGTGAGAGTAGAAATGTAAACCCAAATAATGTTGTAACGGACAAAGAGATTGTAAAAACTAGAAGTAGTAGAATTGTAAAACGCCCTGCTTATTTAAGTGATTATGTTAAGTAAAAAATTAATGTTGAATAGTAAAGTAGAATTAAAAATTTGTTTATAAGAAGGGGAGGATGTTGTATATTGTGTAGGCATAGCCTTATATTAGAAACAGGTTCATGTGTCAATGCCTTAATTATAGATGATTGTCTGTGAACACATCCCACTCTTCTCTCTCTGGTCAACTGGAACATGAACAAGATTGTATCATTACAATACAACACTTTCCAGACGCAAAACACATTCCCTTGATCCATTCCTTTCTAAATTTCAACATTTATATCTGTAATTTTTATGGTGTGCATAATAAAGAGTATTCTATCTATCTATTCCCTTGGTCTCTCCCTTCCACTTACGCGCGTGACAGTGTGCACACAGCTCAGACATGGTGCCCATGTCTCCGTGTTCGATGTAATCCATAAAGAAAGGAGCGGGTTTTCCTATAAAACGCGCTCCTTTCTTTATTGAACCACGGTTGCTCGTCAGGATCATAAACCATAGAATCAGTATCACATGAGGATGAATTGCGAAAATTGCGACGTATAGGGTCTAGATCAATTTGGGCCACACGCTGTTTGACTAACTGACTTGCCCGAATTTCCTGAATCCGCTCACGTTCTTGCGTGGAATGAACAGACACCTCAACACGCATGTCGTGATATCTTTGCCGAGCAAGTGCGTTGCGTTGCTCGCGCTGCTCGTCTGTCTCCAAAGACCGAGCTAGAGCATGCTGTGAGCGGTCTGCACTAAGGCGCGTCTCATGCTCTTCAGGATTCTCAAGTGATCGAGATGTGGCAGTGCGAATACGCTGGGAGCTTAAACGCGAGTCTCTCTGCGTGTAAGTCTCCGAAGCGCGAGATACTGCGTGGCGCTCGCTATCGCTTGCTTGGCGTGTGTCGCGCTCCTGACTGTTCTCGAGCGACCGAGCAGTCTCAGTGCGGAAAAGCTGAAGACTTAATCTCTGCTCTCTCTCTGTATCCGTTTCGGAAGCGCGAGATAAAAAAATGACGCTCTCGGTCACGCGCAAGTCGTATCTCACACTCCTGACTGCTCTCAAGTGATTGAGCAGTCTCAGAGCGGATATTCTGAAGACTCAACCTCTGATCCCTCTGTGTAACCGTTTCGGATGCGCGAGACAAAGAATGACGATCCCGGTTGATAGCTAAACGCAATTCTAGTTGTTCCACTCTTTCCTGAGATCGAGAAGCAGTAGTGCGGACTCGTTTAAATTCTAGTCGTAATTGGCGCTGCGTGCTAGTTTCTGCGGACAAACTTAGTACATTACGCTCACGGTTAGCACCTAGCCGTTGTTCACGCTCTGTGTCGGTTTCGAGAGATCGCATCTTAGAAACCCTTGAGTTTCGAGACAGATTTGATCTTTTTTTAGAAGGCATAGCTAAAATTCCTCTGATCTAACTCGACGCCAACGCCATCTAGTTAGAAAACGGAAACTACATATTATTTACCCAAATTAAATTATGAATAAAACTAAATTGTCGTTAATTGCTGTTAAATTAACGACAATTTAGTTTTAAATCAATTACCTACAACAAATGTGCTTGCACAAGATACTTATAACTTAAAACCAAAAGTTTGACTTGACTTCATGATAGTGTAGCTTGTTGTACCACCAATCAATCTGTTTACTAATATTGGTGTGAAACTCTCCATACAATTAGATAGGACATGTAATGCACATAAAAAATGCAAAAACTAAAAAAAAAGGATTTTACGATTTTTTAAAACAATATTATGGGATTTGAACTCGCACCATTTAGTGCGGTAAACGGTCACCTGACCTTACCGCTAAATTTCCCGTTGACATATTGTTGAAATAGCTGTTTCCTTGCAATTTATAATATTACTGCCCCGCTCCTTTATAAAAATAGCGTGATTATTATGTTCCCAGAGTTAAATTTTGATTATTAACTAAATAACATGTAATTTTGTGCATTCAATTATTTTGTGCATTTAATTACGAACAAAAACATTTTAAAATCAATATTGCTTACCTCCCATAACATACGGCGTGATAATATGTAGCCTAAAGCCTTCCTTGGTTTACAAAGAACATTTTTGCTGAATTTCAATTCAATCTATCCAGTAGTTTTGTCGTGAAGCCGTACCATACACACAGACAACCGGACAAACAGACAAACAGACAAAAATTCTAAAAAGTCACTTTTTGTCATCAGTTACGTTTTTCTAACAAAAGCCACTTATTTTTTCTCGAAAATTCTCAATGTACAGTTTTTCTTTCGTTACTGTTTTATTATATGTATATAGATTTGCATGCCCTAAACAGGCAAAATATGGAATGTACTTAAACCACCAATTTTTACATCTGGTAAAACCTATATTTTCAGCAAATAAATTATTCTTATTCTTATTCATCCACTACCTATCTAGACGCCTCTGTGCCTCAGAAAGCACGTTACATCGTTATCAACTTTGAAGAACTTTGACAGTCGTAACGGGTCGTCAGAAGGCCGAAAGTCTAACAACCAATCTTACCAAGTTGTATCGTGTTACACTTCCCCTGGGTTGTGGAGGGCAGACAGGCAGTCACTCCATGTAAACTACTGGTATTCAGCTGCATCCGGTTAGACTGGAAGCCGACCCCAACATAAGTAGTTGGGAAAAGGCTAAGCAGATGATGATGAATTTGTTGCTTTATATTCTTTTAAACCAGTTAGATACCAAAGCCCATCTTCGTTCTGCTAGAGGAAAAATCTACTATAATTTCGACCAAATGGGTAGGTATTGTAAAAAAAGTTCAAGTGTTTCTAAGAACTCTTAAGTTGAATAATAAAAAACCCGTTTAAACATTTACATTCAAAACATGCTCCTTGACAATGACTGCGTAAGTAATTGCTGTGTAGGTAAATAATATAGGTACACTAATATAATAAAACTGAAGAGTTGTTTGTTTGTTTTTAGGGTTCCGTACCATAATGGTTAAAAGGAACCCTTATGGTGTGACTCAGTCTGTCTCTCTGTCACAGCTGGATATCTCAAGAACTACTAATGCTATCAACTTGAAATTTGGAACAATTTTAGATGACGTTTGCCCAACTATTCTGCAAATAAGAAAGAAATATTTTTTTTTTTTTTTTGCAACAGGTACTGAAAGGGTGTCTTAAAATTTCAAAGTGGGGCTACTATGACATGTGAGTGTTGTATCATATGAAAGAAAGCTGCTTACACATTCTCAAACATTTTTTTAAATTTTTTTAGGCCGCATAGTTTTCGACTTTTGATGAAAAATGTAAAAAAAAATACATTTCCCCCGTATCACCGCAGTTTGCAAAGCGAAAAATCTGAAATTATTCTATGTGATAGAAGTTTATGTAAAGATTACAGAAAAAATAAAACGATGTCTCTAAATAGCACACTTTAAACCCTCCGTGCGCGAGTCCGACTCGCTCTAGACCATTTTTTTTTCTACCGGATCAGAAAGTACCAGTCGGATTTAATAAATTATTTTTGCATTTGATAGCCCAATTCTTGAAGAAGGCTATAGGCTATTTAACATCACGCTAAGACCTTAGGAACCGAGCAAACAGAAAAAAAATCAGAAAGAACGCTAAGCGAAAACGAAGTAATAGCGCGGGCAGGCAATGCGATGCGACGGGGTGAGGGAACAAGAAATTTCACGCGAACGAAGTTCCGGACAGAAGCTATATAGTCCTGCGATGTGATATACCTACTTGACGGTGAGTACTTCAAAGAACTCATTTATAATCTAGTACAAAAAAAGTCATAGTCATTTATAAAGTAGTTGAGTACTACTGTAACGTATTTTTGTTATTATAATTAGTAGGTAGGTAGGTAGAGGAGCTCGTGGCTAAGTAATAACAGCCGCACTGGCCGATCTGTCAGGTTAAGCTACGCTTGCCGGGGTCGGTCAGTGGATCTTTACATACCGAGATTCCTCCGTGCCTCGGAAAGCACGTTAAGCCGTTGGTCCCGGCTGTCAATCGTGGATCTTTGACAGTCGTTACGGGTCGTCAGAAGCCCGAAAGTCAGACAACCAGTCTTACCAAGGGGTATCGTATTACCCAGTCACTGGGTTGTGGAGGTCAGATAGGCAGTCGCTCCATGTAAAATACTGGTATTCAGCTGCATCCGGTTAGACTGGAAGCCGACCCCAACATAGTTGGAGGCTAGGCAGATTGACTGAATTAGTAGGTAGGCAGGTACAGGTACAGGTACTTCACTAGCTAAAGTAAGTGTGGTCTGGGTTTTTATTTGCAAACTACAAGTTTTTCTCGTTGTCATGAGTGTCAAATGCGAAGCGATAATATTGATCGCTATAACCTTGACTTTCGTTCTTCGGAAACTACTTATGTGTGACAGAAATATACAAAAATAAGTCCTGTTGTACGAGCCAGCTCTGTTTATATTTTGATAACTTAATACTTATTAATTGTGAATAGCAGTTTATTTAGTAGAACGATATTGCATTTACGTTTTGGTGTGGACCTTAGAGCCGGATCTGCAAAGAAGAGTTTGTATTTACCTACTTATAACTTAGTAACCAATAAATAGTTCAACCAACAACTAGCCCGTTATTACACCTGTCAATACCTGAACCATTCTGATCACTGACAGTCGAGCTGGTCCACAAATTCAAGATCGCTCAGCGCGCTAAGGAGCGGGCTACGCTCAGAGTTTCTTTGAAGGACAAAATCAGAGATGAAATTATCCGGAAAAGAATCGGAATTACCAACATAGGAAGTGATACGTAGGTTCGAAACATAGCTTACAGAGTAAGCCAACTAAAGTGGCTTTGGGCTGATCATGTTAGACGAAATACCGATAGCCGGCGGAGCTGAGGAGTCCTTTTTTTTTTTTTTTTTTTTTGAGGGTGGGAAATCATCGAATAACTTCTCCCGCTCTGGGTGGAGCGGAAGGGCGTGTCAGACTTTTACTGACTAAAACCCACCCGTGTTCCTTCAGTTGCCTATGCCAGGGCCGCGGTATCTTCTTAAAACAACCCGCGACCCCAGCGGCGTCGGCCCTATTGGACCCCATCACTTGATGACATCTCTTTGAGGCGCGCGTGGAACACAACGCGCCGTCGACTCGGGCCTGGTGCTTACCGGACGGCGAGCTACCCGCTGCTCACCGTCCGCAGGCCCGCGCCTACGGTGGCCGGAAATCACCTCGCAATTCCCGCCGCCCAGGGCGTCTCCTGCGGCGACTGAGGGCGTGAGGCTGCCTCTCCCTCACGCGTTCCGCCTCCTCCTTCGCGAGCATCACTGCTTCGCAGAAGGAGGTGACGGCCTCCCATGCACTCTCGCTCCGCACCATGGCCTGGACCAGGCTCGGACGCGAGAGATCGCCGCCGCCGATCGCCTCCGTGAGAACACGGCGGTGCTCTGCCCAAGCCGGGCAAACCTCCACTGTATGCTCCACCGTGTCCTCCGGGCGATCCACACTCACGCACACACACACGCTGAGGACACGCTGAGGAGTCCTGGAGTGGAGACCGCGTATCGTCAAGCTTAGTGTGGGATGCCCCACAGCCAGATGGACTGACGACTTTAAAAAGGTGGCTGGGACAGACTGGATGCGGAAGGCGGAGGACAGGGTGTTCTGGAGCAGCCTGGGAATGACCTATGTACACCAGTAGACTGCGCTAGGCTGAGTTGATTGATTGATTGAATCAAAAATGATATGATGATCATGATATGATGTTTCCCTTATAATATGATGATCAAGATGAATGATTAAGACTAATTGACATGCAGAACACAGTGAAGTCGTATGGTTTTAAAGTGATTCCAGTAAATTGTTACATAATAAATAATGCAGTGCATCAGCGGCGCCGATGACGAATTTGCTTGGTACGAGGGATGCATGTCATGGTATGGGCATGTGATGCGAAGGAATGAGGAAAATGTGGTGAGGAAAGTTTTTTGTTTGTTACCTTTTCACGCCTAAACCACTGAACCGATCATCCGGCCTCAAGTCTGCTATTACAATAGTGTCAGAATGGTCTATCTGATTTCATAATTGTTGATTTTGACAAGTTTGGTAATCTACTAATAATAATGACGTCATTATGACTTTCCAATGGTCAACCACTGACACTCCATTGTAAGAAATGGCATAGAATGGTAATCTCGTACATAATGTCACAGAATAAATAATAGTACTAACGTACAGAAGTTGCACTCCTTTGATCTTGAAGAAAGCCGCTTTTATAATAGCCTACAAAATCTTTTCCTACCCATGCGCAAGCTAAATTGCTCTTAATCGCCGCGCTTGAGAGTTGTTATTACTTTGTGTCGTTACTCGTCCGTAACATACCTACGCCGCTTGGCCGAGTACTAGGGCTGTCCGCAAAGAAAAATAAAATATGGTACCATACCACCATACCATACCATACATACCATATGGTATGGTGGTGGTGGTGGTGGTGTATATGGTAGGTTGTACCTTTTTATACTTTTATTGTATTTATGAATAGTCTATCTAGAGTTGTTTCACTTTACTGTAATGTCTTCTAATTTTCAAACATTATTTTTTATTAATCAATCAAACAATCATTATTAAATCATGATCATCATTCAATCATCAATTATTTTTAATACACCATCATCTCGTATAATATTCTAAAGTAAACAAGACACAAACACGTCTTAAATTGAAAGTAACATTTGGTCCACTTTAGTCGTCTGAACATGGTCATAAAACAACTAAAGATGCCTCAACGCAGCAGTGGCTAAGTTTGTGCGATCGTACGATCGCGGGTAGGTACAGTTGCTTGTTAATCCTAAGTTAATCCTTAATTACTTTAAGCGATTTTGGACATTACTCCTGAAACAATACGACGAGCACACAAACCCCCACCACTCCGCCGAGAGCTCAAGTTAAATGTCGGCAACTATTTAATAGTAAGTAGGTAGTAGGTAAAAAAAAGGTAGGAACAAGACTCGACATTTCGTAATGGATTTTCGTCATTAAAAAAGTAGCTATATCACTAATATATATATATATATATATATAGTATAGTGATAATATGAATAGTAAACTTAAATTTAAAATCTAAGATTTAATTTTTTCATGGGCGGCCGTACGCGTCTCGCTCGCTGAGCGCGTAGGTAATACATCCTGACTGACTTGTAACCCAGAGTTGCCGCGCGCTGTAGGTACTTATCTCGAGCGGAATGTACCAGTGCAAGAGGCCTGATAATGTTATGACAAATTAATGACTTACTATGCAGTAATCTGCTAAAATTGTGACAGTTCCTTTGATCAGTGACCTTGAGTTTTTCGAAAATCATTTCTACTAACGGTTTTTATAATAATGGCAATACGACAATGTCATTCTACCACGATTCTATTACGATACCACTGACCGACCATTATGAATTTAGCAGATGACGAACTTTTAGCAAAATCACAATGCAGTGACAATGGGATCGTGTTGGAATGACGAATTTCTTAAAAAATAGCAGACTTGGGGCTACGGAGTTTTGCATATACGTTGTCAGGTGTACAGAAACGGACATAGGGTACCTTTTATCCCGAAAAAAAGTACTGTTCCCGAGGAAAACAATAATATCGTTCTTATGATAATAGATGGCGCCACGTGTCTTTCGAATCATGATTGAATTATATTATTACAAGCAGAGTACACAACCGAAATTGATTGTTAAATTCTAAATTAACGCGAGCGTAGTTGCGGGCAAAAGCTAGTAATAATATAAGTGCGAACGAAACGAAACAACAAATTGTGTTTATTTTATAAAATACTTTATTCAAAATATATTTAATTTTTTCATAAGCTTTACAATAGGTACTAAAATACATTATTTTACTTTATCTATACCTAACTAAGTATATTATCTATCGAAAGGTTGTTTAGACAGTCCTTCAATATTTATTCAATTCTACACGTAGTGGGGGCTCAGGCGCAAAATGTCGCTTGGTAGCAAAATCTCGCTTTCTCATAATGTCGCTTTCGCAAAATGTCGCGCTAGTAACTTAGAAAAAAAATTTGCCAGGTTTAAAAAACGGTTATTTTTTTCCAATTTCTTATTAAGTGTTTACAAGTATTACAACATATGTATAAGCTGTTTGGTTTTTTTTTTGTTTTTTTTTTCATTTTGGAAGTCTGGCTTTGTATTTTAGGTTTTTGTTGTTTTTTTTACAAGTTTTACAATATATAAGCTGTTTGGTTTTTTTTTTTTTTTTTTTTGGTTTTTGTTGGTTTTCTGTTTTGGTTTTGTTGTTTTTTTTTTTGTTTTGGAAGTCGGTGTCTTTGGATTTGTATTTTAGTTTTTTATTGGTTTTTTTTTTGTTTGTTTTGGTGGTTCAAATTTAATGAAATTTGAACTAAAATAACTTTCGTTTTGGAAGTCGGTGTCTTAGGACTTGTACTTAGTTTACAAATCAATACAAATCCAAAGACACCGACTTCCAAAATTAAAAAAAAAACAAAAAGAAACAAAAAAAACAGCTTATATGTTGTAAAACTAGTAAAAAAAAAAAAACAAAAAACTAAAATACAAATCCAAAGACACCGACTTCCAAAATGAAAGTTATTTTAGTTCAAAATTCATTCAATTTGAACCACCAAAACAAAACAAAAAAAAAACCAACAATAACCAAAAAAAAAAAAATCTAAACAGCTTATGTTGTGAAATTTGTAAAAAAAACTAAAATACAAATCCAAACACACCGACTTCCAAAACAAAAAAAAACCAAGAAAAACCAAAAAAAAATACCAAGAAAAAAAAACTCCAAACCGCTTACCTATATGTTGTAAAACTTGTAAACACTTAATAAGAAATTAGAAAAAAATAACCTTTTTTTTAAACCTGGCTAATTTTTTTTTCCTAAGTTACTAACGCGACATTTTGCGAAAGCGACATTATGAGAAAGCGACATTTTGCTACCAAGCGACATTTTGCGAAAGCGACATTTTGCGCCTGAGCCGTAGTGGTTAGGTACCTACGTGGATACAAGGGTAGCATAAACAATGTGGACACAATATTATTACGATAATACATTTAGGTAAACACTAATAGGAGTATTTTGAAACTATCAAATAAATCCTAACACTTATATGTGATTTCAAACTAAGAATGGAGTTGTATTGCTGATTCTAATGAGTATAATTCTGTACAGTCATGTTAGTTACGGCCGCGAATCATAACCTGACACTGACCTGCCAATTGCAAAAAACGTAAGAAAAGAACTTCGCGGGCTACCTTAGCGCATCCTCCTTAAAATAAAAAATCATCCTTATCATCGAAGGTACTTCTTATATAATAAATAATGACAATGTCGTACTCTCGACTTCAGCCATATTTCCACAGGCCATTACCTACATAAACAAAAGTAATACAATAATTATTATTTACAGATTTATTGTGATAGCTAATAGTTATTTATGCAACTGACGTATAATAAGGGGTATTAAAACACGAATGTGGGTGATAATAGTATCACATGAGTGTTTTAATACCTAATTATGTACAGTTGCATACAAGACTTTATCTACATCCATGTTATCAATCCTGTAAAGAAGGTTCTGAAACAGTTTTTTGCAATACTAATACTCGTATCGAACATGGCGGCCGGCGTCATAGTATACGACGTGAATTCGAATAAGTTCTTTTTTAAATTACGGCGCTGTTGTAGTGAAACGCGCGTGCATTACAATGTTCTTTTTTTGAAAACGAGTTGCATTATGAAATTCAGTACAACATTAAAGCACCCGTTTGGATGCTATTATGGTTACCATGGTTACTATGACACTGGCTGTTTTAATGTTGGCAATAAGCTAACTGTTTCAGAAACTTTTATAGAGGATTTATAGCATGGGTGTAGATAACATAAGTAATGGCACTTATTAACAAGTAATTTATTGATTTTATAGAATTGCATTTACAAGTACCAACCCACGAACAAAATGTGTACAGTGCGTTTCAACTAAGAATAGGAATGACCTTGCGCCATATTGTGAAGATTTAGCAAAACAGCATCTCGTTTACACATTTGGCACAAAGGCAGTGACATAATTATTTTAACAAACACAAATTCCAAAAACAGAACTAAAATGGATAAGGATAACACTACAAAACTTTGCAAGCCTTAGATTTCTAGCTTCAGTTGACAGTTAGAGTTCATTGACGTTCCTATTCTTAGTTGAAACGCAATGTAGGATTGTGGGATATACAGGGTCAAATTAAATTAGGTAGCGAAACTCCGCAGTCGTGACAGGTATCGAAATCGATATCTAAACACGACAAAATAAAAATAAAAAAGATTTACTTAATGATTTTTTTTTTGGTTCAATGACAGCTGGTAGTGGTGTTACTCGAAATGTGAGTTGATAAAATCTGTTTTTTTTCATCCCCCGTCGCGAAAGCCGATTTTATCCGCTAGAGGATATTGTCTATGTAGTTCATAAATGTCCTCAGAGATGTCGCTACCAGTCGGTGCGTTAGCTTGTGTAGTTAGTGAGTAACTCCATAGATGGCGCTACAAGACTGTGGTGGGTGACATTCTCCTGGGTGTGGAGCTGTGGGCGTGCTGTCAGGCTGCCGTGGGGGTGCGCTCCGCCCCCGCGCGCATCTGCCGCAGCGTGCGGCGGCAGGAGAGGCGCCGCGAGCCCAGGCGGGCGAAGCCCGGGATACGCTCTACGGGCACTGGAGATTCTCGTCTGAAAATAAAAATCTATGTATTATGTTAATGTAGGTAACCACTAACGCGACCGGCGGCCCCCCGCGTGACGTCATCACGATTGTTCGAGACTTTTTTGTCGGCGTGCAACGGAGTGTCTAGCCACTTATACACGGCTTGTACCTACACAAAATATTTCTATGACAGGACAAAAACAAAGGACAACTGCTGACTGTTCCTTAAAGTGGATAGACTAGTAGACTAGTAGTAGAATGTTCTCGAATTATGGCCTCGAACTTTCGAGAAGCTTACACTCGTCGTATAAATAGAGGGTTGCCAGCGGTGTATGGCAGTCCCCCACACTCAAGACACGGTCTCCGTCCCCCGCCCCAGATTCGGCTAGCTCTGAAAATGGGACGGACGGGAGCCGCTCACCCCATCCATAGGAACGTCGAGTCCGTATCTCTGTCGCTGGTCGCCTTCTGCTGGGCTTCCCTCGTGTAGATGGGGGTTCCACCTGGTAGGGGTTGACCGCCGGGATACGGTGAAGAAAGCGGTAGTATGCATATGCCGTGACGAGCTTACGGACACAAAAACAGACACCATCTCCATGGGCGTGTTAATGCAGCACGTCCAACCAGCCATCGCCAGTGGCGACCCCAACGAGGGGCCCGTATTTACGGGCCACCGTATAGCTTCCGCGGTCGGGGGGCTATGCCCTGGAGCCGCACACATCACGTCACACACATCTCACGTCCAGTGTATGGCAGTACAGCTAGGAATGCGAAATAGTGAACACCAGCGAACAACAGTGAACTAACTGTCTGCTACCTACAAGTGATTCTGCGATAACTGTATTTGTGATTATTTAAATATAGTGTGTTTTTGGTTTAAATTGGTATAAATTGATTTATCCCGAACCCCAGCACGTAACAATATTATAAGAAATCCTGGACATTCAAGCAAAGTAATCCCTGCTCATTCCTTCCGCCCTAAAAAAGAGACATTGCCCTACAATTACAGGCTAATATTTCTGTACTTAAGGCCGAACTATACGCCAGTGACCTTGAGTGGTTAGCTTGCGCATTCTGGCCTGAGCTCACGCAACGCGTCGTACGTCCAGCCAGTAATAGGACTCGCCCATCAAGGAGCGCTGTCCCAAATTAGACGCATTTTTAATTTATTATAATAAAAAATATACATGTTTTTAAAAGGTAACAAAACCAAATCATTTTCGTTTGTATTGCAAAGTAGTAGATATTTTTTTTATTTTATTTTATTTTATTTATTTATTTCAATTGGTCTTACGAGCTAACAGACATACCATCCAAAACGCTCATATGATTAATTTCCTTACAATTCAATTGTGGCTACACACTCGTATATTATATTATTATTATATTCTTTTGATAAAAAATGAAGGAGTAAAATGGTTTCATCTTAACGATTTGGAGGTGATTTGGGGTTTTTTTTTCTTGTTATGTGATACCGATAGAAAAATTATGGCTAAACCAAATTACGATTCATATCATGTAGATTACTAACAATTTTTTTCAGATGTAATTTCTCTGTAGGTTCCGGCGAAAAACTGCTTCATCTGCACGCTGTTTTTAAGCTTTTTTCGAAAGAGTAGCCTTAAATTACCTGAAGAACATGTGATGCTCGACGCTGCAACGCCAAAGCTTCTTGCAGGCGCTGGTGGCTGACAGCTTGAAGCTCAGGACCGTCTCGTACTCGTCAAACTCTCCGGCCCTCAGTCTCAGCGTGAACAGCCTCTTGTTGTAGCCGATCTTCGTGATCTTCGCCCAGGGGAAGCGGTTCATCAGGAGTCTGGAAGTGATGGATAAGAGTTGTAAGCAAAAATACTTAAAAGTACTTCAGGTTTTAGGTCATTTTTAGGGTTCCGTACCAAGATGGTAAAAAGGAACACTTATGGTGCGACTCAGTCTGTCTGTCTGTCTGTCTGTCACAGCTATATTTCAAAAACTGCTAATGCTATCAACTTAAAATTTGGAACAGTTTCAGATGACGTTTGCCCAACTATTTTGCAAATTAGAAAGAAACCAAAATATATATGTTTTTTTTTGCAACAGGGACTGAAAGGGAGTCTTAAAAATTCTAATTCGGGCTACTAGGGTATGTGGGGTATCAGATGAAAGAACGCTGTTTGCACATTCACAAACATTTTTTCTTTTTTTCGACTTTTGGTGAAAAATGTTAAAAAAAATACCGTTCCCCCCCAACTTTGCATATAGAAAAATCTGAAATTATTCTACGTGATAGAAGTCTATGTAAAGATTACAGGAAAAATAAAACTATGTCTCTAAATAGCACACTTTTTCAGAAATGATCAGCAAAAATTTAATATAAATGATGGTGAACCTTGGGTGCATGCGGTTTGGTATTGGTGTACTTCTTAAACGTTTAGTATTAGTAGTGGTTCAGCTTGGCCTTGGATTTTGTACTAAGGTAAAAATCTAAATAAATAAAAAGAGAAGTCCTGACTGACTGACTGATTGACTGACCATCAACGCCCAGCCCAAACCCTAGGACCTAGAAAGCTGAAATTTTGCACAGAGGTTCCCTTTATAATGTAGACAAGGAATAAGGAATTCTCGGTAGTACGTTACCGTGGGATATTTTCCGACATCCACGCGGGCGAAGCCGCGGGAAAAAACTAGTGTAAAATGTAATGTTTGTATCTCACCCGGCCCTATAGAAGAGCTTGTGGCTAAGTAATAACAGCCGAAGGGGTCAATCCATCAGGTTAAGCTACGCTTGCCGGGGTTGGTTCGTGGATGGGTGACCATCTTTACATACCGAGACTCCTCCGTGCCTCGGAAAGCACGTTAAGCCGTTGGTCCCGGCTGTCATTCGTGCACCTTTGACAGTGGTTACGGGTCGTCAGAACCCGAAAATCTGACAACCAGTCTTACCAAGCGGTATCGTATTACCCAGTTACTGGGTTGTGGAGGTCAGATAGGCAGTCGCTCCATATAATATACTGGTATTCAGCTGCATCCGGATAAACTGGATGCCGACACCAACATAGTTGGGAAAAGGCTGGGCAGATTGATCTCACCCGTCCCTATACACAGCGACCCCGCTATGGCAGACGCCCAGCGCGATGGGCACCTCCTGGCAGTCGGTGGCAGCGTGCAGCTCTGCACCGTACAGAGACAGGCGCTTGGCAGTCTCCAGGTAGTTCAGCTCCGCCTCTGCCGGGGTCTGGCCTCTGGAAAGAGAACAAAATAAAAATTTCAGCTTCTATCATTTATTCGTTCGTCAAGATCTCCGAAATAAGGTATCTGTTCGGGCAGGGAACTGGAAGTCTTCACCACAGTCGTATATGCTTCTACAGTAGCCGTAGGTTAGTGTTTCCCAAAGTGGGCGATAACGGCCGCTTGTGGGCGCTGCAGGCCTAAAGGGGGGCAGTAAGAGACCCAGAAACAAAATGGGGGCGTTGTGTAGAGGCTTAGGGGGCGATTTGTAATTTCATCTAGGAGGACTCTTAGACACCGACTGAGCTGGTGACAAAGTGGGCAGTAGACAAAGAGAGTCCTTAGAGTCCTTCATCTCTTCACAAACGAAGGTGTCCCTGACTGCAGAACCACGGCCATTTCATCTCTCCAGACATTTCTACAGCACTGATCTTACAGTCGCCACATACGAACTACGCATCACAATGACATGACGTCACGCAAAATACTGCATCGCGCAATCAGAGTTTACGACAACGTCCCGACATCAACCTTCGGGCAGTGGCCCACCAGACACGGCACCGGTCTGGTCAGAGAATCCTCCCTTTTCTATGGAGCATGAGTGAACTTTACACGCTGTTCCTCATGCCTCTATACCTACATCATACAGTCGTCCTATGAAGTCCGAGAGTTCGGCAAACTTCGTATGCAGCTCGGGCTCTCGTCGGACGACTATATGATGTATAGACTGCGCTTACACTATGAAAGTATCAGCATGTATACAGTCTACATCATCATAGACTCACTTGTGTTTGCGGTACAGCTCATCAATGTTGGCCTCCAGTTCTGCTGTGATGACGTTGACTGGAACTGCACTGTGCTGATGCAGGGCGGTGTTGATGTCGTGGGATTCTTCGTAGTCTCCCAGTTCAGCCTGGAGTACGTATGAGGAGAGGAGGGCGTAGGTTATCTGAGAGCAGGTGAGGCGACCTGGGAGGTGATAGAATAACTAGGTTAAGATTTTTTGGAACGAAGTTTCTAGGGTTCCGTACCAAAATGGTACAAAGGAACCCTTATGGTGTGACTCAATCTGTCTGTCTATCTGTCTGTCTGCCACAGCTGGATATCTCAAGAACTACTAATGCTATCAACTTGAAATTTGGAACAGTTTTAGATGACGTTTACCCAACTATTTTGCAAATAAGAAAGATTTTTTTTTTTTTTTTTGCAACATGGACTGAAAGAAAAGAGTCTCAAAAATTCAAAGTGGGGCTACTGGGGCATGTATCATATAAAAGAACGCTGTTTGCACATTCTCAAACATTTTTTCGGCCGCATAGTTTTCGACTTTTGATGAAAAATGTAAAAGACGATACGGCCATGTTCTCATCAGAATATTTCATAAGATTCCCGCTGATCATTATCACAATTTGTCCATGTTTAGTAACATAATTAAATTATAGCTGATTTTGCCTTGCTGATCATTATTATTAATTCTATGATAAACAAAGGGAAAGCGAATTACTTTTGTCTCACTTTTGAACGTTTTATCGTAGCCTTGACGTTGAAGCTAAAGCGATAGGTATTCAACAATCAATCTGCCTAGCCTTTTCCCAACTATGTTGGGGTCGACTTCCAGTCTAACCGGATGCAGTATGACCTCCACAACCCCGTAACTGTTGTCAGACTTTCGGGCTTCTGACGACCCGTAACGACGGTCAAAGATCCATGATTGACAGCCGGGACCAACCACTTTCCGAGGCATGGAGGAGTCTCGGTATGTAAAAATGGTTGCCCATCCACTGACCAACACCGGCAAGCGTAGCTTAACCTGACGGATCGACCCGTGCGGCTGTTATTATTTAGCCACGAGCTCCTCAAGCAAAAGCAATATTCAACAAGCGTCTGCATTTATCTATCCGTTTCATAGAATCGTTGACTTGGTTTTATTAAAACTTCAAATCAAGTCTTACCTTCCATGAGGTCTCTTCTTACGGCTAGTGCCAGCTGGTAGCGTGTCGCGTCGTCATTCAGTTCGCTGGGCTCCGGAGGGTAGAACTTTACTGCCAAACGTACGTCCCAAGGCTCATCTGAAAAATATAAGAAGATATACATATTTATTTGTTGTCTATCTCTTTTTTTTATTACTTATTAAGTTTTTTTTTTTATTTAAATGTAATTTAGACATAACCTAAAAATAACAAAATTATATCCTTACTAAAACTATTCAAAACTAATATATTATATGGCGTCGAAAAATTCCTCCGCATCGCTGTCGACGGTAAAGTACCCAAGAGACTGGCGGCATTGCCACGTTGTATGGCAATGCTAAGCCTCTGGCCAAAGTAAACGCCAGCCCTCGGGTCGTGGGAAGTGTCCACCAGCCGTTTGGAGATTTCGTTGAATAAAACAAGTGCACTCGGACCCCACGGCCCAAGGGTTTCAACCCCAAACGGCTCGAAAATATAATTACCGATAAAGTAATCTAATTTATCTCTTTAAGGTAGATCCGCCTACCTTATCTAGAAAATATTTGAATGTATGGCCCGGTTCACATTAGGTCTGACCGACAGTTTTACAGTTTGGCAGTGTCGGGTCTTACTGTTCACACTATAAGCTGCCGGTCCGACCTAACGTGAACACCACCGTCGCCGTCGTTAGCGTCGATGTACCGCGGCCCAGCTCATGCAGTTGCGAGTTTTGGCTTCTGTGTAGAGATTCAAGATAAAGGTTTTGAGGTACTTATACTAAACGCGGGCGAAGCCGCGGGCAAAATCCCGCTGGCGCGATCTCGACCGCCACCAAAAAAAAACCCGAACGGCCACGCTCCGATGACGTCAGCAGGCGTGACACGCCCGTGATCACTTAGAATCTAATTAGACTTAAAAGTTACTTAGAATCTTCTTAGAATCTAATGTTTTTATGAAAGCTAGATAACAGGACTATAACGTACTTTTTGTTTCATTTGAAAATATCTTTCTGATAAAATCACACAAATAGGTTTGTAAACAAATTACGTTCAGATTTCCAGATCCTAGATGTCTAGATTTTATAGAAATAAAAAACAACTTATGACCTAAATGTTTTATGGTTTAAAATGCATGGTGTGTTAATGTTTAACGTGAAACATAAATAAAATCACTTAGCACAGTACAATATTAATTAATTATTATAAGATGTAGTGGTGAGCCTATAGTCATTAACCGGGTATGACCCTTAATAAATGTGCCTGCTCTCTCAGGTTGCTGCTGAGATTTTCCTGGTGGTAAACTCTGGAAACTGAACCTTTGGGGTTCAAACCTAGGACCCATCGCTCTCACTCAACACACTCAAATGCAACTCATGGACCAACGTAAAGTAACAACCAGTACTTACTTCTAAAAGTCTTGGACAGCCTCCTGTTGAGGTCGAGCCAGACCCTGGGGTCTCCTCGCTGCGTGTACAGCAGGCCGAAGTAGTCCTTCTCCAGCAGGTCTAGCGACTCGCAGATCTGGTCCAAGAGGTCAGCTCCACGGGCTTTGCGCTGGAAGGTAGAGGTGGTTTTATGAGTGTTTGGATCAAATATAGGTATTAGCTTTCTTAAGGGCACGCTAGTCGCTCAGTCTTCCATAGAAACGTAGTTTGGTGATTACTCGTTTGTTTGACGGTGTACGTTCAGAACTAAACTTACTTCAATTGTTCTCGTCATTATCTAGGCCTGTATGGAAGCAGAATCGGAAAAAAAATATTGGTTATTAGTTATGAGCGTCGAAACTTCCATATTTCAACACTAATTTTAACGCATCTTTGGGCGTAAATAAATAGCTCTCGGAGTATGAAAATGGCAAAATTGTTACCGTATAGGCATAGATAATTTATTGAAGAATTCAAGTAACTTTACTTTAAATGAATACATCCAGTGGTTTTTTCATAATATCTAAACGCCCAAATGTCTGTTCATGAAATTTTATGCGCTCGTTTTCGTTATACATCATCGTCTATTACACTAAATACATAAAAACTAAATAAATACATACTAAATCAATAAACCAAAATAAATAAATAAAGTACGGTAAACCGGGGTTACTTTGACATTACGGGGTTACTTTGATAACAACTTTTGACTTAGAAAAACTAATTTTATTCGATGACTATGGTTTTGTTGGTGTACCGGTTACTGGGCATTTTTAAGGTAAGAAAAACTTTTGATGCCTCCAAAAATCTATACCTACCTAGAGATTTTTTCATAAGGCGAAAGCTGTTATCAAAGTAAACCCGTAGTATCAAAGTAACCCCGGTTTACGGTACCTAAATAGCATGCATATTAGCCACGCCACCAACGAGTTTGAGCCGCCGACTAGGAGCACCTTAATACGTGGTGTTAAAAAAATCCTTCACGAAGCTGTCATCTACGCATTCTGTACAATATTAGTAACTTTGTGCAAAAATAATAGTTGGGAAGCAACTTTTATTTTTAACCGACTTCCAAAAGGAGGAGGTTATCAATTCGACTATACAACGTGTAACGCTAAATGCGCAAAACCTCTTAAGGGGTGATTGTACTCATCATTATGAACAACTTTTACTATGGGACCAAACCTGAAATCGCGAAAAAAAAATCAGCTGTTTAGTACATTTATGTTTGCATAATTCGTCTTGTCTTCGTCTCTTACTTGAGCGACTTCAAAACTTTTGCATAAGATTTATATTTGGCCTGCGCAAATATGATCACATTTCTGAATTTCGTACAAAGCTCAAGTGGCTTCCCATACGTCTTCGCCGGAATTCTCATATCTTGTTTCAGCTCTACAGTATTCTGTTCAATCCTAAAACCCCTTCTTATCTTAAAGAGCGTTTCAAGTTCCTTCATGACACACATAACAGATATCTGAGGTCATCGGAAAACTTGAGGCTAGAGATGCCGCTACATTCCACCAGTTTTTATGACAGATCATTCACTGTTCAAGCAGTACGATTGTGGAATGACTTGCCCGTGTCGATAAGGTGTGCACAATCTTTGTCAACTTTTAAAATTTTGGTGAAAAAACATTTCCTCTCTCTATAAATATCGTCATTACGTATAGTTCCTTGCTCTCTTTCAAGTAGTATATATAAGTATATATTTACATAAGTATCTGTATTTATGTATGTATAAATTGAATGTATATATGGTACACCACAGACTACCTACAGTATTCTCTCCTTTCTCCCCATAATCCATCCAAAGGTTGTCTGTAAAAGATCGCTCTTAGCGATAAGACCGCCCATTGTGTCACCCTATGTAAAATTTCAACATTTATATCTGTAATTTTTATGGTGTGCATAATAAAGAGTATTCTATCTATCTATCTATCTATTCGTCAAAATGTACTGAACAGCTGATTTTTTGACCGATTTTGAAAATTCTTTTTTTGTTTGAAAGTGTATGCTCTCGAGGGAACTTGGTGACAATGGGACCACCATTGTCACCAAATCAGAATCTGATGAGGGGATCCCATGGAAATCGAGGGAAACCCTCAAACTTCATAGCCACACCTATAGCGATTTGGGTACTTTTTATAGTAACTCGTGCATTTGTGTTCAGAAACCACCATTTGGTGAAGTGGAACTGATGATGAAGGCCACAGATGGCCATCAAAACTACTCAATTATACCTTAGTATTTCACGGGTTACGATTAAAACGCAGATCTACGCGAGACAAAATGGCTTTTTAATTGTTTCTGTAATCACTACAAACGGCAAATAATTAAACAGCATTTAAATGGATAAACTTGTACCTAAAGTCACTCCGCAAAATCATTTAAATAAAAAGCGACTCTTGCTACGACACAATAAAGTGCAATTCAGTTCGCAGAACGCTAATTACCTACAGTTATATTCACCTACACATTGCCTCTCTTTCTATCGCGTAACTCTTATACCTTCGGCGCGCGGCAGTCCTACTGAATTAGCCCCGCGGACGGGGCCCGCCGTGTACTTTGTAGCTTCATACCTATACTACGGAGTGTCCCATCTGTATTAATCTGTGACTAACACTAACCTATGACGAAACGGAGACGCTGCTGGAATAAAATATATAACCCTACACATCAGTCTGATGCCTGCACCATCCATAACCTCACGCATACACTCTGATTCATTCTCATTTTTCACTAACACACCTCACTCACACTTACATTCACATTCACACACTCACATTCACATTCACACACTCTCACTCTCACTCACACACTCGCATGCCTGCGTACGGGCTGCGTATTTTTTTGTGTTTTAGGCTTTTATTTATTTTAGATTTAATTTTAATTTTCTTTATATTACTATAGAAAACATGTAAATTAAACTAATTGATTTGGAAGAGCGGAGTCTCCTAATACAGGCTTATTTGCTTAAAAGGAGGCTCCAATCACTAGTTGTTAAGATATTACTTGTAAAACAAATAAACCATTTTCATTTTTTTTTTTTTTTTTTTAAAGTGGAAAAGTAATTACTATTTAAGTAAATAAATTAAACTGTCCGTTAAATTGCCGTATTCACCCTTTCATTCTGGTCACGTCCTTCATACATTCCTAAAGGGGCCTAACTGTAGTTAACGCATGTCGGTAACCTGCTCCGCTGCATTATTTATTAACCTCTCGTTAACTACATCACGTTTACCTACAGATATCATTGTTACAAAGTCTGCTATAATTGACTGAAAATTATTTTTATCTACACCCATGCTATAAATTCTCTATAAAAGTTCCTGAAACAGTTACCTTATTGCCAACATTAAAACAGCCAGTGTCATAGTAACCATGGTAACCATAATAGCATCCAAACGGGTGTTTTAATGTTGTACTGAATTTCATAATGCAACTCGTTTTCAAAAAAAGAACATTGTAATGCACGCGCGTTTCACTACAACAGCGCCGTAATTTAAAAAAAGAACTTATTCGAATTCACGTCGTATACTATGACGCCGGCCGCCATGTTCGATACGAGTATTAGTATTGCAAAAAACTGTTTCAGAACCTTTTATACAGGATTGATAACATGGATGTAGATAAAGTCTTGTATGCAACTGTACATAATTAGGTATTAAAACACTCATGTGATTGAAGATCAAACGAACTTACCGAGTGAAGTTCGATCCCAATTATGCGAGCAGCTTCATTCGACGCGATTATTATCACCCACATTCGTGTTTTAATACCCCTTATTATACGTCAGTTGCATAAATAACTATTAAAGTCTTCATGGAAGAGGTGTAAGTAAATATTTAGTTTATTAGAAAAATCAACATAACTTGACGGCAAAAAGTCAACATAGAAGCAATGCACTAAAAAGACCGAAATAAGATTGAGATTAGTAAACAAAATTAAAATAAGCGAGTCGGACTCGCGCACCGAGGGTTCCGTACCATCATTTAATTTTTGTTGATTTCTGAAATATTGTGCTATTTAGAGACATAGTTTAATTCTTCCTGTAATCTTTACATAAACTTCTATCACAACATAGATTAATTTCTGATTATTATCTATGCAAACTTCGGAGATAAGGGGGGGAACGGATTTTTTTTAAACATTTTTCATCAAAAATCGAAAAATATGCGCCTAAAAAAAGAAAAAAAAAGTTTGAGAATGTGCAAACAGCGCTCTAGCATATTATACCCCACATGCCCTAGTAGCCCCACTTTGAATTTTTAAGACCCCCTTTCAGTTCCTGTTGCAAAAAATAAACATATATATATTTTTTCTTTCTTAATTGCAAAATAATTGGGCAAACGTCACCTAAAACTGTTCCAAATTTCAAGTTGATAGCATTAGTATAGTTCTTGAAAATCCAGCTGTGACAGACAGACAGACAGACAGAGTTACACCATAAGGGTTCCTTTTTACCAAAAAAGCAAACCCTACTTCGGTATATTAAGAGCTGAAAGCCTGTTAAGTTTCCTCACAATGTTTTATTTCACCGTTTTGAGAGCAGTGAGTAGTATTATATCATCTGTGGCAGTGGTGATGAAATAATTTACACAAAGTAAAGCCTGCCTGGGTTCGAACCCACGACCTACAACTCGTAAGTCGCGGCCGTTACTACTGGGCCACCGCTGCTCTATCTCTCATCAAATACCATTCAACACAAACAAAGATGGCCGGCACGTTAACCACTCACCTACCCACACATTCACTAACAAAGTGTTTAAAACTAAACAATCCACACCACACGGCTACGCCTGTGTATTGTCATTGTATTAACATTTAAATAGAGCATCAACATTGAACTATTTCATTCAGTTGAATGTACAGTCAATGACTTTTGTCCGTCACCGTCATAAGGGCGCTTTTCTTATGCACGGGCCAGTGGCTAGTGGCCTGCATTGTTTTTGTCCACCAACAGCGCTTCGGAGCACATTATAAAAAAAAAATGGTTAGAAGCATTTTTTTACGAAAACGGACATTGTTTATTTTATGGTCATCCTGTTTAGGCGACATTCATCGTTCATTGGTCAAACAAAAACAATTAACTTTGAAAAGAAAGGCTCATCCTTCATCCATTGGTCAAACTAAAAAAGGGCGTAGCAAACTACGATTTCAACGTGCAACCGAAAAAGTTTTGAAAAGGGTGAGGCGCAACGGCTTTCGATAGTACCTACTAAAAGTAAACTAAATAGTTTTTGTGCAAGGTTATCTGTTAGTTGGGATTGAGAAGGAGGTCGTCCTTAATTGAATGATGGAGATTGAAGACGTTTAATCTTGGGATGGAATTGGATAGGTTATACTTGCAGTTTAGTCAATAAAATAGCTGGATTCAACCTTCATACGTAATTAACCATGGAGGGCTTTGTAATGGCCTACTTTAACCAAAGAAGAAGAGATCTCGGAAACTTGTAGAGAGTTTTATAGTTATAGCTCCGGATTTTGAGTATACTAGTGTATTTTAGATTACTCTTTTTAGGGTTCCGTACCTCAAAAGGAAAAAACGGAACCCTTATAGGATCACTTCGTTCTCCATCAGTCTGTATGTCTGTCTGTCAGTCTGTCAAGACCCTTTTTCTCAGGAACGCGTGAAGGAATCAAGTTGAGGCTAGGCTATTATGTGTAGAGACCAAAATTGATCTCATTTTTAGGCTTCCGTACCTCAAAAGGAAAAAAACAGAACCCTTATAGGATCTTATCCATCTGTGTACCGGGGGGCTAAAACGGCCACTTTGGCAGAATCATAATAGGATAATAGGTAAGAAGAATAATAAGAATCATATTTGAAAACGTAAAACGGTCACAAACTGACAATTCATAATTTATCTGCGTACAATTCATAGTACGCAATTCATCTGTTTGACAGTTTTGTATGGAGATTCGTAAAAAGGTCCACAAATTATGAATAAAGATGAATTATGATTGAAGTTTAATGTCAAATAGCACAATCATAATAAATTACTGGGAGTTCAGGAAATTAATCGCTTTTAGATTAATGATTAATAATTATTTGATGTATGTACCTATGTAATAAATAACTTACCTACTTATATTTGTACGCCGATGAGGCAAAACATGACAGATATATATATTTTTTTTAACATCTTGCATGCCATGTGTGTATACTCATGTTTTGGACAAACAAAAAATCTTATCTTATCTTATCTTATCTTATCTTAGAGGAATTGCATAATTTGTAATTTTATCGCTTGAACAATTTTTTTTTTGGATTTCTAGTTTTTCAACTACAATGATTTATTTTTAACTCCGGAACCCTTCATTGTGCGTGGTCCGACACGCACTTGGCGGTTTTTTTTATTATACAGTACCTAGACTATATAAATTACAGCTACACATTATACAGTACCTAGACTATATAAATTACAGCTACACATTATACAGTACCTAGACTATATAAATTACAGCTACACATTATACAGTACCTAGACTATATAAATTACAGCTACACATTATACAGTACCTAGACTATATAAATTACAGCTACACATTATACAGTACCTAGACTATATAAATTACAGCTACACATTATACAGTACCTAGACTATATAAATTACAGCTACACATTATACAGTACCTAGACTATATAAATTACAGCTACACATTATACAGTACCTAGACTATATAAATTACAGCTACACATTATACAGTACCTAGACTATATAAATTACAGCTACACATTATACAGTACCTAGACTATATAAATTACAGCTACACATTATACAGTACCTAGACTATATAAATTACAGCTACACATTTTGGCCGCTAAAAGCGATCCTTTGCAAGGATTAAAGGGACAAGCAGAGAATACTGTAAGAGTATGTGGTGATGGTGACTCTGAAGACCAAATTCAGCTCCTTAATGTCACTTCGAAGTCTATTTTACTGAGGTAACGTGTCATGGTTGAGTTCTTTACTGTGGTTACGTCGATACGTCTCGAAATGTCACTTCAAATTCAAAACGGATCCACAATTCCCTATTACCACGGACAAGCACCCTGAACACCTCAAGTAGTCTCCTACGCATCCAGTTTGGCAGCATCATTCAATTTAGAGCAATTTGCTGCAACACTACGCACAGTAAATAAACGTTAAGAAACACATTAACTCCACCTGCGTTTTACGAGTTGCAGTAAAAATATCCGTAAGACTCGCGCTTCGTAAAACAACACTTCAAAGAACCAAGCCTCATGTTAATTTTGGCAGATTTTACACACATCACAATCTGCTCAGACGCAGCTGAAGCTCATACAATACACATTAGTTCATAATACATTGAATTTCGGAACATTGTGTTCTATCTGCTAAGATCTATATGGACTCAGACAAAAGCAGTACTGCTGGACATAGGCCTCACCCAAACTGCGTTGCATCATCGGGTTAACAGGAGGCAGTTACTGCCTCCCAGACCCAAACTGCCTAGTGTTTGCTTTCAGGTAACCATGGACAACAACCTAACGGTATAACAACCCACTAAGGGCGTAAGACCAAAGGGTTGCGTGCAAAATAAAAAATCATTTAAGTATTCCACAATTATGTTGAGTATCACTTGTTAAACATCAAAATTACATTAGACAGTCTCCCACAACGGCCGCCCTTCACCACTTCCTAGTGCTTTAGCTGGGAAGATAAAGTAGTGAAACAATCTTCTTCCCCAGCACCACATAGCTGTCTGATCAGTTGCTGCGCTCTTGATTGCGAGAGAGACCACGAAGACCACCCAGAAATACTCTCACACAAAAGCTCACAAAAAACAAAAAAAAACAAGAAGGTCGTCACAGTGGAAAGGCTATATATGGACAACTACACAATGTTTTTACTTACATCTACGTCCACAGTGATGTGGTCGCCCAGCATCAGCTCCACACGCACTCGGCGGCTCCCCGCAATGCGCCCGCGCCGCTCCATGCCGTCGCCGTCGTCTGACGCGAGCCGACGGAGACTCTCGCGCATCGTGCAGCACTGGAATTTTTAAAACAGAGATAATGAGCCTGTGACGTCACCTCGGATAGCCTAAAGACTTGAACTGTGATGATAAGAATATTTCTAAACATTTGTAGGGTATTGAGTAGACAATGGACAATTTGTCCGCGACGATAGAACGTATGGAAATTCCGGCAGTCTGTTTTGTCCTTCGTGTGCGTTATTGCATAGATTTCCATCTGTTCTATCGTCGGGGACAAATTGTCCATCGTCTGCTAGTGACATGCACAGATCACAATACATTGTGATAAGTAAAAGTTCGTTGAGCTCCTTGTATTCTGAGTTGTAGCACTTGTAGCGCTACACGATTAGGTACTGATAAAATGCGTGCATTGCGTGTTTGCGTGTTTTCAGATCGGTGGGACTCTGCCCTCGTACGAAGATGGTTAAGAGTTCAGACACACTTAGGGGGGTAGGCTGGTGTACCGTTGAGCTATTCGTTCAGCGGTACACTCACTCAAACTCAACTGAAAGCATTCATTTCAATTAAACGAATTACAGGCACTTTTGAATTGTCAAAGAGTCGGTCAGTAGGTAAGTCAGAAAGTTGAAGCTAGTTGCCCATTCCAAAAAGTAGATCTATGGAGAAGAACGGGCAAGAAACTCCACGGACACTCTTTTAAATCAAAATATGGTTACAAAATATTGGTTACATCATTCATGTTGAAATTATATATGTGAGAACGATGAACGTTAAAAGCGTCCGTAATAAAAAAAAAACAATTCAAAATTAAAATTAAAATAAGCCGTGGCAGCTAAGGTATGACCAGCCTCCACCAACAGCGCCCGTTCACGAACCTGACGGATGGATTCGTTAAAAGATCCAACACACGCGCCACCATCAGCGAGGCATTAGCGCCCTCCACCCGTACAGTTCGGAGCGCGGGAAACAGCACGCGCCGTTCCATCCCTCGCTCCGAACTGTACGTGTGGAGGGCGCTATTGACGAAATAAGTAAAATCAATTTACACCGAATACACTGTAACTGTAACTGCGCTTTGGAACGCAGTCCAAGATGCGCGGTCCGAACTGTACGTGTGGAGGGCGCTATTGACGAAATAAGTGAAATCAATTTACACCGAATACACTGTAACTGTAACTGCGCTTTGGAACGCAGTCCAAGATGCGCGGTCCGAACTGTACGTGTGGAGGGCGCTATTAGAGTGAGCATGACACACTCTCAGCCGCCAGGGCACATCCAAGTCAAATAAAACTGGTTTATTTAGATACTGTTATATACGTTCTTTTGTTTATATATTTAATATGCTTGGCAATATAATAAAAAAAATGTGTATTTATTTCTATCACCCATTTATAAATATATAAAACTATCGATATCACTCATCGACTGCAGTAATGCACAGGACTACGTGTGGGCGTGGCCTGCCCATAAGGCCCATGAGTGGGAAAGAGAGCGAAACACTGGAATGATTTATGACCGAGTCTGCAGCGAGATTTAAACTATACTATAGCTTCATTTTTCTGACTGACCGACCCAAGACCGACCCCTTGACAATTCAAAAGTGCCTGTAATTGGTTTATTTGAAATAAATGCTTTGAGTTTGAGTTTCGAGTTTGACTTAGGTATATTTCTTAGCTCATCAGTAATTGTTGCCATGTCACTGATGACTCAGACGACGAGGAGGGTGACGTAACAATAACATCAACTTCACAGTCACACGCTAAGAAAGTTCCAAGAAAGTTAATATGATACCAAGTCTTGTGATACTCAGGCTAAGTGAATCTAGATGGCTTTGTAACCATGAGAAATGCTTACTTGTGCAAATGATTTGATCATTTTAAAGATAACTCCATTATTAGAACCCTACTTTTCAGTACGTCTGCTTATTTAAAAAAAAATTAAAAAAAAATATATACAGTACGACATTCCATCGTTTATCTTCGGAAATCAATCGCTCAGAAAACAAATTGGCGCACATAACATAAATCTATCAATCCCGTTTTCGGATAATATAATTCCCATAATAAATATGGTTAAGTTCGCTTTGAAGAACAGACCCAGAACCTAGCTGTAAAAGTTATAATTTTAATTAAGTACTAACCTTTTGTATACCTACAGAGTGTCATATATTCGCATTTAGCGAAAAAGCTCTTTATATAAAGAAAAAAAAAAAACCGAACTTTGCCGAATTCAATGTGACTGGTCCAATAAGGGAGTGACGGAATTAGTGCGTCAATCTGTAATATAATTTAGGTGGGAATATAAATCAATTTTTACTAATTAACAATTACATTTTATTCGCAAAATTTAAATTTCTTTTTTTTTTCCTATTTTTTTTTTCTTTTAAACCATCCTAGTAAAGATGAGTATATAACAAAAGAAAAACTTATTCAAATTGATCAACCCGTTCTCAAGTTATTTACGGCGTCACCAAGGGAAATTGGATTTTTTTTTTTTATTATAAACTAGCTGACCCGACAGACGTTGGAAACGACGTCCTGTCTCAGCGAAGTTGAAATAGTCGTCAAGTTTCCTGAAATTTTCCAATATTCTGCGCAATTTTTAAATTTATTTTTCCGTAAGAACCTTCTACAAAGTAAAAAACTTAAAAAACAAAGATGTATGAAATCGGTAAAATCGTTCTCAAGTTATGGTGTGACCAAGGGAATTATAGAATCATTTTTAAATACATATCTAGCTAAAGATATTTCGGTTTTCCGAAAATAAACGATTTAACCTTCAAACGTTGTCGTACGGGTACGATATTCAATAGAAAGGTTTTTTTAAAGTAAGTATGAAAGACAACTTTTCTCGCCCCGTATTAGGCATATGGGACTTTACACACCTCTGCCTAACACTTCGACGATTACAGGAATCATGAAGTGTGTTAACAAACCTTTCTTACAACATCTCAAAACTTAAACTCCACTAAACTATCTATCTGCTTACCATGCTTACGTTGGTTCGACATTAAGATATGATATAATGTTTTGGGGCCACTGATAAAGAAACAGTCTTCAAAGCCCAAAAGAAATGTATCCGGGCAATATGTGTTTAGAGGCATGAGGAACAGGGTGTAAAGTTCACTCATCCTCCATAGAATAGGGAGGATCCTCCGACCAGACGGGTGTTGTGTCTGGTGGGCTGCTGCCCGACGGTTGATGTCGGGACGTTGTATATATGCTAATCGCGTGGTAAACTCTAATTGCGCGATGCAGGTTTGCGTGACGTCATGTCATTGATGCGTAGTTCATATGTGGCGATGTAGATGCCGCCACATCACTCCCCTCCGGAGACCGGAGGTCGATAGTGGGCTGAGTCGTGTATCTTGCGATGCTTGCCAGTGCCAGTAATTGTGGTTCCAGTGAGTCGGAACCGGGTGCCGCATAGTTCACGGTGAGTCGGAACTGCCTGCGGTGATACCCCAGTGAGTCGGGGTGGCGCTGCGTTATGCTCCAGTGAGTCGGAGTGTACAGCGCTGGGTTGAGGCTGAAGGTGATGACCAGGAATGCGCGTTCGCTGCATGCTGGTGGTCAGGATACCTGTTGAAGCCGTGGATGCTGGCTGGCTGTGTGACTCGCCGCTCGAAAGCTTGAGGAAGTGATGCTGATGACGTCACGCTGATGTAGTTGCACGAAGGCTGCGCTGACGTTCATGCTCGGGGTCACCAGTTTAGAGGCATGAGGAACAGGGTGTAAAGTTCACTCATCCTCCATAGAAAAGGGAGGATCCTCCGACCAGACGGGTGTTGTGTCTGGTGGGCCACTGCCCGACGGTTGATGTCGGGACGTTGTATATATGCTAATCGCGTGGTAAACTCTAATTGCGCGATGCAGGTTTGCGTGACGTCATGTCATTGATGCGTAGTTCATATGTGGCGATGTAGATGCCGCCACATGTGCATTAAAACCTACAGATACTTGTAAACCACATTTTATAAATTTAAAAATATTGACGTTCCCATCACTGTATATTTATGAACTAGCATTAGACATTAGAAATAATATAAATAAGTATGAAACACTAAAAAGTACCAGGCTGGCCAGTACACTTCGAACAATACGCCATAGAACATTTATGTTCGACAAGAGTGCATTTTGTATGGGCCCTAGAATATATAATAAATTACCTAATAATATAAAGGAAGCAACGAATTTTATATCATTTAAAAACAAATTAAAGATTTTTTTGATTAATAAAGCATATTATAAAGTTAATGATTATTTAAATGATAAATGTAATTAAATTTTAAAATTAAACAATGATAATAAAATTATATAATTAGTAAATGTCAATGAATACTCTAATATTAATATTTGTATTTTGTAATAGATAATGTTTGCTGTTGTTTTTATTGTGGATTACCTAATGCAAGAAATATTTCTCACAACGGGCGTTTGGTTTGTTTACGTAATTATGTTTATTTTAATTATATTAAATATTTGCACACCTATTAAGGTAGGATATGGTTAAAAGACCTTTAATGTAACATGTGACACCTTATATACGAATATTCAGACAAAAAAAAAAAAAAAAAAAAAATTTTGTCACGACGATCGATCAAAGCATTTTTCTTCTCGTACCAGCGCCACGAATCCCTAGGTACTCAATCTCAGAGCTATTACAGTTGCGTCATGATCCACTGGTCACCAGCTCGGTGAAAGCTCATCTGGCGCCCCGTCAAGCGTGGCGACCCCTCGCTCTGATGAGGCGGAACTGAAGGTAAACGGACCAAGATGGAACTGTTTACCGTTTCTTGGAGAAGGTTTAGAAGTTAGTTTTTAGGGTTCCGTGCCAAAATGGTAAAAAGGAACCCTTATCGTGCGACTCAGTCTGTCTGTCTGTCTGTCTGTCTATCTGTCTGTCTGTCACAGCTGGATATCTCAAGAACTACAAATGCTATGAACTTGAAATTTGGAATAGTTTTAGATGACGTTTACCCAACTATTTTGCAAATAAGAAAGAAATAAAAATATTTATATTTTTTTGCAACAGGGACTGAAAGGGGTCTTAAAAATTCAAAGTGGGGGCTGTGGAGTATCATATGAAAGAACGCTGTTTGCACATTCTCAAACATTATTTAATTTTTTTTAGGCCGCATAGATTTCGACTTTTGATGAAAAATGTAAAAAAAAATACCCCCCCCCCCCCCCCTTTTCTCCCAAGTTTGCAAAGAGAAAAATCTGAAATTATTCTATGTGATAGAAGTTTATGTAAAGATTACAGGAAAAATAAAAAGAGTTCTCTAAATAGCACACTTTTTCAGAATTTGGAACGGAACCCTCGGTACGTGAGTCCGACTCGCTCTTGACCGGTTTTTTGGGTTGAAATCGGGACAAGTAGGTATTTCTGTAGAAACACTAAAACCAGTGACGGATTTGCTATAAGGCCCCGTAGGCCCGGGCCTAGGGCAAATCTGACAAAAAGTACACCTAAATATTCTAAAGGCTCGCACACATTATGGCGGGCCGCTCTGCATCGCATCGTATAACAATAATCTTCCTAAATCACTTTCGTACATCTAAATACACAGGGTTACTGGTTATTGACCAATATCCTCTTAAGAGGTCACTGTACTTATCATTATGAACAACTTTTACTATGGGACCAAAATTCTTTCTTTTAGCTATGGGAACAAACCTGAAATCTCGAAAAAAAAGTCGGTAAGTAACTAACTAGCACTAAAAGAGCCCGCGGACAGTACTCTTGAGAAATGGCTCATGCCTCAAAAAGTTAAACAGCATGAAATATCTAAATTAAAACTATACAGGGTGTCCCGTAAATAATGGATAATCTCTTAAGGGGTCATCGTACTCATCATTATGAACAACTTTTACTATGGGACCAAACCTGGAATCGCGAAAAAAAAATCAGCTGCTCCCTACATTTTGACGAGTTTGATGTAGATAAATGTACTGGTCAGCTAATTTTTTTTCGCGATTTCGTTTGGTCCCATAGTAAAAGTTGTTCATAATGATGAGTACAATGACCCCTTAAGAGATTATCCATTATTTACGGGACACCCTGTATTTTTTAAATAAGACTTAATTATGTTTTATAATGGGATAGTTTTTTGAAAAATAATTAGTACTTTTAAGTTTCCGACGGTAAAGTACGCCATTTATAACTAGTCACCTGTCAATACGACGACACGGTTGGCGCAGTGGTTGAGCGACTGACTGCTGCGCAGCATGTCGCGGGTTCGATTCCCGCACGGAACAAATATTTGTACGACCTACAAGTATTTGTTCCGAGTCTGGGTGTTTTTCTATCTATAATATGTATGTATTTACAAAAACAAAATGTATATAAGTAGTTTATCAGCCATCTCGTTACCATAACACAAGCATTAGGTTGCTTAGCTTGGGACTAGATGGCGTTGTGTGAAATGTCCAAGGATATTTATTTATTTATTTATTTATTTATAATAGGTACTAGGGATGACCATTTTCCTATTGCGTGTAATGTGCCTACCTACTACAATGACATCGATTCTGACTTGATTGTTCGATTTATTACTGCGAATCTATTTAAATAACTGTTTACTATACAATATTTTTATACATACATAGTTTTTCCTTTTTGTAGCTAAGTATCGCAATCTTATCCCTTCACTTCTTTTACGTAAACCGTCATTCTACATCGCAAAAGACAAAAAAGACCGAAAGTACCGCAAATACCGGGAAACCCCGGTTCCTTTGGAGACTAGAACGAAAATCCCGGTTCTCAAAAACAGTTCCGGTGCTCGATTCCCTGGTGCTCAGCACTAGGGGCGGCTGGTACTTACTACATGGCCTGGGGCCTACCTAGGGCGGCCAAGACTGCAAATCCGTCACTGACTAAAACAGTTACAATTTCCTAGTAAACAACCCCTTGTCCTTGCTTATAAGTACAACAGTGATATTAACAATCTAATGTATAGGTATTGTATGCTAGGATAAACTGATTCGAACTTTCCCTACATCGAAGGTCTTAAAGAATACTTAGTATTTATTCTAGTTTATGTTCATACGAAACGATAATAATATTTACTTAACACAAATGCCTGACAGTGTAACATTGGTTTACGTGTTTGCAACGATTTGTTGTAAACTTGGCAGTGAGCCGAAACGAAGAGATTGTTTCAACCAATATAATAAACTAGAATATGGTTTACAATAATTATGAAGTATAGCCATAGAAATATATCCAATGCAATGCAATGAAGGGTTCCGTAGTTGAAAAGAATTTATCCCAAAAACAAACTTTACATTAAAATCGCAAAAATATTTCTTTTTATGTGATCAAATTACAAATTCCCAATTTTCGGACTTTTTCCTTTACTTATGCTCCTCGCTTCTTGCCAAATTTCATTATTGTAGGTCAACGGGAAGTACCCCATAGGTTTTGATTTACTTGCGAGTATCAAAATATATCGCATAATTGGCCGTATCTTTTTATTGCGTTGACTTAGAAGCTTGAGTTTTTTAGGTATATAAATAAGGGACCACAGACTTACGTATTTGATAGTAATTTCAAATTGATACCTCCACGCGTTACTGAGAAAAAGGGTCTTGACAGACTGACAGACAGACAGACAGACGGACAACAAAGTGATCCTATAAGGGTTCCGTTTTTTCCTTTTGAGGTACGGAACCCTAAAAACACGGGCAACATCCATCTACTTCGATCGAGTAACAAAATCGAGTAGGAATCGAGAACCAATAGTATGACCACTTCATCTAAACCCAGTGTACCTCTACCTACCCACTTACGTAAGAGACAAAATATTTGCTCCAGTAAATCCAGTTATATCCATCCACTCTGGGATGATCTCCATAGAACTAAGGCTATAATAACATTACAGCCGGCAATATCGTTTGGTAAACAGCTCGGTATTGTGATGTGCGTACGAACGAAGATTTTTATGATAGGTACAATCTCTAACGCAGGGACGTAAAAATTTCGCGGCGATTTTTTTTTTGCGCACTGGATTTTCAACGCTCTGCTTAGCACCGAGAGTTGAAAATCCAACAGTGTGTTTTTCGTCGCGCTGGGATGCACTCTGTTGTTGTTAGGTTGGATTCTCAATGCTCGGCTCAACACCGAGACTTGAAAATCCAGTGCGTGATAAAATCCCGCTGCGAACGTCAGCTTTTGCTGGGGCTACATTAGCGGGATATTCGTGTTATCGCGATAAGTGTGGCCGGGTAGGTCGTAGCATCGCGTAGTAAACGGGCGATGACGAATGCTTATCGGGGTACTGTCGGTAAACTGGCGCGCATCAAAGGGTTTTCTCGCGACAATATTCGCTAGCGTGGCTACATCTGCGTCACTTCAGTGCAGTCCAGACTTTGAAGCGTTGAACACCACCCGGCACAATGTGCACGCTCACACGACATGGATCTAACGTAGCAAGAACATCGCGTATAGCCATATAAATATAAATAAAAACCGGTCAAGAGAGAGTCGGACTCGCGCACCGAGGGATCCGTTCCGATTTCTGAAAAAGTGTGCTATTTAGAGACATCGTTTTATTTCTCCTGTAATCTTTACATAAACTTCTATCACATAGAATAATTTCAGATTTTTCTCTTTGCAAACTTCGGAGATAGGGGGGGGGGACGGTATTTTTTTTTACATTTTTCTTCAGAAGTCGAAAACTATGCGGCCTAAAAAAAAGAAAAAAATGTTTGAGAATGTGCAAACAGCGCTTTTTTACATGATACCCCACATGCTCTAGTAGCCACTTTGATTTTTAAGACCCCCTTTCAGTCCCTGTTACAAAAAAATATATAAATATTTTAATTTCTTTCTTATTTGCAAAATAGTTGGGTCAACGTCATCTAAAACTATTCTAAATTTCAAGTTGATAGCATTAGTAGTTCTTGAGATATCCAGCTGTGACAGACAGACAGACAGACAGACAGACTGAGTGACACCATAACGGTTCCTTTTTTACCATTTTGGTACGGAACCCTAAAAACAGGAGAAGTGGCAAGCGGGCGAATCTGTGTCCGCGCGACATGCTCAGTATGAGCCGTTCATAGTACAATTTTCGTCTCCGCGAACTAGTGCGCTTTCGACTCTGACCGTGACAATTAATAAGAATGCCGTGTTGTTCAGTGGTTTCTTGTAAAAACCGAAGCCATGAAATCATGGAATCACTTTTCATTATGTAAGTACAAGTATTTTACCGTATTTGTCTTTAAAATCATGAAAGTGACAAAGGGATTAAGTGGAGACACAGGGTTCCGATACATTTTAACATACTCGTACTGGGCACATCTCCTTCTTTCTTATATCTATGCCCGTAAATAATATTTTTAGCGGGCCAACGCGACACGACTCTTCGTCCGCTAATGTAGCTCTATAGTATAGTTAAATAGTTTCCTAGAAAAATACGACATACTGGACAACAACCAATTTGGATTCCGGACAAACCGATCTACGACCCTAGCAGTTTATAAATACACACAAGAAATACTTACATATATCAAAGATAAAAACTATGCAATAGGCCTCTTGCTCGACATGACAAAAGCCTATGACAAAGTATCACACTCGATCCTGTTACAGAAACTAAATGGAATTGGCATCAGGGGAGACGCACTTGACTGGTTAAAATCATCCCTCGCTGATAGGAAACAGTATGTACAGATAGAACACCTAGATGACGACACATGCGAGTTACAAAACGTGCGCTCGGACATGTTAACTACAAACTGGTCTATTCCACAAGGTACTGTAATAGCATGTATACTTTTCCTCATCTACATAAATGACCTGCCTAAAATATGTGACCATCTTTGTGTGCTATTCGCTGATGACATCTCCATTCTCTTTAAAAGCCCTTCTAATAACCTAGAATATAACTCCCAAATTATTGATACTTTTAACATAATAAAATCATGGCTTCAGAATCACAATCTTGAAGTAAATAACAATAAAACTAAAATCATACAGTTCAAACCCTACCAAAAACAAAAAGTTAACCTAACAACTATTACTAATACTATTAATATTGAAGAAGTTGAAGAATTCAAACTTTTAGGTATAACACTAGACTCACATTTAAATTGGAAAAAACATGTCGACAAAACCAAAATAAAACTATCACAATTTTCATATGGTCTTAGCGTCTTAAAATCGAATACACAAACTCACTGTGCCCTCTCTGCTTATTACGCGTATGCCTACGCGTGGCTACGATATGGTATCATCCTGTGGGGGCACAGTGTAGATGCCAAAGATCTATTTATTGCACAGAAGAAATGCATACGAATAATATTCAAAATTAAACCTAGAGATAGCTGCAGACCCCACTTTATAAAGGAAAAATTGCTAACTTTACCCTCTATTTATATATTAGAAGTAGCCACTTTTGTTAAGAACAATATAAGCATGTTTAATTTTGATAAGAACGAGCGCCGCAAAACAAAGTTAGTTCTACCAGCACCTAGATTGCAAATGTATAAAAATAGCCCAGAATACCGGAGCATTCAAATCCATACTAATATTATAAATTCGAAAGTAACTCTGTCTGTCTGTCTGTCTGTCTATCTGTCTGTCTGTCTGTCTGTCTGTCTGTCTATCTGTCTGTCTGTCTGTCTGTCTGTCTGTCTGTCTGTCTGTCTGTCTGTTACCTTTTCACGCCTAAACCACTGAACGGATTTCGATAAAATTTGGCAAGGCTATAGATGGTATCCTGGGGACGGACATAGGCTACTTTTTTTTTCAAAAATAATCCTACAGGGGGTGATATAGGGGATGAAAGTTTGTATGGGAAACTCAGTATTTCTTAAGTTAGGGATGTGAAAATTAAAATGTATGCTTTTGATAGGAAATAAAGAAATATGCGGTTCAGCGTTTTTGAAAAATCATCCCCTAAGGGGGTAAAATAGGGGTTGATTTTAAAATTTACAAAACTGCATGGATTTCGACAAAATTTGGCAAGGCTTTATAAAGCATCCAGGGGAAGGCCATAGGATACTTTTTTTTTCAAAAATAATACTAAAGGGGGTGATATAGGGGATGAAAGTTTGTAAGGGAAACCCAGTATTTCTTAAGTTAGGGATGTGAAAATTAAAATGTATGCTTCTGATAGGAAATAAAGAAATATGCGGTTCAGCGTTTTTGAAAAATCATCCCCTAAGGGGGTAAAATTGGGGTTGATTTTAAAATTTACAAAACTGCACGGATTTTGACAAAATTTGGCAAGGCTTTATATAGCATCCTGGGAAAGGACATAGGATACTTTCAAAAACAATACTACAGGGTGTGATATAAGGGATGAAAGTTTGTAAGGAAACCCAGTATTTCTTAAGTTAGGGATAAAAAAATTATGTTATTGGTAGGAAATTAAGAAATATGCGATTCAGAATTTTTGAAAAATCATCCCCTAAGGGGTAAAATAGGGGTTGATTTTAAAATTTACAAAACTGCACGGATTTCGATAAAATTTGACAAGGCTTTATATAACATCCTGGGGAAGGATACAGGCTACTTTTGGTCTTAAAAAATAATCTTACAGGTGGTGATATAGGGGATGAAAGTTTGTATGGGAAACTCAGTATTTCTTAAGTTAGGGATGTGAAAATTAAAATGTATGCTTTTGATAGGAAATAAAGAAATATGCGGTTCAGCGTTTTTGAAAAATCATCCCCTAAGGGGTTAAAATAGGGGTTGATTTTAAAATTTACAAAACTGCAAGGATTTCGACAAAATTTGGCAAGGCTTTATATAGCATCCTGGGAAAGGACATAGGATACTATTTCTTTCAAAAATAATACTACGGGGGGGTGACATAGGGGATGAAAGTTTGTAAGGGAAACCCAGTATTTCTTAAGTTAGGGATAACAAATTTATGCTATTGGTAAGAAGTTAAGAAATATGCGGATCAGCGTTTTTTAAAAATCATCCCCTAAGTGGGTAAAATAGGCATTGATTTTAAAATTTACAAAACTGCACGGATTTCGATAAAATTTGGCAAGGCTGTAGATAGCATCCTGGGAAAGGACATGGGCTACTTTTTGTCTTAAAACATTATCCTACAAGGGGTGATAAAAGGGATGAAAGTTTGTATGGGAAACCCAGCATTTCTTAAGTTAGGGATATGCCCTATGTTTTCCACATGAACGTTCCCATGGGATATTTTCCGACATCCACGCGGGCGAAGCCGCGGGCAAAAGCTAGTATATAATAAATTGCCCGAAAGTATACGGTCAACCAAAACACTAAGTGTATTCAAAGCTAGGGTAAAGTCATTACTCATATTGAAATGTTTCTACAGTATACAAGAATTTATGGACGATAAAAACCCCTAGAATATGTGAATTTGTGAATGACTAATATTTACATTATAAATGTACCTAATAATAACATAATTTAATAATAGAATAGACATACATAATACAATTTTATCTAAATACTTAATAATATACTTAATACAATTCTTGACATAATGTAAAATAATGCTTTAATTGATAATGTTAATGTTATGTGCTTTAATTGTTATGTTATAATCTAGTTTTAAGTTATCTTGCTGCGTCCCAACGGGGTCTTTGTACTCACTAGTTGTAAGTTAACCCTGTAACTGTGTGTGCATTGTGCAATAAATAAATAAAAATAAAATAAAATCTCGCTGCAGACTTGGTCATAAATCATAATCGGAGTAGGGATGTGCGCTAGTTGCGCGCGCTCAAGGCCATTATCGATAACAGGTGATGACGATGACTCAGACGAAGAATTTTAATTTTCTATTTTTAGTTTTATATATACGTTCTTTTGTTTATATATTTAATATGCTTTGTAGTAAATTTTGTACTAAAATAAAAAAATGTGTATTTATTTCTATCACCCATTTATAAATATCGATAACTATCGATATTTATAAATATATAAACTCATCGACTGCAGTAATGCACAGGAGTACGTGTGGGCGTGGCCTGCCCATAAGGCCCGTGAGTGGAAAAGAGAGCGAAACACTCGAATGATTTATGACCGAGTCTGCAGCGAGATTTTAACTATACTATAGCATTACAGACTCCAGTGATGATTTTAAACATAATGCTGCCTAGTTGGTCTACTGGTTGCAAGTGCTACTGCTGAGCATGAGCTCCTGGGTTCAAATCCCGGGTCGGGCAAAGTGTTATTCGGTTTTTTCACCTGCAATTATGTAACATCTCGGAGTCTGGATTTGTACCCGGTTGATGGTGATAGGATGTCCCTCAATTACATGGGACTGGTGAAATGTGGATGTACTATAGGTACTCCTCTGCCGAACCCTTCGGGGAATATACAACATGTCGTTTTGCGAACATAACAACTTTTTCCATGGCACCAACATCGTAATCACGAAAAAATAATCAGCCGTCCCATACATTTGCGGTTTTCTATGGGACAGTTGAAAATTTTTTTCGCGAATACGATGTTGGTGCCATGGAAAAAGTTGTTCGGTTTGATCTTCTGTACCACATCCTGAAATTTGACGAGGATGCAAACCGACACGTTGTAGAGGGGTGTCGTATGAAAGCGTAGTACACAGACAACCAAATTGATACTCTTTCATAGAAATGAAGGATGCATGGTATAGGCTCTTTTGCAACCTGCATCAATACAGACGGAGTTTACAATTGAATAGCTAACGTACCTACTCAAAAATAATGAAAAAACCGGCCAAATGCGTGCCGGACCACGCACAATGAAGGGTTCCGTAGTTGAAAAGAATTTATCCCAAAAACACACTTAACATTGTAATCGCAAAAAAAAAATCAAATTAACAATTTTCGGACTTTTTCCTTTACTTGTGCTGTAAGACCTTGCTTCTTGCCTTTCATGATTCTAGGACAACGGGAAGTACTTACCTTATAGGTTTTGATTTACTTGCGAGTATCAAAATATGTCGCATAAATGGCCGTATTTTTTATTGCGTTGACTTAGAAGCTTGATTTTTTAGAACACTAAGGGACCATAGGCCTACGTATTTGATATTAATTTCAACTTGATACCTCCACGCGTTCTTGAGAAAAAGAGTCTTGACAGACAGACAGACAGACGGACAACGAAGTGATACTATAAGGGTTCCGTTTTTTCCTTTTGAGGTACGGAACCCTAAAAGGGCTGAATATTAAACGCAATAGACGATTGTGGGCCACAATGAAACCACAGACAAACAGGAAAGGCAGCAAATGAGGAAAATCGAATACAAAAACGAGACGGGGCGCTTGAGTTGACACTGAACAGAAAAAAGTAATTAAGTAGAGATTGAAGGTATTGAACAGTATCGTGGGGCTGATTATTTATTATACCGGGTCAAATTAAATTAATTAAGTACCAAAAAGAAAATTGATAAGTAATTATAATGTCTTGTTTGAAAATAAGATCCTAATTACAGGATTGCCAAGCCTGAATATTATTTTTTTTTCTATTTTATAGATAAATTAAGAGAGAGGAATTAGGCAAGCAACCTACCATTAAATTCCACATATTATTATCACTTTTCACTGTTATTCCCATCGTAAACGAACTACACAGTCACACCACTCCGAAGCAACTAATTGAATACAACATACTAAATGTTTAGTCACAAACAGAAGCACTTCATGATTGCTAGCTATCAAGTTAATCTACGCCAAAAACACACAATTAAAAACAAAATAGTAAAATTAACGTAAAATTATTAAGCCTCCACTACACTACTCGCGAAGTTGGTCGAAGTTAGGCGAATACGATAGTAGGGCACTTCGCTTCGCTTCGTGCAACCTCGGCTCGCCTCGGATGGCTTCCGACCGTTGTCGGTTTTTGCGTCCGAGTCAAAGGACTGTATCCCGAAGTTTTATCACGAAGCGTCTCACACACTACTCGGTGAGCCGGAGACGGTTCGCGTGGAGATGCGAAATACGCACGTGTTATAATATGAGAGAGTGCACATTGCAACGGCAGCTGCCACTTGAATGTTGTCCATGGTGCATAGAGTGCGGGCGGTGCGACCGCCCCGGGGACTGAGCTCCTCGCGAGGTTGCACGAGTAGTACAGCTGGTCGATTCTGTAAAAATCTCACCGTGAAAACTTAGGTGAAGTGAGCTTGTTTTTGCTTGGAATTGATACTATTGACAGCTCACGCCACGCTCACTTCACCTAAGTTTTCACGGTGAGAATCGCACTGCAGTGACGTACTTCGGACTTCGGTCAACTTCGAGTACTTCGTCGAAGCAGGTTCACGAGTAGTGTAGTGCAGGCTTTAGGAAGATGAGCAGTTGACGCACTAGGTAGTAAAGACGCGACTGTTTCAAGGCAGGTTATTGGAGCAACACGACGGACACTCCGGCTTTGTCGGTTTTACGTACTTAGTGATTTATTTAGTAGTAGAGCCGAGGTTATAGGTTGGCGTCCTTGCACACATACATAACATTTTATTTATTAGTGGCTTTTGTGGACAGGATATTAGTTCAGATTTGATACAGTTGTAATGGCAATCATGTCATTTGGTTTAAATAGGTTTTTATTTATATTATTTTTATTTGTCTTTTATTTACTTCGCGAATGTGAGGACGTTGTAAGTAGGCTTAATAGACTGTACATTTGTAGACCATTTTATATTTTGTTAATTATTTAAAGGTCTACATTGTCCTCCTATACCTATTAACAATGTAATTTGAAAACATTATAGTTAAGTAAGTAAAAGCAAAGCCAATTATTTTTAAAAGAGTAAGCGTGGAACTTCTTGGAAACGACCAATTGGAACCGTGCACCTAGCCTGACATTTCATAAGTGCCCATGTGTGGTGTGAAATAAAACATTTTGTTTTTTTTTAACAAATCCATGGCAAGCAATGAAATCATGAGCGTATTCTAGCGTATTGTACTCGTGGGTTGCAGCTGAAAAACAGCGTCAAGCGGTACACCCTGAGTTGTCATCTGACAATATACTGAGCTGAGACCCTTTTGGCAATATAATCATTGTTTTCTGTTTTTTCTAGTTTCAAGGTTTATTTTACTTTCTTTATCAGCGAAGTAGGTTTCCAAGTGTTAAGTTTAGTCTTACAAAATGTAGCTTATTTCGCACTGAGCCGTTTGTAATACCTACTCTACTAGCCGATAAACAGGTAAAATAAGCCGCATATTTTTGGCAGCTAAACTCCTATTACGCAGAGCGAATGCCATCGAAGTATCGGACCTAGCTATAAAATTTTTGACAAAATCAGATTGATGGTCACATGAAATTCTATGGATAAAATCTATTCCAATATAACTGAACTTAATAAAAATTATTAAGTTATTATAAATCTGTGTTAGTTTATATATTAAATAAAAAAAAAAAAAACTTAATAAATGAAAAACAGCGTAAGTAATTAATCTCTAAGCTGCGTTTGCTGCTCCAAATTAAACGCCATGCTAAATCAACCCAGTGCGTAAACTTCCAAAAATAAAGATGCAAATAGCTTACGACTGAGTTAACGTGTGGCAATTAAAGAAGCCATCTTTTTTAAACTGATTTACATCTCAACTCAACACATTGCGGGGTTACTAATCTGTGTTTTGACTTTGAATTTAAATAAGTCTGGCTATTTACAATGTAGATTTTGTTACTAGAAGATTACCTAGTGAATGAAAATAGCTATTCTAAAATTCTGTAGGTATAATTAGTTTACCGGGAGCGAAATAGCTGAGTTTTGGTAAAATACGGATAGACCAATGATGTTATAAAGGAAATAATTATATGCTACGTTCATACTGAGCGGCGTTCGGATATTGTTGCGTTGTTATTACAAATGTACTTACATATTATAGGTGTATAGTAGTTAAAATACGGATAGACCAATGATGTTATAAAGGAAATAATTATAATAATATGCTTCGTTCATTACTGAGCGGCGTTCGGATATTGTTGCGTTGTTATTACAAATGTACTTACATATTATAGGTGTATAGTAGTTAAAATACGGATAGACCAATGATGTTATAAAGGAAATAATTATAATAATATGCTACGTTCATTACTGAGCGGCGTTCGGATATTGTTGCGTTGTTATTACAAATGTACTTACATATTATAGGTGTATAGTAGTTAAAATACGGATAGACCAATGATGTTATAAAGGAAATAATTATAATAATATGCTACGTTCATTACTGAGCGGCGTTCGGATATTGTTGCGTTGTTATTACAAATGTACTTACATATTATAGGTGTATAGTAGTTAAAATACGGATAGACCAATGATGTTATAAAGGAAATAATTATAATAATATGCTACGTTCATTACTGAGCGGCGTTCGGATATTGTTGCGTTGTTATTACAAATGTACTTACATATTATAGGTGTATAGTAGTTAAAATACGGATAGACCAATGATGTTATAAAGGAAATAATTATAATAATATGCTACGTGCATTACTGAGCGGCGTTCGGATATTGTTGCGTTGTTATTACAAATGTACTTACATATTATAGGTGTATAGTAGTTAAAATACGGATAGACCAATGATGTTATAAAGGAAATAATTATAATAATATGCTACGTTCATTACTGAGCGGCGTTCGGATATTGTTGCGTTGTTATTACAAATGTACTTACATATTATAGGTGTATAGTAGTTAAAATACGGATAGACCAATGATGTTATAAAGGAAATAATTATAATAATATGCTACGTTCATTACTGAGCGGCGTTCGGATATTGTTGCGTTGTTATTACAAATGTACTTACATATTATAGGTGTATAGTAGTTAAAATACGGATAGACCAATGATGTTATAAAGGAAATAATTATAATAATATGCTACGTTCATTACTGAGCGGCGTTCGGATATTGTTGCGTTGTTATTACAAATGTACTTACATATTATAGGAGTAGTTATAGTAGTTTTCAACTACGACTGCGATAGATAATACGGAACGTATGATACAGAAAGAGATAGCTTGGCATTTTAGATACGAGTATACTGTTGAAGACCACAGAACCATCTACTGGCAACAAATAATACCTACCAATCGACGGGACGAAGGCGGCGTGCGGGGACAGCAAGCACGTCAGCGCGACCCTAGCGACGCCCTGCGGATTTTCACTGTCAGGGAACCACTTTACAAACGCACCCGGCGATTTTATATACTAGCTATTTTTTTTTGGGTACAATAGACCCTTTTTAGTGTATTATTGAAAACAACAAAGTGCGCAAAATAAAAGACGCCGAAAAAAAAATATTTACAGTACGAGTACCATATTGACCTTGAAATCAAGGTCAATGACCTCGTCTAATATATGAGACATTCACCGCCTCATCTAACCCAAATGATTCACCAAAAACAGAGGGTATATGGCGCTCGGCGGCCGCTGCCGCGGCACCGCTCGCTTCGCTCGCTCGCCGTCGCGCGTTAAGGGTCACTGTTCTAACCTAACCTAACCTAACCCAAATGATTCACCAGCAATAGAGGTAATGGTCACTATTCTAACCTAACCCAAATGATTCACCAATGTGAAGTTTCGGCCGCGCGGGTGTGATAGTACAGAGGAGTCACTGTCAGTGTGACACGCCATCATCGATCGCACGCAAATTATCGCCACTGCTACACTCTACCTATTTTATTATTATGAAAAAGACTACAAACTGTTAAAACCGATATTACACGTGACACAAGGAGCCTGGTGTCTGATTCCGTCCAGCGACGCTGACACGACGACGACCTGACGTAGAAACCCCAACAATACTGTCACGCCACGGACACGCTTTGTTTCGCTCGCTGCTATTAGCCGACTAAATGAAATGACAACAATTATGAATATCAAAATGACGGGACCCCGCCAGGTATATCGAATATAATGTGACTATGATTTAATACAATATTTCTACTATTTCATACTTTCATAACAAAATTCTACACTCATAAACTTTCAAAATATTGTACAAAGAAAGTGGTCCCGCTATTTTGATATCAAAATGACGGGACCACAATTGAGTCAATAAAAACACATGGTCTGATCTTAAACTGTACATACCAAACTTTAATACGATTTAGTACGACTACGTTTGAATCGTTATTATTCTTTAAAAACTGTAATTTCAAGAAAAAAAAAAGTGTTTATTATATTTACATCAGAAAAGCGCCTGAATAAAAATTATCATCACATTTTAAGCCAAGCATCATTTTATAGCTCTTACAATTTATTTAGGGGTTTAGTTTGTTGCAGTTTTACTTTGGGAGGGTTATTCTGAATTGCATTTATTTTAGTTTATGTTTTCCTAAAAATTAAAAGTGATTTGAATACAAAACCAAAATGTTAAAAAAAATTATATCAAGAAATGTATGTTTAATGTTGTAAATGTAAATTATTGTAAATTTAATTACTTAATTTATTAGTGAAAATTTGTAACAAGAAAAAACATACATAACTAGTTAACCTATTTCCAACAATCTGAGAAATGCACTTTATCTAATCTTATATAATAATATTGTAAAGAGGTAAAATTTTTGTGCCGTTCCGAGTTTCCGACTTTCTATTTTTCAGTCATTTCTGTCGGGCAGGGTTTCTTCAACGAATCAGTGCAGTACAAAAAGCAACTTTAAGGTGTAAAGGCACTCGCCCCACCCCAACCTCTTACCCTATCTCGCACCACTCCCTCTAATCCCCGTCTCACTCCTCATCTCCCTCTAACCCCTCCCACCCCTCCCCTTCCCTCCCCTTTTGTCCTCCCCATGATCACCGTCACCGACCCCTCTTACCCCCTCACCCTCTCCACCCCCCTCTCCCTATCACCCCCTGAGCACATCGCCTTCCCGCTAATCTCCCCCTAACCCTTTCACCCCCTCTACCCCCACCAACTCCTGCCCTCACCTTCCCTTCTCCGCACCTCATTACACCTTCCCCCTCACTACGCCCTGCTATCCCTCTACCACCCCTCCTCTCCCTCCATCATCTTCCCCCTCTCCGTCCTCACCACCCCTCTTCTCCTTCTCTCTCTCATCACACACTCTCCTTACCACTTTACCTTCTCACCACCCCCACCCCCTCCCCCTTTCCCTACTCACCACCCCCTCTCCCTTTTCCTCCTCACCACCCCCTATCTTTGCCCCCCTTCTCCTCTAACCTTCTCTGTGGGGGAAAAACTATTAATGAAAAACTTTATTACTTGCTTATGCAAGTATTTGTGCCAAGTTGCAAGTTAATTAACCAAATGAATAAGATTTTCCATATTTACTATATTCCCTGTTTTCACCCCCACAGGGATGGAATTTAAAAAAATAGTTTGGCATATTTCTGTAGCTTGACTGAAAGGTTATTTACACCAATTTTCGAGTTAATCGAGCTCCACAGTAAAACCTGCTCTATAAAATTGACTATGCCTTTTCACCCCTTTAGGGGTAGATTTTCGAAAAACCCTGTTATACGTTATTCTTCATTTTTTATCTCAAGTATAATAATAATAATAACCCCACCCAGTATCTCTACGTTGACGTCGTGATGGGGCTTGCGCGCTCCGAATTCTAGGTCTGTGCCTGTAGAGTTTACTTTACCGAAACAGGTCTAGATGAGGAGCCAGACCAAGAGAGATACAGAAACCTGCAGTGCAGCATGTGGTGAGCTGTTGGGCAGTAGCGACCCCACGGACCCTATCTCCCGGGAGAAGTCTTGTTCCTCACCTCTCGCTTGACTTTATTGGCCGGCTGGAGTGAACACTGACGAGGAACAGAGCTCCCACCTCTTTCTTGCCTTTATTGGCCGGTTTGAGTGGAGACTCGCAAGAGCAAACGTGCTCGGAGGAAGGAAGTATCCCAGTAAGATGTTGGTAGGGATCTTGACCGTACTTCCGGGATTGTCCTGATAGGCGTGGGATACCTCTCCACTCCTCACAAGCGCCTCAGGACAGATTTCCCCCTTGCCGCTACGACACTATGTGCTAGCGACCGTTTCTGGGGGCCCATTATTGAGTGTGCAAGTCACCCCCCGCCATTTTAACTGTGTATATTATATAACCTCGGTAAGGCAGGGAACATAGTTCTTCCATAGTTTAAGGTACCCGATCCACTATAGCCACCCAAATCCATGGCCCAATATGTTTTGTTTCCATGTTCTGCAATAGTCCTGCACCAACCGGGGGTTGTCCTTGGGTGCACTTGCATAGCTAGTGCATACAGGGATAATCGTCGGCTGGTGCCGCCTCGTCATTTAAAATTGTCTAAGGGGTCTCTGCGAGTTGGCTTCGGCCCCTCGTACGCCCTCCAAAGGTCCGGGACCCCGAGGGTCCCGAGTTAAGTCAAAGACATAAAAATAGTAATAATATATCATTTATTTCGGGTAACTATGACCCATAGCCTAAATACAAATCACTTTTAATTTTTAGGAAAACATAAACTAAAATAAATGCACTTCAGAATAACCCTTCCAAAGTAAAACTGCAACAAACTAAACGCCTAAATAAATTGTTAGAGCTATAAAATGATGCTTGGCTTAAAATGTGATGATACTTTTTCTTTAGGCGCTTTTCTGATGTAAATATAATAAACACTTTTTTTTCTTGAAATTACAGTTTTTAAAGAATAATAACGATTCAAACGTAGTCGAACTAAATCGTATTAAAATTTGGTATGTACAGTTTAAGATCAGACCATGTGTTTTTATTAATTGAATTGTGGTCCCGTCATTTTGATATCAAAATAGCGGGACCACTTTCATTGTACAATATTTTGAAAGTTTATGAGTGTAGAATTTTATTATGAAAGTATGAAATAGTAGAAATATTGTATTAAATAATAGTCACATTATATTCGATATACCTGGCGGGGTCCCGTCATCTTGACATTCATCAACAATTGTATACCTACATTTGGCTGCAACAATTTGCGCGCGCTTGTGTCGTCTTACTTATCCGTTCTGTGGTTTCGTCTACCCGCAAGCCCAGAGAGCTTTTGAGAGAACGTTTTCCAGAGAACGTTGATAGCTGAGTAGGTGCGGCATTTGTAGAGGACACCGAATATATAAGGTGACTGGTAATTAGTGACCGATACCTAAACACAGGATTATACTCATAATAACAAACAACTTTTACTATGGGACCAAACCTGAAATCGCGAAAAAAAATCAGCTGCTCCCTACATTTTCACGAGTTATGCGAGCATGAATCTATGGGGAAGCTGTTTTTTTTTTGCGGGATTTTGGTTTGGTCCCATAGTAAAAGTTGTTTGTTATAATGAGTATAATCATGTGTTTAGGTATTGGTCACTAATTACCAGTCCCCTATTATATATTTGAAAAGTTTCAGAAGGAGCCCTTGGTCAGGAGTCCACTTTTCGTTTGCGGCCTAACCCATAATGATTTCGAAGCTATTCGATTAGTTGATTTAGAGATAAATGCAAAATTATGATCACTTTTGGGTACCTACTTTCCTAAATCAATGTTTGTTATATTTCCCAAAAGGCTCCATCAATCCATCAGATATTTATTATATGTATGATTCACTATCAGGACAAATGTTACACTATTGCAGAGAATAACTTTTTATTCGCCCTGAATATCCCTAAAATCAGCTGTTCACTACATTTATGTTCACTTAATTCGTCAAAATGTAGGGAACAGCGGATTTTTTTTCGCGATTTCAGGTTTGGTCCCATAGTAAAAGTTGTTCATAATTATGAGTACAATGACCCCTTAAAAGATTGCCACTGTTTACACTTAGACCCTGTATAGTCCCAAGCGCAACTACTGAACATGAGCTCATGCCGTCTGAATCTCAAGTTGGGGGGGCCTAAAAAGGCCACATTAAGCAATTTCTCTAAGGGTCCTCGCCCACGGCGACTATTTGTAGCGATGCTGTAGCGATGCTGTCGCGCGTCCGCATCGATACAGTCGCGAAGCGGTCGCTAGCTGTGTGCCCTCGCCCACGGGCCCAGATTCAGTCGCGATGCAAACGCGATACTGGCGCGCTTCTGTCGCGATGCAAACGCGATTCAGTAACGGCACAAAAATACCTGCGATCGCTACAGTTGCAAGATGGACTCCGTTGAGGTAACATTAGTCACGTTGTCTTTGGTGCTGCTTTTACGTAAGCAGCCGAAGCGTAGGCAACGAAAGCTCGGTTCTCCACTCACGCGCCACCCTCCCTCTGTTCTCTCCCCGATGTCATCCGATACGGTCGCGCGTTTGCATCGATACAGTACGCGATACTGTAGCGCGTTAGTAGCGGGTTGGCATCGCTTCTGTAGCGCGTTGCAAATGCGACTAACGCGCGTTAGTAGCGATGCTGTCGCGCATTTCGTGAACGCGCGACAGCATCGCTACAAAAAGTCGCCGAGGGCCCTAAAATCGATTCATTTCCTGAAATCTCAGCAATTTATTATGATTATGCTATTTGACGTATTTGATAAAGCAATTCATAATTTGTGGCCCATTTTACATAGGTACCTATTACCCATTATAAACACATATTATCCCATTATGATTCTGCCAAAGTGGCCGTTTTAGACCCCCCCGTAAAGTGTTATTGGGTCTTCCCATCAAGAATTTCTCAGTAGCAGTCCAGAGTCTGAATTTGTGCGCGACCAATGGCCGTATGCTCACCCCTTATTTCAAGGGTCTTACCTAAAACATAATTGGCGCAGCGACATGTCGGAGCACTATAAAGGTCTCCCCCACCTCACCTCACCTTACCTCTGCCTCCCCCTGCGGGCGTGATGTTACGGTTATGTAATGTTTTATCCCACACATCATAGACTTATAAAATAGTACATTTTGATACAAGTGGAGAACGTTTGTTATTGCATTCGAGGCGGAATTAACACCAGAGCCGTAGGCGAGGTTGTTTTTGAGCCGAGAACTGCAATAACAAATGTCCACGAGTATCAAACGACGTTTTTCAATACACTTTTGAAGAAATAAAATTAAATAACGATAAATATGCGAATATGATTTAAATTTTCTTCTTTTTTTTCGCGCTTTGCTTTCGCCAGGTTGAAGGAGAAGCAAAGGTATAAAGCCGTTATACAGCCTAATATGAAAAATTGAAAATTCTAATATTTTCGAGCTTAGAACACAAATAAATGTTAATTTGTTCATAAACGTTTTTTTTTTATTGTAATAAGCATAGTTTTTGATGATATTCTATTTATAAACATTATGTAAATATTCAAAAAATAATTAAAGACGCATAGGTACCTCTTTGCCGAGATTAAAAAAAAATAGAGGCATTAAACCAATTTCAATTTGGACTTAAGTATCTGTTATATAAGTTATCTGTGGCAATTTTTATTCCCGCACACGTGCGGGAAAATTAAAAATCGCACGCGTGCGACATACACTGCATTGTGAACCTAATCGTAATGCGATATGAACCAGTTTTTGAGGAAGTGTATTGAAAAAAAAATTTTTTTATAACTCTATGATCCCACATTACTTATGCCAGGCATGAAACAATGCTCTACATAACTCTTCCTAATCAAGCTCAACGCATCAGCTATTCAGTTCGTCTGAATATGCAATGCCTAATTAAAAGCTAGATTAATAAGAAAGTCTAGAACTAGTGCTCAAGTGGTAGCCTATTAGTCAATGGAGTGAAATAGGTCACCGTAGAGCCGATGTCCGATGAGCTGTAGGTCTATCAATATTTCAAATAAACTAGACATGTAGGTACTTTCCTTTCCAATGCCAAAAAAACTTTTTTACAAAAAACAAATCCGACTTCCAAAAAAAATACTGCAAAGTGAAAAATAACTTTAATTTCGGAAGTCGGTGTCTTTGGATCTGTATTTTAGATTTTTGCCCCCGACTTCCGAAAATAAAGTTATTTTTCACTTTGTAGTGTTTTTTTTGGAAGTCGGTTTTGTTTTTTGTAAAAAAGTTTTTATTTTTCACTTTTTAGTGGGTCAGTTTGTAATTTATCTAATTTACAATAAGCCATTGTCAACTGCTCATCACGTTTTATAAAATATTGCTTTTCCCGATGCAGGGACGTTAATTGTTGAGGAGTTCTCCTAGTAAGAACCAGGAGAACTGGAGCTCATGGTGAAGTCACCATCACCATTATGCATTTTGACGACCATAAACCGTATTAAAGTAATCGAATCGCAACCTGTGATATACTTAGATATAATTGAGCATTTCCGATGGCCTGATGGATGGGTTTCCCTCGATTTCCATGGAATCCCATCATCAGACCCTGGCTTGATGATCATGGGACCACTTGGGAAGTATACCCTTTCGAACAAAAAAAGAAAAATCCAAATCGGGGAACATACATAAAAAAAAATAAAAAAAAGGTTCCGACGAATTGAGAACCTCCTCCTTTTTGAAGTCGGTTAAAAATTAATTTGAGAGATGGCGATGGTGGTATAAAAAAACCGGCCAAGTGCGTGTCGGACCACGCCCAATGAAAGGTTCCGTTGTTGAAAAGAATGTATCCCAAAAACAAACTTAACATTGTAGTTGAAAAATATGTTCTCCCATACATTCATATACGTCACGGTCTATTCTCTAACTGCTAATTTTAGGTTTGTAATACTTACCAAAAAAAATTTTTTTGTGATAAAATTACAAATTAACAATTTTCGTACTTTTTCCTTCACTTGTGCTGTAAGATCTTGCTTCTTGCCAAATTTCATGATTCTAGGTCAACGGGTAGTATCCCATAGGTTTTGATTTACTTGCGAGTATCAAAATATGTCGCATAGATGACCGTATTTTTTATGGCCTTGACTTAGAAGCTGGATTTTTAGAGCTCCAAGGGACCATAGACCTACGTATTAGATATTACTTTCAGCTGGATACCTCAACGCGTTCTTAAAAAAATGGTCTGACAGACTGACAGACAGACAGATAGACAGACGGACAACGAGGTGATCCTATAGGGGTTCCGTTAAGGGTTTTGAGGTAAGGAACCCTAAAAACGAGTTACTACCTATGGTATGAGATCAATTTTGGTATCTACACATGCTACCTATTTATTGGCAGGAAAACCATAAAATGCTGATTATTTACAGTCTTCAAAAAGTTTAAAAGAAGTTGTATTGTATATCTTTTACAGCAGCGTTATTTTAGCTGACATGAAAGACAGACCTTGGCTGGTTTTATGCTCTTACGAAAATGCGCTCTGATCTACAAAACCTTTGAGGAAATCGGAGTTTTACACATCTAAGTACTTACTATTTTGATAGCAGAATATGTTTATATAGGAATAAACATAGAATAAATTTAAAAAAAAATTAAAAAATAAATAAAAACAAAAAAAAATATTATAAGTAATATAATATGAATTAATAATTAATGAATAATAAATGAATAAATATATATAGGAATATAGGAATAAAAATATGTATCGTCTAGTTCGGGCTAAGTGGAGTGAGGCACATGGATTGCAGGTTAATCCATTGAAGACTCAGGTCATTGTTGTTGGCAGCTCAAGGATGACCCCCAAAATAAACTGGGTGCAGCTTCCCCAAGTTCAATTTAACGGAACTGTTATTCCGGTAAGCGAGAAGGTTAAGAACCTTGGAGTTTGGATCGACAAACATCTTTCTTGGGGGTCCCCAGCTACAGGACGTAAGTCGCAAAATTTTTGCATCTGGTAAGTCCCTGAGACGATTGCGGAACTTTCTTCCAACTGCCACTAAAACTGCGCTTGCGCAATCCCTTTTACTTCCCATCCTTGACTACGCTGATGTCAGTTATCTCGATCTCACTGAGGCACAACTAGATAAACTTGAGCGACTTCAAAACTTTTGCATAAGATTTATATTTATCCTGCGCAAATATGATCACATTTCTGAATTTCGTACAAAGCTCAAGTGGCTTCCCATACGTCTTCGCCGGAATTCTCATATCTTGTTTCAGCTCTACAGTATTCTGTTCAATCCTAAAACCCCTTCTTATCTTAAAGAGCGTTTCAAGTTCCTTCATGACACACATAATAGATATCTGAGGTCATCGGAAAACTTGAGGCTAGAGATGCCACTAATGTAGTGGCATCTCTAGCCTCAAACCACCAGTCCAAAGCCACCAGTTTTTATGACAGATCATTAACTGTTCAAGCAGTACGATTGTGGAATGACTTACCCGTGTCGATAAGGTGTGCACAATCTTTGTCAACTTTTAAAATTTTGGTAAAAAAACATTTCCTCTCTCTTTAAATATCGTCATTACGTGTATAGTTCCTTGCTCTTTTTCAAGTAGTATATATAAGTATATATTTATATAAGTATCTATATTTATGTATGTATATATGGTACACCACAGACTACCTACAGTATTCTCTCCTTTCTCCCCATAATCCATCCAAAGGTTGTCTGTAAAAGATCGCTCTTAGCGATAAGACCGCCCATTGTGTCACCCTATGTAACATTTCCACATTTATATCTGTAATTTTTATGGTGTGCATAATAAAGAGTATTCTATCTATCTATCTATCTATCTATCTATCTATCTATCTATCTATCTATCTATCTAAGCTCAAATGTTTAGAAGCAGCTACTTTTAGGACTGTCTTTTGTTCCTAAGTTTTGTAACCATGATTAAGACCCAGGTATATGTCAACGGCCTGGATTGGTTGGGGCGGCATAGCTTGCGTGTTCTGTGCTGAGCTCACGCAACGCGTCGTACGTCCAGCCAGTAATACGACTTGCCCATCAAGGAGCGATGTCCCAAATTAGACGCATTTTAAATTTATTATACACTAGCTGACCCGACAGACGTCCTGTCTGAACGATCCTAAAACATGACGGCAGCGCCACCTACCGGGTCCAATTGTGTTATCAAACCGTACAGGAACCCATTGAAATATACCTACATACAATTTGTCCCTTCAATCGAAGGGACGAATGTAAAATGTTTGACAGGAAAGTTGGTAGAACAGTTTATAGGGGAAAATTAAATTGTTGTTTTTACTATCTTCCTCGCAATTTTTATAATTACTTAAAGAACACTAGCTGGCCCGACAGACGTTGTCCTGTCCCAATTTCATTAATTCAAAATTCCCACAGAAAATCCACTTTCAGTTTTCCCGAATTTCCCAATTTTCGCGGCAACTTTTCCAATTTTTCTCACCGTTTAAACCTTTCCTGGACTACGACTAACATTTCAAAATCAGCTAAATCGGTCCTGCCGTTCTCGAGTTTTAGCGAGACAAACGAACAGCAACAACGACAAAAAATACGTGTCTAATTTTTTTTTATTAACTGACTGACGGACTAAATAAACTTTTTTTCTATTCAGGCATCATCCATATTAGCATGCTTTTATGCTACATATACAATAGCAAGTGTATTCCAGGCTTTAAGGTCAGCCCATTTCAAATTGAGAGAGACGAGCGATGGTGTGACCATCAAACGACTAATTAAACCCACGGTGTACTTATTTCATTAATCCGGACAATTAAGAAAGCAATCTGACATAATTACAAATTAAAGCCACGGTACTGACGATGCTGCGGTCGCGGTCAATTTCGTCATAACCTCATACTGGCTGCTAGGGAGTAGGGCTGCAGACTTTTGTAACGGGAAATTATTGTATCTGCGTTTTTATTGGACTGTCTTCACTACATAGTATAAAACAAAGTCGCTTCCCGCTGTCTGTCTGTCCCTATGTATACTTAGATCTTTAAAACTGCGCAACGGATTTTGATGCGGTTTTTTTTTATAGATAGACTGGCAGTGTAACTATACCGTTTGAGGCCCGTGGCAAATTCGTCGGTCCCGCCCGTACCATACTCGGGGGGTTATGGTACCCCCCCCCAATTTATAGAAGCTGGACCAACAATAACAGTATTTTTTATTTTATCATATTTATTTTTACACTTTAAATTAAAGGTATTAAAGTGTATAATGAACTTTGTGCACGTATATCTCCGAAATTATTAATTGGATTTTGACCATTCTTTCTAAATCTGGGTTACAACTTTTTTTTTTGTTGAAATGCATTGAAATCTTAAAAAAAAATCACTTGTATATGCAACTAAGTAGAGGTACCTAACTTAAAGACAAAACAATTTTTTTTACTAAATGTGTAATAATAAATGTTGGGAGTTGGGATTCTCCTCTGACCGGGGGCCCCTTCCGGCTGGGGGCCCGTGGCATTTTGCCGACTTGCCACCCTGTAGTTACGCCACTGTAGACTGGTTCAAGAGGAAGGTTTATATGTATAATACATGCGCGGGCAAAAGCTAGTTATTGATATTTTGGGGACATTTGACTTCAGTCAATAAAGGCTGACAGACAGGCGTAGGCGTGACGTGACTCTGGTTGTACGCACGGCTACAGATCAAGCTATACATTTCCAGTATAAGCTGATCTCGAATTGTATATGATTTCCTTACAATGAGAGGTCAGTGTAAACTGGAAATGTGTAGCTTGATGTGTAGCCGTGTGTACAGACGCCAGCAGGTCAACCCACCCAAAACTGTCAAATTTTGCCAATCTTCCTTGAACCTTATGCTTTAGCTTTAAAGATGAAAATCTATTAAAGAAATTTGACAGATTGTTGATTGTTGTTGATTTGTTTGATTGTTTTTCTTGATATGCAAGCGTCTGTACAAACTGCATTGAAAATTGTTCTAGCGGAGTCGCGTCGAACTTGTCTTTAGGAACCTTAACAGTGCGGTCGCGAGATGCGGAAGTTGTTTTGAAAACTCTGACATTTACGTGGTAATTGCGTATCACCAAACCGGTTCAAAATCAAATCAAATCAGGTTACCAAAAGCCATAGAATGAAATTGATTTGTAGTTTCAATCCAGAGCACTCATGGCTTTGTTTCCAGCCTTGAGTCAGGACATAATCTTACAGAAAGTGCGATTTCGACACCGTTAAGGCTCCTACAGACAGAGGCGATATCGCGTCGCGACGGTCGCGCCGCGATATTGCGATATTATCGCGTCGCAACACCTTTCACACTAGCGCGGCGCGATATCGCGTGGCGATATTATCGCCAGGCGATATCGCGGCGATATCTAACCTAACTAACCTAACCTAACCTAACCCAGGACAGTTTCATTCGACGGTTCGTCGAAAAAAAACCCAACCAACCAAAACTAAGTAAGTACCTACCTAATTGAACGCAATTTTTTCCTGCTGCGAATTTTTACATGCGTCCGTGGTCCGTAACGAACACCACACGATGGGGTGGTAGGGTGGTGGGTGGTGGTAGGTACCTAAACTTGACCACACGACACGGAAAAATAATAGTAGGTACTACGTTCGTAACACAGCAGTTCGGACTCTTCGAACGTGCTATTTACTAGATGTTTAATGTCATTGCTATTATACTATTCTGACGACACGGTTGGCGCCGTGGTTGAGCGATTGACTGCTGCGCAGCATGTCGCGGGTTCGATTCCCGCACGGAACAAATAATTTGTACGACCTACAAGTATTTGTTCCGAGTCTGGGTGTTTTTCTATCTATAATATGTATGTATTTACAAAAAAAAAAAAAAAAAAAAATGTATGTAAGTAGTTTATCAGCCATCTCGTTACCATAACACAAGCATTAGGTTGCTTAACGTTGTGTGAAATGTGCAAGGATATTTATTTATATACATATTTATATTTATTACGAAGTATTCATTTAAAAATCAAGATTTTTTAAATAACTTAGTTACCTTTAACCCTTCAAGTGTTGAATGCATCCCATGTGTGCATAAGGACAACCCTTTACATAATAGTATACAACGTGTAACGTTAAATGCGCAAAACCTCTTAAGGGGTCATTGTACTCATTATTATGAACAACTTTTAGTATGGGACCAAACCTGAAATCGCGAAAAAAAAATCAGCTGTTCAATACATTTTGACGAATTATGCGAACAGAAATGTACTGAACAGCTGATTTTTTTTTCGCGATTTCAGTTTTGGTCCCATAGTAAAAGTTATTCATAATGATGAGTACAATGACCCCTTAAGAGGTTTTGCGCATTTAACGTTACACGTTGTATAAGATTATATCATATATAATATAAACGTAAAAAAACATCATCCTATGGGAAACCATCATCATTAGTTGTGAACCTATGGAGTTCGCAGCTAACCCCCCTCGCCCCGCGTGTCAAATGCACCCCATGTGTGCAAAAGGACAAAACTTAACATAATAGTTATATATAAGCTTATATCAGAGGAGCTCGTGGCTAAGTAATAACAGCCGCACGGGTCGATCCATCAGGTTAAGCTACGCTTGCCGGGGTTGGTCCGTGGATGGGTGACCATCTTTACATATCGAAACTCCTCCGTGACTCGGAAAGCACGTTAAGCCGTTGGTCCTTGCTGTCATTCGTGGATCTTTGACAGTTCGTGGATCTTCGTTACGGGTCGTCAGAAGCCCGAAAGTCTGACAACCAGTCTTACCAAGGGGTATCGTATTACCCAGTAACTGGGTTGTGGAGGTCAGATAGGCAGTCGCTCCATATAAAATACTGGTATTCATCAGCTGCATCCGGTTAGACTGGAAGCCGACCGCAACATGCTCATAGTTGGGAAAAGGCTAGGCAGATTGTTTTGATAAGCTTATATCACATAAATACGTATAAACGTAAAAAAACATCATCTGATCATCATTCGGAGAGGACACGCACGCGGCGCGCGCGCCGCGCGCGCTCCCTTTCGGTCGCTCAGTGCGCTGCGCGCTATGGCGGCGGGCAGACGTGTGATGCGCTCGTATGATAATAATGATTGTGTAGGTCACTACAGTGTGTACTGTGTCGACATAGTTGGGAAAAGGGTAGGCAGATGATGATTTTTACGGACTTCTTAGTTTCCAATTTACCGTGATTTCGGAAAAGTTAACTTTATTTTACGTATAGGTACTTGTAAAAGCACATTATGTAGTGTACATTATGGCCTTGTATGAGAAGGTAACTACCTACTCATAAAAAGGGCTAGATGATTTCAAAATTATAAGTAAGTAGGTAACTTACTCAAAAATACCTACTAAAAAGTTTCGCTATGCACGAAATTCTTCGATTCTATGTAAACAATGGAAGGTACAGTTGGAATGAAAAGTGTTTGAATTCAAGTTAAATTTTTTATAGCGCTATTCGTATTAGTGTAAGCGTCTGTAAGTTAAAATTTGTTTTGTCTCGTTCTGACTATCAATGATAGATGAATTTCAGAGCGAAATGTTTATGACTGGGGATTAACCGGGTAATTACCCGGTTAGTCCCGCTATACTCTAGTCCCGCTATGTCGCGAATGCGAAGTAATATAGCCTATAGGTACAGATAATAACTAGTCAAGACGTGGCGTGAGGTAGCGTGAGATGGGTAAAGGAGGGGGGTAGCGCGCGGTGTTGGCAGCGCGCGCGCGCGCCCGCTTCACTTTGGACCTGAGGGTCGGAGCGAGCAGTATATTGGTGAGTGAGCTTGCTAATTCTCAGTGCATGTGCCATTAGATTTACTAGATATTCAAGTTATATTGTATTACAATGGTGTCGACGTGTGTGTGTTGTTTTACTAGCGATTAGATACAGAAATGGTACCAAATAAGACCAGTATTCAGTTGCGAGGCTTGGGGTGGCTGTAAGGGGAGGTTGGAGGCCACCTGGGGGAACACCCCCCAATATCATGAGCTTGCCGGGGGAAATAGTCCCTCAATATCATGAGCCTGCCGTGGGGAATAGCCCCTCAATACCATGAGCTTGCCGGGGGAAATAGTCCCTCACTATCATGAGCCTGCCGTGGGGAATAGCCCCTCAATACCAAGAGCTTTCCGGGGGGAATAGTCCCTCACTATCATGAGCCTGCCGTGGGGAATAGCCCCTCAATACCAAGAGCTTGCCGGGGGGAATAGCCCCTCAATATCATGAGTCTGCCGGGGGGAATAGCCCCTCAATACCAAGAGCTTGCCGGGGGAATAGCCCCTCAATATCATGAGTTTGCCGGGGGGAATAGCCCCTCAAGATGATGAGCCTGCCGGGGGGAATAGCCCCTCAATATCATGAGGCTACCCGGGGGGAATAGCCCCCCAACATCATGAGGCTACCCGGGGGTAACAGCCCTCCAATATCATTGCGATGATAATTGGGTAAAGGTTATTCCATGGAAATCAGTTTACCAGTGGAAGTCAGTATACATAATTACAGCAGTCGTTAGATCATAGTCATAACGTACCTAGGCTTATTATTGATACAAAGGTATTTTAGGTTTAGATATTCGTCACTAATAGGTAATTGGCGACATGGTGGAGATGCTGGGATCTCATTATTATAGTTTAAAAATGATGTTGTGTTCAGTTCTAAAAGTAAAATAATGCGGGTAGATCGGAAACGTTCTGCATTTAAAAGAATTAGGCCAGTTTCACATGGTGTCCGAATAGCCGCTATGCTCACCGAATTGATTCAAAAATGGAACAGAATTTGTAGCTATGAAATTATCTGCCAGATAATTTAACCTGAACATAACAACAAAAAACAAGCTCATAATGTTGCAAACTGTTGAGTGTTGAGTAATTTAGTTACAATATGTTATTATTATAAAGTTTTTTTTATACATTATTGGTATGGTATAATGACCTACCTAAAACTGTATCGGATTGGAACTTTGGGTTTTAGGCTAAGGTTTATGTAGCTATACTCGAACGAAGTTTGATTTCAACGTAGTTAATTATCAGGTTACACAGTCTGCACTTGGGTACCAGCCTTAGAATAATAATGCAGCCTACCCTACGTCAAGTCGATTCCAAGAAATAATAATATAGGTACGCGCAGGACAGTATTCAGTCACGCACGACTGACTGTAGTAAACATTTCTTTAGTAAATCCAAATGCACGATAATGTACGAAGGAAGTCTAAACGAATAAAAGTTTATTAGATTATACGTTTGATATGAAATCTTAGTAATTAAAGGAGTATTCCTACTAAGTAAATAGACTTTATTAGGTGAACCAATTAAATGTTTTTTTTTTATCTAGTTTAATAGTCTTACACTTAAAATAACAATAGTGTTTGATGGATTTCATATACTTTGGTTTGATGTGTGTAATTTGTTGGTATACTGGATTTCGTAAGAGTCTCATACCAAGATAAATTGTTTTAGATACTCGGGATATTTACTAAGAGAACGGTCCTTAACTTTGATATTACTTAGCTGGTAGGTACTCTATTTACAATGGAAGACGCTATCCGATCTCGTTTTTAAAATTATTTATGAATCCTTCCAATCAAACATAAGCTCTACTCGGTGTACCTACCCTAACGGAATTATCAGAAGAAGATCCCAACTATAAAGGATTAGAACTAAATTATTATCAAAAGGTATTGAATTCGAAAGACCCTTCCGGCAATTGAATTTGAGTAGGTATCTGTAAGTATGAATGTTGTAGGCCACTGATTTGAATTACTGTTTAAAACGTCAGGTCCTATGAGCCATCTATTGTAACCATCTACCCGTTCCGTCCTAGTGCCTACATCAGATGCATTTAATTCAGTTGGCACATATCTGATTTCTAAAGCCTTGTTCTGTTTTATTTCATCAATGAAATACACAAACTACAAACACAAAACACAAATACTCTACTTACCACAAGTGGTGGAAGTAATTTATCTCATTTGAGCCAGCTTATTACTATTTGACTATCAGTCTACAAAAATTAGTACATTACTTATAAGTCTACATCCAATAAGTACTTCCAGCAATTCTAATCTTGGATGTAGACTTATAAGTAATGTACTAATTTTTGTAGACTGATAGTCAAATAGTAATAAGCTGGCTCAAATGAGATAAATTACTTCCACCACTTGTGGTAAGTAGAGTATTTGTGTTTTGTGTTTGTAGTTTGTGTATTTCATTGATGAAATAAAACAGAACAAGGCTTTAGAAATCAGATATGTGCCAACTGAATTAAATGCATCTGATGTAGGCACTAGGACGGAACGGGTAGATGGTTACAATAGATGGCTCATAGGACCTGACGTTTTAAACAGTAATTCAAATCAGTGGCCTACAACATTCATACTTACAGATACCTACTCAAATTCAATTGCCGGAAGGGTCTTTCGAATTCAATACCTTTTGATAATAAAATACTTTAGAAAATAAAATAAATAAGAGATAAAGAGTAGTTGATATATCTACTGCCGCGACAGAAAGTGTCCACAGTGTATAAAATATGGTGGTGATCCATTTAAATTAACACCCATGCCTGATCTATCAGCGCAATGAGTTTCGCCTAAACGGGCCTGGATTATTTCGGTTCACTGCTAGTGGATGAGGGTAGTAAAGAAAACTCTGGGCTGGGTATGCTTGTTTACATGCCTAACAATTAGGGCATTTGGAGGTCGTTAAAGATTTAACAGCAGAACCTTAATTACCTCAAATTCGTGTCAGACAATGCTACGCAATTTAAGCTTACAGCAGAAGTGTTAACTTCAGATTATTGCATTCATAATCAGTTGCGGTGGAAATTTATCCCAGAGTTAGCTCCATGGTTCGGAGGATTTTATGAACGACTTACACTTGTAGGTTTAGTCAAGCATAGAATAAAGTGAACTTTAGACAAACATCTCATAAACCATAACCAGTTATGCACAATAATGAAGGAACTTGAGGCCGTAATTAATACAAGGCTACTGTAGGCGCGGAGTTAGAGCACATATTGACTCCTTCAGATTTCCTACGTGTAGTCGGAACTTTGACCACTGAAGTTGCAGATCGAGACTTCTTAGAATCGGCTACAGTAACCAAAACGAATCTGATTGAGGGTTAGAAACGTGGTCAAATCATGATCTCAAAATTCGCCAAAATGTTCAATAATCAATATTTGACTAGCCTTCGCGAACGAAGTGACAAACGCAAACAACCTAGAGTCGTTGTTAATACGCCACCAATTAGCAGAGAAAACAGATTAAGTTAGATAATAGGGCACATTAGAGAGTTGGCAAAATATTAGAGTTAATTAAAGAGTTAGATGGGCAGATTAGAGTAGCCAAAGCTAAATTGTCATCAGGAGAAACGCTGACCCGTTCAGTCAGTTTCAACTTTGAGTCTCGAAGTACTCAAGGCGTTGAGCCAGTTCAGTCAGTTTCAACCTTGAGTCTGGAAGTACTCAAGGCGATAAGTCAGTTCAGTCAAGTTTCAACCTTGAGTCTGGAAGTACTCAAGGCGATAAGTCAGTTTCAACCTTGAGTCTGGAAGTACTCAAGGCGATAAGTCAGTTCAGTCAAGTTTCAACCTTGAGTCTGGAAGTACTCAAGGCGATAAGTCAGTTCAGTCAAGTTTCAACCTTGAATCTGGAAGTACTCAAGGCGATAAGTCAGTTCAGTCAGTTTCAACCTTGAGTCCGGAAGTACTCAAGGCGATAAGTCAGTTCAGTCAGTTTTAACCTTGAGTCTGGAAGTACTCAAGGTGATAAGCCCGTTCAGTTTTAATCTTGAGTCTCGAAGTACTCGAGACGATGAACCAGTTATAAATGATGCACCCATAGTTCAGCCAGTACCACACATCAGTAGACGACCAATCAGGGCATCAGCTAAAGAGAGAGTTAGCAAAAGAGAGAGTTAAACAGTGGATATCTTAGTAGATTAGCAGATTGTTTCAATAATCAGTGATAATTAGTGTTGATCTTAAAATTATGGAACAATCAGTTATCAGTTGTAATCGGTTGGAATCAGTTGTATTAAATAATCCTGGTAATCAGAACTCAGTTATAACCCGTCATCGCTCTGGAAATCTATCAGTTGTATCTATTACGATCTTGATTAAACAATTATTTCAATAGATCAGATTTTTCAATTATCTTCCCTTGGGCGGGAGTGTCGCGAATGCGAAGTAATATAGCCTATAGGTACAGATAATAACTAGTCAAGACGTGGCGTGAGGTAGCGTGAGATGGGTAAAGGAGGGGGGTAGCGCGCGGTGTTGGCAGCGCGCGCGCGCGCCCGCTTCACTTTGGACCTGAGGGTCGGAGCGAGCAGTATATTGGTGAGTGAGCTTGCTAATTCTCAGTGCATGTGCCATTAGATTTACTAGATATTCAAGTTATATTGTATTACAATGGTGTCGACGTGTGTGTGTTGTTTTACTAGCGATTAGATACAGAAATGGTACCAAATAAGACCAGTATTCAGTTGCGAGGCTTGGGGTGGCTGTAAGGGGAGGTTGGAGGCCACCTGGGGGAACACCCCCCAATATCATGAGCTTGCCGGGGGAAATAGTCCCTCAATATCATGAGCCTGCCGTGGGGAATAGCCCCTCAATACCATGAGCTTGCCGGGGGAAATAGTCCCTCACTATCATGAGCCTGCCGTGGGGAATAGCCCCTCAATACCAAGAGCTTTCCGGGGGGAATAGTCCCTCACTATCATGAGCCTGCCGTGGGGAATAGCCCCTCAATACCAAGAGCTTGCCGGGGGGAATAGCCCCTCAATATCATGAGTCTGCCGGGGGGAATAGCCCCTCAATACCAAGAGCTTGCCGGGGGAATAGCCCCTCAATATCATGAGTTTGTCGGGGGGAATAGCCCCTCAAGATGATGAGCCTGCCGGGGGGAATAGCCCCTCAATATCATGAGGCTACCCGGGGGGAATAGCCCCCCAACATCATGAGGCTACCCGGGGGTAACAGCCCTCCAATATCATTGCGATGATAATTGGGTAAAGGTTATTCCATGGAAATCAGTTTACCAGTGGAAGTCAGTATACATAATTACAGCAGTCGTTAGATCATAGTCATAACGTACCTAGGCTTATTATTGATACAAAGGTATTTTAGGTTTAGATATTCGTCACTAATAGGTAATTGGCGACACGCTATGCTCGACTCGTAAAATACCTACTAAAAAGTTTCGCTATGCACGAAATCACATTCGCGGGCAGTGATAAAGAAAACTGTTAGTGTGTTCCTTAAATTTTGTGGGTCCAGTATTGACTTACAGCTCTATTCATAAACATTTCGCTCTGAAATTCATCTATCATTGATAGTCAGAACGAGACAAAACAAATTTTAACGTACAGACGCTTACACTTATACGAATAGCGCTATAAAAAATTTAACTTGAATTCAAACACTTTTCTTTCCAACTGTACCTTCCATTGTTTACGTAGAACCGAAGAATTTCGTGCATAACGAAACTTTTTAGTAGGTATTTTACGAGTCGAGCACAGCGGGACTAGAGCATAGCGGGACTAACCGCTTACTCATAATTTTGAAATTTTAATTTACTCAACAATGACACAAAATCTATATACAACTAGCGTTGCCGGAGAGTAATATTCCGAAGTATTCCCTTCGGAAGTATTCGGAAGTATTCGTAAGTTTTGAGTAGTATTCGCAAGTATTCCCCGAGCTAAGTACATGTGCGGTCACGCAAGTTTATCTATTAAAGTTTGACTATTCACCTCTAGATGGCGTTAATTAACGCCATCTAGCGGTCAATAGTCAAACTAACATTACGTCGTGTGTGTGTCGTGTGTGTTGTTGTCGTACGAGTATGTTGCGTTCATTCATGACTCCGAGTAATATTCGATTTGAAAACTTCGCAATACTTCCGAATATTTCTTTACATCTACTTTGATAAGTACTTACGTAATAAGTTTTTGTATGCGGTTTAGGTGTGAAAGTGGTAGAGAGGTAAATACATAGGTAGATTACTGAGTTTATAAAATAGTTTAAAGTAAGTATCAAGAAAGAAGTCAAGGTTTGACTTCAAGTGCAAAAACACACCGTTTTCGAGATGTAAAATACAGTACATTTTTTTTTCTTTTGCTTCCTATATCTCGAAAACGGTGTGTCCTATCGCAAAAATAATGAAAATTTGGCCCCCCTTTATGGAACCCATAAACCCCTAAACCTCTACATGTAGGTACCAAAAAAAAACCATAAAGAACACGTTGAAGCTGCCCCCTCCTAGCGCCCCTCCATGTACAAGAGAATCGGCACTAATATCCGCACAAAATAGACATTTTAAACTCAACCATACAAAAATAAAACAATAATTACCGAGTCACTGGTAGATAACTACTTACAGGGAATTATTCCCGCTAGTAGATAACTACTTACGCGGAAATATTCGCGCTAGTACGTAGGCATCGAATAATACTCGTTGATTTTATGAATGAACGGGCTCGAGCTTCCTAAATCACGTGTGCAAGTGAACGCCGGCTCGCTGCTGGCACCGCGCGCCGACCAACTTCGGGTACTTATTGGATTATCTTTTAAATGCGACTATTGACCGCTAGATGGGGGCGCAGTTCTCATTGCAAATTACATATATTATGTCCCGCATTGGTGATAGTGCATTCATTAATACCCACGAATCAATCTTCCACCACTGCAGCAGCAGAAAGCGTCGCATTAACACGCTAGTTAATGCTACGCTTCTGTGGCACCATCTTGCGGATTCTTGCGATAACAATAGAATAGTCGGAGCACTGCATTTTTGTCCTTGAACCCCCACTTGTCCGGCACTGGATTCGCCATAAAAACGTGTACAGGAGCGCTAATACTTCGTTAACTCATGAATGAATGGCTGCGAAGCTCGGTGGTGTGCCACTTTACTATCAAGCCAATGCCAGGCGAGCGCTGGCGTCGCCGAGCGACTAACGAGAGCAGGTGTTCATTTACAATTCTACCATTGCCCGCTAGATGGCGTTAATTCAAGTAACGGCACGGCGTAATATATTCGGCGAGTCGAGTCTCATCAAGCGACCTACGCAAGTACGCATACATTCGTAACTAGGTACCTACTGGCAATAATTTCATTCTTAATAGGTAATAAAAAGTAGGTTACCTACTACATTCTTACTAGTAGTATTCCTTCAAATCGAAGTATTCCTTTGAATATTTCGCAATTATTCCGAATACTTGCGAATACTTGCGAAGTTTTGCAACACTACTAGCGTTGCCGGAGAGTAATATTCCGAAGTATTCCCTTCGGAAGTATTCGGAAGTATTCGCAAGTTTTGAGTAGTTTTCGCAAGTATTCCCCGAGCTAAGTACATGTGCGGTCACGCAAGTTTATCTATTAAAGTTTGACTATTGACCGCTAGATGGCGTTAATTAACGCCATCTAGCGGTCAATAGTCAAACTAACATTACGTCGTGTGTGTGTCGTGTGTGCTGTTGTCGTATGAGTATGTTGCGTTCATTCATGACTCCGAGTAATATTCGATTTGAAAACTTCGCAATACTTCCGAATATTTCTTTACATCTACTTAGATAAGTACTTACGTAATAAGTTTTTGTATGCGGTTTAGGTGTGAAAGTGGTAGAGAGGTAAATACATAGGTAGATTACTGAGTTTATAAAATAGTTTAAAGTAAGTATCAAGAAAGAAGTCAAGGTTTGACTTCAAGTGCAAAAACACACCGTTTTCGAGATATAAAATACAGTACATTTTTTTTTCTTTTGCTTATATCTCGAAAACGGTGTGTCCTATCGCAAAAATAATGAAAATTTGGCCCCCCTTTATGGAACCCATAAACCCCTAAACCTCTACATGTAGGTACCAAAAAAAAACCATAAAGAACATGTTGAAGCTGCCCCCTCCTAGCGCCCCTCCATGTACAAGAGAATCGACACTAATATCGGCACAAAATAGACATTTTAAACTCAACCATACAAAAATAAAACAATAATTACCGAGTCACTGGTAGATAACTACTTACAGGGAATTATTCCCGCTAGTAGATAACTACTTACGCGGAAATATTCGCGCTAGTACGTAGGCATCGAATAATACTCGTTGATTTTATGAATGAACGGGCTCGAGCTTCATAAATCACGTGTGTAAGTGAACGCCGGCTCGCTGCTGGCACCGCGCGCCGACCAACTTCGGGTACTTATTGGATTATCTTTTAAATGCGACTATTGACCGCTAGATGGGGGCGCAGTTCTCATTGCAAATTACATATATTATGTCCCGCATTGGTGATAGTGCATTCATTAATACCCACGAATCAATCTTCCACCATTCATAAGCTAATCAGCAAACCTTGGTCACTGCAGTAGCAGAAAGCGTCGCATTAACACGACTAATCACGCTAGTTATTGCTACGCTTCTGTGGCACCATCTTGCGGATTCTTGCGATAACAATAGAATAGTCGGCGCACTGCATTTTTGCCCTTGAACCCCCACTTGTCCGGCACTGGATTCGCCATAAAAACGTGTACAGGAGCGCTAATACTTCGTTGACTCATGAATGAATGGCTGCGAAGCTCGGTGGTGTGCCACTTTACTATCAAGCCAATGCCAGGCGAGCGCTGGCGTCGCCGAGCGACTAACGAGAGCAGATGTTCATTTACAATTCTACCATTGCCCGCTAGATGGCGTTAATTCAAGTAACGGTACGGCGTAATATATTCGGCGAGTCGAGTCTCATCAAGCAACCTACGCAAGTACGCATACATTCGTAACTAGGTACCTACTGGCAATAATTTCATTCTTAATAGGTAATAAAAAGTAGGTTACCTACTACATTCTTACTAGTAGTATTCCTTCAAATCGAAGTATTCCTTTGAATATTTCGCAATTATTCCGAATACTTGCGAAAACTTGCGAAGGACTCCTGACCAAAGCAGGCGATTTTTAGGGTTCCGTACCTCAAAAGGAAAAAACGGAACCCTTATAGGATCTCTCGTGTGTCTGTTTGTCTGTCTGTCTGTCCGTCTGTCACAGCCAATTTACTCCGAATCTGGTACACATATGGATTTCTGTGACCCAAACACGTATGACTAAAGTAAATAAATGAATTTTGAATATGGGGGTCACTTTTAGGGGGCAAAAAAGAAAAAAAAAAGTTTTGCTAACGGTATCAATTTTTTTTTTTATAATTTTTAAATAAATCGTTTTAAAGTTATTTAAGAAAATAGACGAAAATTTACCATTCCCCCCCCCTTATCTCCAAAACTACTGAGCCTAAAATGTAGAAAAAAACACAGAAAATAGTTCCATACCTGTAGAAAAATAACATGGTAAATCTCTCAATATAGTGAGTACAAACTTACGTTTACTGTTGGAATATATGGGAGAACATGTTTTTCAACTATAATGTTAAGGTTGTCCTTGGGATAATTTCATAAGACCAACTACGGAATCCTTCATTGTGCGTAGTCCGACACGCACTTGGCCGGTTTTTTTACGGGCCCGTGCGAACTCAAGTAAGTACTTATAGAACGTCGTATTCGCATTCATTCGGCGCTCAACTCCTAGGTTGCAAATCAAAATGTGTGAGCTGCGCAATAAAAAATCACGTCGGGGTCGGGAAAATCGCGCCCGTGCAACATATAAGTACGTATTGTACCACTTTGTATTTGTTCCATTCAAAGCGCGGCAAGCAATTTTTTCCTGCCGCAATTTTGTACGTAGACCGTACGTCTGTGCTAAGTACCTACTTAGTTTTAATTAACGTTTTAGAGGAAATGGGGGCAGCCAGACTTTTGAAAATTAGGTATTTTAAGAAGGTATTGCTGTCGCTCTGCGAGCGCTCCGCCCTCGAATTCGTGCGATAAGGACAACTGCAGATCCGACTAAATAGCCTATGTAAAAAGTCACATTTCGAGGTTTGGCTCTCGCCTATTTCCTCCTCCAATATTGGACCAATTTAAAAGATATTTCATAAACTGAATAAAAAGGATTATACTATGCCCCTATGTTTTTCTTTTTTCGTTAATAGTTGTCAAATTGGTACACTAGGCGTAAGTATGGGATATTTATATTTCTGTAAAAAATCATTGCTTTATGGTCATTAAGGCCAGGATCTTTCAAGCGCCGTAGGTATTAATAAACGCTTACCGCAGCCCCCGCAAGGAGTAGCGATACGTAATAAATTACGATGCGCGGGAAACGCGCGCCAAGCGCACCGCTCATGAGTTCATGAACTCGAGTAGGTACTATGTTGCGTCACAGAATAGAGCAATGCAGTAGATAAACTTGAACTGATTAGTATACAAGTTTATTTTGTTTTATTTTTCTAGTAAGTATTTTTTAAAGTTTTAGACAGATTAGGTATGCATTGTAAACTTGAACAGTTAAAATAAATAAAAATAACTACTTAGACTTATTTATTTTTGTGAATAAGGTGGATTTAAAATCTGACTGACACGAAGACCTTATATACCCGTACGATTCAAAACTACGCGCCGCGCACCATTTTACTTTACGTTCATTCCCCACGACAGCGACACCACTAAAAACGATACCACTGGCATGGTATCGTGGGGAATGACAGAAACTACTATTCCCCACGCCATGCGACACCACCGACTGTATTGTGCTGAATGTGCTGTTAGTGATGTCCAGCTACATAACAATGATGTGTTACATAACAATTTAGACCTTATTGACATTCATGTTTTTTTGTTAAATTTAGCTTCCAGACCATTTACCAAGTATCTTGGACCAAAAAACAAATGGTTTGGAAAATGTCAATAAGGTCGAAATTAGCTTGACACCCTAGAAATGATGTGCATAATAATGTAGACACTTTCTGAGGTGTCAAGCGAATTTAGACCTTATTGACATTCATGTTTTTTTGTTAAATTCAGCTTCCAGATCATTTACCGAGTATTCTGGACCAAAAAACAAAGGGTTTGTAAAATGTCAATAAGGTCGAAATTAGCTTGAGACCTTTATCGTTTTCAGCGAACTCAAATACCACGAAATGACACCCATGTCGAAAAATTTGAATATTTTCGCAGCCGCCATCTTGGATTTTCATTTTGACCCCACTATCGTTTTCAGCGTCCTCAAATACAAAAAAAAAATAAAAAGATACCTAATTAGAAAAAAAACTTAATTTAAAAAAAAAACTTATTTATGTAGGTCTAGGTATACAGAAAAATACATTTGAGGGCCTACTTATATTCTGAACATCCCTGCCCAACCCTTTGAAATAATTCAGGCGTGATGTTATGAAGAAATCTCATTTCCTATCCGATATTCATTATAAAACCACCCGTAGTAACTTTATTCTGTGGCACCTACCTATTTGAGATTTGAAAATAGTGAACCAAAAATTTGCGCGTCAGGCGGCTTTATAAGCTCCAGTGTAGGGTTCAAATTCAACTGTTTTACACACTTGATGTGATTGGTAAACATAGGCCGTGATAAAAATAAATACCAATAAAGCTTTTGCGCGCGTGACGTCTTTATTTACATAGGCATAGCGTTTAAATTCAACTGTTTTCAACACATGTTAATTTGTACCGGTCGCAGCCGGTGACAGAAGTTAGCGGGGGTGGCGGGTTCGAAAAATTGGCACACGTCCGACCTCCGTCACGTTCCGCTCGGGACTAAACGGCTCAGGGCGAGCGTTTGCGAAGCTGAAAACAATTGATGCTGGAATTAGTGGTACAGGTATTTTAATATTTCACATTATGACGGCCGTTATATCTCGAATTTTTTACGACCTTTATTATGGTATAAGTTTTATTGTTCAAAGCCTAATGTAACTCAAATGAAATAAGATTAAAGATCACAATTAGACTTGTCTTTGCGATTTAATTGGATGCAGTAAAGTGCAAGTAATTTTGTGTATCGGACGGCCGAAATTTCTAGATCGAAGTCTGAACTAAGTAATACAGTGTGTAAGGGGAACGCTTCCGAAGCCAGAAGGTATATTATATACAACCTAAATGCAAACGGATTTCACTAACCTTTCGCTTTAAATTGGTTATTTTGAAAACTTCAAATTTCTTTAGCGCGCAATGGAAATCGTACAAAACGTGAGGTCACTGACACAATCGAGACACCGCCGACACTGCCGCGCGCGCGCGGGCGCCAAGCTCTCCGTATGGCCGAGTCAAGGGATTTATGGGTTAAAATCTAGAATCGTTTGGCAGGAGGAGGGGGGTGGGGGTGGTGTGGGGGGGTGGAGGAGGGTACCCTGAGCCCCCCCCACCACTCCCATGAAAAGGTAATGCACCGTTCTTGAGAAAAACTAATTATTGTAACCTAACCTCAAAACACTTTAAAGTTACTTTTAGTATCGTATGGCAGAAGTAGAGGTTGAGGGGGGTGGGGGGTACCCTAACGCACCCTCCCCCACCACTGCAATGTAAAGGTAAGCACCATTCTTGAAAAAAAAAAACTAATTATTGTAACCTAACCTCTAAATACTTAAGTTGCTTCTGCAACGTCTCCGGCGCTGCGGGAAGTGCAGCCCCTTCGCCCTTACGTAACAAAGGACAGGCACCCATGCTCACCTCCGCAGCTTCGGTTTGCTGGTCGCCTCCGGCGACCAACCTCAGCCGCTGCGGCTCGCATGGGTGCCTAACCTTTGTTACAGCGGGCGGGGGCTGCTCTCCCTCCGCGCCTCCGGGTTTTTATATACACTCTAGTATGCCAGCCAAAAGACTACGTAAAGTCGGGGTGCCCCGATTCGGTTTTGGGACAGATTCGACTTATTTTAACTATAAAGTGGGGTGCACACTAACTTCCTTCTGAGCAGAATTTCTAGGTTGAATGACACTGACTTTTTTCTTTTTGCGTTTCGTTTCACGTATTTTACACGACATTTTACACCGCAGACAATATATTGATACAAATTTGGTTGTCAATCGCCCATTTTGACATTTCATTTCACTGTTTATCTGATTTGAGGTTAGAAATATTTTTTATTAATTTCTCAAAAAATATGCATTACCTTGTAATGAGAGTGGTAGCGTTATAATCAGGGACCCAACCCCTACCAACTTTCACCCCATTCACCCCCCTCCTCCTGCCAAACGATTCTAGATCCAACCCCATTCTGCACTTATTCTGCCCCGCATTTCATCAGCACTGTCACATTCTCGATCAAACACTCTTTCTTCACATACCCCCACGAGACCCCCACAAAAAGAAACGAGCACTGTACACGTATGCGTCAGGCATTGTTTAAAAGTAAAAAACAATAAAACAGCACTAAAAACTTATCAATAATAACTAATAACTAGTTATTATTGATACACGAAAACTAACAAATAAACAAAACAGTATTAAATTCGGTAGAATAGCTGCGTGCGTTCGCCCACGAAGTCGGAACGGAACTAACTGACTGGGTTCCCCGTTCCTAGAAGATCAAACATGCCGCCGCCGGCCTGCGTGCGCGGTGCGGCGCGGCGGCGCCGGCCGACAAACGAATTCAAATGATACCGGCGCGCGGAGTCGCGGACGCCGCCATCTCGCTTCCCCCTTCACCCCCCGTCGCGTTGCACGTCGCCTTGTTATTATTTTTTGTTTTTGGTATAACGTAATCGACGCCAGGCCTAAAGAAAATGTGACCGTGTTGTGTAAACATTTCAATTTTGTTGCTACGTGCTACGTACAAAATTATTGTAATGAACTAATTAACAAAATTGCTTGTAAAGTCAATGTCTTTGTACATAACCAACTTTTTAAACTTTTCTTTTCCAATCACAGTAGATATCTAAGTATTTCTTCGTTAAGGGTCTCAAGGTTAAGTAAAATAAACTGGATTTTTCTGATTTGTGAGCATAATTTGCGAACATTCGGATCAAAATTATTATTGTAACCGTGTTTCAGGGGAAAATCATTACGATTTACGATCCTTGCATGAATGAAATTCGCGAGTCTTGCGGACGCGGGTGCGGGTGCGGGGGGGGATCTGTGACGCGGGGTCGACGGCCGCACTGCGGTCGGACAGCTCGCGCGCACTGTGACCTCGAGGGTACGCGCGAGCGTCAGTTGAAATTTATTTACGAATACATTGCATGCTACAATTTTAAATAAAAAAATGTGTTTAATCGCAAATAATGGTTCCATTTGACTGTTCTCACAGCATAGTGTACGAAAATTGCTAAAAAAAAAACTTGAGAGGTGTCAAGGGACACCCGGATGGAACGAAGTTCCTTTCGATTAATTAGTGAAGGAATTGTAATAAAAATTTATTTTTATACTCATCGTCATCATCATCATCATCATCACCATCATCACCATCATCATCATCATCATCACCATCATCATCATCATCATCATCATCATCATCATCATCATCATCGCGACACCACACTGTTCAATGCGAAATAGAAATGAAAATATCTGGCTTGCTTTCTATAAGAGAGAGAGAGAGAGAGAGACAGACACAGAAACATGCGCACGCCGCACGGCTTACAATACATACATACATAGCTTACTATAGCAAAAAGTGTCGTGACAACTTTTCGTTCCCATTTTTTCTGTCTAGCCCCCTTTCACAACGCGCGATAAGGAACTTCGTTCCAAAATTAGTAAAATTGACAAAAATTTTTTTCAGAATTTTTTATGGTATCGTATCGAGAATTACTAGCCCTATCACCTGTCTTCGTTTTCGGAAGCGTTTCCCTTACACCCTGTATATTTTTTTCAAAATTTAAATCCGTGTTATCTACGAATAAAACACTAAACTAAACGACGTTTTTACGACTCTCCCCGCCTTAACCAGAAAGAAGACAGGCGAGAGCGTTTGTATCTTTTTGTATGGAGAAAAGAGCACCCACGTTTCCTCTTAATAATGGTTTTGGTGGGCCCGGCGCGCGGCGCGGTCAATAGTGTGTAGGTATCCTTTTAAAGATGCCGCTAGCCAGCGCGACAGCGGAGGCTCGTCGCCGCGCCGCCCGCGCCGCACTAAGTTAGTACCTACTATTATTTATTCTGTGCCGCACACGCCACTGCCCTATGTAGGTACCTAATGTTAATCGCGGATTTCGACTCAAAACTCGAATATTGTGTATTACCTATTATTTCAATTTCACGATAAAGGTTTTTTTTCTTACAAGCAAGCTACACATTTCCAGTACCACACCACCTGACCTCCTAACCTCTTATTGTACTGCAACTACTGCAAGCCTAATAGTAGGTACAAGTACGGACGTTTTATCTTGGCGAGTCTGAACATAGGCACTAAGACGTTTCGCGCATGTTCTCTCACTCGCACTCGCCTCATGTCGCATTTGGTTCCTAAAAAATGTTACTGCGCAGCCTTCTGCGCGAAGTTCGAACTCGCCAAGATAAAACGATCGTACTTGTATTGTATGTGAGGTCGGCTTAGACTGGCTTGATTGATTCGTAAAACTATTGATACAGTACCGGCTGTGCATAATTGTATTGAACAGAAAGGTCAACAACGCACACTTAAAAATAATTAGGTATAATATCTAGTACAAGCACTGCAGTACTTCACGGGATCAGCATAGGGTTGCAAAATTAGGTAGGACGCACACTTCACATCGTAAAGGGTAGGCCTCGCTCGCCTGTACTAAAGAAATTAAAAATTCCACATTCATTTTGTGTAAGTTTAAACATTTTTACGTCTGTCAATCGCAACGTTTCGCAAAAGACTAAATAAAGTATTTAGCGTACACTCGCTCAGACCTAGACTAGTAGTTTAGCTCGGGCGTTGTCGGCCGACATCGCGCGAGTCCGGGCTTGTTTAGATTTCTCGTCATAATAAATCACAGTAAGTAGGTAATAAAAATTGTAAGTATTTTTCAGCAGGGATATTGAAGTGAAATTAAAGAGTAAGTACCTACCTAATACTTTATGGAAAAACAGTCGCTCGTTATGCCATCTTTTCTGCACAAATACTTAGTGCCGAGCTAAAACTGAATCGATTTATGTCGATTGACTGAATATCGCATTGAGTCGAGTATAGTACTTACTTATTTTAGTTAATTTTAGTAGGTGTTCGAGTAAATATTCGAACTGATAGATTCTGCTACCGCATAGGTACCGAAATAGGTTGCAATGGCAGCTGTACTATTTTACGAACAATTAATGCTTAAAAATTTAATAAAATAAATACCTAATATTAGCGTACCTACTTATTTATCATTTTGAAATCATCTTATTAGCCCTTTTTATGAGTAGGTAGATAGGTACTTTCTCATGGAAGGCCATAATCACGGTAAATTGGAAACTAAGAAGTCCGTAAAAATCATCATCTGCCTACCCTTTTCCCAACTATGTCGACACAGTACACACATTACATAACATCACGCCTGCAGTCCCCAAAGGGTTAGGCAGAGGTGTAGGTAAGTACTCGCATTACGACAGTTTTGCATTGAGCATAATTTTATTTAAAAAACCGGTCAAGAGCGAGTCGGACTCGCGCACCGAGGGTTCCGTTCCGATTTTCGAAAAAGTGTGCTACTTAGATACATCGTTTTATTTTTCGTGAAATCTTTACATAAACTTCTATCACATAGAATAATTTCAGATTTTTCTCTTTGCAAACTTCGGAGATAAGGGGGGGGGGGGGGGGGGGGCGGAACGGTTTTTTTTTTTTACATTTTTCATCAAAAGTCGAAAACTATGCGGCCAAAAAAAAAAATAGTTTGAGAATGTGCAAACGCTCTTTCATATGATACCCCACATGCCCTAGTAGCCCCACTTTAAATTTTTAAGACCCCCTTTGAGTCCCTGTTGCAAAAAAAATTAGTCTTATTGCAAAATAGTTGGGTAAACCTCATCTAAAACTATTCCAAATTTCAAGTTGATAGCATCAGTAGTTACTGAGATATCCAGCTGTGACAGACAGACAGACAGAGTCACACCACAAGCGTTCCTTTTTTACCATTTTGGTACGGAACCCAAAAAATAATTCACGGAGATTCAGAATAAACTTGTTGCAGCCCGGCGCACGCACGGCTAAAGATCAAGCTATAATTTCCAGTATAAGCTGATCTCGCATTGTGTAGGATTTCCTTACAATAAGAGCTCATTGTAAACTGGAAATGACTAGATTGATGTGTAGCCGTGTGTACACTACATAATTTAATGCTTTTACGTGTAGAAATTAAATTTAGTTTTCCAAAATCACCTATGTAAATTCGAAACTAAAGAAATCCGTAAAAAATAAAATTTAATTAATAACCCCTCAGACATAGACTTATAAAAAAGATGGACTCCGCGCCACGCATATCGAAAGTGAAGCACAGTAAGTAGCCGGACCGTTTGTACAAATACGCCTCGCGCACACATTTACATCATAGTATGCCGACCGGCCGCCATTACGAGACACGAGCGACGGCGACGCGACGGCGTCTTTGCAGGTACTCAAATCATGCACACATAGATCGGTACGGTGCTTCACTTTCGATATGCGCGGCGCGGAGTCTATCTTTTTTTATACGTCTATGCCCTCAGACTGATATGTCTGTTTTTTTACGTTTATACATATTTAAGTGATATAAGCTTATCAAAACAATCTGCCTAGCCTTTACCCAACTATGTTGGGGTCGGCTTCCAGTCTAACCGGATGCAGCTGAATATCAGTATTTTTCATGGAGCGACTGCCTATCTGACCTTCACAACCCAGTTACTGGGTAATACGATACCTGGTTGTCAGACTTTCGGGCTTCTGATGACCCGTAACTACTGTCAAAGATCCACGAATGACAGCCGGGACCAACGGCTTAATGTGCTTTCCGAGTCACGGAGGAGTTTCGATATGTAAAGATGGTCACCCATCCACGGACCAACCCCGGCAAGCGTAGCTTAACCTGATGGATCGACCCGTGCGGCTGTTATTACTTAGCCACGAGCTCCTCTGATATAAGCTTATATATAACTATTATGTTAAGTTTTGTCCTTTTGCACACATGGGGTGCATTTGACACGCGGGGCGAGGGGGGTTAGCTGCGAACTCCATAGGTTCACAACTAATGATGATGATTAGTTTTCCATCGGATGATATTTTTTTACGTATATATATGATATAAGCTTATCTACTATTATGCAAAGGGTTTTCCTTATGCACACATGGGGTGCATTCGACACTTGAGGGATTAAAGGTACTTAACTAAGTTACTTAAAAAATCTTGATTTTTAAATAAATACTTCGTAATAAATAGCACGTTCGAAGAGTCCGAACTGCTGTGTTACGAACGTAGTACCTACTATTATTTTTCCGTGTTGTGTGGTCAAGTTTAGGTACCTACCACCACCCACCACCCTACCACCCCATCGTGTGGTGTTCGTTACAGACCACGGACGCATGTAAAAATTCGCAGCAGGAAAAAATTGCGTTCAATTAGGTAGGTACTTACTTAGTTTTGGTTGGTTGGGTTTTTTTTCGACGAACCGTCGAATGAAACTGTCCTGGGTTAGGTTAGGTTAGGTTAGGTTAGGTTAGTTAGGTTAGATATCGCCGCGATATCGCGGCGATACCATACAAAAAGGAACATTTTGTATTGTATCGCCGCGATATCGCGTGGCGATAATATCGCCAGGCGATATCGCGGCGATATCTAACCTAACTAACCTAACCTAACCTAGTCCGCGTCACGTGACGCGATATATCTGTGTCGCGTGGCGATAATCGCTCCTGTGTGAATGGTCGCGCGCGATTCCATAGAAATTGTTCTACGGATATAATATCGCAATATCGCGTCGCGACGCGATATCGCCTCTGTCTGTAAGAGCCTTTACCCAGCTTTGTAAAACAAGTAAGAAAACACTTTCTATCCAATATCGCGATTTCAGATAAAATAACTTGAGCAAAACCAAATAAAATATCCTCTTTGCTTATCATCGTAACTTAAGTACTTATGTATGTAGGTAGTTTTATTTTATTCTAGGTTACTTTTACATTGTACTTTTCACATACAGGGTGTAACTGTAAACAGTTTTATCCTTTTAAGGGGTCATTAGAGTTCCGTACCTCAAAAGGAAAAAACGGAACCCTTATAGGATCACTTGTTTGTCCGTCTGTCTGTCTGTCTGTCAGTCTGTCAAGACCGTTTTTCTTAGGAACGCGTGAAGGTATCCAGCTGAAACGAATATCAAATACGTAGATCTATGGTCCCTTGGAGTCCTAAAAAGATCAAACTTCTAAGTCAACGCAATAAAAAAATACGGCCATTTATGCGATATTTTTTGATACTCGCAAGTAAATCAAAACCTATAGGGTACTTCCCGTCGTCTTAGAATCATGAAATTTGGCAAGAAGCAAGGTCTCACAACAAAAATATAGGAAAAGTCCGAAAATTGTTAATTTGTAATTCTATCACATAAAAAAATATTTTTACAATTTTCAGTGTGTCAAGGCCCTTTTTCTGAGGAACTCATAGAGGTGTCAAGTTGAAATTAATATCAAATACGTAGGTCTATGGTCTCTTGAAGTCCTAAAAAATTCAAGCTTCTAAGTCAACGCAATAAAAAAATACGGCCATTTTGCGACACATTTTGATACTCGCAACTGTCGCAAGTAAATCAAAACCTATAGGGTACTTCCCGTTGACCTAGAATAATGAAATTTGGCAAGAAGCAAGGTCTCCCAGCACAAGGAAAGGAAAACTCCGAAAATTGTGAATTTGTAATTTTATGACATAATTTTTTTTTTTTTTTTTGATATCCAATGTTAAGTTTGTTTTTGAGATAAATTCTTATCAACGGTACAGAACCCTTCATTGTGCGTGGTCCGACACGCACTTGGCCGGTTTTTGTATCTACTCATCATTATGAACATCTTTTAGGTACTGATATGGGACCAAATTTGGAATCGCGAAAAAAAATCGTTAAAAATATCGAAATTCAAATCATACATATAATTATGCACCCTGCATATGATTTGAATTTTTTGAATTTTCATTATTTCAATGTAAAATTGCATTGTGTGTTCGCAGCACTCCATTTATGTAAAAAAAACTGCAAAAAAAAAACAGCAAAAAAAAAACCAGCAATGAATGTTGAAATACTCTAACCAACGACGCGTGAAATCAGCTGTTCACTTTCTGTCTAGCTACAGAGTTCATCGAACTCACCGCATACCTATTACCTTCCCCTCCCAACCAGTAATAGACGCTCCGATTTGTGCACAAAAACACAAACAAATCAGGTTTCTTGGATTCCCTTAACGTTCCTGAAAAAATTTCATGTACCGGTCATCTTAGTATGACATACTGAATTCACCCTATCAGTTTGCGGAGGGCTGTCCCTTACACCCTGTATACGCCCAGCTATTACTTATAGCCTATTTTTTTCAGGACGGTAAAAAAGTCATCCAGTAAGTATAATGGACTTTCGTATTACCCAGTACCTAACTGGGTTGTGGAGGTCAGATAAGCAGTCACTCCATGTAAAATACTCAGCCGCTCGATTGTGTAAAAATCTCACCGTGAAAACTTAGGTGAAGTGAGCGTGGAGTGAGCTGTCAATAGTGTCAATTCCTAGCAAAAACAAACTCACTTCACCTAAGTTTTCACGGTGAGATTTTTACAGAATCGACCGGCTGGTATTGAAGCCGATCCAACATGAGTTGGGAAAAGGCTAGGCAGATGATGATGATACTGAACTATGGACTTTCTTGCCCATTTTTCTCCTTATGATACTACCTTTGGAAGGGGCAACTAGACAATTACTTGACATTGACAAATTAACATTTTTTGTTATTTTGACATTCTAAAGTGCCTCCATAGACTTATAAAAAAAGATGGACTCCGCGCCGCGCACATCGAAAGTGAAGCACCGATCTATGTGTGCATGATTTGAGTACCTGCAAAGACGCCGCCGTCGCTCGTGTCACGTAATGGCGGCCGGTCGGCATACTATGATGTAAATGTGTGCGCGAGGCGTGTTTGTACAAACGGTCTTAATAATTAAAACGGTAATACTTACTGTGCTTCACTTTCGATATGCGTGGCGCGGAGTCCATCTTTTTTTATAAGTCTATGAGTGCCTCATTTGTTTTGGATTGAAATAAATGATAGACCTTTGTTCAAAACTTAAGTAGACAGAGCTAGGTTTTTCGTAGCCCTTTCCACATTATCTTTTCACGGATAAAGTAAAGCCTGTACTTCCCTGGCAGATTATGAAGGCGTGTGGCATCCCTGACAGGAGGGTCACCTTAGCCATATCGCTTACTTGGCGTTATCTATGACCGACGGTCGCGGAGAGCGGCCTACTCGGAATTTATGACCACTTCCCGTGATAAAAGATTAAAGGAAGGATTCGAGTGTAACCTATGCGTGGTTTTCATTCGTAAAATGTAAGTGAATTACAAGTACCTACTCATTACTTCTCCAATTTTCGGGGATAGGTATCGATTTTCGGGGGTAGTTATGATGTTTAGTTTTAATACAAAAATTTTCTATGGTTGTACTAATTAGGTGCAGTAAAATGACACTTATACTGTCATTTCGCTATCTACAGGGTGTAAGGGACAGCCCTCCGCAAACTCACAGGGTACATTCAGCTCCTCATTTTGAATCATATTCCATCGGAAATTTTCTCAGGAAAATTTTAATTTTTTCATTTTTTTTTCAGTTACATTTTCATTATTTCAATGTAAAATTGCATTGTGTGTTCGCAGCACTCCATTTATGTAAAAAAAACTGCAAAAAAAAACAGCAAAAAAAAAAACCAGCAATGGATGTTGAAATACTCTAACCAACGACGCGTGAAATCAGCTGTTCACTTTCTGTCTAGCTACAGAGTTCATCGAACTCACCGCATACCTATTACCTACCCCTCCCAACCAGTAATAGACGCTCCGATTTGTGCACAAAAACACAAACAAATCAGGTTTATTGGATTCCCTTAACGTTCCTGGAAAAAATTTCATGTACCGGTCATCTTAGTATGACATACTGAATTCACCCTATCAGTTTGCGGAGGGCTGTCCCTTACACCCTGTATATGTTAGCGAAGTGATAGTAAAAATGTCGTAAGAAGTGTCACTTTACTGCAGCTAATTAAAAGTCCGATATAATTAGCTGCAGTAAAATGACACTTCTAATGTCATTTTTACTGTCATTTCACTATCAAATGGGAACATTTTTTAACGAAATGACAGATAAGAAATGTCACTTTACTGCAGCTAATTAAAAGTCCGATATAATTAGCTGCAGTAAAATGACACTTCTAATGTCATTTTTACTGTCATTTCGCTATCAAATGGGAACATTTTTTAACGAAATGACAAATAAGAAGTGTCATTTTACCGCAGCTAATTAAAAGTCCGATATAATTAGCTGCAGTAAAATGACACTTCTAATGTAATTTTTACTGTCATCTCGCTATCAAATGGGAACATTTTTTAACGAAATGACAGATAAGAAGTGTCACTTTACTGCAGCTAATTAAAAGTCCGATATAATTAGCTGCAGTAAAATGACACTTCTAATGTCATTTTTACTGTCATTTCACTATCAAATGGGAACATTTGTTAACGAAATGACAGATAAGAAATGTCACTTTACTGCAGCTAATTAAAAGTCCGATATAATTAGCTGCAGTAAAATGACACTTCTAATGTCATTTTTACTGTCATTTCGCTATCAAATGGGAACATTTTTTGACAAAATGACAGATAAGAAATGTCACTTTACTGCAGCTAATTAAAAATCCGATATAATTAGCTGCAGTAAAATGACACTTCTATTGTCATTTTTACTGTCATTTCGCTATCAAATGGGAACATTTTTTAACGAAATGACAGATAAGAAGTGTCACTTTACTGCAGCTAATTAAAAGTCCGATATAATTAGCTGCAGTAAAATGACACTTCTAATGTCATTTTTACTGTCATTTCGCTATCAAATGGGAACATTTTTTAACGAAATGACAGATAAGAAGTGTCACTTTACTGCAGCTAATTAAAAGTCCGATATAATTAGCTGCAGTAAAATGACACTTCTAATGTCATTTTTACTGTCATTTCGCTATCAAATGGGAACATTTTTTAACGAAATGACGAATAAGAAGTGTCATTTTACCGCAGCTAATTAAAAGACCGAGCATAAGTGTTATTTTTAAAACAAAATAAATATCACTAATAATTTAGTGCAAAAAGTTCATAGTAATAATATATTCGTATAGTTCCCCTAGGTTCACTAATAAAACGTCCAGTTGTTTTGTTATCCTGTTAAGCATACCTTGAAAGATTATATGCTTACGGTAGGTAAGTATTAGACTTTTTCTGTATTAAATTCAGATAAAGTTTTTACAGCTCTCAATTTTTTAACGAAATGACAGATAAGAAGTGTCACTTTACTGCAGCTAATTAAAAGTCCGATATAATTAGCTGCAGTAAAATGACACTTCTAATGTCATTTTACTGTCATTTCGCTATCAAATGGGAACATTTTTTAACGAAATGACAGATAAGAAGTGTCACTTTACTGCAGCTAATTAAAAGTCCGATATAATTAGCTGCAGTAAAATGACACTTCTAATGTCATTTTTACTGTCATTTCGCTATCAAATGGGAACATTTTTTAACGAAATGACAGATAAGAAGTGTCACTTTACTGCAGCTAATTGAAAGACCGAGCATAAGTGTTATTTTTAAAACAAAAAACTTTTTAACAAAAAAAAAAACCGACTTCCAAAAAGCACTACAAAGTGAAAAATAACTTTGATTTCGGAAGTCGGTGTCTTTCGTTTTTTTATTTACTTTCTTTTTTTTTGCCACCGACTTCCGAAATCAAAGTTATTTTTCACTTTGTAGTGCTTTTTGGAAGTCGGTTTTTTTTTTTGTTAAAAAGTTTTTATTTCTCGCTTTTTAGTGGGTCTGTTTATAATTTGTATAAGTTACATTTAGTCTAATGTCAATTGCTCATCACACGTTACAAAATATTGCTTTTCCCGATGCTGGGACGTTAATTGTTGAGGAGTTCTGCTGGAGGAGAACTCCTCAACAACCACTCAGCACACGCATTGTGTGACGAGCGGAAATTGCTTAGCAACCATATTAAAGTAATCGAATCGCAACCCGTGAAATATTTATCATTGAGTAGTTCCGGTAGCCATCTGTGGTCTTCATCATCAGTTCCACTTCACCAAGTGGTGCTTTCCGAGAGCAAATGCACGAGCTACTATAAAAAATACCCAAATCGCTATAGGTGTGCCTATAATATTTGAAGAGTTCCTTCGATTTCTCCAGGATCCCATCATCAGAACTGGATTTTGACAAAAATGGGACCATTTGGGAAGTATACCCTTTCCAACAAAAAAATAATTTTTCAAATCGGTGGGCAAGCGACGGAGTTATGCGCGAACAAACATAAAAAAAAAAAAAAAAAAAAAAAAAAATACAAACATCTGAATTGAGAACCTCCTCCTTTTTTAGAAGTCGGTTAAAAATAAATATCACTAATAATTTAGTGAAAAAAGTTCATAGTAATAATATATTCGTATAGTTCCCCTAGGTTCAATATTAAAACGTCCAGGGCCCCAAGTCTGCTATTTTTTAGAAATTCGGCATTCCAACACGATTCTATTTTCACTGCATTGTCACTTTGCTAAAAGTTCGTAATCTGCTAAATTCATAATTTCTTACAATGGAGTGTTAGTCGTTGACCATTGGAAAGTCATAATGACGCCATTATGACGCCATTATATTAGTAGATTACCAAAATCAATCTGCCTAGCCTTTTCCCAACTATGTTGGGGTCGGCTTCCAGTCTAACCGGATGCAGCTGAATACCAGTATTTTACATGGAGCGACTGCCTGTCTGACCTCCACAACCCAGTAACTGGGTAATACGATACCCCTTGGTAAGACTGGTTGTCAGACTTTCGGGCTTCTGACGACCCGTAACGACTGTCAAAGATCCACGAATAACAGCCGGGACCAACGGCTTAACGTGCTTTCCGAGGCACGGAGGAATCTCGATATGTAAAGATGGTCACCCATCCACTGACCAACCCCGGCAAGCGTAGCTTAACCTGACGGATCGTCCCGTGCGGCTGTTATTACTTAGCCACGAGCTCCTCATATTAGTAGATTACCAAACTTGTCAAAATCAACAATTATGAAATCAATGATAGACCATTCTGACACTATTGTAATAGAAGACTTGAGGCCCATTGTTTTGTTATCCTGTTAAGCATACCTTGAAAGAATATATGCTTACGGTAGGTAAGTATTAGACTTTTTCTGTATTAAATTCAGATAAAGTTTTCACAGCTCTCATCTCGGACGCCAAGTTGTTTATATGTAGATTTACTACGCTTTCGTTTTGTTTCGTAAAAAAAGTGAAGCAAATCGATCTATTGGAAAATCTTTTATAATCATAAAAACTGTTCTAATTTCGGGCATTTTTATTCACCACCTTTCATTGAGCCCAGTCAGTTCAGAAACATTGGCTTGGATTTCCAATAGCTCATTTTGAAGGAGAGTCGGCAGGATATTGTCACAATTAGGTAGGTACGACGCTTGCTGATAAGCGTGTTAATGTTATTGAACTTATCTCTCTATCATCATCATCATCATCATCCACAGCCCGACTTCCTCCACTGCTGGGCACAGGCCTCTCTATTCCTGTGCCAATCCCCGCGCTCCTGTGCCAGGATCATCCTGGTTCTACCCGCGATGGTAACAATATCCGACAGTTCGTCTTCCAGCCCTCGGACGCCACTCGGTCACTGCCTTATTCCACCGATCATCACTGCACCTCGCCAGGTGCCCTGCCCAACTCCATTAGAGTTCCATAACTCGATTTCCCATATCGAAAACCTTAGTATAGTCAGTTACAGCAGTTTGCTGACCCACCCTTGCATAAATGGTTGAGATTTTTTTAAGCATTCCCATTTGAGCACCTATTTTCTGAGCACCGATTTTTAGAGCACCCAAGGTATTCCCATTTGAGCACCAATCAATATTTTAACGTGGTGCTCAAAGGCGACCAATAAAAAATATTCAACATTATTCCTGTTTGAGCACCTACGGTCCAGTAGCTTCTAGTGATGGGGTGTATAATAAAACATATCGATACAAACATTCTGAAAGTCAAGATCAGCTCCCTAAGGTCACTGACCTTGACCTCAAGGTCAACCCCACGAAGGTTACCCCACCATGAATATTGACCTGTTACTGCTCCTAAGAATCGCTGATCTTGAGATCAAGGTCAATGACCCTGTGGTTGAAGTCAATGACCCTCAGTTCAAGGTCAGTGGCCTTAGGAGACACATCTTGACTTTCGGAATTTTGACCTTAAGGTCAAGGTCAATGACCTCTAGGTCAGTGACCCTGACCCTGAGGTCAAGGTCAGTTACCTTAGAGAATCGCAGATTTTGACTTTCGGAATTTTGACCTTGACCTCAAGGTGACCAACCATAACTGTTGACCTGTTACTGTTTCTGAGAGTCGTGGATCTTGACTTCCGGAATTTGACCTCGAGGTCAAGGTCAGTGACCCTGAGGGCAAGGCCAATGACTCTGAGGTCCAAGTCAGTCACTTTAGGAGAATCGCAGATTTTGACCTTCGGAATTTTGACCTAGACCTCAAGGTCAAAATTCCGAAAATTAAATTCTGCAATTCTCCCAAGGTCGCTGACCTTGACCTCAGGGTCAGAGTCATTGACCCTGACCTCAGGGTCAGAGTCATTGACCCTGACCTCAGCGTCAGAGTCATTGACCTTGACCTCAAGGTCAAAATCCCTAAAGTCAAGATCTGCCTCCTAAGGTCACTGACCTTGAACTCAGGAGCATTGACTATAACCGCAGGGTCATTGACCTTGATCTCAACGTTAACATTCTGAAAGTCAAGATCAGCGATTCTTAGGAGCAGTAACAGGTCAATATTCACGGTTGTGGTCCTTGAGGTCAAGGTCAGTGACCTTAGGAGGCAGATCTTGACTTTCTGAATGTTTGTATCGATATGTTTTATTATACACCTCATCACTAGAAGCTACTGCCGGTCGATTCTGTAAAAATCTCACCGTGAAAACTTAGGTGAAGTGAGCGTGGAGTGAGCAGTCAATAGTGTCAATTCCTAGCAAAAACAAACTCACTTCACCTAAGTTTTCACGGTGAGATTTTTACAGAATCGACCGGCTGGACCGTAGGTGCTCAAACGGGAATGAAGTTGAATATTTTTTATTGGTCGCCTTTGAGCACCACGTTAAAATATTGATTGGTGCTCAAATGGGAATACCTTGGGTGCTCTAAAAATCGGTGCTCAGAAAATAGGTGCTCAAATGGGAATGCTTCATTTTTTTGAGTTAGGTACAACTAATCTAAAAAAAAACCGACTTCCAAAAATCACTACAAAGTGAAAAATAACTTTGATTTCGGAAGTCGGTGTCTTTCGTTTTTTATTTACTTTCTTTTTTTTTGCCACCGACTTCCGAAATCAAAGTTATTTTTCACTTTGTAGTGATTTTTGGAAGTCGGTTTTTTTTTTTGTTAAAAAGTTTTTATTTCTCGCTTTTTAGTGGGTCTGTTTATAATTTGTATAAGTTACAATAGTCTAATGTCAATTGCTCATCACATGTTACAAAATATTGCTTTTCCCGATGCTGGGACGTTAATTGTTGAGGAGTTCTGCTCGTAAGAACCAGGAGAACTCCTCAACAACCACTCACCACACGCATTGTGTGACGAGCGGAAATTGCTTGGCAACCATATTAAAGTAATCAAATCGCAACCCGTGAAATATTTATCATTGAGTAGTTCCGGTAGCCATCTGTGGTCTTCATCATCAGTTCCACTTCACCAAGTGGTGCTTTCCGAGAGCAAATGCACAAGCTACTATAAAAAATACCCAAATCGCTATAGGTGTGCCTATAATATTTGAAGAGTTCCTTCGATTTCTCCAGGATCCCATCATCAGAACTGGATTTTGAAAAAAATGGGACCATTTGGGAAGTATACCCTTTCCAACAAAAAAATAATTTTTCAAATCGGTTGGCAAGCGACGGAGTTATGCGCGAACAAACATAAAAAAAAAAAAAAAAAAAAAAAAAAAAAAAAAAAAAAAAAAAAAAAAAAAAAAACAGCCGAATTGAGAACCTCCTCCTTTTTTAGAAGTCGGTTAAAAAATCTCAACCATTTATGCAAGAGTTCAGCTAATTGCTATAACTGACTGTACGTCTGTAGATCTCGATGTTTGGGACTCGGTCTACAGGGTGTACCATAAAACTGAACAACTTTCTCCATGGGACCAACATCGTAATCGAGAAAAAATTATCAGCAATCCTGTACATTTGGGTCAAGTAGGTATTGAAGCTTAGTACGGCGTATCTAGTTACCTAGATCTCAAGTTAAAAGAGACCAAGAAAAGACGGATGGACTGGAGTGTGTGAAAGATGATGATGATTATCACTATTGGCTAGGAAAGGGTCAGAAGCCCAAAAGTCTGACAACCAGTCTTACCAAGGGGTATCGTGTCCCAGTAACTGGGTTGTAGAGGTCAAATAGACAGCTGCGTCCACTAGTTAGATTGGAAGCCAACCCCAAATTGATTTGGCTAGGAAGTAAATAAACGAGGGGACGCCCTAGGAAGATATTTAGTGACCTTATTGGTGACAATCTTCAGAAAGGTCAGGTGCGTCAGTGCGTGGTACTCGCAACAGGCGTGCGTGTATGACCAGGGGGCCTACTCCCTAAGCACGAAGCCCGTAGTTTCGGCCTTCGTTACGGGCGTTTCTTACTCCGTATCACCTACGGATGGATGATTGGTTCGGGGCCCGAACGAAGTATGAATGACAACATGATTTGCCAGTTGTCCCTACTCCCGATGTGTGTTTGCCCGTCCGAAAAAAAATAACTTTTACACTTGTTTTGATGGATCGTTAAGTCAGACGGACGGATGAACGGACGGATTTAGGGAGTAGGCCCCCAGATGTAAGCTATGAACTTAAACGAGGCAAAAGCAGTATGTAAGGATCGAGCAGGTGGCGTGCTGTAGTTTCTGCCTACCCCCGTGGGGAGAAGTGTGAGTTTTGCGACGTCGGAAAATACCTATACCACAAAAAATACTGTCAGAAAGATGATTAATGAAGATGATACCAAATTAAATGAAAACACTATCATTTTCGTCAATTAAAACTTATTGTTTCTGACACAGGAAATCGATTAGACCCACAATTTTGTTGGGATTCGTTCCAGATAGGTATCGAGTAATAACTTTGTTGCTACGAGTTTCAACGTACGTTTTAATTAACATGAAACCTTAAGAAGTTTATTGCCTTTGGAAGTAAATAAATACGAATTTGTAATTTTATGTAAGCCGTACCTAAAGTAAATACTTAATAACAAAATAATAAATAAAAAACTTTATTCAGTTCAGAAAAAAAACACGGTACAATAATTAAAAAAAAAGAAATCTAGTATCAGATAAATATATGGGTTGACTTTAGTATCCGGTCGCACGAAAATGGGGGTGACAGTGATTGAAGGTCGTTGGGTTTGGGTCCCTGATTGTAACGATATCACTCTTATTAAAAGAGATTGCAAAGAAAGAACATCGGTCATATTTCTATAGAAGCTGGACCTGAGTTTTATTTTCAGTGTACAGAAGCAAATTATAGTGAGATTTGATTGTTTTATGTAGTAAACACCATCCCTTTCGAAAATAATATCTAAATAGCCAAGATATTTCAATAATGCAAAAAATACTTGAGGTTATCGGTGTCCGGAAATCAAAAGCACAGAATAATCGTCACAAGCGGTACCTAGTTATCAGTCTGTAAAACAATGCCAAGGTCAAACAACAGAAGGAAATCCAAAACAGTACAGTACTTATCACAATATTCACACTAACAACAACAACACAACAACAATGCGAGATCGCCGGGTGCAAAGACTACACACTACAGTATATTAGTGTCAAATTGACACCCGTAGTAATTGACAGTATTGACACTGTCAATCCATGGCGCGCGTCGATGACATATTATGACGTTCCGTTGTACACAATTGAACAAAATGCTGATACTTACTATGAACCCACATAATTATTTTTATGACGAGAATCCAATACATAATAAAAACAGCACTAGTTGGTTTGATACACAAGTATATAGAATTGAATTACATCTAATAACGTGAATAATTATAATCTTTGAGTACTAAATCATTTCTTAAGCAAAATGAATCGTCAAAGGTGCGTTCTGAACATGTTATTCTAAATAATTTGCAAATTATGCTATTAAAAAAAAATGTGTTTGTGCTTTTTTTTCTGGCGACTTAAATATCTATTTCTTATGTTTTTTAAGACCTTAAAAAATACTAGATTTTTACATATATATGGCATATCTGTACACCACCGCCTCGTAGTCAGGTACGATTTGACCGTCCTTCTTTATACTAATTGTTTATAACCTCAAATTAATAAATAGTGTAACGAAACGTTAAAATGGGCGATTGACAACCAAATCTGTACCAGTATATTGTCTGTGGTGCAAAATGTCGTGTAAAATTGATAAAACGGAACGTAAAAAGAACTGTGAGTACTTAGTAGAAATTGTGTTCAGTAGGAAGTTAGTGTTTCCCCACTTTATGATTAAAATAGGTCGAATCTGTCCCAAAACCGAATCGGGGCACCCCGACTCCACGTAGTCTTTTGGCTGGCACACTAGAGTGTATTTAAAAATCCGGAGGCGCGGAGGGAGAGCAGCCCCCGCCCGCTGTAACAAAGGTTAGGCACCCGTGCGAGCCGCAGCGGCTGAGGCTGGTCGCCGAAGGCGACCAGTAAGCCGAAGCTGCGGAGGTGAGCTCGGGTGCCTGTCCTTTGTTACGTAAGGGCGAAGGGGCTGCACTTCCCGCAGCGCCGGAGACGTGGAGAAGCAACTTTGTGTTGACAAAAGTGTTTTTAGGTTAGGTTACAATAATTGGTTTTTCTCAGGAATGGTGCGTTCTCTTTTCATGGGATTCGCGCCTCCGGATTTTTAAATACACTCTAGTGTGCCAGCCAAAAGACTACGTGGAGTCGGGGTGCCCCGATTCGGTTTTGGGACAGATTCGACCTATTTTAATCATAAAGTGGGGAAACACTAACTTCCTACTGAACACAATTTCTACTAAGTACTCACAGTTCTTTTTACGTTCCGTTTTATCAATTTCACACGACATTTTGCACCACAGACAATATACTGGTACGGATTTGGTTGTCAATCGCCCATTTTAACGTTTCGTTACACTATTTATGTAATTTGAGGTTATAAACAATTAGTATAAAATTCTTTGCAATCTCTTTTAATAAGAGTGATATCGTTACAATCAGGGACTCAACCCCAACGACCTTCAACTACTGTCACCCCCATTTTCGTGCGACCGGATACTAAAGTCAACCCGAATAATCTAGTAAGCAAAATAGTTATGAGGAGTCTAAAAGCTTTGACCTTCCGTAGAATTTATTTATGGTCGCATTAAAATAGATGGACATATTATCACAGGGTGTTCTACCCATGAATACGAACAACTTTTACTATGGGACCAAACCTGAAATCGCGAAAAAAAAATCAGCTGCTCCTTACATTTAGACGAGTTTGGTTTAAGTACCCAGGATGTTGTACGTAATACTTATCTTGATTTAAAGAGTGTCGGTGGAGTTTCTTGCCCGTTCTTCTCCATAGAGATCTACGTTTTGGAATGGGCAACTAGCTTCAACTTTCTGAGTAACTGACCGACTCTTTGACAGTTCAAAAGTGCCTGTAATTGGTTTAATTGAAACAAATGCTAAGCTAATTCTATTTAATTTTTTGTTTGATGTTACACAGCCAAGATCCTTCCTGAAGAATTGGGCTAACAAATGCAAAAAAAAATACTGTTCCAGAAATTAGCCAAAAATGTCTGACTTCAACTATCATCGTTGCTAGGGAAGACACATCAAAGCATAACGTTTAGCTTTTATCGCGGGGCCAAAGACAGCTCCCTGGGGAACGCCGAACGTTTTTATTAAGTGCTCGCTAAAAGGCCCATAATATTGGTTGGCGATTTCAAGTAGGAGGACTGCATTTTTTTTGTTATAGTAACAGACGTAGAAAAATTAGGCCATACGAGAGTTTTATCAAATGATGTAGTCAAGTCGTGTCCATTGCTTCAGCGGAATCTACAGGTAACAATCGTAGTTAGTATCAAGTTCATTGCTATTCCACAAAGTGGAAAAAATAATCACACTTTATCACACGCACAATCTAACGAAAATAAACTTAACAGCAGTACAAATTAAGTTTAAAATCGATTGAAGTTACTGACGCCTGTAGACATTCCAAGAAATGGCGGGGAATGAATTTAAAATATGCAGATTTTTTTTTGTCGTGTGTGTTCAAGCGCAGGCCCATACAGATACAGCCTATGCGAAATGAGGTCTTCATAAATCAGGTTTTACCTTTTTTCGATACAGTCAGGTAGGTATAGTCATTCCTGCCTTTTCTTTTAGCCGGTTATTTTTTGTTGTTGTCGAGGTCTTAAAACATGATTGGACTAAAAGCTCTGACGCATAGGTCTGTAATGAAAGGTAGGTATTTATTTGTTAATGAGCATTAATATCACATTAACCACTGCAGCCTCATTTGACTTCGAAACCGTGAAAATATGCAAATGTAATTTTTCTAAATTCCAGTAAGAATCTACCTAGATCCTAGCTGCATTTCGTCATCACATTTCATAATTTTGCCTTGACTTTAAAGTCGTTTTTTCTAAAGAAGCGTTGAATAAATTACCTACCTCTACAGTAGCGTGCATCTTCATGCAAGTTTAATTAACAGAGCTATGCCAGAAAGGCAAGTAAATAACTCGGCGCGCGTGTCACAGCGCGTTGAGGATCGGTCAACGCCTTCACAACTAGTCACACAACTTTTTAACACTAATGTATAAATACCTTTTAATTACAATCCAACGGCCACAACAAAAACAGCAAAGATTTATCTTGACATCCAAAACTTCGCTCCAAAAAGTTCGGATAAGAAGCAAACTTTTTTCGGAAATTAAAAATAAAAATAATTCGATTTTTTTTATAGCGTTCCACACACTTTTATCGACATCTTTAGAATGTCATTTTAATTAAGTAGTTTTTCTTTTATTTAGAAACACTTTTCCAGGCTTTATTTCGACAATCGCGCAGGCGTTAGTATCGAGCGCTTGCTACGGTTGCTGCCCCGCTCGCCGGCGGCAAACTAGTTTCGTTTGCTTGGTTTCCCACCGCTGCACCGCATTTCTCTGGCGCCAGAGAGAAACGACTACTTGCCTCTCTTTCTGCAGCTTTTTTACGTCACTACTTCAAGTCTTGGAAGCTTATCATTTTGATATCGACTCTGATTCATTGGAAGATAGACCTGTTTTGTATGCTGATAAAGTGTTAAGAACAATCGAAAATTATGTTGACAATGTCTGTCGTACCTTTATGGAGTTGAATTTTAATGGAGCACATAGTTGAGGGCTATTTTTATATCATAGAGCAATGCACTGGAAGTTGCCTATTTTAATACATTAAAAGTAAAAGCTCTTTATTCGCGGCGTTTAAGTTCCGCAAATATGCCGCGAATACAGAAACCGTGGAAATGGAATGGTATTAATTAGGTGCCTATTATCTTCAGGCTTTGGCATGGTTTAAAGAATTTTTTCTTGCTTGGCAGCAACGAATTAAGTATCATTCTTAATTCGTTGCTTGGCAGTTTATAAAAGCTCCTTCAATTCAGACTGATACTCAGCAGTCGCATTAGCAATTTGCCTCTTACAAATAAAACGTTCCATATACGGATCAATTGTCCTAAAGAAATCACGGGAGTGATAGGTACCTAAGTTCGAATGACGTTTTTGCGATGGTCGCCATTTCGAAAAAAAATTCGAGTGTTGCGTCAGTTCGAAAACTCATTAGATCGAAAACCGCTACATCGAAACACGTTATCGCGAAGGTCGCCATTTCGAAAAATTTTGCGATCAGTACGCCCGCCAGTTCGAAAGTCATGGTATTGAAATCCGATGTTGAGTTAATTTGTCTTTCTTTTTTTTTTTTTTTCTTTCCCAAACCAAATCAAAAGACCATGGTCTCTGTGCCTCGTCTCATTGGGGTCGTGAGTTCGATTCCCAGACAAATTAACTCAACATCGGATTTCGATAACATGCCTTTCGAACAGGCGTACCTACCCACTGCTCGCAAAATTTTTCGAAATGGCGACCTTCGCGATAATGTCATTCGATATAGCGGTTTTCGATTTAATGAGTTTTCGAACTGGCGTACCACTCGCAAAATTTTTCGAAATGGCGACCTTTGCAAAAACGTCATTCGAACCTACCTACGTATCACTCCCAGAAATCACAAAGCTCATTTGCCATTCTTAAACCTTTACTAAGATTATTCAAATTAAATGTCACGTTTCCCGTGCTTGTTGAAGCCTCTTCTTCAATGGGCTGTGAATTTAACATTTCCTCCAAGTCGGTTTCAGTCAAATCTTCATCTTGCGATTCAAGCAACTTCTGAATGTCATTTGATTCTATCTGTTCGAACTTGGTTCGAACCGGTTCGAACCCATCTCGTCCTATTCGCAATTTTGTTTGCAGTCAAAGTTTGAATTTAGAAAGGCTATTCGGTTGGATACCTACATATTGGAATCCTTTTTATCAATGTGTAGTACAACACCAATGTATAGTACCGATTAGGGTTACATCCGCGAATAAAGAAATCTTTAGCCGCGAATAGGTATAGGAATTGGAGGAGCTCGTGGCTAAGTAATAACAGCCGCACGGGTCGATCCGTCAGGTTAAGCTATGCTTGCCGGGGTTGGTCAGTGGATGGGTGACCATCTTTACATAACGAGATTCCTCCGTGCCTCGGAAAGCACGTTAAGCCGTTGGTCCCGGCTGTTATTCGTGAATCTTTGACAGTCGTTACGGGTCGTCAGAAACCCGAAAGTCTGACAACCAGTCTTACCAAGGGGTATCGTATTACCCAGTAACTGGGTTGTGGAGGTCAGATAGGCAGTCGCTCCATGTAAAATACTGGTATTCAGCTGCATCCGGTTAGACTGGAAGCCGACCCCAACATAGTTGGGAAAAGGCTAGGCAGATTGATAGGAATTGGGTTGCATTTTTTTAATCCGCGAATAGTGAAAACGCGAATGAAGAAAGCGCGTTTATGGAGCTTTTACTGTATTTCATATTCATCATGATTGAAAGGCATAATACGTCCTCATTTAGCTACTTAAAAATTGTAAGCCGGGAGTCCAAAATCTCTTATACCTACGCAAACGTTACAAAGTTCATTCCGGGAATCAAACCCGTTACCTGCGACTGCGGCTGTTGCGCACTCTGCAGAAGCTCAGATTCTTCAATGCGACTTTTACCTATTAGGTACCACTTTTTAAAATAAGAATCGTAGCATTCGTAGCAGATGGCGTTTTGTAGTTTCTGCCTACCCCATGGGAAAACGTCGTGAGTTTATGCGTATGTGTAGGTTTTTAGGGTTCCGTACCAAAATGGTAAAAAAGGAACCCTTATGGTGTGACTCAATCTGTCTGTCTGTCACAGCTGGTAATCAAGAACTACTAATGCTATCAACTTGAAATTTGGAACAGTTTTAGATGACGTTTACTCAACTATTTTGCAAATAAGAAAGAAGTAAAAATATTGATATTTTTTTTGTAACAGGGACTGAAAGGGGGACTTAAAAATTAAAAGTGGTGCTACTAGGGCATGGGGTATCATTTATGAAAGAGCGCTATTTGCACATTCTCAAACATTTTTTTTTATTTTTTTTAGGCTGCATAGTTTTCGACTTTTGATGAAAATAAAAAAAAAATATCGTCCCCCCACCCCCCCCCTTTCTCCGAAGTTAAAGATTACAGGAAAAATAAAACGATGTCTCTAACTAGCACAATTTTTCAGAAATCGGAACGGAACCCTCGGTGCGCGAGTCCGACTCGCTCTTGACCGGTTTTTTTTGCCACGTTTTCTCACAACACATCTGACATTGGCAGAATTGTCGACAACGGCACCATTGCCATAGAGAAAAATAGAATAGAATAGAAGTAAGTAGGTACCTAGGTACTTAGTTGCCGAGTTGCCGTTGCTGTTGTTGTTGTATTTGTGTCTTTCTTCTTCTTCTGTCGTATCGGCCGGCACAAACTATTGGATTAAGCCACGTTATTGTAGGCTACATACACACACTTACTTACCTTCACTTGAATTTGAATCCCTAACGTAGTATTATTATTATCCTGTGTCCTAATTAACTTTTAGGACATTCCAGTTCACCGTCCCTACTCAAACAATGTTTGTAAATTAGAGCAATATGATTCCTTACAACCTTTACTTTAGAGTAGTGAAGTTAATTAAGTTAATTTTTATAAGGTATATATTTTGAAAACTACTTAATTTTTGTTTTTAATTTTTCCAAAATCTTACATGCAATTTTAAAAAGAGATAGAGAATAAGAGCCCTTACAAATTAAAAGAAGTCGCAATTTAATGCTTTAGATCCACTAGATCCCAATAAAACGGAACTAGTAAAGAAACGTTTTAAACGTCAACACCACATGAGTTTGACTTTGACGTTTTCATAACCTCAAAATCCACCTGTATTTTTGTTTGCAGTGTGCTAGCTTGTGTACTTGTGTTAAATAATAATACAAAATGAGTGAAGAAAACGTGGACAATAATCCAAACAAGAAAAGGTCGCGTAAGAAACGCAAAAACTTCCTCGCGAACGCTAAGAAATATGCCAAGAAGGGTCAAATGGGTCGAGGAACGAAGATTCCTGAAGAATTGTATCAATACTTTGTCGGTATCCTGGATGCTATGAAACAGGGTATTGAAGACAAGGAAGAGAGACGTAAGTTATTCGCATACAGTACTTATGTCTCTTAGATTGCTCTAAATAATTATTTGTGTGAATATTGCTGTGCTAATGAGTAAATGTTGTGCACCTGTAGAAATAGGATTCATGCTCTTTTAGAAGTCATATAGCTACAGAAATGCCTGTAAATGGCGCCTCGCTGCGTAGCGCATCGCAGTGTTTTGTGTTTTAATGAGTAAAGTTGTATTTTGTATAAAAGTGCGCGCCGCGTTGCGTCGCGTCGCGTCTCGGTGTGATCTGACCCTTACTGAACCTAGAACACTTTTAATAATAGCATTATTTTGATCTTTCCAGATTCCTTGGTCAACAATGTTCTAGAACGCACAAAAGGAGAAGAACACAACGTAGTAGGCAACCAGCTTGGTTGTCGAGTAATAGAACTGCTACTGCCCTTCGCTTCAGCAGAGGACCTAGAACGGTACATGGAGGTACTGTCACCAGACCTACGTAGACTCTGTGCTGACAACTTTACCAGTCATGTAGTAGAGACATTACTGAGAGTAGCTTGCGAACGAGCTACGGAACACTTACAAACTGGAGAAGATAATTCTTCTGACACAGAGGAAGAAGTGCCAAAGAAAAAGGCAAAAATAGAACCAAAAACAGAATCAAAATACGAACAAGACCATATAGAAAAATGTCATGAATTCACTATAAAAATATCAAAATATGCTCTGAACAATTTAGAAGAATTTGTATGGGACCAATACGCAAACCATATCCTACGTAGTGCAATGAAATGTCTCAGTGGCATCACTTTACTGCCCGGCGAAAAGCCTAAAGTCAACATATTCAAACAAACTGTTGATGACCGTAAAGGAATACCACCGCATACAACAAAAATGTCTTATAAAACCGTTCCCGATGATTTCAAAGCTATAGTAAAGGATTTTGTTAGCCGTTTATCTGCATGGCCACAGTTTAAGGACTTACCGTACCAGAATATAACGTCAGGTTTACTTCAAGTTATGCTATATGCTATTAAGAACGTAGATAAGAATGCAACAAAGGATTTGTTACGTAAGCTGTTGGATGAGAGCTTTGCACCTGAGGACTGGATTGCGAACGGGGATGATGATAAGAAAGAGGTTAAGGATGGGGATGGTGAAGCGGGTAAGATGCAGGGAAGTAATCTACCACCGGTGTTTAATTGTGAAGCATCTGTAAGGTAAGCACAACAGCTGTTTTTTTATTATGAAGTTTTTTTATTGTGATTGTTACTACAATCAGATATTTTAATTTAAGTAAGTAACAGTACTTACTGAATTTTTTATGTGCCTAAAAAATATAACAAAAAAAAATAACTGTTTCTACAAAAACTGAGGTTTTTGTTTGTGAACATGTTCAAAAATGCACAAAGAATTTCACTTAACATGCTTATTTGACAGAATTTCTTGTCACAATATGAAATACTATCTTCTGCTACAGTACAAATAATTGTAAACAAACTTAACATCTAAAAATTTTACCTATATGTGAACTTACGCTTACTACCTACAAAGTAAAGAATCAAGTAAACGACAATTTGAATGTTTGATACAATTTACCCTCAGTTTTGCTTTGTACTATTTGAAAAGTGAGATTATCTAATTATTCTCTCTCAAATCGGCTTATTATAATATTATTGTAAACAGAGAACGAGGAAAACTGTCCCACCGTAATACAGTTTATAACTAGTACGGGGGACAGGGTGAATCGGTTTTGTAACAACCTGACTTTGTTATTGGAGCTTGAAATGGTTAGTTATCTAAACTTTTAGATTCATAGAAAATAAGTACATATTAGTGTAGAATTTGTTGTAAGGTTGGTGTTTTGGAAAAATAAAGATTATGATTATGATTATGATTATGCTCGCAACTTCGTTCACGTGGAAGTCAACTATTAGCACAAAACATAATTATCCTACAGCACTCAGCAATAGAATATAGCGTTCTATCAGTGAAAGATTTTTTTGTAATTGAATCAGTACTTTCAGAGGCTCCACTATTCCATTGGTTATTTTACGGTGCATACTGGATAGGCTGTATAATTTTTATCCATATCCTAATGGCACGTCTTCTCTACCATTATCGCGCCCCCCGGTCTACTCCTTGATATACAAACATGAGACAACAGGGGCTAGTGTGGATCTTTGGGTTCATTCGAGTAATCGTGTCTGGTTAGACCACGCTGGGATCGGTGCATTTCATTCATTCATTTTTAGAGGCATGAGGAACAGGGTGTAAAGTTCACTCATCCTCCATAGAAAAGGGAGGATCCTCCGACCAGACGGGTGTTGTGTCTGGTGGGCCACTGCCCGACGGTTGATGTCGGGACGTTGTATATATGCTAATCGCGTGGTAAACTCTAATTGCGCGATGCAGGTTTTGCGTGACGTCATGTCATTGATGCGTAGTTCATATGTGGCGATGTAGATGCCGCCACATCACTCCCCTCCGGAGACCGGAGGTCGATAGTGGGCTGAGTCGTGTATCTTGCGATGCTTGCCAGTGCCAGTTGCGGTTCCAGTGAGTCGGAACCGGGTGCCGCATAGTTCACGGTGAGTCGGAACTGTCTGCGGTGATACCCCAGTGAGTCGGGGTGGCGCTGCGTTATGCTCCAGTGAGTCGGAGTGTACAGCGCTGTGTTGAGGTTGAGGCTGAAGGTGATGACCAGGAATGCGCGTCCGCTGCATGCTGGTGGTCAGGATACCCGTTGAAGCCGTGGATGCTGGCTGGCTGTGTGACTCGCCGCTCGAAAGCTTGAGGAAGTGATGCTGATGACGTCACGCTGACGTAGTTGCACGAAGGCTGCGCTGACGTTCATGCTCGGGGTCACCAATTTAGAGGCATGAGGAACAGGGTGTAAACACACTCATCCTCTATTGAAAAGGGAGGATCCTCCGACCAGACGGGTGTTGTGTCTGGTGGGCCACTGCCCGACGGTTGATGTCGGGACGTTGTATATATGCTAATCGCGTGGTAAACTCTAATTGCGCGATGCAGGTTTTGCGTGACGTCATGTCATTGATGCGTAGTTCATATGTGGCGATGTAGATGCCGCCACACATTCATTTGTAATATTATAAGTAGTTGATATCATTTTAAAGTATTATTTTTCCACAGACTCCTAGAAGCAGCCCTCTTTGTATCAAAGAAGAAGACATACACTCAGATATATGCACGCTGCTTCATCAACCGGCTGGGACAGCTAGCGAGCATGCCCATGCTCAACTACACGGTGCAGAGATTGATAGACAACTGCGATGTCAAGGAAGAGGTGAGCGTGTATTACTTTATAGGCTTGACTATAGCAGGCTTATAATTTTTTGTGGTTGTGAAAAGTATGTTATTTATTTATGAACCTTCTAGCTGCGTCCCGCACCCGCGTAGATCGGGATAAAAAGTAGCCTATGTGTTAATCAAGGGTATAAGTTATCTACATACCAATTTTCATCCAAATCTGTCCAGCCATGTGAGCGTGAAGAAGTAACAAACATACAAACAAACACAAACTTTCGCTTTATAATATTAGTTTGTTGTTAAGCTATTGATCATCATTCTCCTGACCTTATCCCAATCTATTTGTGGTCGGCGCTACATGTCCTTTTTTTCCATACTTCTCTATCAGTCGTCATCTCGGTAGTCACCCTCTTTCTAGCCATGTCATCTTTCACACAGTCCATCCATCGTTTCTTTGGTCTTACCCTACTCGTATAGCCATCCACATTCATACTCAAAACTTTCCTGACGACATTTTCCTCATTCCTCCGCATCACATGCCCATACCATGACAACCGATTTCCGCACAACTTTTCAATCACCCGCGTCACTTTCAAACTTCCTCTTATGTAAGTACTCATTTCTTATTGCGTACATTCTCGTAACCAGGGCTCGGATACCGGTAAAATTTTCAAACCGTTATTATGTACTTGACGCAAAACCTTTACAGTCGGTTTCGTTCACATAAACCGTTTTTTTTATACCGGTATTTGAAAGAGCTATACATAAAGGTTTTTTCAGATTACACGGTTTAGACCAATAAAAAGCGGTTAAGGTTGATGCGTTTAGCATTTATCTCAAATTGAGGTTTGAGATAAATGCTAACTTATGGAGTTGTATTGCTGATTCTAATGATTATAATTCTGTAAAGCCATATTAGCTACGGCCGCGAATCATATTTTAATCAACATACAAGCTCACACTGACCTACAAATTGCAAAAAACGTAAGAAATTTTGAATTTCGCGGGCTACCCTGGCGCTTTCGCCTTAATACGGACGCTCGATAAGCAAACGTCGCGTGCTGTTCAGTTTTTATTCAGTATGCTATGCGCGGCGTCCTTACAAGTAGTCACAAGTTGCAATTCACGTTTATCGACCTGCCGCTCGTCGAATAAACCGGTTCATTTAGGTTAAAATAAGGTTCTTGAAACGTTAAAAGTTCGGTGGAAAACCGAAATAAAACCGGTAACAACCGGTATTTGTTAAACCGGTTCCGAGCCTTGCTCGTAACCTATCCGATAGTGGGCCCACATGGCAGTTTACCACTCCCAGCACTCTGAGGAGAGGTCTGAGTCCCAGCAGTTGGCAGGGGGTGGGTGGCTGATTATGTTATAGGTACTTACCTACTGTTACAATTGGGCGAAAAATAAACTTCCTTTTCTCTTTCATTTCTAAATTCCTTTACTTTGTTTCACGTATTTTAGTCTACTATAATAATCCTCCACTCGCTATGTTCGCAGTTCGAGCCGATATTCGAGGAGTTATCAGACAAGCTGGCGGCTCTCCTCGCATGCGGGAACACCGGTGTGCTGGTCGCGCTCGCTAAGGCCTGTCTCAGGCTGAAGGCTAAGCAGGCACAGTATTTAAACGTAAGTATCTAGAGGCAGAGGTGTACCTGCTAACCCTTCGGGGATTACAGGCGTGATGCTATATTGTGTTATACAGGGTGTTTCTTTAAGGTGTCAAGCCAGTGCGAGCTTATAGCAGAGCACCATTCCTATCGATTTAACCCCCATGTTTGTTCTGCGATTTTTTGTACTTTTCGAGTTATTATTATTTTTCGATATTTTTCCTGATTCAACGAGATGATGGCTTTAAAAAATTATATCTTTTTTTTTGGATCAATTTTGAACAAGAATGTACTAAATAGGGCATTATTTGCTGAGATCGGTCATTGAAAGACAGTGGTGTATCTGAAATCTTGTGATTTTCATATTTTATAAATTATTATTATCTTTGCATATTTTTGTCAATCCTGATATTTACTATTAAGCAGAAACCTCTGCTCTGCTTAAACCTTTACGTTTAAGCAGAGCTCAGTTGATAATAAAAACATAAATTTTATACCTACTACTATCCTTAACCCCTCAAGTGTCGAATGCACCCCATGTGTGCATAAGAAAAACACTTTTTTTGTTCGGTACATAAGCTTATATCACATATATATAAATGTAAAAAAACATCATCCGATGGAAAACCAATCAAATCATTAGTTGTGAACTTATGGAGTTCGCAGCTAACCTCCCCTCCCCCCCCGCGTGTCAAATGCACCCCAAGTGTGCAAAAGGACAAAACTTTACATAATAGGTATATAAGCTTAGATCACGTATATATAAACGTAAAAAAACATCATCCGATGGAAAACATATCATTATCAGTAGCCCCCCAACCCCCAACCCTCCCCACTCGCTGGGGTTTTGGGTCTAAAATCAGCCAAACTCAGACACTTGAGGGGTTAACCACTACCATTGATATCAAACGAGGGATCCATAATAACTCGAAAACTATAAAGAATCGTAGAACATACATGAGGGTTAAATCGATAGGTATGGTACTCTGCTATCAGCTCGCACTGGCTTGACACCTTAAAGAAACACCCTGTATAATAATAATATCTAGTAATAATAATAATATCTAGTATTTTTTATCGTGTTACCCACTGGGTTGTGAAGGTCAGATAGGCAGTCGCTCCATGTAAAATACTGGTATTCAGCTGCATCCGGCTAGACTAGACGCCGACCCCAACATAGTTAGACTAGGCAGATGACGGCAGTTTTTCTGGAGCCAAAAAAAAAGATTGTTTACTGGCGAGAAAATGGAAAATTGCATAAGAACTTATGAAGACTTATTATTTACTATCGATGAAAAGTCCTTGTCCTTCTCCAGGTCATGGTCTACCCATGTGTCAAATGTCATCTAAATCCGTTACAAAAAAACGTAACAAAAAAACAAATGCTCACTTTCGCATTATTACTTAGGATTTACCACCCTTTGTTAATAATAATTAATTTGGCTTACGGTGAATTCAAACAAACTTTTATACCTACCCAGTGTTATGTATATTATATTATTATTATTTTTAAAGTGTCTCTGACATATCTCGGGACCCTGGGGTCCCGGACTTTTGGAAGGCGTACGACGGGCCGAAGCCAACTCGCAGAGGCCCCTTAGACAATTTTAAATTATGAGGAGGCACCAACCGACGATTATCCCTGTATGCACTATGCAAGTGCACCCAAGGACAACCCCCGGTTGGTGCAGGACTATTGCAGAACATGGAAACAAAACATATTGGGCTATGGGTCGGGGTGGCTGTGGACTGGTTACCTAGAACTATGAAAGGACTATGGCCCCTGCCTGATCAATGTTGTATTATACACGGAAAAAATGAATATTATTATTATATATTATATTATCTTGGAATAAATTTTGAATTTTTGACAATTGCTCCATACAAAAACTGTCAGTCATTAATTTTATTCCACGGATAAAAGATACCCGAATCCGACTTTGGTCAAATTAGCCCTTAGAAGGATAGTTTATCATAGTGTTAAGGCGCTACCAAAATAAATTGGAGGATTTTTCGCAACCATTTATTTCACTATTGCAGCATTTATGGATTTAATTTTTGGATATATGTTTATTGACTATTTGATTAATACTTTGACTGAAGGAAAACACGATTGTGTTAAATTTCCTCGATAGAATTGAATTCCAAAAAGACCTCTACTTTTTTGTTTTTTTCTATAATTCTAAAATCCTAAGTAATTTAATTGCAAAATTGCATTTAAAATGTGCGTATTAGGTAATTGAAAATTCTGGCTGAACATAATTTTGATAGATAGCTTAATTTATTTTTAAACAATTTTTATTTCATTTGGCGCTTTTATTTTGGTTCCAGCGCATTGTTGCGCTCTCTTTTTTTCGCATATATAATTGACTCTGTCACTTTCTTATTCCCGCCCAGTTCACGTTTTTTGTATCACCTTAAGTGCTTGGAATACTTATAGGTAAGTACATTTCTCATACAAAGTTTACTTTTGCTTCCAGAGCCTGGAAGCTGCCTTAAAGTGCACCACCGCAGAGCATCAGAAGTACTTCTCAGTACTCTGCCTTCGTCTACTGCCAGTAGACCGAGTAGACCTGAACAGTTTAGACAAAGAGTACTTCATCAACGTGCACGGCTCCGTCATACTGCAGTGTATACTTGACTTCCAAGTAAGTAACATTATATATAAGTCTATTGCTAGTAGACCGACGTCTACTGTCAGTAGACCGAGTAGACCTGAACACTTTAGACAAAGAGTACTTCATCAACGTGCACGGCTCCGTCATATATTGCAGTGTATACTTGACTTCCAAGTAAGTAACATTATATATAAGTCTATTGCTAGTAGACCGACGTCTACTGTCAGTAGACCGAGTAGACCTGAACACTTTAGACAAAGAGTACTTCATCAACGTGCAGTGTATACTTGACTTCCAAGTAAGTAACATTATATATAAGTCTATTACGAGTAGACCGACGCGGACGTCTACTCTTAGTAGACCGAGTAGACCGGACCACTGGACAAAGAGTAGAGTCACACTACATGCAATGGGGACGATGGGTGGGTAAAAAAAAAAATAGTCTATCATATTTAAAAAAAAATTACTTCGATAAAATTAAAGTTGGGGAGTGGGATCTCGCTATGTCACACACAATTATAACAAACTACGTATAAAATCTAGCAAGGCGTGACGTCATGGCACATTTTAACTCAATGTATCGCCGTAATCTTTTGATTACGTAAAAAAAGAAAAATATGTGTCCAATATTTTTTAATAATCTATATCATCATTCATTCTCTTGCGCTTATCCCAATCTTTTTGCCGTCGGCGCAACATGACCCTTTTTTCCATACTTCTATATTACATATTTGCTGACCTATGAACCTCCTGACCTGATGACCCTGATGTCCTGATGACCTGTGAACTTCCTGTGAAAGAACTTCGTAAATGTTATAGATACTTATATGACAACATAGCTTATTTACCTTTATGAAGTTCTTTCAGTATTTTGTTTTTAGGGTTCCGTACCTCAAAAGGAAAAAAACGGAACCCTTATAGGATCACTCGTGTGTCTGTCTGTCTGTCTGTCCGTCTGTCACAGCCAATTTGCTCCGAATCTAATGGACCGATTAAGTTGAAATTTGGTACACATATGGATTTCTATGACCCAAACACGTACGGGTAAAGTAAATAAATGAATTTTGAATATGGGGTTCACTTTTAAGGGGCAAATAAGAAAATTTAAAAAAAAGTTTTCGAAACTGTACCGTGTAACATATTAAATAAAAGGGCTTACTATGAGGGTCTCAAATATATTTTTGTTATAATTTTAAAATAAATCGTTTTAAAGTTATTTAAGAAAATAGACGAAAATTAATCATTCCCCCCCCCTTATCTCCGAAACTACTGAGGCTAAAATTTTGAAAAAAATACTGAAAATAGTTATTTACCTGTAGATTACAGGAAAACCTATAAGAAGTCTGTGGTCTCAAAATAACATGGTAAATTTCTCAATATTGTGAGTACAAACTTACATTTACTGTTGGAATGTATGGGAGAACATGTTTTTCAACTACAATGTTAAGTTTGCTCTTGGGATAAATTCATACCAGCTACGGAACCCTTCATTGTGCGTGGTCCAACACGCACTTGACCGGTTTTTTATTGTTTGTCATTCATAAGACGTAAAAAAGCGCCTTGATGAGTTATTGGACACATTTACCACATTCTCAAAGATTGGACATTTTGGGAATTGGACATTCTGACAGTTGGAAATTTTGGGATTTGGACATTTTGACACCGCTGTACATTTTGAGAATTGGACATTTTGGCCCTGAATGCTTGATGGGCGAGTCCTATTATTGGGTGGACGTACGACGCGTGAGCTCAGCACAGAACGCGCAAGCTAACCACTCCAGGCCGTTGGAATATATCTGCGTCTTATATTAAGGACAGGTCTACTACAATCAATCTGCCCAGCCTTTTCCTAACTATGTTGGGGTCGGTTCTTATATTAAGGACAGGTCTACTACAATCAATCTGCCCAGGCTTTTCCTAACTATGTTGGGGTCGGTTTCCAGTCTAACCGGATGCATCTGAATACCAGTATTTTACATGGAGCGACTGCCTATCTGACCTCCACAACCCAGTACTGGGTAATACGATACCCCTTGGTAAGACTGGTTGTCAGACTTTCGGGCTTCTGACGACCCGTAACGACTGTCAAAGATCCACGGATGACAGCCGGGACCAACGGCTTAACGTGCTTTCCGAGGCACGGAGGAGTCTCGGTATGTAAAGATGGTCACCCATCCACGGACCAACCCCGGCAAGCGTAGCTTAACCTGATGGATCGACCTGTGCGGCTGTTATTACTTAGCCACGAGCTCCTCACAGGACAGGTCTACTACATGCAGTAATAATAATATTTATATTTTTTCCTTTACAGCGTCCAGCAAAAGCAGTGAACGGTCTCCTGGAGCTGACTCCTGACCAACTGATGGTGGTGTTCTGCGACGCTAAGGGCTGCCACGTGGCTGACGCGCTGTGCAAGGGGCAGTACGTCGGAGTGAAGGCGCGGGACAAACTTATGTGGAGGCTCAAGGTATGTGCATCTATTTTCAGAAGATTCTTAGGTAATGTCAAAGTGGCTTCGCGCTTGAGAATTATTATTTTTCATCTACTTACTGCTGACATTATGAATTTAGTTTGAAAAGTGAGAAAAAAAAGTCTGGAGGTGTCGTGGGACACCCGCTTGGAACGTGGTTCCTTTCGCGGTATAATTTTGTAATAATACAGAGCCATATAGCATGGTATCAAGTTGCAAGTGTCAAATGTTTTTGTGAATGTGTTTATTCATTGCAGAACAAAATGAAATGAAATGAAATCTTTTTATTTCCAGATACTTACTTATAAAATCCATATAAACTTAAAAATTAAATACTGGTGACCCCGACGTGATATAGTATAGAGGCATGAGGAACAGGGTGTAAAGTTCACTCATCCTCTATTGAAAAGGGAGGATCCTCCGACCAGACGGGTGTTGTGTCTGGTGGGCTACTGCCCGACGGTTGATGTCGGGTCGTTGTATATATGCTAGTCGCGCGGTAAACTCTAATTGCGCGATGCAGGTTTGCGTGACGTCATGTCATTGATGCGTAGTTCGTATGTGGCGATGTAGATGCCGCCACAAACCAAAAGAACCAAACATTCCTTTTAGGTTTTAATGCTATGAGTTCGGGGAACTCCAAGTAAGACGTTTATATTTTACTAACTTTGACTTACGGAGTCTGCTTGCTGAAATTCGAGTTATAAAGTATAAATTCAACGTGTCGTTTTGCATCCTCTTTCAGGGTGTGGTACAGAACATCAAACCGTACGACTTTCTCCATGGGACCAACATCGTAATCGCGAAAAAAATTTCAACTGTCTCATAGAAAACTTCACTAAGTACCTACTCGACGCAAATGTATGGGACGGCTGAATATTTTTTCGCGACTACGATGTTGGTGCCATGGAAAAAGTTGTTCGGTTTGATGTTCTGTACCACACCCTGAAAGACGAGGATGCAAACCGACACGTTGTATGTAAGTACTATCAATACCTCGCAGGGAAATAACTTATTCGAGTTACAAAGAACAACTAATTCGAGATACCGCGTAATGAGGGGTTTAGCGGAAGGGAATTTGCAATTTTTTCATCTTCGGTACTGAGAATTAGCTCGCCGTCCGGTAAGGACCAGGCCCGAGTCGACGGCGCGTTGTGTTCCACGCGCACTCAAAGAGATGTCAGCAAGTGACGGGGTCCAATAGGGCCGACGCCGCTGAGGTCGCGGGTAGTTTGAAGAAGATACCGCGGCCCTGGCAACTGAAGGAACACGGGTGGGTTTTAGTCAGTAAAAGTATGACACGCCCTTCCGCTCCACCCAGAGCGGGAGAAGTTATTTGATGATTTCCCACCCTCAAAAAAAAAAAAAAAAAAAATGTATTGAGAATTACAACTTAATGATGTTCGAGTTATCGACATACCACTGAAGTATGAACGTTTTTTCCGGAGGAACTTAGGAGGTAACTGCTAGAAATCGTCACTGTCAGTTTTTTCCGAGATGGCCGCATGGCGCGTTAAAGAACTTCATTACAAAAATAAAAGCTATATCAAGTCTTATAAAGAAAGAATAACTTGCCACCCAACCATCCTGGAAAACCACCTCATGGATAAAATAAAAAAGGAATCCGAAGGCACAAAATTCCACAGGATTTCATCAGAAAAACTTAGCTTGTTGCTTCGTGCGTCCCTAAAAATGTAGAATAATATAATAATAAGTATAGATAATGCATGGACCTAATTTGTATTATGACATTTTAAAAAGAAGTGATGTTGTTTCCATGACAACTACTTTATTAATATTTAGGGACGTCAAGGAAAAAAAATTTGGGAAATTAAACGTCAAATAAATAAATAAATAAAATAAATAAATATCCTTGGACATTTCACACAACGCCATCTAGTCCCAAGCTAAGCAACCTAATGCTTGTGTTATGGTAACGAGATGGCTGTTAATAGTTATTTAAGCAACTGACGAATAATAAGGGGTATTAAAACACGAATGTGGGTTTATTACACGAGGCGAAGCCGGTTAGGGTTAGGGTTTTAGGGTTTTTTAGGATTCTGTACCTCAAAAGGAAAAAATGGAACCCTTATAGGAACACTCGTGTGTCTGTCTGTCTGTCTGTCCGTCTGTCACAGCCAATTTGCTCCGAATCTAATGGACCGATTAAGTTGAAATTTGGTACACATATGGATTTCTGTGACCCAAATACGTACGGCTAAAGTAAAAAAAATAATTTTGAACATGGAGCTCACTTTTAGGGGGCAAATAAGAAAATTTAAAAAAGTTTTGCATACCATACCGTGTGACATATCAAATTAAAGGACTTACTATGAGGGTTTCAAATATAATTTTTTTATAATTTTAAAATTAAATCATTTTAAAGTTGTTTAAGAAAATAGACGAAAATTGACCATTCCCCCCCCCCATTATCTCCGAAACTACTGAACCTGAATTTTTGAAAAAAAATACAGAAAATACCTGTAGATTACAGGAAAACCTATAAATTTGTGGTCATAAAATAACATGGTAAATCTCTCAATATTGTGAGTACAAACTTATATTTACTGTTGGAATGTATGTTCTGTAATGTATGTTTTACGGACGCTTTTAACGTTTACGGACGCTTTTAACGTTTACGGACGCTTTTAACGTTCATCGTTCTCACATGTATAATTTCAACATGAATGATGTAACCAATATTTTGTAACCATATTTTGATTTAAAAGAGTGTCCGTGGAGTTTCTTGCCCGTTCTTCTCCATAGATCTACGTTTTGGAATGGGCAACTAGCTTCAACTTTCTGACTTACCTACTGACCGATTCTTTGACAATTCAAAAGTGCCTGTAATTGGTTTAATTGAAATAAATGCTTTGAGTTGAGTTTGAGTTTGAGTTATGTATGTTCTTGGGATAACTTCATCCCAACTACGGAACCCTTCATTGTGCGTAGTCGGACACGCACCTGGCCGGTTTTTTAATTTCATTTATGCCCGAAATAATACAGAAGTCTAAACTCATCGAAAGTTGAGAACCCCTGTCGACAGATCATTTTTGTTTTTAACTTGCCTTTTATTAACGGCTTCATTTCTGTTCCAGGGCTACTTCCAACAGCTTGCGCTCTCCCAGTACGGCTCCCGAGCCTTCGAGCAAGTCTTCCACGTAGCTTCTGCAGAACAGAAGGTCAAGATAATGACAGAACTGTCAGAGAAGAGCAACCTTCTAAACAGCACCGCGTACGGTCGCCTGGTGGCCAGCAAGCTTGAAGTAGAGACGTTTAAACTGTCCCAGAAGAAGTGGGAGCAGATGTGGAAGAAGAAAGAAGAAAATAATAAATGATTTTCAATTTATTTATGTTTTTTTTTTTACTGAAATCATAAGGGAAATTAAAAATTAAGGCGCAGATTTCCTGAAAACGATCAAAAAGGTGGTTTTTTAAAGCTATGTATCTCATAAACCGTAAATAATTTTGACATGTAAAAAAAATATGATATTTTCAAGTCCTTTTCGCATACAGTGATGGAAGCCAAAACATAATTATACATATTTTAATGCACCAAAAAAATCTTTAAACATACCTCCTAATAATCTTTAAAAGCTGTTTATTCCTTCATTAACAATTATAATTATAATTAAAAATATACCATGAAATGTCAAATTCCAAACTGCATCCAGTGATGGATTACTTTTTATTAAATAGTTAATTTCTAATTTTATACGATTTTATTTGCACTTTTACGACATAATTCCGGTGCGCGTGAGAATCTTCTATCTCGTGCGTCAAACTAGACAGCCATAACGCCATTTCACTTACACACCGAGATAAACCAAGCTTGGAACCAGGGCTTTAAGTTCTGATTTCAAAAATAACTCGAAAAAGATTTTTCTTTTTTAAAAATGGCTGACGAGACGAACCTCAGAACAATAACAAAGGTTGTATATGGAATCTTGGTTTAGATCGTTAAAAAACTAAGTAATTTAGAGTTCTCAAACAAAAAACGTAATCTAGCTTAATCTATCCACTTTATGAAACATTAATTAGATTACTACCAAGCTATAGAAAAATTTTGCACAGAAGCCGTGTTTAGGTGCGCTTGCGCGCCCGTTCCGCGCTGCTGCGCGCCGCCATTTTTTGTTCGGGGGCGTATCGCGAAAAAGAGGCGCGGGAGTGGTTATGTTACATTATTTCAGGACACAAAATTAAAAAGATTCTATACTATAATAATTATTTATTAAAGGATAGGATATTGACAGACACCATTGCATCCTTTCGGCTCCACTCCGGGCACCAGCTTGCAGACCTTATTGTTGCAGATGTATTCTCCCTTCCGTAAATTCATTTCCAAGGAACTTAGTGGTGCTGTAATCAAAAACAATATAATTGTTATTACAATAATAACGTAAACGCAAGAAAAACGTGTGCAAAGGGCTTATAAGTGCTAATTGGGATACATCGATAAATTTTGTGCAGTGATTTAAAAATCCAACCAAAATTATGGTACCTAGGTTAACTCATTTGGATTTTTCTTAAATGTCATTTGGTTATATTGTCTACTGCTGTAGGTAGACTAAAACCGAAACATGATTATGACTTATGCAGGTAAAAAAATTCCAAAGTAGACACTCTATTTTCTGTTTTGTACGAAGATAGGTAAGTACGTAAACAGTTACATATTGTGCAGTAAAATTTGCTCTACATTGAAGGTATAAATATTATGTTAAGCACTTACTAAGGTATAGAATTTTGTCATAAATCTACATTTATACGAATCGCATTTAAATTCCGGTGCGCGTGAGAGTCTTCTTTCTATCTCGCGCGTCAAACTAGACAGCCATATCGCCATTTCACTTACACACCGAGCTAAACCACGCTTCGATGTATCCTCTTAAACAGGGGATGAAAGTTAATATAGAAATATTTTCGTCGATTCTACAAGTCCCAGCCCACAGCTTGTAAAAGATGTAAGTACCTAAACGAGACACCTAGATAGGTACCTAATTGTAGGTAAGTATTTACCTGCTACGGGTCTCTGTCCTTTAACCCCGCCTTTAACTCCACCTGCTCTCGCCAATGGCCAAGGGGCCCGCTTCTCGCGGGGCCCGGACAGCACGTGCCGCCTGCCCCGGGGCCCGAACTCGTCGATCTTGGGCCGGTTTATCAGCACCTGTCGCTTGTCCGAGTGGTTTCTTACAGCCGACACCAGGCCGACAGCCACGCACAGAGCTACCAGCAATAACTGGAAGAGGAAACTACTCGTTAACATCGTGTGGCGGCATCTACATCGCCACATACAAACTACGCATCATAATAACATGACGTCACGCAATCTGCATCGCGCAATCAGAGTTTACCACGCGACTAGCATATTACAACGTCCCGACATCAACCGTCGGGCAGTAGCCCACCAGACACAACACCCGTCTAGTCGGAGGATCCTCCCTTTTCTATGGAGGATGAGTGAACTTTACACCCTGTTCCTCATGCCTCTATAATCGCAAACATCTCGTGTATGAACAAAAATCATGAAAACAAAATGGATGTAGGTTTTCAGGATCTACACTGACAATTAGGTAAGGAGCTCGTGGCTAAGTAATAACAGCCGCACGGGTCGATCCATGAGGTTAAGCTACGCTTGCCGGGGTTGGTCAGTGGATGGGTGACCATCTTTACATACCGAGACTCCTCCGTGCCTCGGAAAGCACGTTAAGCCGTTGGTCCCGGTTGTCATTCGTGGATCTTTGACAGTCGTTACGGGTCGTCAGAAGCCCGGAAGTCTGACAACCAGTCACCAAGGGGTATCGTATTACCCAGTTACTGGGTTGTGGAGGTCAGACAGGCAGTCGCTCCATGTAAAATACTGGTATTCAGCGGCCTGCGTATCTAACAGTACTGTAGCGGAATAGCATACCTACCATTTATCAGCACATAGGGTATTTCTATTTTTGTCCTAGCTAACTTTTAAAATGTACCTACCCACTAGGTATTAATTATTGCAGAGACTGTACCTATATAAGGGACCGATTTTTAGAAATATATGCATTCCACACTCAACCTGCATTTGCGTCTCATTTTCATACCTGCCTGCGTATCTAACAACTGGAAGCCGACCCCAACATAGTTTGGAAAAGGCTAGGCAGATTGATTGACTGACAATTATGTAAGGTTGTTCGAAAGAGATACCGTGGCCCTGGCATAGGCAACTGAAGGAGCACGGTTTTAGTCAGTAAAAGTCTGACACACCCTCCCGCTCGTCATTTCATGATTGCCCATTTTCAGTATAGTATAATGTACTCTGTGGGCCGGGCATTATAAACAACTAGCTGCGCTCCGCGGTATCACCCGCGTAGACCGGGATAAAAAGTAGCCTATGTGTTAATCCAGGGTATAAGCTATCTACATACCAAATGTCATCAAAATCGGTCCAGCCGTTTGAGCGTGAAGAAGTAGGTAACAAACATACGAACACTCACAAACTTTCGCCTTTATAATATTAGTGTGAAGACAAAATATTCTATCTATAATATGTATGTATTTACAAAAAAATAAAAATAAGTAGTTTATCAGCCATCTCGTTACTATAACACTAGCATTAGGTTGCTTAGCTTGGGACTAGATGGCGTTGTATGAAATGTCCAAGGATATTTATTTATATTTTATTTATTTAAAACAACACTTATTTTAAACATCTAGGTCATAAGCCAGGCCACAAGCCACAGCTGTGTTTACAGCTAGGCAGGTATACACTTAGTACGGTCAGCAACATAAGCCGATTAACACTGCTACTTTTTACACATACAAAATGATTTCATTACACTGGTCTACATCAAAATTGCCTTTTACATGAAAATATACTATATTGATTGTATTCCACTCGCTGAACATAAATATACAAGTTAAAATTCATAGTTAGCTCTTATTGTGCATTTATGCCATATAAATATAATAGCGGGTAGCGCGACAGATATATCACATTAATGATGATAACTCAAAATATTTGGTGATTACCCGCGGAAATTTTTTATTATTTCACATTTGTTTGTTGCGTTTAACGCTGACTGTGTTATGTTCAACAGTTAAAACGTGAAATTATTACCGTTTTTTTACATTTTTAGTGAAAAATCTACAGTTTTCGTTATGTCGCGTAAATGTGTTAATAGTGCAGACAATTTTTGCTACATTTGTGGTAAGGTGACCCTTACTAACCAAAGATGCTCAATAACACAAAGTTTAGAAACTGCTTACTTCCATTACTTTGGAATTAAAATTCAAAACCAAGACAAATCGTGGGTACCACTGGTAAAATAAGAGCTAATTAAAAAAACATATTCTTGTTTTTCTATTCAGTAACCTTAAAGCAATATAAAAATAAAATATTCAATTGAAAGGCACACAAAAAGTTACATTTTGTAGACCAACTTGTTCTTTCTAAAATACCTAAGAGTCTAGTAGATCTATAAATTATTTGACTTCTGTCCCGATTTTAATTAAATATCTTGCTCAATAATAGTGTCCGACCGAAGCTTCGGCTTCGGCTTCGGCTTCGGCCACCTTCGGCCAAAAAAGCACCTTCGGCCAAATCTTCGGCTTCGGCCAAAAATTTGCCGAAGGTTTGGCCGAAGCCGAAGGTTTATTTTTGTTAAAATTACTTTAAGTAAATAAATATTTAATTAACATTGTATATTTGAAACTTTTTATTATCTAGGTACTTGTATATGTTGGTCACTCGGCTCGTTATTGGGCTAAATCTCTAAAGCTCTCACAATATGTATCTAGTATATTCTGAGATCAAATTAGGTAACTATCGTATTTCTCAAGGTCAATGACACCTTCGGCTTCGGCTTCGGCTTCGGCCGAAGGTTTTGGTGAATACCGATTAATCGGCTTCGGCTTCGGCTTCGGCCAGAATTGCACCTTCGGTCGGACACTACTCAATAATTAAGATTAAAAAAAACCGAAGTGTTAATCGACTTTTGTTGCTGACTGTACCTATTCGAAATAGGATCTACCTATCTATAAAAAAAAACTGTAGGTATGTTAATCCTATTCCAACGAACTAAGTATGTAGATCGCATTGAAATAAACCAAACTTCCTTGAATTATCTGTGAAACCAGTTTTTAATATAAACACAACAAACCGCAATAATTGCCAACGCACTTCATTTTAACACTTTCCTGGTAAAATTCAACACAAATATTCATAGCAAAAACATTGTTTATTAAAAAAATGCTTACCGTGAACTTCATTTTGTAAAAACTGTGAGTGTACAAACCAAACACGTCTTTATACTAAGAACTTCGATTCTAGACTGGTGAATACTGATGATTGGACTTCATTTCATTTCATATGTTTACTAAGCACAAATCGACCACAGAATAAGATAAAGCAGTGGTCTAATGACAAATACATTAGTGCTAAGTACCTACTGTGGTCGGAAACGGGATATTTTGTATTCCAAATACGTTTGACAAATTATTTTTAAGATTTTTAAAGGTATTCGGTTAAGGTTGATGCGCCAGGGTAACCCGCGAAATTCAAAATTTCTTACGTTTTTTGCAATTTGTAGGTCAGTGTGAGCTTGTATGTTGATTAAAATATGATTCGCGGCCGTAGCTAATATGGCTTTACAGAATTACACACATTAGAATCAGCAATACAACTCCATAAGTTAGCATTTATCTCAAATCTAGCGATTTCATGAAATCATGAGGTTTTAGGTAAATGCTAACTTAGGGAGTTGTATTGCTGATTCTAATGATTTTAATTCTGTAAAGCCATATTAGCTACGGCCGCGAATCATATTTTAATCAACATAAAAGCTCACACTGACCTACAAATTGCACAAAACGTAAGAAATTTTGAATTTCGCGGGCTACCCTGGCGCTTTCGCCTTAAACAAAACCGGACAAGCGCGTGTCGGACTACGCACATTGAGTGCCGTACCTAGTTGGGATGAAATTATCCCAAGAGAACAAACTTAACATTTTAAGTAGTTGAAAAAAATGTTGTCCCATACATTCCAACAGTAAATGTAAGTTTGTAGGTACTCATAATATTGAGAGATTTACCATGTTATTTTAAGATCACAAACTTTTTATAGGTTTTCCTGTAATCTAAAAGTATAGAACTATTTTCTGTATTTTTTTCAAAATTTTAGGCTCAGTAGTTTCGGAGATAACTGGGCAAATGGCAAATTATTATTATTATTATTATTATTTGGGCTGGGGGAATGGTAAATTTTCGTCCATTTTCTTAAATAACTTTAAAACTTTTTATCTTAAAATTATAAAAAAAATATATATTTAAGACCCCCATAGTTAGCCCTTTCATTTAATATATCAGACGGTACAGTTTGCAAAACTTTTTATTTTATTTTCTTATTTGCCGCTAAAAGTGACACCCATATTCAAAATTCATTTATAATTTGTTTACTTTAGCCGTACGTGTTTATGTCACAGAAATCCATATGTGCACCAAACAACTTAATCGGTCCATTAGATTCGGAGCAAATTGGCTGTGACAGACGGACAGACAGACAGACAGACACACGAGTGATCCTATAAGGGTTCCGTTTTTTACCTTTTGAGGTACGGAACCCTAAACACTAGGCTAGATTGATCTAGGTGCGGTTTTAGGTGCAGTGAAAGAGATACCGTGGCCCTGGCACAGGCAACTGAAGGAACACGGGTGGGTTTTAGTCAGTAAAAGTCTGACACGCCCTCCTGCTTCGCCCAGAGCGCAGGTTCATTTGATGATTTCCCATACACAAAAAAAAAGTGCAGCCTTCCCGCAGATTACATTACTGTGATTAGATCACGATTTAAGTCAGTTATGACTGGTCTAGCATGACTCATGTTTGACACGCACTTTGTTGAGTCTTTGGATTAATATCAGTCTCATTTATATAATCTGCGCCTTAATCTAACTGCCCTCTATGTAGGTATTTGAATTGTACATTTGTACCTAGTAGCTAGGCTAAATCGTTGCTCACTATTGTGTGGTAAACCCAAAGCCTAGAATATTACAGACGCAGGTCAAGCCACCCGACACTGTCAAATTTTCCCAATCAACTTTGAACCTAACGATGAAAATCTATTAAGGCCCTGGTTCCAAGCTTGGTTTAGCTCGATGTGTAAGTGAAATGGCGTTATGGCTGTCTAGTTTGACGCACGAGATAGAAGATTCTCACGCGCACCGGAATTATGTCGTAAAAATGCAAATAAAATCGTATAAAATTAGAAATTAACTATTTAATAAAAAAGTAATCCATCACTGGATGCAGTTTGGAATTTGACATTTCATGGTATATTTTTAATTATAATTGTTAATGAAGGGATAAACTGCTTTTAAAGATTATTAGGAGGTATGTTTAAATATTTTTTTGGTGCATTAAAATATGTATAATTATGTTTTGGCTTCCATCACTGTGTGCGAAAAGGACTTGAAAATATCATATTTCTTTTACATGTCAAAATTATTTACGGTTTATGAGATACACAGCTTTAAAAAACCACCTTTTTGATCGTTTTCAGGAAATCTGGGCCTTAAAGAAATTTGACAGATTGTAGTAGCTTGATGTGCTGGCGTCTGTACCTAAGTATCTAATTCCTTCAGCTCCACTCATGAGACTATAACCTAAGCAGATCTACCCAGAAAAGAAACCTGTTACTACCTCATCAAAAAATCAAAACGGGTTTTCTCGGATGGCTCCGATCCTCAACGTTTATGCGACGTCTCCCCGCTGACCCTGTCACCTGGGTGGCGCGTTGGGGCGTGTCTGACTTTTACTGACTAAAACCCACCCGTGTTGCGTGCTGACAAGCAGGAAAAAAGCGTAAGCTAGATGTTCGTGAGACTCCTTAGCAATTATTCGAATTTAACACCTCGTGGCTCATGAAGTCATGAATGTAAATGTAAACTAAGAAATCCGACAGACAGTAAATGCTCTTTAATACAACAATTACCTAGTGTTATTTAAAAAAAACAAGCTTTTATTTGTCTGGATAATTATGATCTAAGGATCCTTGTAAAGACGAATCAAACAAGCCCAAACTCGATAGGGTTGCATAGTTTTATTACTGAGTTTCCATGGCCACCTTCCGGCTTCATCATCAGATCAGCTTGATGGTACCAAAATATTGCATGGTCACCGATTTTACATATGTATGCCAAATTCCAGGTCAATCGAACACCGGGAAGTGGGCCAAATTTAACTTGTAAAGAAAGGACAGCTTACATCAGATTGCAAGTGAATTATAAGCTTTTTAAACTGTAATGGTCACTAACATTATTATTAATACAAACGCGATATCGGGAACTCGAATTTATCAGTAAACATGGTAAATATAATAATAATAATAATAACCCCACCGCAGTATCTCTACGTTGACGTCGTGATGGGGCTTGCGCGTTCCGAATTCTAGGTCTGTGCCGGTAGAGTTTACTTTTCCGGAACAGCAGTGCGATTCTGTAACCATCTCACCGTGAAGGCTTAGGTGAAGTGAGCGTGGAGTGAGCTGTCAATAGTGTCAATTCCTAGCGAAAACAAACTCACTTCACCTAAGTTTTCACGGTGAGATTTTTACAGAATCAACCGGCAGGTCTAGGATGAGGAGCCAGACCAAAAGAGATACAGAGAGACCCGCAGGGCAGCAAGTGGCGAGCTGTTGGGCAGTAGCGACCCCACGGACCCTACCTCCCGGGAGAAGTCTTGTTCTTCACCTCTGGCTTGCCTTTATTGGCCGGCTATAGTGAATAATGACGAGGAACAGTGCTCGCATCTCTTTCTTGCCTTTATTGGCTGGCTTGAGTGGAGATTCGTAAGAGCAAACGTGCTCAGGGGAAGGAAGTATTCCAGTAAGTGTTTGTAGGGATCTAGACCATCTTCCGGGCTCTGGGATTGTTCTGAGAACCGTGGGATACCTCTCCACTCCTCACAAGCACCTCAGGACATGTTGCCCCCTTGCCGCTACGACACTATGTGCTAGCGACCGTTTTCGGGGGCCCATTATTGAGTGTGCAAGTCACCCCCTGCCATTTTATCCGTGTATTATAAAACATTGATCCGGCAGGGGCCATAGTCCTTTCATAGTTCTAGGCAACCAGTACACTTAAGCCACTCAAATCCATAGTCCAATATCTTTATTTCCATATACTGCAATAGTCCTACACCAACCGGGGGTTGTCCTTGGGTGCACTTGCATAGTGCGTACAGGGATAATCGTCGGTTGGTGCCTCATTTCATTAAAAGCGTCTAACCGGCCTCTGCGAGTTGGCTTTGGCCCCTCGTACGCCTTCTAAAGGTCCGGGACCCCAGGGTCCCGAGATATGTACAGATATGTAGAATAATAATAATAATATAAAACGTTTATTTTCTCGACACAAGTTATGTACCTACTTAAAGCCAAAATTTTACAATATAAGATGGACAAGGAGCTAACTTTGTGAGAGACTGGTGCCTGAAGTAGGTTTATATAAAAACCTGTACTACAGGTCACCAGGGAATATCCCGTTTAACAATAATTATAAGCTTCTAATAAGATGCTACTGTTAATTTTCTACTCTGTGTCCAACGAGTGGCGGTGTGGAAGTAGAGTATTATATCCTGACTCACTATAATTTGAGCATGAATCACTGCACATGTAAGGGCCACGCCGTCTGTTGATCCACTCTAAACGAGAAGTGACGCATTGTATCATTGCGCAGTTTCACTGGTGCAGGATAATCAGGAATGTTGTCTGTCTGTCTTCTGTCTTGAAAATATAGGTAACTACTCTAGGATAGAATCATGGTGGGCGCGTAGATAAGGCTCATCGAGTTGACAACGTCGTATGCTTTTATACCTGCAGTACCTAGGTACCTATAAAAAACCGGTCAAGAGCGAGTCGGACTCGCGCACCGAGGATTCCGTTCCGGTTTCTGAAAAAGTGTGCTATTTAGAGACATCGTTTTATTTTTCCTGTAATCTTTACATAAACTTCTACCTTATAGAATAATTTCCGATTTTTCTCTTTGCAAACTTCGGAGATAAGGTAAGGTAAGAACGGTATTTTTTTTTACATTTTTCATCAAAAGTCGAAAACTATGCGGCCTAAAAAAAATAAAAGAATATTTGAGAATGTGCAAACAGCGCTCTTTCATAATTTTATTACGATACCCCACATGCCCTAGTAGCCCCACTTTGATTTTTTAAGACACCCTTTCAGTCGCTGTTGCAAAAAAAAAAAACTTACTTAAATATTTTTATTTTTTTCTTATTTGCAAAATAGTTATCGTCATCTAAACCTTTTCCAAATTTCAAGTTGATAGCATTAAGTAGTTCTTGAGATATCCAGCTGTGACAGACAGACAGACAGACAGACTGAGTTGCACCATAAGGGTTCCTTTTTACCAGTTTGGTACGGAACCCTAAAAAATGCCTTGATCACCATTTATGAGACCTCCCCTGTGTCATGTGTGTGCTTGTGTGTGTCTCTCCTTCTCCCTTTAATCCATCCAAAGATAGAGGCAATAACACCGCCCATCACACTGATACATATTAGAAAGGCGAAAGATTCTGAGTGTGTGTGTGTGTTTGTATCTTTGTTACTTCTTCACGCTTAACACGTTCAGACCGGCACCTCATGAGTAGGTACTTGGTATCCCACGGCGCAAATCTAATAAATACAATTTTTCAATACTGATTTTTGCTTACTTTTCAAAATTATATCCACCTCTCCAGCTGCACTATGAAAATTTGTGTGTTTTACTAGGCGGGGACGGTAAATACAACACTTTCTCTCAAAGCGGCGCGAATTTCTTAGTACATTGAAAGTATAGTGTGACGTGGCCACCGGTGGTACACCCCGCCGTGGCAGCAAATACTCCGTGCTCCACCGGTGGTACACGCCGGTCTGAACGTGTTAAACGGTTGGACCGATTTGGATGTTTGGTATGTAGATATCTTATAACCTTTTTTTATTTTTTTTTGTGGTTGGGAAATCATCAAATAACTTCTCCCGCTCTGGGTGGAGCGGAAGGTCGTGGCAGACTTTTACTGACTACAACCCACCCGTGTTCCTTCAGTTGCCTGTGCCAGGGCCAGGGTATCTTTTTTAAACAAGCCGCGACCTCAGCGGCAGATATCTTATACCCTGGATGCACTAAGCTACTTCTTGTCCCGGTCTACGCGGGTGAAACCGCGGGGCGCAGCTTGTTGAATATAAACTACATTTATTAAGAGGTCTAGCAGCGCCGCGCGGTTTCACCCGCGTACGCGTAAGTCTCGAACCCGTAGGAATATCGGGACAAAAACTATCCTATGTGTTACTCCAGGTTGTAAAGTATCTGTGTGCCAAATTTCTTCAAAATCCGTTTGGTAGTTTTTGCGTGAAAGAGTAACAAACATGCATCCTTCTATCCATCCATCCCCACAAATTTTCGCGTTTGTAATATTAGTACATCTGTAATTTATAGGTAATAGGCTAGTTCAAAGTTTTTAGGAAACCAATTTAAAATGTTCCTTGTGGTATATTTTCCTTAAAACATGAATCAATCTGCCTAGCCTTTTCCCAACTATGTTGGGGTCGGCTTCCAATCTAACCGGATGCAGCTGAATACCAGTATTTTACATGGAGCGGCTGCTTGTCTGACCTCCACAACCCAGTAACTGGGTAATACGTACGATACCCCTTGGTAGACTGCATGGTTGTCAGACTTTCGGGCTTCTGACGACCCGTAACGACTGTCAAAGATCCACGAATGACAGCAGCTTTCCGAGGCACGAAGGAGTCTCCGTATGTAAAGATGGTCACCCATCCACTGACCAACCCCGGCAAGCGTAGCTTAACCTGATGGATCGACTCGTGCGGCTGTAATTACTTAGCCACGAGCTCCTAAAAACGTGAATATTTTATCAAAATCAATAATTACTAATTTTTCATTTATAAAACTCAACTTAATTTTCATAGTCAAAATGGGGCACACAGTAGGTATATAGTGTATAATGGCGGCTCCAGTGATGTCATCATCTTTATAAAATAGGCCTGTGTTCACCAACATTCAAACCACCGCACCGGTTAGACCACGGATATCTATGGGTTAGACAGTAAACAGGTATTTAAACAGTTGGTTTGTGTCTTTCCTAAGAAAAGCACTGACTAAGTAACTAAATAAACATCCGTTTGAAAAGTCGGTGAACTCGTGGCTAAGTAATAACAGCCGCACGGGTCGATCCATCAGGTTAAGCTACGCTTGCCGGGGTTGGTCAGTGGATGGGTGACCATCTTTACATTCCGTTAAGCCGTTGGTCCCGGCTGTCATTCGTGGATCTTTGACAGTCGTTACGGGTCGTCAGAAGTCCGACAGTCTGACAACCAGTCTTACCAAGGGGCAAGCGGTATCGTATTACCCAGTTACTGGGTTGTGGAGGTCAGACAGACAGTCGCTCCATTTAAAATACTGGTATTCAGCTGCATCCGGTTAGACTGGAAGCCGACCCCAACATAGTTGGGAAAAGGCTAGGCAGACTGATTGAAAAGTCGGTGAACTCCGCCCTGCTGTGTCATTTGTGACAGGAAGGCAGGAAATTCTAAGTCACTTGATGATAACAGTCCCAAACAAATGGCTATATTTGTAGATGACGTCAATTATTAATAAGTTTTATTTACATTATTAATTTATTATTCATATTTGTAAAATAAACACTATTTACTCATGCGCACAACACATTCATAATTTGTATTCCACAGAGCCTAAAAACTCTTCAATCAGTGCGTCCTGCCTTACGGAGCCGAAACGTGGACATTCCTAGGGCTGGTCCATAAATTAATTAGGGTTCCGTACCTCAAAAGGAAAAAACGGAACCCTTATTGGATCACTTCGTTGTTCGTCTGTCTGTCTGTCAGTCTGTCAATACCCCTTTTTTCGGGAACGCGTGGACTTAACAACTTGAAATGAATATCCCCAGTCTAAAGTAAGTCTATGGTCCCTTGGAGTTCTAAAAAATCAAGCTTCTAAGTCAACGCAATAAAAAAATACGGCCATTTATGTGACATAGTTTGATACTCGCAAGTAAATCAAAACCTATAATATAGGGTACTTCCCGTTGTCCTGGAATCTAATTAATTTTATGACTCAAAGCTCCATAATTTCCATTAAAATTTTGTCTTAAGCATTTATATTTTCTGGCATTGAACATAAGACCTTGGCAGCTGTGGTTTTAATCATTGCACTAATAAGGCGAGGTAAGACTAAAACATAAAGTCTAATTAAAAGTAGCTTCATGTTCATGTTGGAGTTCCCAGAGAATAGGTACCTCAATGGTGGCAAGAGTTTCCTGTACTTTTTGCCCTGTACGTACGTCACGAGCGTTGCAAAACTACAAACTTAACAATGTAAGGGAATTATGTAAGGAAATTAAATAAAGGGAAACTTCCTAGTAAAGGAGGAGGGAGTTTCCCAGCAGAGATTAGTAGATCTCATGGTTGAGAATCAGAACTACAGCTACGGGTACCTAGAAGAACGGTAGCCGCATTTAACGACCGCAGTGACAGTTGCTGTCATGAAAAAGATGGCATTGGCAAAGATTTAAATCGTTAGATTCGCTCTACCGCGATACCCCTTCAAAAGGTAATATAATTCCAATTTTATAGTAATGGCTCCATCGTTTGATAATTCAGCCAATGTCAAGGTTGAAGGAAACAAAGCGTAACTATTCGCTGAGGTATACCTACAGCCTTTAGTACGATTTAATTAAAACTGGATCTGTTTGAGTAGGTACAAAAGATAGTCATATTTCTGTTTCGTTATGACACCTGTGACACGCAGTGACTTCACTTGATTGTCATGGAAACGCTGTTTATAATGTCTCTCACTCTTCGCAGAATGGACACTTTTTCTTGTGAATATGAACGGTGAGGGAAAATCTAGCGATTTAAATGTTTTGGGGGGTGAGGTTTGACCTAATGTCTTATTATAGGTACTGGTGAAAATTACAGAAATCGGCGGTCCATTTTATATGACTGTAAATGTGTGGGGCCTTTTATAGCTCGAATCAATGAAGGTGTATCCCGTAGGTATACCTACTTCCTGAAGTGAATGCATTTGCAGGCAGACATTAAGAAAAAGTAACTCTAATTATGTTCGATGATGTTTATATTAATGAACCTGTAAAAATTTTTTGGGCTTCTAATGACACGATACCTTTTTAGGGTTCCGTACCAAAATTGTAAAAAGAAACCCTTAGGGTGTGACTCAGTCTGTCTGTCTGTCTGTCACAGCTGGATATCTCAAGAACTACTAATGCTATCAACTTATTTGGAACAGTTTTAGATGACGTTTAACCAACTATTTTGCAAATAAGAAAGAAATAAAAATATTTATGTTTTTTTTGCAACAGGGACTGAAGGGGTTGTCTTAAAAATTGAAAGTGGAGCTACTAGGGCATGTGGGGTATCATAATGAAAGAGCGCTGTTAGCGCATTCTCAAACATTTTTTTTTTAGGCCGCATAGTTTTCGACTTTTGATGAAAAATGTAAAAAAATAAAAAAATACCGTTCCTTATCTCCGAAGTTTGCATAGACAAAAATCAGAAATTATTCTAAGTATGTTGTGATAGAAGTTTATGTAAAGATTACAGGAAAAACAAAACAATGCCTCTAAATAGCACAGTTTTTCAGAAATCATCAACAAAAATTACATAGAAATGATGGTTTTTAAACAAATGAACCTGTTTTATCTTTCTGACCTTTTCTCACAGTAGGTAACCAAGCCAGGATGTAGGTAGGTACCCTGACCAAATGGGTTAGGTTAGAACTGTGATCAACCACACGCGAGGCGAGCGAGCACTCCTCACTCATCCGAGTTGGTCGCACTTACTTGGCTATTTAGCCTTTTTGGACCCCAAAATAGGAATAATGAGGTTCACAAAAAGAGGCGCAATCATTACCTATAGTACCGGGTGTAAAAAGACACTTGCCGAAGCCGAAAGCCACATATTTTACCCATTATTGGGCACGTTTTTTTCCACTAGACCATACCTGGGAATCCACGTGTTCTGGAGATATTGAAGGTCAAAGTCGCATTTTTTTTTAACCGACTTCAAAAAGGAGGAGGTTCTCAATTCGTCGGAACCTTTTTATTTTTTTTTTTATGTATGTTCCCCGATTACTCGAAAATGGCTAGACCGATTTGGATTTTTCTTTTTTTGTTCGAAAGGCTTCCCAAATGGTCCCATGATCATCAAGTCAGGGTCTGATGATGGGATCCCATGGAAATCGAGGGAAACCCAACCCTCAAATTTTATGGACACACTTATATCGATTTCGGTATTTTTTATAGTAACTCGTGCATTTGCTCTCGGAAAGTACCATTTGGTGAACTGGAACTGATGATGAAGACCACAGATGGCCATCGGAAATGCTCAATTATATCTAAGTATATCACAGGTTGCGATTCGATTACTTTAATATGGTTTATGCTCGTCAAAATGCATAATGGTGATGGTGACTTCACCATGAGCTCCAGTTCTCCTGGTTCTTACTAGGAGAACTCCTCAACAATTAACGTCCCTGCATCGGGAAAAGCAATATTTTGTAAAACGTGATGAGCAGTTGACAATGGCTTATTGTAACTTAGATAAATTACAAACTGACCCACTAAAAAGTGAAAAATAAAAACTTTTTTACAAAAAAAAAAAAAAAAGGTTCCGACGAATTGTGAACCTCCTCCTTTTAGAAGGCGGTTAAAAAACAAAACCGACTTCCAAAAAAAACACTACAAAGTGAAAAATAACTTTCATTTCGGAAGTCGAGGGCAAAGACCTAAAATCGGTGAAGTTGTCAACAGCCTCGGACACCACGGTCTGTCTTGCAGCCGAAGTGCGGGTCGCTTAGCACGGCACGCGAACATCAATGACATCATCCGACGAGCTCTTGTCACCGTCGGCGTTCCCGCTGTATTAGAACCCAATGGCTTGGCACGCGACGATGGCAAGAGACCGGACGGGATGTCTTTATTTCCATGGAAGGTGGGAAGGCCTTTAGTGTGGGACGCAACGTGTGTCGATACTCTTGCGCCATCCCATCTTCCTGGCTCGGCGTGCTGTGCTGGCACTGCTGCTGCGGCTGCGGAAAACCTCAAGCGGCGGAAATATAATAACCTTATCGGTAATTATATTTTCGAGCCGTTTGGGGTTGAAACCCTTGGGCCGTGGGGTCCAAGTGCTCTTGTTTTATTCAACGAAATCTCCAAACGGCTGGTTGACACTTCCCGTGACCCGAGGGCTGGCTTTTACTTTGGCCAGAGGATTAGCATTGCCATACAACGTGGCAATGCCGCCAGTCTCTTGGGTACTCTACCAGTCGACAGCGATGCGGAGGAATTTTTCGACGCCATATTTTAGTTTTTTAATAGTTTAGTTAGGATATAATTTTGTTGTTTATAGGTTATGTTTAAAAGTTCAAATAAATACTGATCCAAAGACACCGACTTCCGAAATTAAAGTTATTTTTCACTTTGTAGTGTTTTTTTTTTGGAAGTCGGTTTTGTTTTTTGTAAAAAAGTTTTTATTATTAAAACGTACCTACTCCAAGTGTTATTACTAAACTTTACCCGACAAGTACCGACGCGTACCGTAGAGCAAAGGGGCGGGGCTTAACTCCGTTTACCTGGGTACGCATTACATTGCGTGTAATAAAAAATTGCTTTTTTTTAAACCTAAAAACAAAAGTCGTTTCCCAGCAATAACTTTTGCGCAAAGCTACTTAGTTAGATGTACAGTCAGCAACAGAAGTCGATTAACACTTGCAGTTTTTTAATCTTAATTATTAAGCGAAATATTGAATTCAAATCGGAACAGAAGTACTTAAAATTTTAAGAACATTAACTCTTAGCAGTTAAACGAAAAAAAACAATTTATCGAATCATTTTGTGATATATGATGTCAAAAAGTAGCAGTGTTAACTGACTTCTGTTGCTGACGGTAAAGTATGCATTAGCAGATACTGATAGCTTTCAAGCTATCTTGCGAAAAAGAACAGCATCCCTGATGCGAAGGATTCGGGGGAGCACCAACAGCATTTTAGTGAATAAGTTTGATTGCCGGTTCCAGGGGCACTGGACCCAGAGATGTCAGTAAATGATGGGGTCCAATAGGGCCGACGCCGCTGGGGTCGCGGGTAGTTTTAAGAAGATACCGCGGCCCTGGCACAGGCAACTGAAGGAACACGGGTGGGTTTTAGTCAGTAAAAGTCTGACACGCCCTTCTACTCCACCCAGAGCGGGAGAAGTTATTTGATGATTTCCCACCCTCAAAAAAAAAGAGGACTGGACCCGTATGCACTGCTGCAGGTCTGGTGCCGCGGGAAGCGGACATAGTTATAAGTATTTAAATTAGGTGTATTTTTATTTTTGTTTTGTTTTATTTTAATCAGGATTTTTACTAACATAGTTTTATAAGTGTTACTAACAACTATATGAATCATGTGTTCGAATTAAATAAATAATAATAATAATATAATAATAACCCCACCGCAGTATCTCTACGTTGACGTCGTGGTGGGGCTTGCGCGCTCCGTATTCTGGGTCTGTGCCGGTAGAGTTACTTTGCCGGAACAGGTCTAGGATGAGGAGCCAGACCAAGAGAGATACAGAGACCCGCAGGGCAGCATGTGGCGAGCTGTTGGGCAGTAGCGACCCCACGGACCCTATCTCCCGGGAGAAGTCTTGTTCTTCACGTCTGGCTTGCCTTTATTGGCCGGCTGGAGTGAATAATGACGAGGAACAGTGCTCCCACCTCTTTCTTGCCTTTATTGGCTGGCTTGAGTGGAGATTCGTAAGAGCAAACGTGCTCGGAGGAAGGAAGTATCCCAGTAAGTGTTTGTAGGGATCTTGACCATCTTCCGGGCTCTGGGATAGTTCTGAGAACCGTGGGATACCTCTCCACTCCTCACAAGCCCCTCAGGACATGTTGCCCCCTTGCCGCTACGACACTAGTGCTAGCGACCGTTTTTGGGGGCCCATTATTGAGTGCGCAAGTCACCCCCTGCCTTTTTATCCGTGTATTATAAAACATTGATCCGGCAGGGGCCATAGTCCTTTCATAGTTCTAGGCAACCAGTCCACTTTAGCCACTCAAATCCATAGTCCAATGTCTTTGTTTCCATATACTGCAATAGTCCTACACCAACCGGGGGTTGTCCTTGGGTGCACTTGCATGGTGCGTACAGATATAATCGTCGGTTGGTGCCTCATTTCATTGCAAGCGTCTAACGGGCCTCTGCGAGTTGGCTTTGGCCCCTCGTATGCCTTCAAAAGGTCCGGGACCCCAGGGTCCCGAGAATGGTCAAGACACTTAAAAATAATAATAATAATTAGCTGACGGCTTTGTGATGTGTCTTTTTAGGTACATCCTGTATTAGAGTGTTCAATAATATTTTTAGGAAGGCAAAATGGGAATTATTTGAGGTTCGATTAACCGTTCGTATGATCGAACGTAGACAACGCGAGGCACAATGGATTTTTAATCGTTTCCTTAATTACCAATGATACGTCATTGGTAATTACACGAAATATTAAATAGGTACTTAGGTGATACATGTCAATGATTCGACATATCAAACTAATAACAATAGCCAGTTACGGCGTAGATATTTGCAGTTTGATACAAAACTGGAAACCGTCTAATGAGATGGTTGGTGGTGGATGGATGGTTCCATAATGAATCAATCTGCCTAGCCTTTTCCCCACTATGTTGGGGTCGGTTTCCAGTCTAACCGGATGCAGCTGAATACCAGTATTTTACATGGAGCGACTGCCTATCTGACCTCCACAACCCAGTACTGGGTAATACGATACTCCATGGTAAGACTGGTTGTCAGACTTTCGGGCTTCTGACGACCCGTAACGACTGTCAAAGATCCACGGATGACAGCCGGTACCAACGGCTTAGCGTGCTTACCGAGGCACGGAGTAGTCTCAGTATGTAAAGATGGTCAGCCATCCACGGACCAACCCCGGCAAGCGTAGCTTAACCTGATGGATCGACCTGTGCGGGTGTTATTACTTAGCCACGAGCTCCTCGTAGCTAGATGGTACCTAATGAATGAAGTAAAGAAAATACAATAAATAAAAACTGGAGCCTTTCACACAAGAAACATAAGTAGCAATCGAACACATCTTTAAAATTATCTGCGACTTTTTTTTTTTTGTGTTCCGTACCAAAGTGGTGAAAAGGAACATATGGTGCGACTCAGTCTGTCTGTCACAGCTGGATATCTCAAGAACTACTAATGCTATCAACTATTATTATTATTATTGATTATTATTGATTTATTATTTTAATTTTGTTGCATAAACTGTTAATGTTCCAAAATCGGGTGAAGACACTGACTCCTGTAACACAGGTACCACCTAGCTCAGGAGTCAGGGCTTCAATTGTAAATGTAACTCCATTTTTATGTCACTAAAATATATTTTATTTTATTTATTTTTATTAACTTGAAATTTGGAGCACTTTTAGATGACGTTTACTGTTTTGCAAATAAGAAAGAAAATTTTTTTTTTTTTTTTGCAATAGGGACTGAAAGGGGGTCTTAAAAATTTAAAGTGGAGCTACTAGGGCATGTGGGGTATCATGTAAAAGAGCGCTGTTTGTACATTCTCAATTTTTTTATTTTTTTTTTAGGTCGAATAGTTTTCGACTTTTGAGGAAAAATGTAAAAAAATAGTACATTTTGATACAGGTGGAGAACGTTTGTTATTGCATTCGAGGCGGAAGTAACACCCGAGCCGTAGGCGAGGTTGTTTTTGAGCCGAGAACTGCAATAACAAATGTCCACGAGTATCAAACGACGTTTTTCAATACACTTTTGAAGAAATAAAATAAAATAACGGAAAATATTTTTGTCATGAATTATTATTATTACTTTTAAAGTGTCTCTGACATCAAATCAAAATCAAAATCAAATCAAAAAAAGACCCCCTTAGACAATTTTAAATTATGAGGAGGCACCAGCCGACGATTATCCCTATATACACTATGCAAGTGCACCCAAGGACAACCGCCGGTTGGTGCAGGACTATTGCAGAACATGGAAACAAAACATATTGGGCTATGGGTTTGGGTGGCTGTGGACTGGTTACCTAGAACTATGAAAGGACTATGGCCCCTGCCTGATCAATGTTTTATTATACACGGAAAAAAAAAAAATGGCAGGGGGTGACTTGCCACCGCCGTGTTCTCACGGAGGCGATCGGCGGCGGCGATCTCTCGCGTCCGAGCCTGGTCCAGGCCATGGTGCGGAGCGAGAGTGCATGGGAGGCCGTCACCTCCTTCTGCGAAGCAGTGATGCTCGCGAAGGAGGAGGCGGAACGCGTGAGGGAGAGACAGCCTCACGCCCTCAGTCGCCGCAGGAGACGCCCTGGGCGGCGGGAATCGCGGGGCGATTTCCGGCCACCGTAGGCGCGGGCCTGCGGACGGTGAGCAGCGGGTAGCTCGCCGTCCGGTAAGGACCAGGCCCGAGTCGACGGCGCGTCGTGTTCCACGCGCGCCTCAAAGAGATGTCAGCAAGTGACGGGGCCCAATAGGGCCGACGCCGCTGGGGTCGCGGGTTGTCTGAAAGGGTTACCGCGGCCCTGGCATAGGCAACTGAAGGAACACGGGTGGGTTTTAGTCAGTAAAAGTCTGACACGCCCTCCCGCTCCACCCAGAGCGGGAGAAGTTATTTGATGATTTCCCACCCTCAAAAAAAAAAAAAAAAAAAAAAAAAAAAAGGGGGTGACTTGCAGACTCAATAATGGGCCCCCGAAAACGGTCGCTAGCACTTAGTGTCGTAGCGGCAAGGGAGCAACATGTCCTGAGGTGCTTGTGAGGAGTGGAGAGGTATTCCACGGTTCTCAGAACAATCCCAGAGCCCGGAAGATGGTCAAGATCCCTACAAACACTTACTGGAATACTTCCTTCCTCCGAGCACGTTTGTTCTTGCGAATCTCCACTCAAGCCAGCCAATAAAGGCAAGAATGAGGTGGGAGCTCTGTTCCCGTCATTGTTCACTCCAGCCGGCCAATAAAGGCAAGCCAGAGGTGAGGAACAAGACTTCTACCCGTAGATAGGCTCCGTGGGGTCGCTACTGCCCAACAGCTCGCCACATGCTGCCCTGCGGGTTTCTGTATCTCTCTTGGTCTGGCTCCTCATCCTAGACCTGTTCCGGCAGAGTAACTCTACCGGCACAGACCTAGAATTCAGAGCGCGCAAGCCCCACCACGACGTCAACGTAGAGATACTGCGGTGGGGTTATTATTACTATTATTAGGAAACTATGATTTAAATTTTATTTTTTTTTCGGTCTTTGCTTTCGCCAGGATAAAGGAGAAGCAAAGTTATAAAGCCGATAAACAGCCTAGGTAATATGAATAATAGAAAATTCAAATATTTTCGAGTTTAGAACACAAATAAATGTGAATTTGTTCATAAACGTTTTTTTATTGTAATAATCATAGTTTTTGATGATATTCTATTTATAAACAATATATAAATTTTCAAAAATAATTAACGCCGTAAAGACGCATACCTCTTTGCCGAGATTAAAAAAAAAACATTCACCTCCGAATAGAGAGTTGTGATTAGAGGCATTGAACCAATTTGGACTAAGTAGGTATAAATTATCTGTGGCAATTTTTATTCTAAAAAAAAAAAATATTCGAAAATGAAAAATAGCACGCGTGTGAAATATATTGCATTGTGAACCTAATCATAGTGCGATATGAACCAGTTTTCGAGGAAGTGTATTGAAAATACCACTTATCTCCGAAGTTTGCAAAGAGAAAAATCTGAAATTATTTTATGTGGTAGAAGTTTATGATTACTGGAAAAATAAAACGATGTCTCTAAATAGCACACTTTTTCAGAAATCGGAACGGAACCCTCGGTGCGCGAGTCCGACTCGCTCTTGACCGGTTAGAATTTTTTTTCTTTGCTACGTTCCTTGTTTAGTTCCCCATGACTTATTTTGTACATGTTTGGTAGTGTCAAAATGAGGAGCTCGTGGCTAAGTAATAACAGCCGCACGGGTCGATCCATCAGGTTAAGCTACGCTTGCTGGGGTTAGTCCGTGGATGAGTGACCATCTTTACATATCGAGACTCCTCCGTGCCTCGGAAAGGACGTTAAGCCGTTGGTCCCGGCTGTCATTCGTGGATCTTTGACAGTCGTTACGGGTCGTCAGAAGCCCGAAAGTATGACAGCCAGCCTTACCAAGGGGTATCGGATTACCCAGTTACTGGGTTGTGGAGGTCAGATAGGCAGTCGCTCCATGTAAAATACTGGTATTCAGCTGCATCCGGTAAGACTGGAAGCCGACCCCGAACATAGTTGGGAAAAGGCTAGGCAGATTGATTGTGGTAGTGTCAAAATTTTATGCCGCCCATGGGCCTCTCTGACTTGGCTTCACATGCCATCGAGAAATATCTCTCAGTCATGCCGGTTTCCTCACGATGTTTTTTAAGCAAAGTGATAACTATACATGAAATCGAGAAGTCAGAGGTGCGTGCCTTGGGTTCGAACTCGAGACCTATGGCTTGGCAGTCCGACGGTCACACCACTAGGCTGTCACTGCTATATACAGGGTGTTTCTTTTAAGGTGTCAAGCCAGTGCGAGCTGATAGCAGAGCACCATACCTATCGATTTAACCCCCATGTATGTTCTACGATTTTTGTAGTTTTCGAGTTATAATTTTTTTTCGTTTTTTTCTAATTCAACGAGATGATGGCTTAAAAAAAATTATAATTATCTTTTTTTGGGTCAACTTTGAACAAGAATAATATATAATCCGCCTCGCTGCTTCACTGCGACTAGGAGCTCCATGTTGTTCTCCTCATCGCTGTCACTGTGGTGAAGTTGTCAACAGCCTCGGACACCACGGTCTGTCTTGCAGCCGAAGTGCGGGTCGCTTAGCACGGCACGCGAACATCAATGACATCATCCGACGAGCCCTTGTCACCGTCGGCGTTCCAGCTGTATTAGAACCCAATGGCTTGGCACGCGACGATGGCAAGAGACCGGACGGGATGTCTTTATTTCCATGGAAGGTGGGAAGGCCTTTAGTGTGGGACGCAACTTGTGTCGATACTCTTGCGCCATCCCATCTTCCTGGCTCGGCGTGCTGTGCTGGCACTGCTGCTGCGGCTGCGGAAAACCTCAAGCGGCGGAAATATAATAACCTTATCGGTAATTATATTTTCGGGCCGTTTGGGGTTGAAACCCTTGGGCCGTGGGGTCCAAGTGCTCTTGTTTTATTCAACGAAATCTCCAAACGGCTGGTTGACACTTCCCGTGACCCGAGGGCTGGCTTTTACTCTTTGGCCAGAGGCTTAGCATTGCCATACAACGTGGCAATGCCGACAGTCTCTTGGGTACTCTACCAGTCGACAGCGATGTGGAGGAATTTTTCGACGCCATATTTTAGTTTTTTAATAGTTTAGTTAGGATATAATTTTGTTGTTTATAGGTTATGTTTCTACAAACTATTTTTCAAATAAACACTCAGAATGTACTAAATATGGCATTATTTGCCGAAATCGGTCGGTGAAAGTGGTGTAAGTATCTGAAATCTTGTGATTTTCATATTTTATAATTTATTAATATCTTTGCATATTTTTGTCAATCCTGATATTTACTATTCCTCTACGTTTAAGCAGAGCTCAGTTGATAATAAAAACATAAATTTTATACCTACTACTATCCTTAACCACTACCATTGATATGAAATGAGGGATCCAAAATAACTCGAAAACTACAAAAAATCGTAGAACATAACATGGGGATTAAATCGATAGGTATGGTACTCTGCTATCAGCTTGCACTGGCTTGACACCTTAAAAGAAACACCCTGTATATCTGCGACTGACATCAACGACTCTTTTCCGTGCGACAAGGCGACAACCGACAAGCGACAAGTCATCGACGTATCGCGCGCACGATGCGGACTTGCGGAGTGACGTGCAATGATTAAATCCACCCACGAGTGGGCCGCTTTACGTCGAGTACTTTTGTCGGACCGTGTGTGGACACGACGGACGAGTGGGGTGACTGTGAGAAAGGAATTGTGTGGATAGTGTTGATTTGACGAATCAATATACGCTCTGTAGTAAAATCATAACATAATTTTAGGCAGCTAGAGAGAAATAAAAACGCATTAGGTAACATTTCAGCATTCTTTGTTTTTTTTTTACTAGCCATAATATTGTCCCCACAGCTGGGCAAAGGTCTCCGTAATCTCTTTCCACCTCTCTCTGTCCAGAGCTGCCAAGGACCAATCTTTTTTGAAGGAGTCCAGCTCATCCCGCTGTCTCCGTCTGGGCCTGCCGCGATGTCGTTTGCGATTAAGCATTTGGACCCATTGGGTAGTAAGTTTGGCCCATTGATCGTCTGACATTTCAGCATTCAGGAAGCATTTATCTGGGAGGTCACGTATGGAATGCCGTTGGTCACAGTAAAGCAAGCAAGGATTTTTTAAATGTAGGTCTTGTCTTTCTAGATTTACTCACTGACAGGACAACGCTCATCCTGAACCACTGGGTCTAGAAGCTTGAAATTTTGCGCAGGAGTTCCTCATTTATCGAAAGTGAGCACTGAAGAAAGGAAGGATTTTTTAAATGTATGTCATGTCTTTCTAGATTTACTCACTGACAGGACAACGCTCAGCCTGAATCACTGGGTCTAGTAGCTTGAAATGCACAAGAGTTGTTCCTCATTTATCGAATGTGAGCACTGAGGAAAGGAAGGATTTTTTAAATGTAGGTCTTGTCTTCCTACATTTACTCACTGACAGGACAACGTCAGCCTGAATGACTGGGTCTAGTAGCTTAAAATTTTGCAAAAAAGTTGTTCCTCATTTATCGAAAGTGAGCACTGAGGAAGGATTTTTTTAATTCATCCCCTAAAGGGGTTACATAAGGGGGATGAAAGTTTGTGTAAAATTTCGTCATTTTTGGCACGGGTTTTAGAGGAAATAAAATAGAAGTCCTATCATTTGCTTAAACCATGGTCACTACGCGTCATAAATGGAACTCCACCGCTTGGCGAATGGTGCTTGTTGCATGACAGACGAACGCGTTGCCATGACAACCTTTAATTACCGCGCTTCACTTCATCAAAGTGATGAGGAGAGCGTCAAAGGTCAAAGAGTTCTCTTCTCTCTCTCTTCAATTTTGTGTCAATCAGCGAAAACTAGGCAGTTACGCCCATCTGCACCAAAACTTGAATTTAGTGATTTGTGGTGTAAGGTACTTTGCTAAGTTTATTAGACTAATCACACTAATATTATAAAGGGGAAATTTGTGAGTATGTGTGTGTGTTTGTATGTTTGTTTGTTATTTCTTCACGCTCAAACGGCTGGATCAATTTGGATGGGTATGTAGATAGCTTATACCCTGGATTAACACATAGGCTACGTTTTATCCCGGTCTACGCGGGTGAAACCGCGGGGCGCAGCTAGTATAAAAATACATCTGATTTTTTGCGAACATATTATGCATAGGTTTGCGTGCTTGTTTATTTAGTAAGTACCTACACAATTTAAACAAGCGCTCAAACCTATGCATAATACTCGTATTTATAAGTTTTTAAACTGTCATGATCACTAACATTAATATTAACACAAAGGGGATATTTACCATGTTTACTGTTAGATTCTAGAATTTATCCGTGATCATGGTGCTTGCAACAGTGCCGAAATATCGGGAACTCGAACATAACAGTAAACTGGTAAATATCCCGTTTGTGTTATTAATAATACTATATAATAAGTTCGAAAAAAATCGACAGTATTTTTATTATACTAGTATTAGTAGGTATACTGAGAGCAGTGGTGGGTGGCCCAGTGGTACCTAACGGCCGCGACTTACGAGTTGTAGGTCGTGGGTTCGAACCCCGACAGGCGCTTTACTTTGTGTAAATTATTTCATCAGCACTGCTCTCAAAACGGTGAAGGAAAACATCGTTGAGGAAGTCGGCATGTGTGTGAACCAAAAATTCGAAGACATGTGACATCTACCAACCCGCACTGGGCCCGCGTGGTGGATTACAGCCCACTCCCTCTCATCGAGAGGAGGCCTGTGTCCCAGCAGTGGGAACATTATAGGCTGATTATGATACTAGCATACTTAGTTGTAAGTAGACTGTAAGTAACAGTCAGCGTTGAAAATAAGTGTCTAATGACATACGAATACACATACGACAAACACATATACACACACACACACATATACACATATGACATGATATGATGTCGAATGTCACAATATTCTCTTGTGATGGCGAGTCTGCAGATAGCGGTTTGTTTGGAAGCATTTGGGTTTTTTTATTTACTTCGCCTTTATTTCTCACCACCCCCAAGTCCTACCAGGAACCCTTCACAAAAAAGTAAGTAGGATTAGGTAAGTATACAGTGTCCTCAACATGCTTGCAAAAGTTACAAGCTTTCGTCAATCAAACTGTCTAGCCTTTTCCCAACTATGTTAGGGTCGGCTTCCAGTCTAACCGGATGCAGCTGAATACCAGTATATACCAGAAGAAACTGTGGCACATCCGTACACATGCATCCCTTCTAAGTGCAGTCTTTAAGTCCGTAGTAAGTTTTCAATCAGCCTATAACGTTCCCGCAGCTGCGACATAGGCCTCTGTATGAGAGATTGCATCATAAGTGCGGGTTGGTGAATATCCGTATATAGGAAAATGATTAATTGACTTTGATTTATCTTAGCAAAGAAACAGTAACATTTCAAAAGAAAACCACAGAAACAGTTATAACGTTCTCAAAGCTGATTGGCCGCAGGCGGGCGACGTATTTCAAATTGCGAACAAAACCACCACAACGATGTCAGCCGCCGTGACGAGCGGCCGTCTCTGCAAGAGCTCAAATTGCTTCTGGCCATCGCTTTGTGAATACAACAAAGATGCGTCAAATGTCATAAATAGCGAAGGCAAGCTTTGTAATGTTATATCAAAGAGTTGTCAGTTTTCAGGAATATTTATGATGTGACGTTTCTTTGGTAGAGGGCGCCTGAGGGCTCTCCGTGTTACATACAACGTTAGTGCCTTTCATCCTGATTTTGGAGAAGAGTAATTTGAAATCAATGTTATAAGTGTCATGATTTCATGTTTGAAAGTATGTGATTTGACTCAGATGATTTTGTATCTGTTTTCGAGTAGTTAAAAGGTATCTCATTTGACATTTACCGCCAAAAAGTATGGCTAAAAGTTGGTAAAAAAACGTGATGTTTGGAGCGTCACCTAGTTTCTAAGTTAATTCTCTTGGATCTTCGAAACCTAAAGGTTGTCTAGAAATCTAGTCTATACTGATACTTATTGACTGCCTAGTTAAATAGTTTGTTAAATATTGTTACCCTGTACCAAGTTTGTATGTGTGCAAGAAGATAAAATATAAATATACCAATGAAGAGGTTTATCATTTCACTTCAGAAGCGGGGTAAACCCAAAAAGGTACGTAGATAATCTTGAAAATGATAATAATGAATTGCTTGTAATTAATGATATTTAAAACAATTGATAAACGTCAATTTTTGTCTTGATAATGATAATAATGAATTGCTTGTAATTAATGATATTTAAAACAATTGATAAACGTTAATTTTTGTCTTGATAATGATAATAATGAATTGCTTGTAATTAATGATATTTAAAACAATTGATAAACGTTAATTTTTGATAAACTTACCAGAGGCATATGAGAACTAGGTACTTACCTGTTCCTTTATGGATTATTGTATTTTATTTTATATTGCTATCATTTTGTTGGTTGCCTAAATGAAATCCATGAGCGTGATTTTGGCGTACTGGTGTGGGTGCCGCACATTATGTCAGGGCAACACTCTGATGATGTGCGGTGAAGTACACTGCTGACTGGACTTATCACGCGCTTTGATCAGGGCCACTCTCTGATAGCGCGGGATATATCTCAGCCAGGATGGTGCCTTAGGTTTATGATTTCTGGATAATTTAAATGAAACAATATTTCTAATTTGATCATGATTCCATGTTTTTATTGTTGCTACCGTTGTAACTTAATTATGGCTATCCCATAAGCCTCTCTTAATTTACAAGCAGTTATGTTATGACTCTTAGTAACCATTGCCATGATGATGATAATATGATAAATGATAAGTAAACCATGGTTAACTCGGATTATGAGTACATATTTATTTTATTTTATGATAATTTACAAGCAACACGAGGTAAGCATGAATATATTATTGGTTATGAGTTATGACTATCTCTACCTTAGTAATTATTGCCATGATGAATATGATAAATGATAAATGAACCATGGTTGTTCACTCAGATTATAAGTATTTATTTTATTTTATGATAATTTACAAGCAACATTAGGTAAGCATTATTAAATTATTGGTTGCGAGTTATGACTATTTTTACCTTAGCAATTATTGCCATGATAATAATATGAGATTGTTCACTCGGATTATGAGCAATTTTATTTTATGATAATTTACAAGCAACACGAGGTTAGCATAAATAAATTGTTGGTTATGACTATTCCTACCTTAGTAATTGCCATGAAGAACAATATGATAAATGATAAATGATAAATGATAATGCCGCGGCCACACTATACGGACATTGCCGTTGATTATCGCTTTGATGGGCGATAACCGTAGGTGTAGCCACCAGTTGCTGCGATAATTTGACCGAATTTATCTATCGCGTAGTCTATCGCGATGTTTAAAGCGTTTATGGGCATTGACGTTGGTGTTGCTCCGGCATAAGTGAACTGTAGTTGTTCAGTGGTATTATGTTGGGCGTACTTTGTGACTTCACTGGATTTTGAGTGGATATGATTTTCACTGGATTTTTATGGATTATGGATATTTATGGATGGATATGGTACCTACTTACTTACGTTTGTTTTCCATAAATAAATAAATAAATACTGGAAGGTGAGTAGGTACTTTGTGATTTCACTGGATTTTATGGATTTTGATGGATGAGTGAGTCACTAGTCGTCGGATTGTGATAATGGGCGTACTTTGTGATTTACCAGTGAATCACTAGTCGTCGGTTAAATTGTTCTAAGTGTGTATAGTAGCTGGACATAATCTATTACCTATTTTAATTGATTGAATTAACGAACTTGGCCAACACTTTATTTTTGCTTGGATTTATTTACATGAATTTTAGCCGCTCACACGAACAACTCGGGAACAGCCTATACCGCGCTCGCGTGAGCGGTTAAGTACCAAATGAATTGAAGTTGTGGGTAGGCAAATGATAAATGATACTGATTGTGCTAACGATAAATGGATTTGTTTCAATGGTTGGGTTTGTACGAGCACTTTTACACGTCAATTAGCTATAATGATGCTTATTGATCTTATGATACTATGATGGATTTTATGATACCATGTTATTTTATGAAAATTATGATGCTTAATGCTTATTGTGCTAAATCATTGGGATATTGAGCCTTGAATTCTGATATAGTCCTCTAAACTTGATGATGATGGACTTTATGATACTGTATTATTTTATGATAATTATGATGCGTAATGCTTTTTGTTTCCCTTTTTGCTTTTTGTTAGCCTTATATTCTGATGATGACGGATTTTATTATAACATGTTATTTTACGATGATTATGATGCATAATGCTTTTTGTGCTGAATCATTGGGACATTCAGTATATCTAGCCTTGAATTCTGATATAGTTCTCTGAGCTTGATGATGATAGATTTTTTGATATGAATCATTGGGACATTAAGTATATCTAGCCTTGAAGTAAGTTCTTTAAGCTTGATGATGATGATGGTTTTTGATACCGTATTATTTAATGATAATTATGATGCTTAATGCTTTTTGTGCTGAATCATTGGGACATTGAGTATATCTAGCCTTGAATTCTTATATAGCTCTCTGAGCTTGATGATGATGATAGATTTTATGATACCGTATTATTTAAAGATAATTATGATGCATAATGCTTTTTGTGCTGAATCATTGGGACATTAAGTATATCTAGCCTTGAATTCTGATATAGTCTAAGCTTGATGATGATGATGGTTTTTGATACCGTATTATTTTATGATAATTATGATGCTTAATGCTTTTTGTGCTTGAATCATTGGGACATTGAGTATATCTAGCCTTGAATTCTGACGATGATGGATTTTAGTTAGATTCATGTTTTAAGGTTGTGAATGGATTACGCCCCAAGTATTCTGCATAAAACTTAAATGCTGTTCGTTCGTGAGCGCATCACTTGATAACTGCTGGACCGATTTGGTTATATTTTGTTTTTGCTAAATGTTCGTTAACCCTAATTGGGTTTTATGGGAATAAAAATCTCTCTATGCTCGACTCATGTGTAAAGATTGTGAATGGATTACGCCCCAAGTAATCTGCATAAATAAAACTTAAATGCTGTTCGTTGGTAAGGGCATCACTTGATAACTGCTGGACCTATTTGGTTATATTTTGTTTTTGCTAAATGTTCGTTAACCTGAATTAGTTTAATTTTGGAATAACTGAACCTCCATTTTCTATGAACTAAAGACCATATTGAGATTTTGATTCAACGTCTATCGGATCAGATAGTATGTAATATTTCCATATTTCAGTGAGCCTGGCAATAAAATTATAAATTTTACTAAGCTAAATTAGGTTTTGGGTTTCATTTTGTTTATAAGTTTTGATATTGCAATAATTATTGCGGGAATTAAAAATGTTACTTTACGCTTGCCATAGTGAATTTTAACCTGAGTTACTGTTAGTTTGTTGATAATATTTCTTGCGATTGAAGAAGGCCATATTGGATGTTTAATTTTTAAAAGTTCGATGACGTTACCCATAAATTGGTTTTATCTTTCTGGATAGGTTAGGTATGATGAGTTTTAAAAGATTAATGCCCTGTTGCTGACATCCTCAGATAAACTCTCAATAGCTATTGAGAGTTATGCGTAACGAATAACGATAAACATCGGTTAACTGTCAGCGCATTTCTGAATACGTAACAAGCCAGATGCCGCTAGATGGGTCTGTACAAGAGATCGCGTCTAAAATTGATAGTTTTATTCATAATAATATTTCTTTCGAGGGTAAAAAAGTGGCTTAACACTGTCTTAGTTAATACTGTTATAGATAATGCTTGGACCTAATTTGTCTATGACATTTTAAAAATAAGTGATGTTGTTTCCATGATTACTACGTGAATTAATTATGGAACGATTAAACGGCCAACATTGGTCAGATAAGTTATCTAGTTGAGCTTTTTAGAAACTCACTTTCACAAGTTATGGAACCACTAGCGCTATTGGATAGATAAACTAAAGTTAATTAAAAGTGTCTCAGAAACCGGACATAACTCGCAGTTTTTAAAATGAAAACGTTTACCTATAACTCGTAATTTTGTATGCTATATATTTTTTTTTCGCTAAAGGAAGTTATTTGAGCACAATTTTAAACGGGAATTTTGCACTAGATAACAAAGAGGTTAATTTTTTTAAAAAAATAATATGCATTTTGGAATGATAGAGTATAAACGACGAGAGTGACGAGGAAGTTTGTTAATTCACTAGTAAGCGATGTGATCTGATCATTTTATTGTTGAGGATTAAAATAATGAAGGATTTTTTTTATATATATGTCAGATAGTATAAACGTCCAAGTACTGTGGGTTGCTCCTTCAGTGATTTTAACGGCGTTCATCTCCTCAAATCGGTTTTGTTATTGCTCCACGAACTCCAAAGTTATAAAATTTTGTTAGCAGCGTGTCGTGTCTAAGCGTATCGAACGTAAAGGTCTTGTATCTGGTTACAAACATATTTTTCTATTACTTAATCGATAAAAAAGGGGGTAAAATAGTACCTAAACGGTCTATAGTTTCCATAGTCAATAGAACTGATTTTTTTTTATATACCTATTGAGTGCACTACACCAGTGTTTAGTGCTTCCGGGTATTTTCTTGTTTAACACTAGTATTGATTTTGGTTTTAGACAATTAGACAGTAACGCCTGTCTCGTCTCAGATGGATTTTATTTATTTATTGGCAGAATGAACAGTTACATGCTATTCAGGATAAAACTGAGTAGGTACATAATGAAGTAGTAATACTGGCTTTACTTAAAGCTAGATTATTCCTTAAGTTAACATGTATAATTGTTGCATACCTTCAAGATAATATCTTAACATTCATTAATATAGTACTTGTTCTCTTTCTAATTATATTTATATCGCCCGCGTGCATGTCGGTAAATATCCCACGGGAACGTGCTACCGGGAAATCTTTCCTTATTCTTTGTAGTAATATAATTCAATCATGATTCGAAAGACACATGGCGCAATCTATTATGATAAGAACGTTATTGTTGTTTTCCTCGGGAACAGTACTTTTAGGTTTTGGGATGATCGGTTTGGTGGTTTGGCCGTGAAGGGATAGCAAACAAACAAACGTTTAATCACATTTACAATAGTTGAGTAATTTGAAACATAAAGATTATGTGATATTTTATGCTAATACACCTAATATTTCTCTACTTCTGGAGCAGTATTTGTGTTAAAAGTTTAGAATTGTGTTATTTGTAGCTTTAGACGACGCAAATTGTGGGCCGGACGCAATGACCAAAACCCGAATGTTTTAAATGAGGCTAGTTGTCGATTGTTTGTTGTATTCATAACTATGGGGTGATCATCTGAACAAATGAGTCTCCGTAGTAGTCGATAGCGATATTGCTAAATGAATTGTACTTTATTTTGTATACATTTGAGATTTTTAATTATTTTGGTTAAATTAGATATAGGGTCCAGTGTGTGACATATTGCGTTATATTTAGGCAAGATCTTCCTAATACTGATTCTGAATTGTGCATCAGCTAATGATTTTATTTCTAAACCATTTTTTGAAGACCCCTAAAATCGTTTGATCAACCGATTTGTTTTGTTGCGACCAGACAAATATTGTTTGGTCTTAAACTCACTAGTACCTATCAATAAGGGTCATATCATATTCGAGATGGAGTTGGACGTGGAAGACGTTAAAAAAAAAATATTGAACAGGATAGTATTAGAAGGAAGCGCAAAAATTCAAAATGGTCAACTTGTTATCAAGAGAAACTCATAGTGTAGATAAAATTAAGAAATTGTTGCCGAAGTTACATATCTGATCCGTATCGAGTTACAAAGGTATTTCACAATGATGATATGAGTATGTTGCGTTAAGTAAGAAAGCTTCGATTTTTGGAAAGAGGTATATATATATGCAGTGGATGGATTTTATCCCTGGTTATTTTGGAACGGATCAGACTGACGAATCGTCAGAAAATGAAGTGAGAATGAACAGTTAAATGAAATGCAGGCAAATGAATGGTATACGTCTATTGTATTCAAAGGTAATGTAAATTGATAAAAGCTAGCGCAATCTGCGCTTAGGATACATAAGGTCTATTGTACATTTTTGTGTTATACATGTTTGTTTTTATACGCAGTGGATGGGATTTATCCGTGGTTATCTTGGAACGGATCAGACTGACGAATCGTCAGAAAATGAAGTGAGAATAAATAGTTAAATGAAATGCAGGCAAATGAATGGTATATTGTATTCAAAGATAATGTAAACTGATAAATGCTAGCGCAATCTGCGCTTAGGATACATAAGGTTTATTGTAAATTTTTGTGTTAAACATGTTTGTTTTTTGTTTTTCTATTTTCATGTTGTAATGTACGAGTATATGTATACGCGATACGGGTAGCGCATGGTGCGCGATACTGGTTACGCGTGGTGCGCGGTGCTGGTTGCGCATGGTGCGCGATTGTGGTTGCGCGTGGTGCGCGATGCTGGTTGCGCGTGCTACGCAATGCTGGTTGCGCGTGGTGCGCGAGGCTGGTTGCGCTTGGTGCGCGAGGCTGGTTGCGCTTGGTGCGTGAGGCTGGTTGCGCGTGGTGCGCGAGGCTGGTTGCGCGTTGTGCGCGAGGCTGGTTGCCCGTGGTGCGCGATGGTGGTTGCGCGTGGTGCGCGATACTGGTTGCGCGTGGTGCGCGATACTGGTTGCGCGTGGTGCACGATACTGGTTGCGCGTTGTGCGCGATACTGACTGCGCATGATGCGCGATGCTGGTTGCGCGTGGTGCGCGATACTGGTTGCGCGTGGTGCGCGATGTTGGTTGCGCGTGGTGCGCGATGCTGGTTGCATCGTTGATGCTTGTGTCAAATAATACCAACCAATATTATAAATCTGGTTTATTTTGATAAATTATGTTGATACGTAATAGCTAAATTGAATACTTTATACTGTTTCAATATAAATGTGTTCGCTGGTAACATTTATACAGATTTGTATTTATCACTAATTCTTGGACATTGTATCGAGTCGTGGTTGACGAACACGCACCTTCTAGTTAAAAGGTTTAATCTAACTCTTAATGCTATTAAAGTTAATAATTGTCTAACTAGCACAAGAATGTCATGATTTATTCAAAAATTTAAAAATTATGATTGTTTTGTGTGTGCCAGGAGGCAACACAGTGTCGGATGGCCGAATGTCATGATTTCATGTTTGAAAGTATGTGATTTGACTCAGATGATTTTGTATCTGTTTTCGAGTAGTTAAAAGGTATCTCATTTGACATTTACCGCCAAAAAGTATGGCTAAAAGTTGGTAAAAAAACGTGATGTTTGGAGCGTCACCTAGTTTCTAAGTTAATTCTCTTGGATCTTCGAAACCTAAAGGTTGTCTAGAAATCTAGTCTATACTGATACTTATTGACTGCCTAGTTAAATAGTTTGTTAAATATTGTTACCCTGTACCAAGTTTGTATGTGTGCAAGAAGATAAAATATAAATATACCAATGAAGAGGTTTATCATTTCATAAGTAAGTAAGTAACTAACTACTTAGTCTAATTCCAATGAAGAAGAATAAGTAGCGACCAGACTAAATAATAACAGCTGCACGGGCCGATCTTTAAGGTTAAGCAACGCTTGTGAGGTTGGTCCGTGGATGGGAGACCACCCATAACATACCGAGCTCCGTGACTCGGAAAGCACGTTAAACAATTGGTCCCGGCTGTCATTCGTAGATATTTGACAGTCGTTACGGGTAGTCAGAAGCCCAAAAGTCTGTAAACCAGTCTTACCAAGGGGTATCGTGTTACCCAGTAACTGGGTTGTTGAGATAAGATAGGCAGTCGCTCCATGTAAAATACTGGTATCCAGCTGCATCCAGTTAGACTGGAAGCCGACCCAACGTAGTTGGGAAAAGGCTAGGCAGATTATGATGAAGTATAGCGACCTAGCGATGGTCGCAGGAATCAGCTGAATGCAAGGAATTGATGATGTAGCAATGCTTTGGGGAGGCGTATGTCCAGCAAAATCTAAGTCCATAAACGCATACAGTGTTGTAGAATTACTAGTAGAGATGCGCCGAGTAACACTTTTGCCGAGTAACGAATACAGAGTTTTACTCGGCTCAATTTTTTTTGAACAGATTACTGGGCCGAGTAACTCGGTTCAATCAAATTCCCATTTCGTGCGCGTAAACAAGTACAAACAGGTTCGCGCCGCTCGAGATGCCGGCTCACGTTGATACACTCCTCACCCCGCCCGCGCCTTGCAACTACCAGTCGCTTGATAATTTGCAAACGTTGCGCGTCATAGTGGATAAATAATTGAAAAAGTTTGTTAATTAATGATTGGCTATGTGTAGATTGTGTAGTATCTGAATTGAATCTAAATTAGTAATATATACTCGTACTTTTTGATTAACACTGTTGTTTTAATTATATCTACCTAAATAGATATATTGCTTTTCTTACACAAAGTATACTCGGCATTCAAACCGAGTTATTCGGCCGAGTACGAGTATCAAAAAACCCGCCGAGTACGCCGAGTACCGAGTATCAACCGAGTACTCGGCCCATCTCTAATTACTAGAAGTTCTAATACTACCAATTAATACTGACTAACAAATTATAGAGGTTCTCCCTGCTGAGCCATTATCCGGTATTATAGTTTTGTTACGGGGAACCTAATGGATGCAATTATGTCTTTAGGTAATGATATGCGCAAACGCAGCTAACTACCATTTAGTAGCAATAAACAATAATTTGCATGAATGACACCTATTAGGTCATGTAGTATTTATAAAATTAATGAGAAATGCTGTGTCAATGAATTTGAAGGGATTTCTGAGTAATCAATGTCATAGATGTTGTCATAGCTTTTGTTAGTTGGCATGTACCTATTTAATTTATGTGAATCTTTAATTCTCATTTTGCGTTCCTAAAGAATGTTATTAAAAATCGGGTGATGCGAAGAAATGAGGAAAATGGCGTCAGGAAAGTGTTGAGTATGAATGTCGATGGCTATAAGAGTAGGGGAAGACCAAAGAAACTATGGATGGACTGTGTGAAAGATGACATGGCTAGAAAGGATGTGACTACCGAGATGACGACTAATAGAGAAGTATGGAAAAAGGGACATCGTCGACCGTAGGTTCAATTGAGGTAAGGGACAAAATACGATTTTTCAGGAGAGGCCGACAAAGTTTTTTTTCGGACTAAATCGCCTATAACTTTTTTTCTTATTAACCTTTTTCGGGTCTGATTTCACACATAATCTTGTATTTTAGTGGTCTATCTACACGTGTAACATTTATTTAAATAAATTAGCTATTTATGAAAATAGATGTCCCTTACAACAACGTATTTTGTTAGCAATGTCCCTTACTACAAGATACTTGGTCAGTATCTTGTAGTCTCGTCCCTTACATTAAATTGACCTCTGCGTTGGATTCAATTTATTTGGTAATTCGTTGATTGGGAAGACCCTTACCTTATTTCAAGTGGATTTTCGGCAATAATTACATCATTTCAAGTTCCTATATTGCATAGTTTTTCAGATACATTGTTATTATGGGGCTGATTCGAAATTTGGATCCAAAAATCATTAGGGTAAGGGACATTTTTCTTAAGCTAGAATTTTTTCATATACACCATTCGATAGAGCGAAAAATTCTGAACAAAACTGTATACTTAACTCATTTTGGGTATTTTGTCCCTTACCTCAATTGAACCTACGGTCGACGACATGTTGCGCCGACCCATAATATATTGGAATAAGGGCAGGAGAGTGACGATGACTCTAATATAATGATAGCGCCTCTTTTTGTGAACCTCAAGTAACTAAATAACTTAGTCCTACTAAAAAGTCAAGTTGCGACCAACTGTAAGAAAAGCCAGAAAGTAAAAAAGAAGCTCATTTATTTAATGAAAGTGTGCATCATATACGCGCAAAAAGTTTTAAGAGTTTCAATTACATAATGAAAAAAATGTCCAACATTAGAATTTCAATAAGCTTTTAGAGGACAGTTAAATATATCCCTTTGTAAAAAAAGAACCCTTATGGTGTCACTCAGTCTGTCTGTCTGTCTGTCTGTCTGTGTGTCTGTCTGTCTGTCTATCTGTCTCAGCTGGATATCTCAAGAACGACTAATGCTATCAACTTGAAATTTGGAACAGTTTTAGGGGACATTTACCCAACAATTTTGCAAATAAGAAAGAAATAAAAATGTTTTTATTTTTTTTTTGCAACATGGACTGAAAGGGGGTCTTACAAATCGGAACGGAACCCTCGGTGCGCGAGTCCGACACGCACTTGGCCGGTTTTGTTTAAGACCTAGATTCTATCAACATTAATATGAATAATTATATTTTTGTGGTTTTGTAGTTGGATTTTTGAACTAGGTACTCTTGTGTAGGTTCATTGTCATTAATTGACCTTGTGTGCGGTTCTAACAGCATGTCACTCACTTCTGAGAAACCGCTCATTGTTCAAGTGCATCATTCGTCCTCAAAGCCTTTAAATATGTTTCATAACGTGACGTCACTGGTTGGCACTGGGTAGATATTTTTGTTCTTTTACGTTGTGGCTCAGTAATAACAGCGCCAGTCTGCTATTTTTTACATTCCAACACGATCCCATTGTCACTGCATTGTCATTTTGCTAAAACTTCGTAATCTGCTAAATTCATAATTTCATACAATGGAGTGTCAGTGGTTGACCTTTGGACAGTCATAATGACGCCATTATGACGCCATTATATTAGTAGATTACCAAACTGGTCAAAATCAACAATTATGAAAGCAATGATAGACCATTCTGACACTATTGTAATAGCAGACTTGAGGCCCAGGTCGATCGATCAGGTTAAGCAACGCTTGCCGCGGTTGGTCCCTGGATGTGTGACCATCTTTATGTACCAAGACCCCTTCGTGCCAGTGTGACCGTTTTTGGTATTTTTAGTACTAAATTGGTATATTTGAGGTTTCGAAGGATCTAGCATATTTTTAGTAGACTAAATATCGGTATAATATTGGTACAATTTCAATGGTATTTTTTGGTATATTCACCTGGCAACAGCTAAAAAGGAAAATAAATAAATAAAATTCATTTAATTCAGATAACTGAGATCCATAAAAACAACAACCAATTCTGAATTAAAAATATTAAAATTAAATTAAATTCACACACACACACACACACACACAGTACACACACACCCACACACACACACACACACACACAATAAAAATTTACACATTCAATAAAATTAAGATTAAAACATTCAATATTATTAAAATTATCAATAAAATTAAAATTATATCAAAATTATTAAATTAAAAATTAAATTCATTCATACAATTATAGATACAATAACATAAAAATAAAATAAAATCAAAACACCTTCATATCACCCTCTTAACAAAAGATCTCCATAATGCAGAAGAGATCCTGTCAGCTACAGTCTTCAGAATTCCGTTGCAGCTGCCGCGCATTCTGCAGATCAGGGACACAGTTTTCTTACGGATGACGGCATAAAAGCCATCAGTGCGATACTGCGCAAACATCCCTGATGCACTACCGAAGCGAGGCAGCCCCAACATCATCCTGAAGATGTTATTATACAGCACGCGCAGGACATCCAGCGATCTTTTGTTGTGACTGACCCACAGGTTTCCCGTATAAAAGCTTTGACAATACGCTTTGAACAGCGTAATCTTTACTTGTTCAGAGCAACGGGAAAATCTGCGGGCCAGCATGTTACCTCTAACCGCTAAAGCCCTGCGCTCCCTCTCAATGTCCCGATCATCATCAAGACCTTCAGTAACAAAATGCCCCAGGTATTTAAATACGTAGCTTTATACAATTAGAAACGGTCACACTGCTCCGTGCCTCGGAAAGCATTATGTTAAGCCGTTGGTCCTGCTCCTGACTGTCATTCGACGACGACTGTTAAAGATCTACTTTAACAGTCGTTGCGGGTCGTCAGAAGGCCGAAAGTTTAACAACCAGTCTTACCAAGAGGTATCGTATTACGCAGTAACTGGGTTATAGCGGTCAGATAGGCAGTCGCTCCATGTAAAATACTGGTATTCAGCTGCAAGAGGAAGATGATACGCCTAGCTTCACTTCTATACCAAGTACTTATTAGTACTTTCAATTTCAGGTTTTATCTTCTTTCTCGATTCTGTCTGCTACTGATATACTTAGTCAGTCACAACATTGGTTGTACAATATATATTCAATGTTTGATGCGGGAATCGAACCCATAACATACAATACAAAATAATATCACGACTGTATTCCCCAACGGGTTAGGCAGAGGTGTATCTAGCGACCCTACATAATGGTGTATCTGTATCTAGCGCCGCTACATAATGGTGTATCTGTATCTAGCGCCGCTACATATATAGATAGATAGAATACTCTTTATTAAGAGGAAAGGCGGGTGGCCAGACTTTTGAAAATTAGGTATTTTAAGAAGGTATTGCTGTCGCTCTGCGAGCGCTCCGCCCTCGAATTCGTGCGATAAGGACAACTGCAGATCCGACTAAATAGCCTATGTAAAAAGTTACATTTCGAGGTTTGGCTCTCGCCTATTTCCTCCTCCAATATTGGACCAATTTAAAAGATATTTCATAAACTGAACAAGAAGGATATATACTATGCCCCTATGTTTTTCTTTTTTCGTTAATAGTTGTCAAATTGTTACACTAGGCGTCTGTTGACAGCGGTCTGAATAGGCAATATTGACCATTTTTGGAGGGTTCTAGTTCTTATAAAAATAATATATCATCAAAAAGGAAAACATAGGGGCATACAAGTGACTGATATTTATATTTCTGTAAAAAATCATTGCTTTATGGTCATTAAACAGAAAGAAAACAGGCGAGAGCGTTTGTATCTTTTTGTATGGAGAAAAGAGCACCCACATTTCCTCTTAAGCACACCATAAAAATGGTGTAAGTATCTGTATCTGGCGCCCCTACATAAATGGTGTAGGTATCTGTCGCAGCCAACTGGTTTAGCTAGATTCGCGCCTATGGATTTTTATATACAACGTGTAACGTTAAATGCGTAAAACCTCTTAAGAGGTCATTGTACTCATCATTATGAACAACTTTTACTATGGGACCAAAACCGCGAAATCGCGAAAAAAAATCAGCTGTTTAGTACCTACATTTATGTTCGCATAATTCGTCAAAATGTACTGAACAGATGATTTTTTTTTTCGCGATTTCAGGTTTGGTCTCATAGTAAAAGTTGTTCATAATGATGAGTACAATGACCCCTTAAGAGGTTTTGCGCATTTAACGTTACACGTTGTATACACTCTAGGGGTACTTATAGCAGCCAAAAGACTACGTGGAGACGGGGAGCCCCGATACGGTTTTGCGTAAACGTATTTAAACTGTGAGAAACTTCAAAAATGTTGTGGCTTGTTGACAGTGTGGATTTCAGCGCCAGGTGGCAGAAAATGGAACTAAATTTAAATATCTGGGCTAGGCAAGTAGTTAAACGTAATCGATTTAAGTAATTTGCCTAGCTGTTTGATTGAATGGCTGAATATATAGATATATTTTATATTTTACTAGCTTCTGCCCGCGACTTCGTGCGCGGATCCTGTTGCTTATGCCAGAGACAACGGGGTCGTCAAAATCGAAGATCTGAAACGTCTGATGTCGAATTCTAAAAGAAGAGAATCGTCTCGCGCATCACGCTGTTTTCCCGGGGACGACGACGGGGGGGGACGATTCGAGACGTTCCAGATCTTTCATTTTTGTAAGTCAACAGGAAATGCCCATCAGACTAAACACTTTTGCTAAGACGTCATTCTTATATATGTTATAGTGTCGCTGGGCTTTGGAGTTCCACAACAGGTGTTCCAGATCTTCAATTTATTCTCACAGCAGAAAATGCTCTTCACGTGGAATATTTTTTGCTATGGCACCATTTTTATATCTCTTATACTTTAGTTGGTCTGTGTCTGTGAAAAAACTTTTCTTCCCGTAATCGTAATTTCGCAGTGAATCCCAAGGGTACACTGAATTAAAAATAATATTGCAAATTGACTAAAGAGTGCACGGTAATAATGGAGATGAGAGTTGTCGTTGGAACGGAGCTGAATCATGTAACTGTAAAACTGGAGGGCGGAAGTCTTTTTGGTATAATTTGGGGCACTTGTCTGCGGGTCTACATTGTATACGGCAAAGTAGTAGCCATCCTCTCCGCGACAAAACATTAGGACATAATGTAGGGTATCATAAGCGCGATGTGTCTCGCTGATACGCTGCAGGCGATCATCACGTGTGCGTAAAACAATGTCTTTTGTCGCATTCCTGGTCAACCTCGTTTGACGTTGGTGTGTTATATCGTCCTGGATGGACTGCGGTCGGTCATTTGTCTACGCTAATAACGAATTTAAAATTATCGCGCTCGTGTTCAGGCACCGATTCCAGAGCGGTTTTGAAATCGGTAACGTATGGGTTGACACTGCGCAGAGTGTTTTGTAATGCCCTTATAAAATAAATAAATAAATGTATTTATTTACATAGACAACAATGATCCATTAGTGTTAGTTTGTTAGTACAAAAGATACTTAAAACGCTATGTTAGTGTGTTATTATAACTGGGCTCACAGAAAAAACATTTCACCGGGTGTAATGAATCACTCCTGCCTCACCAACACCTGCATGAAGTGATTCATTATCGGTGAGTTAAACTTGTCCACTAACATCTTCAGAATGCCATTAGGACTTGACCGCGTTCTCTCCAATAGTGACGCCGTTTTCCTCCTCACCATTGCGTGAAAGTCATGAACACGCGCCTGGGCGAACATGCCAGAGGCACTACAAAAGCGCGGCAGCCCCAAAAGCATTCTGAAGCTGTTATTGTACTGTACCCTCAGGGCATCCATTGTTTTCCGCGTGTAGCTGGCCCACAGGCTGCTTGTGTAGAAAGTCTGGCAGTAAGCCTTAAACAACGTAATTTTAACATCCTTACTACAACAAGCAAACCTGCGAACCAGCATATTGCTTCTCACAGCAAGAGCTCTGCGCTCGCGTTCGATATCTTCATGATCTTTAAGGTCCTCAGTTACATAATGCCCGAGGTATTTAGTTTGTTTCACCCTTTGCAGGGGCTGGCCACTGAGGTTGATAATTGGCTCGTATGACTGCTTCCTACCGGAGGCCTTAAAGATCATGAAAATGCTCTTCTTACAATTATAAACTAGACCGTGGCTAGCAGCGTACCTTTCACAGCATTCCAAAAGCTCTCTTATGGAGCCGGCAGTTGGACCCAGCAGCACCATATCATCTGCGTAACTAAGGTTATTGACGCAAACGTTGTCAATCCAACATCCAATCCGTTTACTGCTGAGTCCAGCGATCAGCTCATTGACGTAAAGGTTAAAAAGCTTGGGCGAGGTCAGCCCCCCCTGTCTCACGCCACAATCCAACCCATACGCAGCAGAGAGTGAATTATTCCATTTTACATAGTTCACTTGATTACTATACCAGTACTGGAAAACACGTATAATTTCAGCTGGCACGCATGCTTCCCCGAGCTTCTTCCATAATATGTCATAGGAGACGAGGTCGAAAGCTTTAGAGAGGTCGAGGAAACACGCGTACACAGGCGTGCTTCTGTCAGTATAATATTTGACAGTCTGTTTAAGACTCAGTATTGCGCTTTCAGTGGAAAGTCCAGGCCTGAACCCGAACTGTGCGTCGTTTAATTCCAACCATTTGTTGAGAGTTTTATCTATTAGACTGTCCAATACCTTAGCCAGTACAGTGGCAAGTGATATAGGTCTGTAATTATTTACATCGGAGACGTCACCAGTCCTATTCTTTATGATTGGAACAACTAATGTGTGCATTAACTCAGGAGGAAGATACGAGTGACTCAAACACAAAGAATAAAACATGGATAACACTCTGGGACAGTGTACACCCGCATGTTTCAAATGCTCGATGCTGAGACTGTCATGCCCTGGAGACTTGCCTCTGGCCATTTTCTGAATTGCAGAAGATACTTGCTTGGCTGTAAAACGAATAAGAGGGGTATTGTGACAGATCTCAGCAGCGACCATTGAGTTAGAAGGCCCCAGCGGCAAGGAAACGCGAAAGTGGTTCAGGAAAGTGTTTGCTATTTTCTCTGGTGTACTACAGCCCGCCACTGTCACTGGCAAAGCTGGTTTAAGATCAAGCCGGGATGTCGACTTCCAAAACCGACTAAAGTTTTTGGACGATCTTTGAGATGATATTATGTCCATTTTTATTTGATGTTGATGATTTTGGCACCATTTAAGTTTGCCTTTAAAAACCTTTTGACTTTCTCTCTTATAAGGCTCAAGTCTAAATTAGGAATTTGCCGGCATCGGACATAAGCCTGTTCAGCAAAATCTGCAATGAAATATATTTGCAAAAATTTCGGCATTTCGGTGGGAAGCAGGGAACCTATCCGATGGTAGACTTGCCCCTGAATTTTAAAAGTCGGCATGAATCCATATTCAGTGACTTGATGAGGTCCAAATGAAGTCATCTGGAAAGCACTGTTGTAGGCTCGAAGATTGCTTAAGAAATGGCTGGACTTGGGATGCTCGCCATTCAAAAGAACACGTAAGATCTCCGGTAGCTCTTGCATAGAGTTTAATCGTACCTTTCCAGACGCAAAACACATTCCCTTGATCCATTCCTTTCTTTTCAACATTTATATCTGTAATTTTTATAATAAAGAGTATTCTATCTATCTATTCCCTTGGTCTCTCCCTTCCACTTACGCGCGTGACAGTGTGCACACACCTCAGACATGGTGCCAATGTCTCCGTGTTCGATGTAATCCATAAAGAAAGGAGCGGGTTTTCCTATAAAACGCGCTCCTTTCTTTATTGAACCACGGTTGCTCTTCAGGATCATAAACCATAGAATCAGTATCACATGAGGATGAATTGCGAAAATTGCGACGTATAGGGTCTAGATCAATTTGGGCCACACGCTGTTTGACTGACTGACTTGCCCGAATTTCCTGAATCCGCTCACGTTCTTGCGTGGAATGAACAGACACCTCAACACGCATGTCGTGATATCTTTGCCGAGCAAGTGCGTTGCGTTGTCTACAAAGACCGAGCTAGAGCATGCTGTGAGCGGTCTGCACTAAGGCGCGTCTCATGCTCTTCAGGATTCTCAAGTGATCGAGATGTGGCAGTGCGAATACGCTGGGAGCTTAAACGCGAGTCTCTCTGCGTGTAAGTCTCCGAAGCGCGAGATACTGCGTGGCGCTCGCGATCGCTTGCTTGGCGTGTATCGCGCTCCTGAATGTTCTCGAGCGACCGAGCAGTCTCAGTGCGGAAAAGCTGAAGACTTAATCTCTGCTCTCTCTCTGTATCCGTTTCGGAAGCGCGAGATAAAAAATGACGCTCTCGGTCACACGCAAGTCGTATCTCACACTCCTGACTGCTCTCAAGTGATCGAGCAGTCTCAGAGCGAATATTCTGAAGACTCAACATCTGATCCCTCTGTGTAACCGTTTCGGATGCGCGAGACAAAGAATGACGATCCCGGTTGATAGCTAAACGCATTTCTAGTTGTTCCACTCTTTCCTGAGATCGAGAAGCAGTAGTGCGGACTCGTTTAAATTCTAGTCGTAATTGGCGCTGCGTGCTAGTTTCTGCGGACAAACTTAGTACATTACGCTCACGGTTAGCACCTAGCCGTTGTTCACGCTCTGTGTCGGTTTCGAGAGATCGAACTAACCTGCGCATCTTAGAAACCCTTGAGTTTCGAGACAGATTTGATCTTTTTTTAGAAGGCATAGCTAAAATTCCTGTGATCTAACTCGACGCCAACGCCATCTAGTTAGAAAACGGAAACTACATATTATTTACCCAAATTAAATTATGAATAAAACTAAATTGTCGTTAATTGCTGTTAAATTAACGACAATTTAGTTTAAAATCAATTACCTACAACAAATGTGCTTGCACAAGATACTTATAACTTAAAACCAAAAGTTTGACTTGACTTCATGATAGTGTAGCTTGTTGTACCACCAATCAATCTGTTTACTAATATTGGTGTGAAACTCTCCATACAATTAGATAGGACATGTAATGCACATAAAAAATGCAAAAACTAAAAAAAAAGGATTTTACGATTTTTTAAAACAATATTATGGGATTTGAACTCGCACCATTTAGTGCGGTAAACGGTCACCTGACCTTACCGCTAAATTCCCCGTTGACAAATTGTTGAAATAGCTGTTTCCTTGCAATTTATAATATTACTGCCCCGCTCCTTTATAAAAATAGCGTGATTATTATGTTCCCAGAGTTAAATTTTGATTATTAACTAAATAACATGTAATTTTGTGCATTCAATTACGAACAAAAACATTTTAAAATCAATATTGCTTACCTCCCATAACATACGGCGTGATAATATGTAGCCTAAAGCCTTCCTTGGTTTACAAAGAACATTTTTGCTGAATTTCAATTCAATCTATCCAGTAGTTTTGCCGTGAAGCCGTACCATACACACAGACAACCGGACAAACAGACAAACAGACAAAAATTCTAAAAAGTCACTTTTTGTCATCAGTTACGTTTTTCTAACAAAAGCCACTTATTTTTTCTCGAAAATTCTCAATGTACAGTTTTTCTTTCGTTACTGTTTTATTATATGTATAGATGTATAGATATATAGATATAGATTAAATTGTTGTGCCCGACAGGGTCCTCGTGAACCTTATAAATTTTAATAACCTTGTAGACATGTGACAGGCAATAGAGATTTGAATTGAATTGAATATCATTCAGGCCGCTAGTGAACGGTGCTGTTTAGTGAAAAGGCTAACTAAACGGCTAAAACCAGTTACGGCTTGGCCACACACAAAGGCGCCAGGGGAGCCGCGCATACAAAGCGCGGCGGTACGGCACGGCTCGGCTTCGGGCTTCGGGTTCACGGCTTCGGGTCGCGCGATCATGCGACCGTCAATTAGGACATTTAGCAATGGTCAACATGATTTCGGCGCCCCCTGGCTGAGGCACCCCGGCCGGTCGCCGCTCTCGCCACCGTTAACACGGCGCTGAGTGTATCCGTACACCGACATTTCGCCAGTTATACAACATTAGTTTTTGTTTACCCTAAACCCGACAAGGGGTCATTGTACTCATCATTTTGAACAACTTTTTCTATGGGCCCAACCTTAAAATTGCGAAAAAAAAATCAGCTGTTCCATACATTTTGTCGATTTATGTGAACACAAATGTATGGAACAGCTGATTTTTTTTCGCGATTTCAAGGTTTGGTCCCATAGTAAAAGTTGTTCAAAATTATGAGTAGAATGACCCCTTTTCGGGTTTAGGGTACCTAAACAAAAAGTAATGTTGTATATGGGGCGAGCCTATACCATTGCATATTGCCATCAAGCGGGCACAAATCCACACTCCGGGCAGCTACTGAGAAATTCGTGATGAGAGAACGTAATAACACTTTGCCCGACCTGGGAATCGAACACAGGACCTCTTGAGCAGTAGTGCTAGCTAGACCAACACGGCAGTCGTAGAGTAAGCATTAGAGACTGTAGGTACCTACTGTTGTATACAGGGTGGAAGGGACATCGACGCGCAAACGGTTACCACGTATTCAGTAGGTACATCATTCTGAGCCCTCCTGTACAGAAATGTTTCATCGGTTATTATAGTATAGTTAAAATCTCGCTGCAGACTCGGTCATAAATCATTCGAGTGTTTCGCTCTCTTTCCCACTCACGGGCCTTATGGGCAGGCCACGCCCACACGTAGTCCTGTGCATTACTGCAGTCGATGAGTGATATCGATAGTTTTATATATTTATAAATGGGTGATAGAAATAAATACACATTTATTTTTATTTTATTACCAAATTTACTACAAAGCATATTAAATATATAAACAAAAGAACATATATATAAAACTAAAAATAGAAAATTAAAATTCTTCGTCTGAGTCATCGTCATCATCTGTTATCGATAATGGCCTTGAGCGCGCGCAACTAGCGCACATCCCTACTCCGATTATGATTTATGACCAAGTCTGCAGCGAGATTTTAACTATACTATAAAACATAAATCTGCAATTTCTACAATAGTGCAATACCACAGTCAAAATGTATGGAACAGCACATTTTTTTTTTTTTCAATAACCGATGAAAAATTTCTATACAGGGGGGCTCAGAATGATGTACTGAATACGTGGTAACCGTTTGCGCGTCGATGGCCCGTCCACCCTGTATAGCCAAAGGGCCTATAGGCAAAGGGGTAGTAGACATGGAAACATCATAAAATATTTCTAACACTTTTTTATTTCATCAATGCGACGCAAATAAGTAATTCAGAACTAAAACATTATTTTGCTAAATCTTAATCATTATTAAATTCGAAATTTTATACACCGATTATTATTAATATTGCACTTTATTACACAAGGAAATAATAGCTATTATGGTATTACAAATAGAACATTATTATACACGTCTTCATGGGGTAGGAATATGCTACATACGGTTATTAGAAGTATATAACGTTTTAGCAAAACAGACTTGTACAGACGTCAGCACATCAAGCTACTACAATCTGTCAAATTTCTTTAATAGATTTTCATCTTTATCGCTAAATCATTAGGTTCAAGGTTGATTGGGAAAATTTGACAGTTTCGGGTGGCTTGACCTGCTGGCGCCTGTACAACCAGTGTGACAGTTGCGTAACCCACACACAATGACAATGCATTTCATTTTGACAGCTCATCAGTCACGTTCATTGCGTTATTTACATTGTTGAGCAGACGAATTTTTCAAACCTATGAAGCAATGATTTAGGAATTTCGTTGAAAACTGATTGCGATTGAAAGTGTGTTACGCAATTAGGGTGCTGGGGACATATTATAAATGTGACAGTCAAGCAAATTACAACACTTGTGCTGAAATATTGATAAGTGCTGATTACATTACATTTACAAACTTCAATGTGAACTGACGTTTATTCTAGCAGTAATTATCTATTATAAATCTGTGAAAGCGTCTTACTAAATACATTTTTTTTGCTATCAACATAGTAAATACATGATCATAATTCATCGTATACTTCACTTTTACTTAATATTATTATTATTTTATTTTACATTAAGATTCGAAGATTTAATATGTAATTTATTAATAAGTGACCATGTATTTATGATGCTGACTGTACTTTTAACAGTCGATTATATTAGTCTCACTGAAAATTAAAATAAGATACTTACTATTATTTGTTATTAATAAGAAATAAATTACTACACAATATTTTTTTACAATCTTATTAAAATAATAATACAAAAGTGTCACAACTCTCTTACATTTAAAAATTAAAATGCATTGAAGTAATTAGTGAAAAATTTAATTATTTTCGTGTTGCAATAAAATAGTAACATATTTAGGTATAGATTTTTTTATAAATGATATTTGACTATTTGCATTCATTATTAAATCGAATTTATTTAATAATAAATGATTAAGTAATTAATAATATTTACGTTTCCATTAGACACAGTTTTTTTTTTATTATTATTGGTATTGACATTATGTACAATGGGAATTGGATGGGTCATTTAGAAAACTTGACATTCAAAAAAATCTGCCGTAATTAGCTAGAAAAGTGATAGAAATTTAAAATCTTACAATTAATCGTATCGTACTATGTTTCATAATTAATCCCATTCGTAATTAATTAATTAAATCAGATTTATTTTTAAGATTTTTTTGTCAGATGAACAGTACTAGTTAGGATAAAGTGTGAAAAAATTACATTTCTACATTAAAGGTACATCCTTATTCATTATTCTTTGGTATATTATTAAAATAAAAACTAATTTTAAAGTTAAAATAATAAAGTTATTTATAACCATAACGAGTAAGTAGTAAACAAAAACCATTATTTAAATACAGACAATTATTTACACGCACGGCAGAGCACAGCCAAGTTCTATAAACAGTTTGACAAGCATTAATTTACACAAGTATCAATGGGAAGTTCACAAGTTCTGCCAAAACACCTTTTAAACAGGTAAAAGATTGTGGCTAAGTTTGTTTTGGCGTAACTAGAACTCTAATTGCGTAACACATTATCAAGCGGAGTTGGTTTCATTTTGACAGTTAAATTCACTGCGTTATTTACGTTGTCGAGCAGACAAATTTTTCGAACATATGAAGCAATGGATTAGCAATTTGTTTCAAAATGATTCAAATTCCGATCGATAATGTGTTACGCAATTAGGGTGCTGTTGGAAATCACCGCAACAACCAGCAGTTTACCGCCGAACCTTCCTCGGGAACCTCACACTGCTACCAAAGGGTTCCTTGCTCAGGCGTCATTTCTTCCCGATGCCGATCATCCCCTGCGCTGTCGACAGCGATGCGAGGGTTATCCTCTCTGTCCTGTCAGGGTTGAGTAACCTCTCCGCAGAGTTGAGCGTCGAGAGGGAGAGTCGAGTGTCCGGAAGCGGCAGCGGGGCGGCGGGGGCGGGGGTGGTGGATGCTATGGGGGTGGTGGCACGAGTAAGGGGCTTGGGGAGGGATGGTTGAGTCGCTGGTGGGGAAGTTCGGAGGGAGGTTGGCTTTTGGTCGCGGCCGCTGCAGACCTGTGGGTGAAGAGTCGGTTAGTGGTTGGAAAGTAAAAATGAATGGTAAGCCTGTGAGCTGACCTGGCCCGTCTTGTTTGATGGAACCCTTAGAAAGCACTGGTCAGTAAAGCAGTGACTCTAGTTATTATTATGATTGTTTTTAGTCTTTTCAGGGTAAGTTGGTATTGATCTAAGCTTGTAGCAGATCTATTAAACTTGTTTTGTTTAATTAATTATTTATTTTCTAAAGGTTTAAATATTTAAGGTGTTAAAAAATTAACTCTACAAACTTTAAGGAGTCCTTTAGATCATCGAAATGAATAACTTTTACTATGGGACCAACATTGAAATCGCGAAAAAAAAATCTGCTGTTACCTTTTTTTTTGTGAATGGGAAATCATGAAATGACTTCTCCCGCTCTGGGTGTAGCGGAAGGGCGTGTCAGACTTTTACTGACTAAAAACACCCGTGTTCCTTCAGTTGCCTGTGCCAGGGCCACGGTATCTCTTTCGAACAACCCGCGACCCCCGTTGCCTACATTTATGTTCGCATAGCTCTTCAAAATGTATTGAACAGCTGATTTTTATTTCACGATTCCAAAGTTGGTCCCTTAATAAAAGTTATTCAGTTCAAAGGTCTAAAAAGCACTCCTTAAAGTTTGTAGGGTTAATTTTTTAACACCACACACCACTAACTCAGAATCTTTGCAGTAATTATACATAGATCTCGCATGTTAGAAGCATACTTATGTAGAAGCATACTTATGTCTATTATTAGGAGCAACTAAGGGCAAGATCAGAAGGAAACATTTTTTTCTAAAATCAGCAGCTATTGGCGTCAAAATTTATCATCGTCTCTTGTTCCATCATTAAAAAAAAATCGTTTATTAATGATCTTACATTTCCTTAACGAATAAAGGAAACATAATTTAAATAAATTAACTAGTGGACTCCACACTAGGTCGAGCCTGTCTCGTGGAGTCCTAGAGAGTTTTCAACAATTTAGAATAGAATAGAATAGAATAGAATATATATTTTATTGTTCAACAAGGACTAGATTACATGGCAAGGTAGGTTATGTATAAAGCACAAGCATACGTTCTTAATCTAGTTAGTGGGTGCCGTACTGTTCTCCTAGATAGGTTACAGTATAACCTGTGTTTAGGAGAAACAGTTCCGATCCCCGTCATAAATGGATGACAAAAATAAGCACGTGTTATGAAAGTTAAAAATATCTAAAAAGTAATCATTACAATAAGCTACTAATAATAGACAATTATTTAGGCTATTAAACAACAAAAAAACAAAAACTTTAAATAACAAAAAAAAATAAAAAATAGCAAATTCGGAAAAGACAAATTTATAAGTACCCATCTTAAAAATTTAAATTTAAAGAGCAAAATAATAAATAAATGTTCAGTATGTGGGTGTGGTGAGTATTTTGTTAGTGTGGTGAGTGCATCGTTAATTTATGTTGTGTGTGATGCATGTAAGTGTTAGAGTGATCACTTCTTTAGAAAAAGAAATCTCTCTGTCTTCTTTAGAATTTGAAGTTTCATGGTCGATACTGTATTTTAATTTTAAATTTATTTATTTGGTTATTTACATATTGTTTTGAAACTTTAATGTAAGACAAAAGCAATAATAAAAGACTTGAAAAAAAAATTAAATAAAATCGTGACAACAACAGCTATGTTTGAAATAGTGTTAATGGCCTACCTGATGATGGTTCTCCCAGTCCTTGTGCTGGCAGAAGGCGCCGCAGTAGCGCGCCGCGTTGCAGCCGGAGCACGTCTCCTGCGCCTTGCGCCCGCAGTTCCAGCAACACTGCACATACAACAGTACGGTCATATCGCCTTCTTGAACTGAGAAGATTATAGACATTAGGGACCTCTTAGATCAAAAGATATCTTGCACTTGAGCTCTCTCCAGTCGTGTTGGATTGCCGTCCCATCGGACTCTGAGAGTGAGCGAAGTGGGCGCGCACACACTTCGTTGCTAATCTAAGGCTCGTATTTATAATCAAAGTAATTACTTGAATAATTACTTGCTACTAAGTAATTTCATACTTGAGGGTAGAATTCTTAATTAAAGAAAATGGTGACTATTACTTGGCTAAGAATTCTAAGCTTTGACAGTTCTAACTTCAAGCAATTACTAAACTATAGAAAGAAAATCATTGCTTGAGCAATTACTTTTACTTAAGTAATTACTTTTACTTGACTATAAATACGAGTGTTAGTGACGTAACTGATTTGAAGAAAATTTTACAGGACAAGCTATTTGTCTTCTTTTTTTTTTTGTTAGCTGTACCTAGATATATCGGTCTTGATTTTTGCATTATCTGGTGGAGCTCGTGGCTAAGTAACAACAGCCGCACGGGTCGATCCGTCAGGTTAAGCTACGATTGCCGGGGTTGGTCAGTGGATGGGTGACCATCTTTACATACCGAGATTCCTCCGTGCCTCGGAAAGCACGTTAAGCCGTTGGTCCCGGCTGTTATTCGTGGATCTTTGACAGTCGTTACGGGTCGTCAGAAGCCCGAAAGTCTGACAACCAGTCTTAACAAGGGGTATCGTATTACCCAGTATCTGGGTTGTGGACGTCAGATAGGCAGTCGCTCCAAGTAAAATACTGGTATTCAGCTGCATCCGGTTAGACTGGAAGCCGACCCCAACATAGTTGGGAAAAGGCTAGGCAGATAGATATATTTTTGCATTATCATGGCGACCGTAAGGCATAGGTACAGATACGCCGATTAGATAGATCGATTCGACTTGGAAAATGTATCAAATTACTATAGTTAGGTCGGCTATATGCTTAGTCCAAAATGTCCGATACGTCAGTTAGTTAAATTAGCGACGACTTGTGCACATATACATATATCTCCCGTGTCGGCTAGTGTCCGATGAGATTGGTCGCCATGGCCGAAGTTCGGTCTGGAGGACTATTATTATTAGATCCAGAGTTTGTACTATTTAGCCTCAATTTGATTATTTGTAAAACCGTGGGACATTTTTCGTTGTGATATCTTGTCTGATGCATAAATCCACATGGAAACTTCAATAAGAAATCTTAATTTGAATAATTTGAAGAAGTACAGCTTTAGCATAGCATACGGCCGTGTTTCAAAAACCTAGTTTCGGAAGACCAAGGTGGCCAATTCTCGTACCTAAAAACGTTCACAATCTCATGGCAGCGTCAATCAAACGTCAAAAATGTAGGTAAACGCTGTACAATTTTTGACAGATTGACTGAAATGAGATTGCGAACGTTCATAAAAATACGAGAATTGCCGCTCTGGTTCTAACTTATATTTACGTGTTACTTTATCTAATTGCTGGAGTAACCATAGTAAGGACCTAGATTCTTTAAATCCCTAAAAGTTAATCAGATCTTCCTCTTATAACCATCTTTTCTGTTTTCGATGCTCAAACTCTAACTTAAAATTACGTTGTCTCACATTTCTCCATTCAATGTACATAAAATATAAACATCTTAAATTCACTGACCACTGAGTTTAGAAGTTTGAAATTTTGCTCAAGAGTTCCTTACTTATTGAAAGTGAGCACTATGGAAGGATTTTTGAAATCCCATCCCCTAAAGTGGTTAAATAGGGTACGAAAGTTTGTAGGAAAGTTCGTCATCAAGACTTGCAACCCTATAAATCTGAGGATACTCCTTAGGGTACTAACTACGATTTCTTTCATTCTGATCCAGTCCATTCAATCCTCATTATCTTTGTGTTCAGTGATTTACAAAAAGGGACCCCACCAAGTTAAAAAACCAATTTTGTAACAGCACTCTCCACTATAGAAACAGCTACCTTATGTCCATAAAAATTTACAACCACATTCCAAAATTAATAAGAGAACTGCCATTTAATTGTTACAAAAAAGAACTAAAAACATGGCTTCTCCAAAATAACTTTTATACTTTAAAAGATTTTTTTTATTATAAGGGTTAAATTAGATTTATTTAGATTTATAATTAGATTGTTGTTAGGTTGTTTGTTTAGGTTATTGTTGTGTTTTTATTGTTTATTTTATATTGTAGAGTATAATAATGTGTCTTTATGTCTATAGTTGTGAAAGTGTTTTGTATTGTTTTGTAGAGTTTATAGAATATAAGTTACGTTTTATGCCCATGTGCACTTACAAACTATTATAAGTAAATATTCGTATGCCGCTTTCAGCGGCGGATGTGTCCTGAACAAAATTATTTTATATACCAACTTTTTTTGCTACCATATCCTACGAATAAATGTCTTTGTCTTTGTCTTTCATTGCACGGCTTCGGATCTTAAAAAATAACGTTAAACTCCTCCATTTCACCTGTCTATAAAAAAACTCCACTCACATTCTGCTGCGTGCTAGCATTAGGGCTCAGCTCCCGGCCGGGCGGCGGCGAGTGTCGGCGCTCCGCCTTGCCGCGCTCTGCAGCCACCAACTCTAGGGCTTTGGACTCCGCTGCCCCTACTGCGCGCTGCAGCTCGAGCAGGGCTTGGCGTTTTACCTGGCAAGTGAAGTAGGATTACAAAGTGGACTAATTCCGGGGATTCCGGAGGAATGTAAGAAAAAAGGCAGTAAAGTACATGATAAAGAAATAAAAACCCCCTAAATACTAGCTAGAGTCTTAGAGTAGTCTAAGTCAAGCGGCCAAAAAGCTGATAATCGAAAACGCTGCCTGTGGGAGTAATACATAATCAGCCTATAATGTCCTCACTGCTGGGGCACAGGCCTCCTCTCTGTGAGAGGGCCGTAATCCACCACGCGGACCGGTTGGTAGATGTCACATGTCTTCGAATTTTTGGTTTTAGGACATGCTAGTTTCCTCACGATGTTCCTTCAACGTTTTGAGAGCAGTGGCGATGAAATAATTTACACAAAGTAAAGTGCCTGTCGGGGTTCGCACCTACGACCTAGAACTCGTAAGTCGCGGCCGTTACCACTGGGCCACCACTGCTCTAGTGGCAGTAATGCCAGCATAATAATGCGATAGCTAAATTACGACAAGCAGGGCGTGGAGAACTATCAAACCATCCAACTTGTTAGTTTTCTTTCAAGAATTTTTCTAGTCGGTAAATTGCTTGCTTTGCTTCTACTATCCCATAAGGTTAACATTTCGAAATTTAATAATCCGGACAAGAAGCTCGACATTTTACTTTTCAATAATTCTTTATTCAGTACACAATTTTAATCCTCTCAACACCTTAAGTCGAAAAGTCAAAAAGCCGGACATGTTTGGTAACCCTAAAATTTATCTCTATCCAAGAATTTCGGTTGTTAGTGGCACACATTTGCATGAATATCAACTGTGTCTGTTTGCCTACCTGATTGACAGCGTCCTCAGCACGTCTCCGTACCTCGGCCACTCTCTCCTCAGTCTGTCTGACTGCGGTCGCCATGATCTCGCTCGCAGCACGCTTAATGTCATTGCTCTCTGTCGGTTCTACACCTAAAACAATCGTTGTGGATGATTTATATGATGAAAAAAAAAACAAAAACAAAACACACACACGCACACACACAAAACAAGAAAATCGAATTCCTTTAAAACCACGATAGCTGGTTTGGAAATAGTCTAATTATGGTGTGTTCTTGTCATCGCAATCATTATGATGATTGAATAAGGTACCTAATCACATCATGAGACTGGCCAGCAGACATATCGCATTTAAGTCAAGCGGACTTTACAGCCTTAGGCTACAGGCGGGCGTGAATAATCTTCCACATCACTTGAACGATGTGTGATGTAGGAGGATTTTTATGTTAATGATAAATGCTAAGTTTTTAGGAATCACTATTGATTGTAAATTGACTTGGAACACTCATACCGAAATAATATGTAAACGATTAAGTAAATCTGCTTAAGCACTATTCCAACTTTCAGAAAAAGGTTAATATTGAAACATTTCTAACAGCTTACCACGGACTTGTATAGCTTCTGATTTACGATACAGTATAATTGTCTGGGGGCAGTCAGCTAATAGGGAGGTTGTATTTGGGATGCAAAAACGCTGTGTGAGGTCTATGTGTGGTTTAAAAACAACAGATAGCTGTATCCACATTTCAAAAACCTAAAAATATTGACGCTGCCAGCAATGTAGGTACATAATGGAAACTGCATTATTTGTGAAAAAAAACTTTTTTACAAAAAAAAACAACCAACTTTCAAAAAAATACTACAAAGTGAAAAATAATTTTAATTTCGAAAGTCGGTGTCTTTGGATCTATATTTTAGTTTTTTGACACCGACTTCCGAAATTAAAATTATTTTTCACTTATTTAAACACTCACGTGCATAAAGATTTAATAAATAAATAAAAATATGCGATTAATAAAATTCAAAAATTTATAATAAAATACCAAATGCCATTAAAAATATGCCATTAATAAAATTCAAAAAGTCACTTAATAAGTTGCTTAGTGACAAGTGTTATTCTTATTACACATTAGATGAATTTTTGAACGATGGCTCAGTATAAACAAAATAATAGTAGATTATGCACCGAGGGGCTAAAGTTGTGTCTTATGTCACGGGCGTCATATTGAATCTCGAGCGCAATGAAGGATTCGGGATTTAACTCCCGAGCGCAGCGAGGTAGTTAAGAGTTTAACTCACGAGCGAAGCGAGGGAGTTAATACAAGAATCCTGAATGCAGCGAGGGATTCAAGCTAGCCCAAGGCAAAGATACCTTTAGCCCAGAGGAGGATACTCTACTTTTTACACCTACTGTGAGAAAATAATAGCCATAGTACGAAAAACAAAGTATTTATTAAATAAACAAACAGTAAGAATAACATATTTAGAACTAGTTGGTTATATGCACTTACATATTAATTGAAGTTAATGGTAACATTTGAGACATTAGTCCAGTTGTGCAAAGATAAAGTTAAGTTTTTATTTGGTACGTTTATAGATGTTGATGTGTAATTTAAAAAAAAAAAAAACTTGAGAGGTGTCAAGGGACACCCGGATGGAACGAAGTTCCTTTCGATTAATTAGTGAAGGAATTGTAACAAAATTTTATTTTTATACTTATCATCATCATCATCATCATCATCATCATCATCATCATCATCATCATCATCATCATCATCATCATCATCATCATCATCATCATCATCATCATCACCATCATCATCACCATGTTCCTTTCGATTAATTAGTGAAGGAATTGTAACAAAATTTTATTTTTATACTTTCATCATCATCATCATCATCATCATCATCATCATCATCACCATCATCATCACCATCATCATCACCATCATCATCATCATCATCACCATCATCATTATCATCATCATCACCATCATCATCATCACCATCATCATCATCATCACCATCATCATCATCATCATCATCATCATCGCGACACCACACTGTTCAATGCGAAATAGAAATGAAAATATCTGGCTTGCTTTCTATAAGAGAGAGAGAGAGAGAGACAGACAGAGAAACATGCGCACGCCGCACGGCTTACAATAGCTACCTATAGCAAAAAGTGTCGTGACAACTTTTCGTGAGATTTTTTTCCGTCTAGCCCCCTTTCACAACGCGCTATGAGGAACTTCGTTCCAAAATTAAAAAAAAATAAATTAAAAAAAAATGAAAAATGGTTCGTAGTTATCTAATTATTCTTACAATATTATGTCTTCGAAAACATGGCAACGATATGAAGAAGCAGTCGTTATGATTTTGTAGGAAATCGAGAATATCATCCACGCGTAGTAAGGGTTTCGAGAATAGCTTTCCTCTTTCTGGCACCAAAAGGTGTTTGTTAGTACTGTACTGCCAATTTAGCTGAGCATGTGAGATTCCAAATTCAAATCACATTATTGACCAGCGGGTCATAATGAAATCCAGTACAACATTATTGACCGGCTGTGCCCCCGGCCACTAATGACTCACTTTAGGTTAAGGTTGCTTGACATATAATTTGACATTTTCGAGCAGGTGGTGTGAAATAGTAGATTATGCACCGAGGGGCTAAAGTTGTGTCTTATGTCACGGGCGTCATATTGAATCTCGAGCGCAATGAAGGATTCGGGATTTAACTCCCGAGCGCAGCGAGGTAGTTAAGAGTTTAACTCACGAGCGAAGCGAGGGAGTTAATACAAGAATCCTGAATGCAGCGAGGGATTCAAGCTAGCCCAAGGCAAAGATACCTTTAGCCCAGAGGAGGATACTCTACTTTTTACACCTACTGTGAGAAAATAATAGCCATAGTACGAAAAACAAAGTATTTATTAAATAAACAAACAGTAAGAATAACATATTTAGAACTAGTTGGTTATATGCACTTACATATTAATTGAAGTTAATGGTAACATTTGAGACATTAGTCCAGTTGTGCAAAGATAAAGTTAAGTTTTTATTTGGTACGTTTATAGATGTTGATGTGTAATTTAAAAAAAAAAAAAACTTGAGAGGTGTCAAGGGACACCCGGATGGAACGAAGTTCCTTTCGATTAATTAGTGAAGGAATTGTAACAAAATTTTATTTTTATACTTATCATCATCATCATCATCATCATCATCATCATCATCATCATCATCATCATCATCATCATCATCATCATCATCATCATCATCATCATCATCATCATCACCATCATCATCACCATGTTCCTTTCGATTAATTAGTGAAGGAATTGTAACAAAATTTTATTTTTATACTTTCATCATCATCATCATCATCATCACCATCATCATCACCATCATCATCACCATCATCATCATCATCATCACCATCATCATTATCATCATCATCACCATCATCATCATCACCATCATCATCATCATCACCATCATCATCATCATCATCATCATCATCGCGACACCACACTGTTCAATGCGAAATAGAAATGAAAATATCTGGCTTGCTTTCTATAAGAGAGAGAGAGAGAGAGACAGACAGAGAAACATGCGCACGCCGCACGGCTTACAATAGCTACCTATAGCAAAAAGTGTCGTGACAACTTTTCGTGAGATTTTTTTCCGTCTAGCCCCCTTTCACAACGCGCTATAAGGAACTTCGTTCCAAAATTTAAAAAAAATAAATTAAAAAAAAATGAAAAATGGTTCGTAGTTATCTAATTATTCTTACAATATTATGTCTTCGAAAACATGGCAACGATATGAAGAAGCAGTCGTTATGATTTTGTAGGAAATCGAGAATATCATCCACGCGTAGTAAGGGTTTCGAGAATAGCTTTCCTCTTTCTGGCACCAAAAGGTGTTTGTTAGTACTGTACTGCCAATTTAGCTGAGCATGTGAGATTCCAAATTCAAATCACATTATTGACCAGCGGGTCATAATGAAATCCAGTACAACATTATTGACCGGCTGTGCCCCCGGCCACTAATGACTCACTTTAGGTTAAGGTTGCTTGACATATAATTTGACATTTTCGAGCAGGTGGTGTGAAAAATTACTTATTATTAAAATGCATCAAGACAATTGTGTGAATTTTTTATTGTCTGTGTTTTTATGTTATATGATAAAAACTTACATGATGTTTGGAATTGAAATTGAGTATTAATAATTATTAATATTGACATTTAATTATTTTTTACCTTTTTAACAATTTTTGACTTAAGTATGTAGATATTTTTAAAGCAGTAATAATATTGTGTAATTTTTTTTTCAATTTATGTTTGCTAATTAAATACTAACATTCATTATGCATGACTTAAATATATTTGTAGAAACTAATTAGTAATCTTGAGCTAGGTGCACACCATATTTGTACGCCTTCTGGCATAACATAGTGTTCTTCCATCAAATGTAAGACCTGTATATTATCTGTGTTAACAAATAAAAGTGATTTGATTTGATTTGATACGTTGCGAAGCGGCCCGCCCGTGCGTTGTGCGTTGCAGGTTGCAGAAGTCAGTTCTAGTGAAATTATTATTATTCTAAACCGAAAAGATGACCAGTTAAATAGGTACTTCAATTATTTGTCCGAACTTTTCTAAACACACTACCATGTCCCTCATAATTTTCGTCTATTTAATCGTTCTTTCTTTCCCTACCTCTCTGCTGCAGTATCGCCAGCGCCCTCTTCGTCTTCTCCACCATGCTGAGGATGCAATTCAGCATGGTGTTGATGTTCTTCCACTCGTCGTCCGTCTTCAACAGGCCGGAGGGCGCAGCCCCCAGGCCGCGGGGCTCCGAGAACGGCGCGTTCATTGATGATACGTCGCGGACTGTTATGCCACCTGTTTGAGAGAGCAGGTGGTTTTAGAAAGAAGATACCTGTGCCGAAAAGAAAAGGCAACAGCCTCCTCAATTAACCAGTAAATTAAATAAAAAGTTTATTGATCCAAAGACACAGGTTGTGTACTACATAGTTACATGCTAAGACTTAATCAACTAACAATGGACACAAGTTTTAAGATTTCTGAAAAAGTGTGCTATTTAGAGACATCGTTTTATTTTTCCTGTAATCTTTACATAAACTTGATTTCTCTTTGCAAACTTTAAAGGGGCGGAAGCGGTATTTTTTTTACATTTTTTTTATCAAAAGTCGAAAACTATGCGGCCTAACAAAAAAATAAAAAGTGTTTGATAATGTGCAAACAGCGTTCTTTCATATGATACCCCACATGCCCTAGTATCCCCACTTTGAATTTTTAAGACCCCCTTTCAGTACCTACCTGTTGCAAAAATAAGGATAAATATTTTTATTTCTTTCTTATTTGGAAAATAGTTGGGTAAACGTCATATAAAACTGTTCCAAATTTCAAGTTGATAGCATTAGCAGATCTTGAGATATCCAGCTGTGACAGACAGACAGAATGAGTGCACCATAAGGGGTTCCTTTTTACACATTTTGGTAAGAAACCCTAAAAATTAAATCCTGACTCCTAAACTAGAGAGATGACACAGTACCAATAGTTAGAAGAAAACAAAAGTTGACTTCAATTCCTAAAAGTAATATTTTTAGGCAAAATTCGAGAGCGTCAACGATGAGATTTGATACTGATCTAGTGATTTATTTATTTATTTATACCATGACATCGCGTGCTTTATCTGTTCTGTGGTTGATATAATAATTTAGAATATTAGGATTAAAATTGGTGCATTTAAAAAGCACTACAGTGGTTTGGATAATCAGAGTATTAGTTCCGTGAAAAAGCAAAGGAATTGTCTCAAAAATAAAAATTAAATTAAAAATTTAAAAAACCCCCAACGCAAAAAAGAAAGGGAACATTTAAAAAGTCAAAAATAATACCTATCGTTGAGCCATCAAATTCGATTGAGTAATATATATTTTAATTACACAAATTGATGGATGGCACGATAAGGTTTGCTCATTGAATTGACGCTATAATTTCGCGGCGGGGTACCGCATATGTACATAGTCAATCAAGTGAAGGGTCTGACTTACTTATGCGGTACCCCGCCGTGACATTATAGCGCCATTTCAATGAGCAAACCTTATCGTGCCATCCATCAATTTCTGTAATTAAAATATATATTACTCAATCGAATTTGATGGCTCAACGATAGGTATTATTTTTGACTTTTTAAATGTTCCCTTTCTTTTTTGCGTTGGGGGTTTTTTAAATTTTTTATTTAATTTTTATTTTAACATTTTTAAACTTTTCAAACAATTTAACAATACAGAAATGCATTTTTATTACTGCAGAATGTTAAGTTTACGTTTAAGAGCACATAACATTAACTTATAATGATGCCACCATCGTACTGCAAATAGAATTAAATACTGATGAAAAACTAATACAAACACTACTAAACATCACTACTATCTGCTATTTTTTTTCAAGAGTGTACTAGTGTGCTGGATATTCTGACTGCAACATCAGCTCATCGCGAAGCCACCATTGCATTGTATGTAGAATCAAATACTGATCAAAACGAATCCAAACACGACATATATGCTATATTATTTTACCAAGAGTATTCTAGTGTGCTGGATATCCTAACTGCAACATCAGCTCATCGCGAAGCCACCATTGCATTGTATGTAGCATCAAATACTGATCAAAACGAATCCAAACACGACATATCTGCTATATTATTTTACCAAGAGTATTCTAGTGTGCTGGATATCCTAACTGCAACATCAGCTCATCGCGAAGCCACCATTGCATTGTATGTAGAATCAAATACTGATCAAAACGAATCCAAACACGACATATCTGCTATATTATTTTACCAAGAGTATTCTAGTGTGCTGGATATCCTGGCTGCAGCATCAGCTCGTAGTGTTGCCACCATTGCATTGTATGTAGAATAAAATTCTGATCAAAACGAATCCAAACACGACATATCTGCTATTACTTTTTCAAGAGTGTTCTAGTGTGCTGGACATCCTGGCTGCAGCATCAGTTCATCGTGTTGCCACCATTGCATTGTATGTAGAATCAAATACTGGTGTAAATGAATCCAAACACGACATATCTGCTATTACTTTTTCAAGAGTGTTCTAGTGTGCTGGACATCCTGGCTGCAGCATCAGCTCATCCTGTTTCCACCATTGCATTGTATATAGAATCAAATACTGATGTAAATTAATCCAAACACGACATTTCTGCTATTAATTTTTCAAGAGTGTATCCAGCACCCTAGTGCTGGATATCTTGGCTGCAGCATCAGACCAAGAATTCCATAATTTTGCATAGATAGATAGCATACATGGTTGTTTCAAATTTTAGGTCACACTAAGGTTTGAAAGTAAAGTAAATACCCATTACGCGTCTAAGATCCCTACCACAGCTAACAAAAGAGCGGATAACTTTGAAACGGCTGAACCGATCTTGATAAAACATGTCTAAGAACCATCGCTGGAAAACCTGCTTTCAAATAAAAAAAACCGCATCCAAATCAGTCCACCCGTTTAAGCGCTACGGTGCCACAGACAGACACACAGACACACACACACACACACACACACACACACACACACACATAGCGGTCAAACTTATAACACCCCTCTTTTTGCGTCGGGGGTTAATAACAGTCAATAACTTTAGTGTGGAATGTAGATAAGTTCCATCTCTGGCCTATTCTGCATTTGATGATGTTTATACAACGTGTAACGTTAAATGCGCAAAACCTCTTAAGGGGTCATTGTACTCCTCATTATGAACAACTTTTACTATAGGCCCAAACCTGAAATCGCGAAAAAAAAAACAACATTTATGTTCGCATAATTCGACAAAATATACTGAACAGCTGATTTTTAGGGTTCCGTACCAAAATGGTAAAAATTAAATTAAAAATTTAAAAAACCCCCAATGCAAAAAAGAAAAGAGAACATTTAAAAAGTCAAAAATAATACCTATCGTTGAGCCATCAAATTCGATTGAGTAATACCTATATATATTTTAATTACAGAAATTGATGGATGGCACGATAAGGTTTGCTCATTGAATTGGCGCTATAATTTCGCGGCGGGGTACCGCATATGTACACAGGCCAAAGGAATTAAGTAACCAGACACGCACACTACAAAACTATATCCTACTGTACGTACTGCTCACAATGACAGCCTCGCACACATCCCATTCATAGAGTGAATGCGCTGACGTCTTTTAAATGATAGTGTAACATAATTTCGCAATGTAGGATAGTTGCTCTCGTGGCGCAACAGGTAAGCATTCAACCTACAGTGACAGAATGATCTGAGTTCGAGCCTCGAGTTTACTAAAATATTATTTTTGAGATTTTGTAATTTAAAATGAATATACTAACTGAATAAAGCGATATTCTGACCAGTTTGAGAATCTACCACAAGTTTCTCGCCTACTTAAAATTATTTCCCAGTTTAGAAGCTAACTACCCGCTTTAAAAATATATTCCTGCCTTTAATTGTGAACTTATGTAGTCAGTCTGCATTAGCAACTACACATTATACTCTTTCTTTTGCACTTGAAGTATGTGATTGTGATATATTGATTAATTTAGACCATGCATCATTTAACAAGATTTCAAAAAGCTCAGATTATTGTTTTGCATGAGAAAAAAAATATTTCTATTAGTGAAATCGCAAGGCGCCCAATGCTATCGGTGAGTGAAATTATTATTAGAATGTATTAATTTATTATGTCACCGTGATCCCACCCAGTAATTTTATTATGATTGTCTGTTGTATCTCATTTAACGAATTGTGGATATGAATAGTTGAATCTAATAGGAAATGACACCGGAATAGTTGAATTTAGTATAATGAGTGGCTATGCAGTTAACAAATAAATACAATTTTTGTTAACTGCATAGCCACTCATTATATCGATAATTATTTAATCATTTCCATTATTGGTTTACACAGTATTGTAGTAATAGTTTTTTATCTGTGTTTTGTAATAAAATATTCAAAAATAATGAATATGTTTGTAAATGATTAGATAATAATAATAAAATACAATTTTAAAAGATTTCATTTTTTATCTAAAATATTTAAAAATGTAAATTGCATGTATGGTAATTAAACAAAGGATTTCTATTCTAAATAAAGTATAATAATATTGTTTAATACTTTTTAGAAAAAATAAAAAATCATCATTATATTATATTATTTGTTGTTTGTTTTTTTTATTTGTGTCATTATTATATTATATTATTTTTTATTTTTTATAAGTATGATATTATGTATTTCCTAGGTCACTCGCCCTGCCTTTTTATTTCCATTTTATCGTATTATAATTTTTATTATTACTGACCACTAGCCTTATATATCAATTGTATTTAAGTATATAAATATATATTCTCTGCATTGTATTTATATTGTGTAACTTTTATTTCTTAATTTATAATTTGGGAGGTGTATGTTTAGACCTAATATTTTCACTTTTTTTTTTGTAGAGAAAAACCGTTTGACTGTGGGTGCATTGTCACTGAGACAAGCGAAATAAACCGTCGCCTGCCTGGACCGACACCATTGGCTTACAGAAATGTTTCGCCTCGGCATCGTGCGTGAGATTGTTGCCACCCATACATCAGATCCATTCGCTTAGACCAGCATAACAGCAGCAGCACACAACGTCATTATGCAAACTGTACGGAACCACCTGCAAGCAGACGGTTTGACATGTTGCAAACCGACGCGTAAAATTTTGTTATATACCGTGCACCGTCAAAATTGCGGAATATCGGCACTTCGATTGACAAAACAATGTCGTCATAATTACTGATGAAAAATGTCTTCGTCGAAAATCACCACCGACTTATCGTAACATACATATTATATACTACCTTTAAATTTCAGACATTTTAACGTTTTTAAATCTATTATTTTCCTAGAAATAATTAATAATGGTTGGTAATAATTATAATACCTACTGTTCCCGATACAGGTGGTAAATGTTTTTATTTTAATTTTAATTTTCAAAAATGTAGGTAATTCATATCTGTATATAACTGAACTAGCGACCCGGCCCTGATTCGCACGGTTTTTACGACTTGTTAAAACATGAAGGTTTCTATAATATATAAGTTAAATATTTATCATGATAGTGAAAACCGCATCAAAATCTGTGGCGTTAGAAGAACAACGCGGCTACACAGACAGACATGAAAAGCGACTTTATTTTATAATAGATACCTAAACGAAATACTTAATACTTTCACAGCATATTTAGCCATAATAAATTAAGTCGGCGGTACTGTGTAGGTAGGAGTGTGTGAGTGATGTTATTGTTACTGGATCAGATTATATTTGTTATCTATGTGACATGTTTATTCACTCCGCCCATTGTTGTATACATATTATATAATGGTATAAAAAGATGTAATAGCATGTTCTAAACATATTGTTGTATTTATAATAAAACATGTTCACTTTTGATGTTCTTTTTTTTAAATAAAGATATTTATTAAAAATTGTTTTATTTATTTAAGCAATTTTAAATAAATAAAACATTTTCTTAACAAAAATTGTTCTAATTGCTTTAGCTTAAAATAATAAATCGCAAAAAGAATCATCACTTCAGAGATTTGAACTCACACCGTAGTACTCAGAAGTATAATGCCTTATCCGTTGGGCTACGAACGCTTAAGTTTTCAACGCGAAATTATGTTATACTATAATTGAGAAGACATTAGCGCACTCACTCGCACATGAACGCGATGTGTGCGTGAGGGCATTGTGTGCTGTAAGTAATGAATCGTTTTAACAGTAGCAATACAGTTTTGTAGTGTCACGCACACTACAACACTGGTTACTTATCTCTGTTGCAGACTGTACATAGTCAATCAAGTGAAGGGTCTGACTTACTTATGCGGTACCCCGCCGTGATATTATAGCGCCATTTCAATGAGCAAACCTTATCGTGCCATCCATCAATTTCTGTAATTAAAATATATATAGGTATTACTCAATCGAATTTGATGGCTCAACGATAGGTATTATTTTTGACTTTTTAAATGTTCTCTTTTCTTTTTTGCATTGGGGGTTTTTTAAATTTTTAATTTAATTTTTATTTTAACCTTTTTAAACTTTTTAAACAATTTTGTTAAATTGTTTAAAAGTTTAAAAATGTTTAAAAGGGTATTGTTATACAGAAATGCATTTTTATTACTGCAGAATGTTAAGTTTCTCTGCACATAACATTAACTTATAATGATGCCACCATCGTACTGCAAATAGAATTAAATACTGATAAAAAAACGAATACAAACACTACTATCTGCTATTTTTTTTTCAAGAGTGTACTAGTGTGCTGGATATCCTGACTGCAACATCAGCTCATCGTGTAGCCACCATTGCATTGTATGTAGAATCAAATACTGATGAAAACGAACCCAAACACAACATATCTGCTAAATTATTTTACCAAGAGTGTTCTAGTGTGCTGGATATCGTGGCTGCAGCATCAGCTCATCGTGTTGCCACCATTGCATTGTATGTAGAATAAAATTCTGATCAAAACGAATCCAAACACGACATATCTGCTATTACTTTTTCAAGAGTGTTCTAGTGTGCTGGACATCCTGGCTGCAGCATCAGCTCATCCTGTTGCCACCATTGCATTGTATATAGAATCAAATACTGATGTAAATGAATCCAAACACGACATTTCTGCTATTAATTTTTCAAGAGTGTATCCAGCACACTAGTGCTGGATATCCTGGCTGCAGTGCTGGATATCTTGCATAGATAGATAGCATACATGGATGTTTCAAATTTTAGGTCACACTAAGGTTTGAAAGTAAAGTAAATACCCATTACGCGTCTAAGATCCCTACCGCAGCTAACAAAAGAGCAAATAACTTTGAAACGGCTGAACCGATTTTGATAAAACATGTCTAAGAACCATCGCTGGAAAACCTGCTTTCAAATAAAAAAAACCGCATCCAAATCAGTCCACCCGTTTAAGCGCTACGGTGCCACAGACAGACACACAGACACACACACACACACACACACACACACACACAAACATAGCGGTCAAACTTATAACACCCCTCTTTTTGCGTCGGGGGTTAAAAAAGGAACCCTTATGGTGTGACTCAGTCTGTCTGTCTGTCTGTCACAGCTGGATATCTCAAGAACTACTGATGCTATCAACTTGAAATTTGTAACAGTTTTAGATGACGTTTACCCAACTATTTTGCAAATAAGAAAGAAATAAAAATATTTATATTTTTTTTGCAACATGGACTGAAAGGGGGTCTTAAAAATTAAAAGTGGGGCTACTAGGGCATGTGGGGTATCATATGAAAGAGTGTTGTTTGCACATTCTCAAACATATTTTTTCTTTTTTTTAGGCCGCATAGTTTTCGAGTTTTGATGAAAAATGTAAAAAAAAATACCGTTCCCCCCCTTATCTCCGAAGTTTGCAAAGCGAAAAATCTGAAATTGTTCTATGTGATAGAAGTTTACGTAAAGATTACAGGAAAAATAAAACGATGTCTCTAAACAGCACACTTTTTCAGAAATCTCAACGGAACCCTCGGAGCGCGAGTCCCACTCGCTCTTGACCGGTTTTTTTTCGCGATTTCAGGTTTGGTCTCATAGTAAAAGTTGTTCATAATGATGAGTACAATGACCCCCTAAGAGGTTTTGTGCATTTAACGTTACACGTTGTATAAAAAAAATGTTTTTTTTTTTTATATCAATAACCAACGGTATTGGCACGAGTTACTGGGTTGTGGAGGTCAGATAGGCAGTCACTCCATGTAAAATACTGGTATTCAGCTGCATCCGGTTAGACTGGAAGCCAACCCTAACATAGTTGGGAAAAGGCTAGGCAAATTGATTTGAACCAACGGTATTGGCAAAAATTACGAAAATCGAAGTTGAAAACCAAAATCCAAATCAGACTCACCATCTCTCCTCTCATACCCTCCCTCCTGGTTCCCATGGAAGGCATGATACGGGTGTCCATAGTCAAACAGACTGGCGTTGCTAGGCAACGGGTACAGGAACGGCGAGGGGTTCAGGAACAGGCTGGACGCGGCCCGCTTGGCCTGTGGGGGGTAGTCCTCGTGTGAGCCGTTCGTTTGAGGGGGGTCGTAGAACCTGGGGGAAAAGGGGGTTCAAATTCAAATTCATAATATTCTATTTCACATAAACTTACATGGGCACTTAAGAAACTGGCCTAGGACCAAAAATTCGAAGACATGGGTCATCTAGCAACCTGCAAATGAGGTAGGTAACCATTTAACCAAAAATGGTTCATTTTTGGTTAGATGTGAACAAGGTTGTCGAAAATTGAACTTCACGATAAAGCGCCAGGTTAGCCCGCGAAATTCAAAATTTCTTACGTTTTTTGCAATTTGCAAGTCAGAATTAGATTGTATGTTGATCTAAATATGATTCGTATAGTAAATATAGTATTGCGCGCTACCAGCGAGTTTTCACAAAAAAAATAAAAGTCGTTTCTCAGCAATATTTTTTGTGCAATGTAACATAACCGTCAACGACGCATTCCGTACATCAAATGTACAGAACGCGTTGTTGCCGGCTATGTGATGGGTCTATAGTTACAGTCTGTATCTATTCTAAAATAGTACATTTTGACACAAGTGGAGAACGTTTGTTATTGCATACGAGGTGGAATTAAAACACCCGAGCCGTAGGCGAGGATTTTTTTGAGCTGAAAACTGCAATTACAAAATAATGTCCACGTGTATTAAACGACGTTTTTCAGTACACTTTTACATGAATGAATAGGAAAATAGGATTTAAATTTTCTTTTTTGCCAGGTTGAAAGAGAAGCAAAGGTATAAAACCTTTAGAGGCATGAGGAACAGGGTGTAAAGTTCACTCACCCTCCATAGAAAAGGGAGGATCCTCCGACCAGACGGGTGTTGTGTCTGGTGGGCTACTGCCCGACGGTTGATGTCGGGACGTTGTATATATGCTAATCGCGTGGTAAACTCTAATTGCGCGATGCAGGTTTGCGTGACGTCATGTCATTGATGCGTATATATGTGGCGATGTAGATGCCGCCACATCACTCCCCTCCGGAGACCGGAGGTCGATAGTGGGCTGAGTCGTGTATCTTGCGATGCTTGCCACTTGCCAGTGCCAGTTGTGGTTCCAGTGAGTCGGAACCGGGTGCCGCTAGTTCACGGTGAATCGGAACTGTCTGCGGTGATACCCCAGTGAGTCGGGGTGGCGCTGCGTTATGCTCCAGTGAGTCGGAGTGTACAGCGCTGGATTGAGGCTGAAGGTGCTGACCAGGAATGCGTGTCCGCTGCATGCTGGTGGTCAGGATACCCGTTGAAGCCCTGGATGCTGGCTGGCTGTGTGACTCGCCGCTCGAAAGCTTGAGGAAGTGATGCTTGATGACGCCACGCTGAAGTAGTTGCACGAAGGCTGCGCTGACGTTCATGCTCGGGGTCACCAGTTTAGAGGCATGAGGAACAGGGTGTAAAGTTCACTCACCCTCCATAGAAAAGGGAGGATCCTCCGACCAGACGGGTGTTGTGTCTGGTGGGCTACTGCCCGACGGTTGATGTCGGGACGTTGTATATATGCTAATCGCGTGGTAAACTCTAATTGCGCGATGCAGGTTTGCGTGACGTCATGTCATTGATGCGTATATATGTGGCGATGTAGATGCCGCCACAACCGATAAACAGCCTAATATTATGATAAGTAGAAAATTCAAATATTTTTGAGTTTAGAACACAAATAAATGTTAATTTGTTCATAAACGTTTTTTTTGTTGTCATAATCATGGTTTTTGATAATATTCTATACAGAAACATTATTTAAATATTCAAGTTAGAACAAAGAATTGAAATTTAATTAAATTTTATTTTATTTATTTAATATTAATGAATATTATTTATTTATAATTAATATTATATATTATTTTATTATTTTTATTATTAATTTATTTAATATTATTTATTCTTTAATTTCTAACTTACATAGAGCGACTGCCTGTCTGACCTCCACAACCCAGTGACTGGGTAATACGGTACCTTGGTAAGACGGGTTGTCAGACTTTCGGGCATCCACGAATGACAGCCGGGACCAACGGCTTGACGTGCTTTCCGAGGCACGAAGGAGTCTCGGTATGTAAAGATGGTCACCCATCCACTGACCAAACCCGGAAAGCGTAGCTTAACCTGATGGATCGACCCGTGCAGCTGTTATTACTTGTCTTAGCCACGATCTCCTTAGAAACCAATCTTAGCAATGGTTTAAAAAGCTTATGATATTTATGGTTGTGTCGCATTAATTGAAATCCAGTTCCAGGAAATCGAGAACAACATTCCTTTTGTTTCAACCAAATTAATTATAAAAGTAATCAAAACAATTGGTATCGGAGCCAGAAAACGAACAATACTATTATCGCGGACTATTATTAATAATGCGAGCGAATGAACTAGAAAATAAAGACAATACAAAACTTGGAACAAACGAGCGACCGAAACATAAATTAGTTGGTGGCGCGAGTTAGGGACGGACGCGGTTAAGTTTATAAAAGGTGAGAACTTTGAGAACCTGATTTTATACACATAATATAATGTTTGCTGATTCAGGTAAAATTATTATTTGAATACAGCTATGAACACGAACGTTATTTTAATCATCATCTTCCTACCCTTGTCCCGTGGTACGTGGGGTTGGCGCATCACGTGTTTTCTTTCCATTTTCTGCTGTTTAGCGTCGCTTTTTTATTATCTGGAGAAGTAATAGTTCCTATAAATATAATATTTGCTGGTTCAGGTAAAATTATTGTAATTTGAAAACAGTTAAGTTATTTTAATCATCATCCCCCTTGTCCAGTGGCGTGCACAGAGATTTCAGACAGGGTATGCACGGTTAAAATAAAATAAAAAACTTAAGTACCAGTTTCAGCTCCTTTCGGTCGGAGTCCCAACGACTAGATACCCTACCCAGTAGGTATCTAGTTACCTACATACCCGACCATGGGCGTACCCAGGGGGGGGCAGGGGGGGGGCAGCTGCCCCCCCCTGGATCTTGTATGCCTAAGTAATGTTGTCGAAAAAAGTTATGTTAGAGCCACGTCACGTTGTCGTGTACTTACTAATACAATTAAGGACACTAAAATAAGCATTAATTTCAGAAAAAACTGCGCTGCGCGGCCATAAACCTGTCTTTCTTAGTCTATGAATTAAGCGACTGCATGACAAGGGCACCCCCTATGATGTACGTCGCTCGGCATAGGCCGTCGCTGGGGGGAGTACAGCAAGCAGGGATAGGCTGGATCATATCTGGATAATTATTATCTGCTACAGGCTCAGCTACGCCACCAGTTGGCACTCCTTCACCGATCAAGGCCGGGGGGGGGGGGGGGGGGGAATTACGAGGGGGTCGTCGTCGCAAGGGACCTGGGCGGCGAAGTCGGAATGTAGATTTGTGTTTGTAATCTGTGCTGGTGTAATCTGTAGTTTTCTCCTGGAAGAGGGTTAAAGGGTCATCGGGGTCGGTGAGAACATGCCTCGACTTTACTGATTTTAGAGGGGATTTAACTAGACGATTCGATAACCAGAGGGATTGATGGGATTTTAAGGTCTAGGTGGATGATTTCATTCCGAACGAACCAAAAGTGTATCCCGTAGCCGTTCGGAGGAAACAATTTTGTAAGGTCTGCATCCTATGGATGCTTTGGGACTTTGCGTGTGCAAATACTGAACCCGCATAAGTCATGATTGTGAGAATACATGCTGTATAGATGCGCAACTTGCACTTAAGTGACAATTTGCTATACGTGCATTCAGAACGAGACTGTTTTATGTGCTTAGAGGTGCTCATCGAGGGTCACACCCGGATATTGGGCTCGCTTCTCCCAAGGGATCGGCTTGCCAAACATGGCGATCGATCGGTGGGGGGAGATCGATTGAGACGCGGTTTCAAAAAGAGAACCACTTGGCTTTTGTCGGGATTGACTTCGATTCTCCACTTTCGAAACCACGCGCCGAGTTTATCGACTGCGGTTTGGAGATTCGAGATATCGGCTTTTGGCGTTGGCCGGAATAGTAAATGATACTATAATGATAATATAATCGTATCGTCTGCGATCAGAGCCAACTGTGCCTTTTTACTTTTCGGGATATCGCTGGTATGCCTAAATAACTTGGAAATGAGTGAAGAAAACACAGAGCCCTAAGGGAAACCTGCGTGGACGGGGTGGGAGAGGATAGCGCTCATTCGGTACAATAGCGAAAAATGCGGAAAGACAGAAGTTTCGTAAGATAAGCACGAGACGGTCTGGCACACTGAGTTTATAAAGCTAAGCTAGTTTATAAGAAACCGTTGTGCCAGACTTTGTCAAACGCTTTCGCTATATCGAAGAAAACAGCACCCGTCATCGAACCACGTTGGAAACCAACGCTTATGTGTTCGTTGATGTAGTGAACCTGCACCCTAATTGCGTAACACATTAGCAATCGGAGTTTGAATCATTTTGAAACAAATTGCTAATCCATTGCTTCTTATGCTCGAATATTTGTCTGCTCGACAACGTAAATAACGCAATGAATGTTGCTAAACTGTCAAAATGAAACCAACTCCGATTGATAATGTGTTACGCAATTAGGGTACTGTTGTACACAAGAGTGTTGGGTTCGAAAACCAAACTGCTCGTTAGGAATTAGGCATAATCTTTAGAGCGCTTATAAATAAGTCTCTCATAGATTTTGCCGAGGTCATTGAGCAGACTGATGAAGCGAAAAAAAACATGTGGTGGGACCCGGCTTAAGAAATTTCTGATTTGCCCCCCCCTGGGCCAAAAGCTGGGTACGCCCATGTACCCGACTCTTACCACACGGCGCCATTGGCTTCGCATAGCGTTTGTTTGCGACCACCAAAAATATCTAAATTATTTAAATCTGAACATCCGTTATATGTAGATCCAAATATATAATTTTTATGTTGATTTGTAAATAAAATGCAAGGTAAACAATACAATATGTTTGTGTGTACACAACCTTTAGCTGTTAGCCAGTAACAATTATCATAATACTTTTTATGTAAATAACAAGTAAGTAGCATTACCTTTCTTTTGTGTTAAACCAAACCCCGCGTACACACGGACCCCTTTGCAATCAATTTAACTTCTTCCTCAAAAGATAACGTCGAAAAAGCGGCAGATTTTAATTTATTTAAAGACACTTGGCCAGCACAGGTCTCACGGGTAGGTATAATTTTTAGTTTTTTACAATAAACTTACTGAATAATTACTTAGACAATCAATCAGTTTCGCCCAGAAATACAACCAAACAATGATATTAAATCAATCGAAAGCGAAACAATAAATATGGCGAATAACAATTACGAACTAATACGAACAAATAAATTGATTAATCCGACTAAAAAAAGTTGATCCTCTACAATCAACAAATAAGCGGTGCTTTTACGGCTTCTCAATTTGGACGGTTTGCAATGTAAGCTCTGCTTCTAAAACTCCAACACGCGCACACATTTTCACGCACACAGTCACACTTTTGCTGTGTACTACACGAGAATTCACGAGATGCGTTGTATGAAAAATAAGCAATGCGTAGTAGTGCTTTTGCTCACACGGGAGCGCTGCTTGCGCGGTGAATCGGTGGCGCGTGTTCGCCGCTCCAACGTGTTAGTTCCATAAAAAAGTAATAGATGGCGCGGAATCGCATTATAAACACGGGAATTCAAATGACGGATTTTAAATTAGATTCATTTAATACCTACGTATTATGTTTTTTTATTTAATTTAAATAGTTATTTATCATTTAGAGGGGCATGTATGTATGTGACTACAGGGTATGCAGAGCTTATTTGCATGTATGGAGTGCACGCCACTGCCCTTGTCCCATGTTAAAGGTGCGACGGGACTTTGCACTCGCAGCGTATGTAGTGAAGCTACTGCGTGGCGTCGCGCATAAACCGGGAGTGCTGCGGCACCTGGAACTTTGCGTGCCTGACCGGTACGTGTGGAGGCGGCGACGCCCGCCCCTGCTTGCTGTGCCTGCAGCCAGAACCAACTTGCTGGCGAGGACTCCTCTTACTAGAGCCATGCGTGTGGTGAACGAGGTTCACGAGAGTGTTGATCTATTGTGTTGCAACTTGAGTGAATTCGCAAAAGCTGCATTATATATAACATGTTATTTAGATGTAGAAAAGATTTAGGATATAGTATCTTTGTAATTTTATAGGATGTAGATTTAGGATTTAGCATGTAAGGCCACGCTATCGAATTGGATCTCAGATCTGTAATGGTAGTTGTAGGTAAGATTTGTGTAAATAAATAAATAAATAAATGTTACGTGGGGTTGGCGCACCAGGTTTTTCTTTCCATGCTCCCTGTCTTACTACCGCTGTTTTACTATCTGGTAAAAATCAAAGTTCATACAATCCCCACCGATAAGTCTCGTCAATCATCCACTGGTCTTCCAAAGCCAATACGTTCCACAGAAGCTGAGGTCGTACACCGTGTAGTTTCAGCCGGTAAGAATCATACGACACACTTCCAACATCTCGAAAAACCATTACTTTCATCGTAATATTTGTATGTTAACGTCTATTTAAATTCATTTCAATAATATCACAAATATCCGCTCGATATTTTCCAATACTCCGCACACCATTGCTTCATAACTTGGGCCGCGCGTGCTCCGGACGGCAAACAAGCGAACTAGGCGCGCAATGCAATCGATGCAATAAATAATAATCGGAACAAGAGACGCCCCGCCTCTTGCCTGACACCCTGTTGTGTGGAAGCTTACGAAGCGGGAGCGAGTTTGTGAAGTTTGAGTTCTAAGTTACTGCTTACGTAGGCTTTCTTCTTTGGAAAGTTATTCGATGTAGAAAATTAGTAGGTACAAAAAAAAAACATAAGTTCATACAGAAACAAAAAATAATAGTTGTTAGTAACAAAATCAAGAGAACATGTTTTTTCAAGTCATCATTTTGCTAAACACATAATATTTTTATGGACATTACGTAGGGGCTATTGGACTTCGCGCATGAAGGCGAAAGCGCCAGGCTAGCCCGCGAAATTCAAAATTTCTTACGTTTTTTGCAATTTTTATGTCAGTGTGAGCTTGTATGTTGATTAAAATATGATTCGCGGCCGTAGCTAATATGGCTTTACAGAATTATAATCATTAGAATCAGCAATACAACTCCATAAGTTAGCATTTACATCAAACCTCATGATTTCATGAAATCGCTAGATTTGAGATAAATGCTAACTTATGGAGTTATACCAACCAACCAAGTTATATCAACCAAGGTTGATGCGCCAGGGTAGCCCGCGAAATTCAAAATTTCTTACGTTTTTTGCAATTTGTAGGTCAGTGTGAGCTTGTATGTTGATTAAAATATGATTCGCGGCCGTAGCTAATATGGCTTTATAGATTTATAATCATTAGAATCAGCAATATAACTCCATAAGTTAGCATTTATCTCAAATCTAGCGATTTCATGAAATCATGAGGTTTGATGTAAATGCTAACTTATGGAGTTGTATTGCTGATTCTAATTATTATAATTCTGTAAAGCCATATTAGCTACGGCCGCGAATCATATTTTAATCAACATACAAGCTCACACTGACGTAAAAATTGCAAAAAACGTAAGAAATTTTGAATTTCGCGGGCTAGCCTGGCGCTTTCGCCTTAAGTTAACATTGTTCATCAAATCAAATGAGACGAAAGACTTCATTATATGACTAGCACATGAAATAGGTACCAATACACTATTATATTTTAGTTAATAATGAAGTACCAATTAATTTAATTTAATTTTAATGATTTTTAATTCGGAATAAATAATCCATAGATAATAATAAAACAACTTAGGTATTATCTAGTGTTAGTAGGTTAGTATTAATCACCCTCCGCACAAACTGCTTTATAATTGGAGTAGTGAAGCTCTCCGCTACAGTTCTCAGGGTGCTGTTGCGACTGTGTCTCACTCTCCTCAGTTGCGAAGCTTTTTTTTGCTAACAAACGCGTAAAAACCGTCGGTAGGAGCATGCACAAACATTTCCGACGCGCTGCAGTAGCGAGGAAGTCCCAACAACATCCTGAAGCCATTATTGTACTGGACGGCTGAATTAATACATACAAAGTTTTTCATTCGTTTTGCAAACAGATAAAACAACAAGCTCCACAAACCCGCTTCCGCTTATGCCTTATTTCTGTACTAGGCTCGCACTGGACTAGCGTTTGATTCGCACGGCCGTGTCGCCGCACTGTCGCCTGCACACTAGTAGTGATCTATACCCCACGCCTACCAGTTTTTGGCTTTATTCATTGCACTGATAAGCAATATTAATTATGCGGAATTGGCAGGAGGTAATTAAAATAGGAGGGTGAATTGATTCGGTATTCGGTGGAAGGCAGGAGTAGGACAGAAATAGATTTTTGAAAGTTAGTTCCTTCACTTTTGATTTGATGTTGATACTTTTTGCGACTCTTATGTATTACTCAAAATGTAAAGCCTATCAACAAAGTAAGCTCTATCAATTGACCAAACCCATAATTATAACTGTATAGCCGAAAAAAAAACTTTGAAGTCACATTATTTTTCTAGAAATCCGACTTCTGAAAAGTGCGGCATGAAACTGCGAAAGACCCTTCTGAAAACCATTATTTGACAATTACTTCAATTAAATCAACGACTAACCCACCTAGCACATCTTTCCAAACTACAATTACCAGCTAGCCATATATCAAAAGTTCAACAAACAGTAATTTTGTACGCAACATGTGTTCCCGCGGCTCGAACTAACGCCTGACTGTTTACTGCTAGCAATTAGTCGACAATCAAACTTATGCCAGCTGCTGCTAACGCTACTATGGCAGGCGCCAGCTTGAACTTGAAAACTTTCTGTATATTCGAGCTATTAATAAATATGGCATAAATTTAATACTTTTTCTTACAAGTAATTGTTTATTGTTAGCTGTACTTTGTTGCTGGTGTTTGGTGCTTTTAAGTTTTTTGTATTGCCTAATTTTATTTATTTTATTTTATTTTATTTTACAGTTTTTGGAAAACTTACAGCTAAATATTTTGCAAGATTGAGAATAATAAAAATAAGGCCAATTAAAAGTTTTCACAGATAGAAGAGAGCATATAAACAGAAAAAAAAAACTTGAGAAGTTAGACAGTGTGATAAGCAAAAACAGTATTTGAGTAAAATTAGTTTCAAACAGCGTAAATTCTAATCAATTAGTTTACATGATCAAAAAAGAAACCACAAGGAGTTCTTTTTAATTTTGAGATGCTAGTATTGAAAATATCGATATCAACGCCCCGACAGACCTCATTATACGTATGACTCGCTCTGATGAAGTATGAGTTTCGTCTGTAATTCGTTCCTACCACAGGAGTTTATAATAAATAAGGATTGCGTAGAAAAGTAGAAGGAACCCTCAGTCCCATTTTATTCAGCAATTCGGGAAGCTCGGTTGAACCGTTAGCAATTCTAAATAGAAACGCCAAGTCTGCAATTCTTCTACGTTCAGAAAGAGGAAGTAGATGGAATCTTTTACAGCGTAGGAGATAAGTGGGAGAATAAGTTTTGGAACGGAATTGAATATACCTCAAAAATTTTCTTTGTATGCCTTCCAATCGATTGATATATATGTTGTAATTGGGATTCCAGACCTGAGACGCATACTCGAGATGACTGCGAACAAAAGTACAGTAGAGGATTTTAATGGTTTTGATGCTCCTGAACTCTGACGAGACTCTCAAAATGAACCCTAGTGATTTTGATGCTTTATTAATGATTTTATCTATGTGTTGATCAAATAAAAGTTTTGAGTCAAATACAACTCCCAAGTCTTTGACTGTGTTAACCCTAGTCAAGGATCTGCCTAATAGTTTATAGTCAAATGTTATAGGTACGGGCTTCCGAGTAAAGGAGCACACGCAGCACTTGGAGACGTTTAAATGGAGCTTATTAGTGCTGCAGTAGTGCTGGAACCTATCTAGATCCCCCTGCAATGCTAGAGCATCTGATAAGGAGGATATCTTTGACATAATCTTCATATCATCCGCATATAGAAGTATTTTAGAGTGAAGGAAACAGGAATCAATATCGTTGACGAACAGATTGAATAAGAGCGGCCCTAATAAGGATCCTTGAGGAACTCCAGATGGGATACGCATTGATCTTGATGAATACCCATTCAGCACAACAGTTTGACACCTGTCCTCCACATACGATTTAAACCAACGGAAGAGATTACCCCTAATGCCCATCGATAGAAGTTTACGCATGAGAACGACGTGATCAATTCTGTCGAAACATTTGGCATAGTCTGTATTTATGACGTCGATTTGGGACCGATTAGACATAGCCTCTGACAAGAAGTCACTACAGAGAACGAGGTTTGTAGTTGTTGACCGACCACCCAAAAATCCATGCTGGTGTTCGCTGAAACCAAGCCTAAGAGCAGAGTAAACTTGCATTTTTGTAGCTGTTTTCTTTTACTTGCCCATAATATTAATAAGTAAGTACCTAGTTTGCAATGTTTTGATTAAATACCTAATGTATGATGTTACACTTTAATGATATGAAGCTATGTATGAGTTAACCGCTCATTGTTTTAGCTTACGTTTGTCACGCGCTTGTCAAGCGCTTGTCAAATCCCATTATTAACTGAGATTTGACCCGATGTCTCATGTCTGATTAGCATTTCATTTAAGAAAACTATGCCACATTGCCACCCTAACAGTCTTACAATACTACTCACCCCTTTACCGAACTTCTTAAACCCCGTTAGCATTACCGTTCCATAACACACAACCTGTGATAATGAAACAGCCGATCAGAGACATCTGCGCGCGCTATTAACCGTCAGGCGCCTGCTGGTAACGTAATAGCAAACTCCTAATCACACAAATTGCTAACACTAATCTGGCAGGCGTTTTACCTCGTTTATGTAATTATGATTTTTACGTGATATCGTTGGTTTGAAAAAGCGGATTATATTATTGAAACAATTTTCCAGACATCCGAGCTTCAATACACGCTTTTGACACTAATCGGATTAGTATTTGTTTGTGTATTGTAAAGCTCAACACAAAACATTTTGCTAACAACACAAATATGTCTAACGTTAACAGCTTGTTAAGCTTTCTAGCTTAAAATTATACTCCACTGCTGTTATTTGCCTCCTAAGTAATGCCAGCGCCACAGCCTAAGCTACACGCTTCATAAACAATGCCATATGCTAAAAATTTACTTTATAACTTGGCAAACGCACGAGGCGCGGCCTGTTGCGATAAATAAAGCTCATACGTGGCTCTAACGAATTGGGGTAGGCAGTATTTAAAGCTGGCGGTCGCAGCAGCCTGCCAAATTGTCCAATAATAATAATTCAACGTAACCATGGTAACCGTGGTGGTTAGGCGTGGCAGGTTTTCTGTTGTGTTTTTTTTTTTTCAATAATGTACTGATTTATTGGCTTTTTAGAAGTCATCACCAGGATACTAAGAGAGGAAGACATGACTGAATCGAAGCTGGTTTCTGGCCCGAACCTGTGCGGAACCTACAACTAGACAAAAGTCAATTCTTTATTTATTTTTTCGATCACCAGATACCGCGATTCCTTCTTGGCAGAATGCGGAAGACCTAATCATCTAATTTAATTAAGCTTTTTGAGCACTAACTCGTATATTATTTATTTACTTTTAGCCTGTGTTGTCCCACTGCTGGGCAAAGGCCTGCCTTTCTCCTTGCCACTCCTCTCTGTCTTGACCTAGTGTGGAGCAATCCTTTTCTAGCCATCTTCTCCCGGGTCTGTCTCGATGCGACGACGTTTTTTGGACCCTCATGGTAGTAAATTTGGCCCATGACTCGTTCGAACGTGTCCGGCTCAGTCCCACTTCAGTTTGGCTGATTTTTGGGTGACGTCGGCGATTTGTGTTTTGGAGAGCAATACCGTGGTCCTAACACTGTCCGTTAATTTGACTTGAGGTTAATAATCAATTTGCCTAACCTTTTCCAACTATTTTGGGGTCGGCTTCCAATCTAACCGGATGCAGCTGAATACCAGTATCTTACATGGAGTGACTGCCTGTCTGATCTCCACAACCCAATGACTGGGTAACACGATACCTCTTGATAAGACTAGTTGTCAGACTTTTGCGCTTTTAGCTACCCGTAACGACTGTCAAAGATTTTACGTGCTTTCCGAGGCACAGATGGGTCACAATAATGTAATGGCTGGTCACCCATCAATGAATCTTCGATCGACCCGTGCGGCTGTTATCATTTAGCCATGAGCCCCTCCACTTATAACTGAGTCAAATTTTTGGTTGGTTTTAGGTTTAAAAACCCAAAAACCAACCAAAAAAAGTATTTCTAACGACAACTTCATTTTTCACACAATCATCATAAATCATTCAGCAAAATTTACACAGCCCTACATCCCACGTTCCCACAATTTACACATAGCAACACTATCAAGCAGCAAGTGTAGCAACCCTGCACACCGGAGTGGGGAAGGGGGGTACAAATTACCTGTCCGGAGCATTCACCTGGATCTGACGGACATTATTGATAGTACCATTCATATTGTTTCGGTTTTCACTAGTTAATCAATTTTTGCTCAGAATGGCGGAATACATTTTGTTATTAATTAATTGTTGATAGTTTTCGATGACGGATGACAGGTGATGTTAGATTAATATTTGGTTTTTGATGCTGTGTGGGATGTTCTGCTTCTGATAGAATATTAATTTAACTGTTTGCCGTTGGCTTCATATTCACCAGTACCTACAATATGGCCGACGTACCTTAGCGAGTCTGAACTTAGCGCAGAAGTCTGCGCAGTAACATTTATTAGGAATCAAATGGTGACATTAGGCGAGCGAGTGAGAGAACATGCGCAAAAGTTCTCAGAGCCTATGTTCAGACTCGCCAAGTTACGCCGGTCGTAGTGTACCTACTGCTTTATAAAAGCAACGAGTAACAAAACTGAACCCCTCAAGGCACGTGTGACATAATTATAAAGTGCTATAAAAATATCAGCCACGGCTGCAATGGGAGACAGTATTATATATAGGTTACAATAGTGAAGATAAATTGTTGATCTTATGTGGTAATTTTTTTCATACAAAAAATGTGCATATTTTGAATTGATTGATTTGTATGAAACCGTCCCGTAATAATTAGTGTTCATTCACAGAACAATTATTACAAAGAGATAGCAATTGTTTTCATTGATGAAGCGACACATCGCGCGTAGTTTCACACTAAATGCAGAATAAAGTACCTAAATGTTTATTTAATTACATTATTTTCTCAAATTGATTTGACTATTCTGGGGTACGAAATTACTTCACTATTGTAATCTACATACACAATACTATCTCCCATTGAAGCCGTGGCTGATATTTTTATAGCACTTCCTATGCCGCCTAAAAGCAAAGTCCACCAACTGAATTATGATGTGGCTTCTGATTGGTCATTAAGGATGTAAGTATGTGGATCGCGTCCTAGGAAGTAAGTCTCGCTGCCAACTTAGTTGACTGGCAAATATTTTCACCGTGACGTGACTATGAGATATTGGCATGAAAGAAGACAAGATTCGCATCATATTCAGCATATTATGATGTTCCCACTGCTAGGACCCAGGCCGTCTGTGAATGACAGTGTTATAGTCCATCCAGCCAGTACATCCAGCACGCGGGCCCAGTGTGGGTTGGTGAATGTCACATGACTTCGAATTTTTGGGTCTAGGACGTGCCGATTTCTTCAGAAAGATAATAGTATACTGTCACCACTCCAGATTTCCTTATTTCTTGGAGATGCTACACTTACGGGTCACTGGCTCGTCGTTTGACGCCGGTCTCTGCCGCAGCGCCGGGTGGATGAGGCGCGAAGATATCACTGCTGTCGCCTCCTGACTCCAGGATTAAGTGTTCGTGGGATCTGATGTACTGCAGGGATGTCTGTGAGAGAAAAACTTAGTGTTAGATTTTTGGTCTTCATTAGGGTTTTCTTCATTTTCTGTACCTGTTCTGAAAAAGTGATTCGGTTTATTTTACTAATAGTGAAGATAGCTGTTGCGAAACAGGTCTAACGCTATGCTTCTCTTAGCTGCTGCCATGTTGAAAGGTGCCAAGTGAAATAGCCTGGAGTATGCGGACTAGGTGTCGACCATTAATTATTGGAAAAAAAGAAGAGAAATAAGGAATTGTTTTTGTGAACCGTAAATGTGTTATTTCTGATTTTTTTTATTGCCTCGTATCGTTCACCTCCTGTATTTTGAAATTACAGACTTAAGTTATTGAAATGGTATAGTCATAGGTCTATACTTCACAACACTCGCTAATGCATCATGGGGTATCGTATTAGCACACGTGTGAGCACTATGTAGCTAATATAAAGCTACCTTTTACTGGGTTCGTCAGTTGGGTCGTCTCTTAGCTGCCACGGCTTATTTTCATTTTTTAATTTAGTTATTATTAGGGTTCCGTACCTCAAAAGGAAAAAACGGAACCATTATAGGATCACTTCGTTGTCCGTCTGTCTGTCAAGACCCTTTTTCTCAGGAACGCGTGGAGGTATCAAGTTGAAATTAATATCAAATACGTAAATATATGGTCGCTTGAAGTCCTGAAAAAATCAACCTCCTAAGTCAACGCAATAAAAAAATACGGCCATATATGTGACATATTTTGCTACTCGCAAGTAAATCAAAACCTATAGGGTATTTCCCGTTGTCCTAGAAACATGAAATTTGGCAACAAGCAAGGTCTCATAGCACAAGTAAAGGGAAAAGTCCGAAAATTGTGAATTTGTCATTTTATCACTTATAAAATATTTTCAAGTATGTCAGTCTGTCAAGATCCTTTTTCTCAGAAACGTGTAAAGGTATCAAGTTGAAATTAATACCAAATACGCAAGTTAATAGTCTCTTAGAGTTCTAAAAAACTCAAGCTTCTAAGTCAACGCAATAAAAAAATACGGCCGTTTATGTGACATATTTTGATACTCGCAAGTAAATCAAAACCTATAGGGTACTTCCCGTTGACCTAGAATAATGAAATTTGGTAAGAAGCAAGGTCTCATAGCACAAGTAAAGGAAAAAGGCCGAAAATTGTTAATTTGTCAATTTATCACATAAAAAAATATTTTCAAGTGTGTCAGTCTGTCAAGCCCTTTTTCTCAGGAAGATGTGAATGTATCAAGTTGAAATTAATATCAAATACGTAAGTTAATGGTCCCTTATAGTTCTAAAAAAATCAAGCTCCTAAGTCAACGCAATAAAAAAATATGTAATACTGTTTATGCGACGTATTTTGGTACTCGCAAGTAAATCAAAACTAAAGGGTACTTCCCGTTGACCTAGAATCATGAAATTTGGCAAGAAGCAAGATCTCACTGTAATTTTATCACGTATTTTTTTTTTATTTTGGGATTACAATGATATGTTTGTTTTTGAGATCAATTCTTTTCAACTACGGAACCCTTCATTGTGCGTGGTCCGACACGCACTTGGCCGGTTTTTTTTTATTACGGACGCTTTTAACGTGCGAGTCTTTCTACATTGTTCTCACATGTATATTTTCAATATTAACGATGTCACCAATATTTTGTAAAATATTTGATTTAAAAGAGTGTCCGTGGAGTTTCTTGCCCGTTCTTCTCCATAGGGATCTACTACGCTTTGGAATGAGCAACTAGCTTCATTTTTCTGACTGACCGACCCAAGACCGACGCCTTGACAATTCAAAAGTGCCTGTAATTGGTTTATTTGAAATAAATGCTTTGAGTTTGAGTTTGAGTGACTGGGTTGTAGAGGTCAGTTAGACTGGAAGCCAACCCCAACATAGTTGGGAAAAGGCTAGGCAGATGATGATGATCTAACATGGAGGTGGATTATAGATCTGTCATATGTTAAGGCCGAAAATACAATGCCAGTAGCTGGAACAAAACTATGCAAGTTGTTAGCATGCCATTGAGACATTCACCAATCAGAAGTTGTTATGTACCAGCTACAGACATGTGTATTTTCGCCCTAATTGATGTTCACCTGTTTAGCTCTCCTAGCCCTAGCATGCAGGTCCCTCTGAGCGAGCGGCAGCAGAGCCCTCAAGAACCCTGGCACGGAAGCGCGTAGGGGATAGTTGGTGCACTCCTGTACCCCAGCCTGGAACTCTTCGATGTTCAATGTGCCAGACTGTAGGGGAGACAGAATAGGTTAGTTCGACAACAGTGAATTATTTTTCTAAGATATTAGAGAAATTAGAGAAAAAGGATGCCTTGTAAAATGTGTTTTTCTCTCTATGTAACTTATTAGCGCATCGACTACAAAAACAACTGTGTTATTTCCCCATAGAAATCGATTTGACAAAATCTATAAGTGCACCTACTTTTCATTTCTGGCAATGAAAAATTGGCTATCGCAAGACAATTCTGTAAGTGCATCAAAATTGAAAAAAAAAAACATACCTATTGTGGATGAACTACTTCTACATTTTATCATTTTCTCAGTTTATAGTTACATATTTTTTTTCCACCATACTGCATTTTTAATTTATTGTTATGACCATCAATAAATCAATTATTAAATAAAATAGTTTATTGTTTACCCTGAAAACTTGACTAATAAAAAGACACAGTGGTTTTGGCAAGCGCAACGACGAAGAATTTTCTTTTGTGTTAAAATTCGTGGTTTAGGTATAAACCGGTTTTTTAGTAAGAACAATAAGATCGTACCTAAGTATGACTGAAATACAGTTCTTTTTATAGAACTCTGTGACAGAACTGACAACTTTGTCCAGTATTAAGTTGCATGTAAGTATAGTCGGAATAAAGTACGAAATTCAAAAATGGCTCCATGGTCTAAAGACAAATCTTGTTTTCTAAGAAAACCGTATGTAACTTACAACAAGGTTGTGAATTAGCTGCCGCACCCTGTCTCCAGTATCGGCTCCCACATCGGTAGCGAACTGCTGCAGCGCCGACAGAAACTTTCGTAAGCGCTGCAGCGCTGGTGCGGAGCGGGAACCTTCAGCTAGAGGCGGGGATAGTGACTCCGTGGATGATAACGCTGGATGGAGAAAAATATAGTGTCAAAATCGTAGGTTTAGCTACGATAAGATGGCGTTAAATCTGGTCACACCATAATATCTAGCTAGATTTTTGCGTGGAATTTTCCACTACGAGATAATGGACAAAACATAAATTTTCCACCTAATACAAGCAATTCGGGAACCATAGGTACTCGTACAGTCACGAGCATAAATCCCTTACATTTACGTAAGATACAAAGGCATAGGTCTCCTCTCAGAGTTGCAATCGTTATTTCACAAGAATATCCTTTTGAATATTGCTTAAAAGGTAGGTTTTTAAACCCGTGCACCCAATGGAATTTCCTTTGACAAACTTTCATCCTCTACTTAATCCCTGGGATGCTTTTCTTCATTGCTTCTAGTGGCTCCCAGAGGTTAAGGCTGTGCGTTGTCCGTTAGTGAATTCAAGATTTTTATTAAGTAGATTTCTAAGTAATTTATTTTTCTTATTCATCTTAGGAACACAGTTACCTACCAGCCGTGCCGTTGTTCAGGGGGCTGGGTGGTCCAGGAGTGGGAGACGAGCGCTGCTCCTCCAGCTCGGGAGATCTGTGCTCTTTGGTGGTTGTGGTAGCTGCAACAAGAGAAACATTACGTTTATTAAGGGGATACATCGATAAATTTTGTGTTTTTAAAATTCCTACAAATTCAAATGTATATTATGGATCATTTGGATTTTCCTTAAGTGTTATTTGACTACTTATATTGTCTAATGTTGTAGTAAAACCGAAACCATTCCAAAGTAGCACCGTCCATTTTCTGTTTTGTACAATTATACGTAAACAGTTCCCTATCTTGCAGTAAAATTAGCTTTATATTGAAGGTATTTAAATATGTTTTAAGAACTTACTAAGTGAGCCAAAAAAATATTTAAGTAAAGCATTTTGTCATAAATCTACATTTAAACGATGCGCGTGAGAGTCTTCTACCTCGCGCGTCAAACTAGACAGCAATAACGCAATTTCACTTACACACCGAGCTAAATTACCGCGCTTCGAATTTCGATGTATACTCTTAAGTATACTGCACCCAAGACCCAACGAGCGATACCATGCAAGAACTTTGGGCGAGATAAACCTCGGCAGAGCAAATAGCGTTTGATTTCTCCAGTTGAGATATTATATTTCACTGATACTTTATTTCTCATTTATCCGTTGGTTATATAAGTATATACAATGTATGTCAGTTCAATCATCTGACAAAAAACCGGTCAAGTGCGTGTCGGACAACGCACAATGAAGGGTTCAGAAGTTGAAAGGAATTTATCCCAAAATCGAACTTAGCATTCCCTACGACGTGAAGCTCTTTTTGCTTATCATGTTATTTTAAGACCTTAGAGAATTCTTATAGGTTTTCCTGTAATCTATATGGTAAAAAAAATATTTTCTATTTTTTTTTAATTTTTGGTCTTTGTAGTTTCAGAGATTAGGCTGGTAGAAGGTAAATTTTCATCTATTTTCTTAAATAACTTCAAAATTATTAATGTTAAAAAGATCAAAAAATATACCTGACCCTCACAACAAGCCCCTTCATTTGATATGTCACACGGTACCAGTTTGCAAAACTCTTTTTTCAAATTTTCAATTTCAAAAAATATTTTTTGTTTCAATTTGAAAAAAGAAATCCATATTCAAAATGTATTTATTTGCCTTACACGTCAGTTTTTGTGTCACAAAAATTTACCCAATTTCAACATAATCTGTCCAGTAGATTCGGAGCAAATTGGCTGTGACAGACGGACAGAGAGACACACGAGTGATCTTATAAGGGTTCCGTTTTTTTATGAGGACGTTCCGATGATAAGTAATGATGACGATAAACTTCTGTCGACATTGTTGGAAATTGACGCTTCTAAAAGGCGCGTTTATTCACTGAGAAACAGTGAACAAACGCGCCTTTTAGAAGCGTTTGAGGCGAAAACTATAGGTTAATATGTTACCAAATAACTGTTGGTAACATAGTAGCCTATAATAAATAAATAAATAATAAAATATCCTTTGATATTTCACACAACGCCATCTAGTCCCAAGCTAAGCAACCTAATGCTTGTGTTATGGTAACGAGATGGCTGATAAACTACTTATATACATTTTTTTTTGTAAATACATACATATTATAGATAGAAAAACACCCAGACTCGGAACAAATACTTGTAGGTCAGATATATGTTCCGTGCGGGAATCGAACCCGCGACACGCTGCGCAGCAGTCAATCGCTCAACCACTGCGCCAACTGTGTCGTCTAATATTTTTTACATAAACCAAAAAGCCCAATCATTTCTGCCTGTACACAACCACAGTGCATGACGTATAATGGTATGCATCGTCACGGCGGGGCCAGTCGCAGTTTGAACAGTTGCCCACTTTATAGCCGATTGGCCAACGTCGGGCAATGCAAGTTGATAGAATAGCCGCGACGAAGCGATGCTGATAGGACTTCGAATTAAGTTTTAGCTTAGCCGAAGCCATAGAGTAAAGTTAGCTTAAAGTTTTTGTCAGAGAAGTGGTATTTAGGGTCAACACTTAACCGTTCACCGTTCAGAGGGGCTCGTGGCTAAGTTTTAACAGCCGCTCGGGTCGATCGATTAGGATGAGCTACGCTTGCCGCGGTTGGTCCGTGGATGAGTGACCATAATCTTTACATACAGAACCCCCTTCGTGCCTCAGAAAGTACGCTAAGCCGTTGGGCTGTCATTCGTGGATCTTTGACAGTCGTTACGAGTCGTCAGAAGCCCGAAAGTCTGACAACCAGTCTTACTAAGGGGTATCGTATTACCCAGTAGTTGCGTTGTGGAGGTCATATAGGCAGTTACTCTATGTGAAATACTGGTAGATAGCTGCATCCACCGGTTAGACTGAAAGCCGACCTTATCACAGTTGGGACAAGGCTAGAATGATGACTTAAAAGCCTAGCTTTTAAAATGTATAAAATAAAAAAAATAAAAAAAAAAAGTAATTTAAAAAACTAAAAAACCTGACTGCAGTAAAAAACTAAAACTGAAAAACTAAAAACAAGCCCATTTTAAATTCAATAAAAGATGGAAGCAGGCGGGACCCGTTTGAGTTTGGAAATATAAAAATGGAATGGGTCCCGCCTGCTTCCAACTTATATTAAATTTAAAATGGGCTTGTTTTTAGCTTTTCAGTTTTAGTTTTTTACTGCAGTCGGGTTTTTTAGTTTTTTAAATACTTTTTTTATTTCCAGATTTTTAGTTTACAAATGTGAAAGATTTCGCAGACGATTTAGTTCTTGCAAAGAGTTTTGGCCGTGAGGGTTATTTAAAAGCTTTTTGGACAAGTGCACAAATAGCCAAGCCTTCGAGGTCCTAACTCTGCTCAAAGCAATTTTTTTTATCAAAATTCGATTTGTTCCTTCGAATTACTTTTAAACATATAAGTTGTATATATTTTTGTAATCACCTTTTAAAACCCTTCATTTTGATATCCCACTCGATGGTATTAGAAGACAAAACGATTTCGAACTCCACAATATGTCACCCCAAATCCGCCATTTTACTTTATTTTTGATGTTAATGTAGCCAGTGACACTCGCGCCACCAAGACAAATCTAAAGACGTATAATTTATCCAAATCCGTTCACTCGTTTATGAGTTACGAGGGAACAAAGAAACGGACATACATACATACATACAGGTTAAATACATATCCCACCTTTTGGGCTTCGCCGCAGTCGGGTACAAAACACGACTGCCGAAAATAACAACGTTTTATTTGGTAGGAACGTACCTCCTACACATGTCATATATGTATAGATGTATAGTTTTACGCTTTTTAATCCCATCAAATGTTCGCGCCTGCTCGTTTTGTTTGGGCAAATCATCACCCGCGTGTTTTGCGTTTACATGCAATTATTTTTTTAATTATTACTGTTGTGTTTGTAGACGGAAGAAAAATATATTTCGCAAGAACTCATTGTTTCGGCTCCGATAAAAAAAGTGCAAAATTAAATTATACAAATCTCAATTTAACTATGAGTTTTTCTTAAAGAATTCCATTATTGTGCTTAACAAGACAGTTGATCCAATTTTCTTTTGAATCGTCCTGTCACGGTCGTCAATGAATTATTATTTATAAGTAACTGAAATTCAAAATATTGACAATACCAAACCAGGCGTCATTAAAGCCCACTAACCTTATTCAATTTTACATCCAATATCGGAATAAACAGCGCTGCTCTATGCCCGCGCACGTAGCTCATCACAGAGTTTACACAGGCGCCAATACTCAATGGTAAGCGGGGGGCGGCCATCAACATGGCGATAGCGGAGCGCGCCAAAATTGTGGCGCGAAAATGTTGTGTGGCCGATATTTTTCGTACCGGAAAATTGCTAAAGGGAGTTAGTTTAGTTCTCTGTCATCTTTTAAATTATTATTGTTTGCAAATATTATATGTCCTAGTCTTCGTAAATATCATGAAGCCTAATTATTGATAACTATTATAATGAAGGTATATTTTATAACAATAATTATTATTTTTTTTGTCACAAATATTAAACACAACATATGAAACATGTAATCTAACACATATCTGAAGAAAAAAAAAACAACAATTATTGATTTAAAAACATAAAACATACCTATTGCGTGAATAACATACTGCACATGTCAATATCATCGAATTTAAGGTGATTGAGCTGTGTAGCGCTCGAAATTCTTTTTTTTTTTGGGTTTTTTGTAATTTGCAGGTCCGTGTCAGGTTGTATATTGATCAAAATATGATACGCGGCAATAAAACACATGTATTTACATAATTTTACCCATAAAAATCTTCAATACATCTCTCTAAGTTTCGTGCAGATTCGTCAAACGAATGAAATCTAACGAATCTGCACGAAATCTAAATTAGAGAGATGTATATAACTTTTATAGTTATACTCTGATCAAGATACAACCCTGACACGGACCTGCAAATTGCAAAAACCAAAAAATAATTGAATTTCGCGTGGTACCACTGCGCAACACCCTTAAGGCCCAGATTTCCTGAAAACGATCAAAAAGATGGTTTTTTAAAGCAGTGTATCTCATAAACCGTAAATGATTTTGACATGTAAAAAAAATATGATATTTTCAAGTCTTTTTCGCATACAGTGATGGAAGCCAAAACATAATTATACATATTTTAATGCACCAAAAAAATCTTTAAACATACCTCCTAATAATCTTTAAAAGCAGTTTATCCCTTCATTAACAATTATAATTATAATTAAAAATATACCATGAAATGTCAAATTCCAAACTGCATCCAGTGATGGATTACTTTTTATTAAATAGTTAATTTCTAATTTTATACGATTTTATTTGCATTTTTACGACATAATTCCGGTGCGCGTGAGAATCTTCTATCTCGTGCGTCAAACTAGACAGCCATAACGCCATTTCACTTACACACCGAGCTAAACCAAACTTGGAACCTGAGCCTTAAGGAAATACCCGGTACCTAAAGATATATGAAAGTAGATTTTTTTTTTACCTTTTTTGCCCTGACACTTTTTTCGGGTTACTTTTTGTTTGCCACTTTTAATTATCCCACGGGAACCTACTACCGGGATACAAAGTATTATGTGTTAATCCAACTAATAAACTATCTGTGTGCCAAATTTCATCCAAATCCGTTCAGCCGTTTTTGCGTAATTGAGTAACAAACATCTAAACATAGAAACTTTCACATGTACTCGACACTCGTATAATATTAGTAGGATAGTAGGATAACCATTGACGAATACCTACTTATGTATTATTATTTTCTGGTTAGCACGCGAGCCAGTAGCACATTTCATGACTGGGATATAATTTAGTAGGTAAATACCAACTTCAAATTAGTGCAAGTCATAAAACTTTAGTTTTAATGGCCACACACTATCGATCTTTTAAATACGGCCCAGCATGCAGCCGATTAGCCATTCCTAAAAAAAAATTGGCCAAGTTTAAAAAAAAATGTTTACAAGTTTTACAACATTAAGCTACCTATGTTTGGAGTTTCCTAATGCGACATTTTGCGAAAGAGAAATTCTGCGAAAGAGGCATCGACCTTTTGAGAAGGAGTCATTCTGCGAAAGCGACATATGTACGAAAGAGACGTTTTGCGCCTGAGCCCTAAACTGCTGTTGACTTAACTGATGGTGCTAGATGGCCAATAATTATCATTCTTTTTATTAAACAATACTCAGTCGTTTTAAAAATCGTTGAACTCCGCCCTTAAACGGCTGTTTAGATACATATTTAAGGGGATACATCGATAATTTTGTGTTTTTCAAATTCCTATAAAACCAAAATTGTATATGGTTAAATCATTTGGATTTTTCTTATGTGTTATTTGACTATATTGTCTACTGATGTACCTACTAAAACCGAAACATGACCACTTGAAATTTTTTCGATAGAAAAAGAATCTAAAGTAGGACCGTCTATTTTCTGTTTTATACGTAAACAGTACCTTATTGTGCAGAAAAATTTGCTTTAAATCGAAGGTATTTAAATATGTACATACTACATAAGCTACATTAGCATTTTGTCATAAATCTACATTTAACCGTAGGTATAAGACATTACAGATACAGTTCGACATTACAGATTGTCCGCTGTCAAACAAGGAAAAACAAATTTAGTGTTTTCACCCCTGCTCTTGGATTTCCTCTGTGATGTTTGATATATCGCACACCTACATCTAAACTGAGACAACTCAAAAAAGGTCATTTTTCAGGAGACGATAAAAACGTAAGTATATCTTTTTTGTTAGGGAAGTTATACAATTTAATTTGATTCTAGATAATAAATAGCTTGTAAAATGTCACTGTATACAAACTGGGGCTAAAATTCAATAATTTTTATCGATAATCACTGTTTTTCAAACATAACTGAAAATTAACGATTTTTGAGTTGTCTCAGTTTAGATTTTTCTTTACCAATCAATGAATCTAACAATAAAGTTTAGTAATCGATATAATCGATTATTACCTACTCATCGAATCAAATCGATTAATAGCGACAGTGATCTAAATATCTAAAACGCAAGTAGAACGGACATTAACTCGTTTTTCAAAACGCATCTGACGTTTTCGTTTTCATAATTCTTAAAATCATACATTTCAAATACAAATAGGTACTTTTATTTGTTGAACATAGGTGGGTTAGGTACAGATGTTGTAATTAAGAATTAAAGAACGCTATGTGTAACCGTCATCGCCGTACAAATATTATTTTGGTACGTACAAACATGCTGATTAATACTGATTATCACCTCACACTAATATTATAAAGGCGAAAGTTTGTGAGTGAGGGTGTGTGTGTGTGTACACCAAATTTCATCAAAATCGGTCCAGCCGTTTGAGTTTGAAAGGGTAGCAAATATATTTGAATTCCTTGCTCATCCCACTTGAGCACTACATTTTGTCGGGATAAAAAGTAGCCTACGTGTTAATCCAGGGTATGAGCTGTCTACATACCAAATTTCATCCAAATCGATCCAGCCGTTTGACCGTGAAGAAGTAACACACACACACCAACTTTCGCTTTTATAATATTATAATGTGATAATTTAATAATATTACTTATTACTTTACCAATTCCAGTATTTTTTACTTTTTTGTAACTTAAACTTTATGAATACAAATAAAGATACGAATATGAATAATTTTTTGACAAATACAAAAAAAAAAAAAAAAATACAAAAATACATTTATATTTCAACTAAAAGTCAACCATCCCAAAACATACTTTAACAAGGTACCTACAAACGATATCAAAATACGTCGTTATATTACAAACGAACCCGTAAGTAATATAGAAATATAAAATGGCGGTTGTGTGCGACTGACAGAATAAATAAAAGTTTAGTGAAAAGCTAGTGGTGTGCCAAGTGCGGCCCGCGTGCCACGGACACGCGCCCTCAGTGCACGGCTAGGGAGGGGACACTGCCGGTGAGACGTCGATACATGCATTTATTTTTAATCCCACGCTCATTCTTCACCACCGATTCAAAAGAATGTATTGGCTGCTTGTAAGAAACTCCATGCTATCCGTGCAAAATAAATTGTTGCTGTATAGACAAGTCCTGATGCCAGTTTCGACTTATGGTATCCAGCTCTGGGGCTGCACCAAACAGACCAATATATTAATTATACAACGATTTGAGAACAAAGTGCTAAGGGAAATTGTAAATGCACCTTGGTACATACGAAATGATGACCTCCATCGGGACCTAAAAGTTGAGTTCATCGAAAAAGTAATCCAGAAATTTGCAGAAGCTCACGAAAAGAGACTTCATCAGCATGTGAACGTCGAGGCAATCCAGCTTCTCGCCCACACAAACATACTGAGAAGGCTAAAGAGAACAAAACCGTTCGAGTTAGTGTTTAGTGATAGTGAATAGTGTAGTACAAATGCACCACACGAACACAAGAACGAAGTGTATTCGCCTTAATAGAGACAATAGGAAAAGTGCTATTGGACACATTCTTAGTAAAGACAATTTAATAGTTTAGGTTATAATGTAATTACTTATTAGCCTATTTATAAGGCTAGATTGTAATAAGATTAGGGTCCATCCTTTTGATGAGCCCTAGGACAAGGGAGAAAAAAAAAACGCTCATTCTTCGGGGTGTCATTTCAACTTCAGTGGTGTGGTACCTTGTTTTGCAATGCATATGATTGTAAGCAGGCACGCCCTTTATGCCTGGAGGCTTTTACCAATTCAGTTTCGTTTAAGTCTTTTTAATTCTTGAGTTTAGTAGTCAATGTCTTTTTAGTTGTTATATTGGCGTAGCACATCGTCAGTTGGTAAATCTATACTATCTATAACTATACTAATATTATAAAGATGAAGATTGTGTCTGTTTGGTTGAATGAGCTAATCTCATATTATAATCTGAAAAATTATTTTAGTGTTGGATAGCCCATTTATCGAGGAAGGCTATAGGTTATATAAAATCACGCTACGACTAATAGGAGCGGAGCATCAATAACAAATGTTGCAAAAACGGGGAAAATTTATTCCTTTTGAGAGCTTCCGTTGCGTGCGCTGCGTAAACGGTTAAAGTTACGCAACAATCATGTATGACGGAATTGTTTCTCTTAAAAAGTTCTAAAAAAAGTCCGCGATAGGATATGTCTATCTGTTTTGGTTGGCTCACTATAACTTTTTTAATAAATAAATATAAAATAAAAATATATTTTTTTGGACATTTCACACAACGCCATCTAGTCCCAAGCTAAGCAACCTAATGCGTTGATTTATTTGATTTAATTATTTACAAAAATCAATCTTTAGTCGATTCTGTAATAATCGATATGTCGTAGGTACCTACTTATTATATAAATACTACCCACCATTATTATTACTTCACTTCTCGTTTGCGCTCTGATCAATACGGACGTATAAACTTCCTAGTGACTTTCAATTGGCTAATAATAATTTATACATTTTAAAAAGCCTATAACTCGTTTTATTGAAGTGTTAGAACCTAGATTTCCAACAGGTTATGGAACCAGGTTACGTTTTTACTGCAATATAAGTGGTTAAAAATTTAAATAAAAATACGGGCTTTGTCAAGTGAAATGGACGTGATAAAAGGTGCAAAAAGTGTTCATCATCGAATTGTTAGCCGGCACCAAAGACTACAGTATATTATAGGGTACGGCAAGACGACACGCCGCCGCCAAACCACGCCACGCGAGGTAGCACATTTGTTGCTCAACCTACCCCCATCTAATGATGGCGTGATAATTGCGATTGCAACTTTAACAGATGATAAGTTAATGCTAGCATTCGTTAAACCAAGGCTTTTGGATCACGAAGTCAAGTTTAAAAATGAGTCCAGTGATACCAGTGTCAAAAGTATTGCAAGTTGAGAGGAAAAATGGACAGGAATTTCGAAAAACAAAATTCGATAATTCTCAAAATAATAAAGGGAATAATAGCTTCAAGTAGAAGGTTAACAAGCAGAAGAATAAGTCTCAGTTCATGAAGTGTTGTCACTGTGACCGCAAGGAGCATGTGAAAAACGGCAGCAGCAGAAAATACGGAGAGGACAAGGACGGTCCAGGCAGTTGAGATCAGTGAACCATCCACGTCGAACTATTTTTCTGGCTTTGCTTTTATGATGACAGACTATCAAGCGGATCATGATGGCAGCAAAGTTACTTTCCTGTTGGATTCTGGAGCATCGGACCATATTATAAACAGGGAAGATCTTTTCATTAGTCACACCGTCTTGCAAACGCCATTAAAATTTCTATTGCTTAAAATGGTGAATTTATTTCAGGGAACGATGTATGTGACCAGCAACATGGGCGTTCAAGAAGTTTTGGAGGACGTGCTCTTCTATGCTGCGGTACCACCGCTGCGGTGCGGTGCGGTTCTTAACGAAAATGCAACGTGCTGGGTTGGCAGTCATTTTCGACCAGCAAGGAGCACAATACGTAAGGTTAATAAAACTATCATGCAAGGTATGTTGAAAAAAATAATTTAATTGCTGTAGACTTAATGGCATCTGTAAATAAGTGTCAATCTGTTTCTCAAGGATGCAGCAGTAAAAATATGTACAAATTATGGCTTTGGTGTAAGTAAAAATTAATTCATCGAAATAAAAAAAAAAATAATAAAAAAATGTAATGGTTGATGACACCAGCCAAATCAAAACAGTAATACCAGCCTGTATGATAAGTTGTGTGAGGCCTGTATAAATATGAAACAAAGTCGACTTCCGTTCACATCAGGTCAAAAATAAAAGTCATGTTAAACAGCTATTATTTATTGTGCATTCAGATGTTTGTGGACTATTGTTACTGTTTATACCTACCTCCAACTAAAAACTACCTTGTAATTTGTGTTGATGAGTATACGCAATACTTTCCTATTTAACCTATAAAAATCAGACATGTTTGCTGTTTTTAAAGATTTCGTGGCTAAAAGCGAGGCTAAGTTTAATTTAAAATTAGTCAACTTGTACTGCGATAATGGTGGCAAACATTTATCGACTGAAATGAAAGGTTATTTATTGTGTAGAGAGAGGGATATCAGAAAAAAATATCATATCATTTAATAGTTCCGAGAACACCACAGTTGAATGGCGTTTCTGTATGTATGGTCAGAATCATTACTGAAAAAGCTCGCTCAATATTAAACAAAGTGTTTTGGGGTGATACGCAGTATCAACTGTTGTTTATTTGATTAATTTGACCCCAATTAAAACTTTGAAAGTTTTCAAAAACACCATTCGAAATGTGGCATGATACAAAACCTCGAATAAAAAAAAAAAAATAAAAATAAAAAAAAATTGAAGGTTCAACTGTTTACGTTCAATAATAAAAGCAGTAAGACCAAGTTTGATCAAAAATCATGGAAAGGGATACTTGTGGGTTATGAACCAAACGCTGTAAAGTTTGGAACCCAGAGTGCGAAAAATTACATAGTAGTCAGGGATATTATTGTTGATGAGACTTGATTTTTTAAATCCAGGTCAATCCTCAAGTCTGAAGGGAATATTAAAAATTCTCACGGCAAAACTGATGATGTAATATCCAAGTCAGTGCCGGTCAAGTCTCATAGCTCTGACAGTTCTAAATCAGATAATCATACGTCTATGGTCTAAATCTGATGAGCACTGAAGGGAATATTAAAAAAAATAAAAAAAAATAAAAAATCTCACGGCAAAGCTGATGATGTAATATCCAAGTCAGTGCCGGTCAAGTCTCATAACTCTGACAGTTCTAAATCAGATACGTCTATGGACTAAATCTGTTGAGCACGAGTGTAAAATTCGCAAATTAAACCATGATAATTTAATTGAATCGTAGCACATAGTTGATAATATTCTTTCTGATAACCCGTCTTCACCAAAAGAAAACACAAATAAAATCCTGACGTTAAAAAAAAAAAAAAAAAAAAAACAACAGGCCAAAAATCGTCCGCGTATTTCCTATAATGAAGGCGATGATGATGATTGCCATTTTGTGTGCTCAGTCTATTCTATGTAAAATAACAAATTCATTAGAAGAGATCAAAACAGATCTCAGTGAGAAAGTGCAATTAGGGACGAACTAAATTCTCTAAATAATACTTGGGCTTTAGTACCAAGAGCTGAAAATAAAAACATTGTCAATTTCTTGTAAATGGATATTTCGTATAAAACATGATGAATTTGGAAAACCTTTAAGATAAAAAAAAAAACACAACTTGTTGCAAGGGGTTTCAGTCAAGAATACCTCACGGACTATAATAAAACTTTGGCACCAGTAGCATGAGTAGCGATAGCAGTTTCAGATGTATCTTGCTTTTGTGAATCAATTTAATTTGCTAGTTCATCTTAGGGATGTCAAAACTGCCTTCTTAAATGATGAATTAAAGGAAGATATTTATATGAAAGTCCCTGAGGGTATCTCTGGTCCAGATAATTATGTGTGTAAATTAAATAAAGCACTTTACGGGCTGAAACAGGCAGCTAGGTGTTGGTTTGAAGTCTTTGAGAGATCACTTAAAGAAAAAGGTTTTCAAAATTCTTCATTCAAATATTTGCTAGACAATGGAGATATATATACCTAAGCATATAATTATGTCATTTTATTTAAAGGTGTTTTAACATAATAGTATGTGCTGATATTGAAACAATTAATAATTTTAAAAGGTATTTAATGAGTAAATTCAAAATGACTTTTTTAGACAGATTTAAAAGAAAAAAAAAAATGTTTCTTGGTATAAAAAATTACAATGAAATAACATTAGATCAAAGTGCAAACAGAACGTGAAACAGTATTAAATAAATTTAATATGCACTATTGTAAACCTATCATAATCTATGAGGATAACAATGGCTGTATAAGCATTGCAAATAATCCAACCAATCACAAAACCTAGATAAAGTATCATCTAGCTAAGGAACAGATTGAAAAAAAAATGTAATAAAATAAAATTACATTCCAACAGTTCAGCAGTTGGCAGATGTTCTGACCCGCTATCACTTTTCAAGAGATGAGAAGTAAAATGGGCTTAAAATAAGATACTGATTTAATGTTTTGTGATTCTACATAATAATATGATTTATGATTAATTTAATTATTACTAAGAATAATTTAATGAAATGGTTTGATTAAGGTTTTCTGGGTTTTCCTTAATCCTTGGCAGCAAATGTTGGACCATGAGATGTATTTCCCAGCAAACACTAGGAAGTAAATATGTTCCGGTCATTTAGGTATTACTTTGATTTATTTTGTTTGTATAATTAGATAGATCAATTTTTGAGGGGGCGTGTTGATATAATTGATTTACTTACTTACAAAAATCAATCTTTAGTCGATTCTGCAATAATCGATATATCGTAGGTACTTATTATATAAATACTACCCACCATTATTATGACTTTACTTCATGTTAGAGCTTTGCTATAGACGGACGTATAACCTTCCTAGTGACTTTTAATTGGCTAATAATAATCTATATATTTTAAAAAGCCTATAACTCGTTTTATTGAAGTGTTAGAACCTAGACTTCCAACATAATGCTTGTGTTATGGTAACGAGATGGCTGATAAACTACTTATATACATTTTTATTTTTTTTGTAAATACATACATATAGAAAAACACCCAGACTCGAAACAAATACTTGTAGGTCGTACAAATATTTGTTCCGTGCGGGAATCGAACCCGCGACATGCTGCGCAGTCAATCGCTCAACCACTGCGCCAACCGTGTCGTCAAAGGTAATGGTAATGGTAATCAAATATATACTAATAATAAAGCTGAATAGTTTGTTTGTATGTTTCAACGCGCTAATCTCTGGAACTATCCGTCGGATTTGATAAATTATTTTTGCATTTGACAGCCCAACTCATAAGGAAGGCCATATGCATATTTAATATCATGTTAGGACCCTTAGGTGCCGAGCAAAAAGAAAAAAAAAATAGAAATAACATTAAGCGAACACGAAGTAATAGCTAAGGCAGGCGATGCGATGTTTTCCTACAAAAGAAAATGTCTCTCTACTAACAGAAAATGTCGATATTTTTTATCATTCGCTTATCTTGCAATCACTTTTTTTAAAACTATGAGCTGATGAGCCGAAGGAAGTACTGGCAGGCAAGAGTTATTCCTCATCAAGAGCGACTCTCTAAGTAATAAAACAGCTCTCTACAAGTCGCTCTTCAATGTCGATATTTCAAAACCTATTCTTATCGACACCGTCCCACCCCCAGCAGCTCGTGTTGGTAGTGACAGGCGACACCTCGCCCGGGGCGCGGCTTTCATCTCGCCGCTGCCACGCAATTACGGCTAATATCAGATGCGACATTACTAGGTACTATTACAACATTGTGCGGACAGTACCACTGACAACTAACTCGTTATTTTGTTGTTAGGATTTTTGTGGAAATAACTGGAAAACGTAGACGTTTTAAAAAAATGTTTTTGAGGCTGGAACTCTAGATAGAATAGGCTTACTTAAGTAATTTTCCTTTTTTTGCTTAGAAATTCTGAAAACATGTCTGTTTCAGATAGGTATAAGCTACATTTTGGGGCCTGTTTAGACTCCAATTAGGCAATGGGCCATCCCATAAATTGATAGCAGAATTTATCCTATATCCAGTTAATTAATATTGGAACTAGAATGAGGATAGTATGTCATCCATTGTAGAGAGGAGGTCTGTGTCCCAGCAGTGGGAACATTATAGGCTGATTATGTTTAGGTAGGATGAGGAGGATCATTGTTTCTTATTTATTTTATTTTATCCTTTTCTCAGTTTTAGTCATAGTCTGGCAGTTTGAGTCATTTATGCGGCTTGCCCAAATGTCTTTTCTTTGGTATTGTTCGTCGAATCGTTAGGCTCCTTAAGTTTTGAGTTGAGCTGCACGATTACTGACAAATGCGTGCACTGACTGGACAGGTCCACTCAATCTGTGTGGTTCTTTCCTCCAAAGACCATTTCAGACAGCAATCTACATGGTCTTCACATGAACTGACCAAGATTATGTCTGGACTTTAAAAGAGACTGTGACCTCTGAGTTTGTTTCGGCGTTTCTTTTCAGAGTAGTCAGATAGGAAACGTCGACCTCATCTAGTTTTTAAAAAATATGATTGACGTGTAAAAGTGTTTGTATTGTACAAACCTACTTACAGAAAATAAATCATTTATAATTTCTCATTTGATGTATGTATGAACACTTAGAGAAAGTGTCCGTCCAAGGAAGTTTACTATGTTTTTCCGTTGTGCATCATGGTTGTGATACTTACGGTTTGAAAGGCTTTGGAGACTGTTAAGTTACATTCATTAGTCACTTTTCACCATCATTAGAACGTTTTTCCAATGCAATGACACGTTCTGACACATCATTGGGGTAAGGTGGGAGTGATACGTAGGTTCTAATGACGTTTTTGCGAAGGTCGCCATTTTGAAAAATTTTGCGAGTGGTACGCCAGTTCGAAAACTCATTAAATCGAAAACCGCTATATCGAATGACGTTATCGCGAAGGTCGCCATTTCGAAAAATTTTGCGAGTGGTAGGTACGCCAGTTCGAAAACTCATTAAATCGAAAACCGCTATATGGAATGACGTTATCGCGAAGGTCGCCATTTCGAAAAATTTTGCGAGTGGTAGGTACGCCAGTTCGAAAACTCATTAAATCGAAAACCGCTATATCGAATGACGTTATCGCGAAGGTCGCCATTTCGAAAAATTTTGCGAGTGGTAGGTACGCCAGTTCGAAAACTCATTAAATCGAAAACCGCTATATCGAATGACGATATCGCGAAGGTCGCCATTTCGAAAAATTTTGCGAGTGGTAGGTACGCCAGTTCGAAAACTCATTAAATCGAAAACCGCTATATTGAATGACGTTATCGCGAAGGTCGCCATTTCGAAAAATTTTGCGAGCCGTACGCCATGCGTCAGTTCGGAAGTCATGGTATCGAAGTCCGATGGATGTTAATTTGTATGGGAATCACTCACGACCCCAATGAGACGAGACACAGAGAGCATGGTCTTTTGATTTGGTTTGGGAAAAAAAAAAAGAAAGATAAATTAACTTTTAGAGGCATGAGAAACAGGGTGTAAAATTCACTCATCCGCCATAGAAAAGGGAGGATCCTCCGACCAGACGGGTGTCGTGTCTGGTGGGCTACTGCCCGACGGTTGATGTCGGACGTTGTATATATGCTAATCGCGTGGTAAACTCTAATTGCGAGATGCAGGTTTGCGTCACGTCATGCCGTTGATGCGTAGTTCATATCTAGCGATGTAGATGCCGCCACAAACTCAACATCGGACTTCGATACCATGACTTCCGAACTGGCGTACTGCTCGCACAATTTTTCGAAATGGCGACCTTCGCAATAACGTCATTCGAACCTACATAATATAGTGATATTATCACTCCCGGGTAAGGTAGACCTGTAAGGAATAACGGAGGTATTCGACAAGATTTACCACTTTTAGGGTTCCGTACCAAAATGGTAAAAAAGGAAACCTTATGGTGTCACTCAGTCTGTCTGTCTGTCTGTCTGTCACAGCTGGATATCTCAAGAACTACTATTGCTATCAACTTAAAATTTAGAATAGTTTTACATGTCGTTTACCCAACTATTTTGCAAATAAGAAAGAAATTACAATATTTATATTTTTTTTGCAACAGGGACTGAAAGGGAGTCTTCAAAAATAAAAGTGGGGCTACTAGGACATGTGGGGTATCATATGAAAGAGCGTTGTTTGCACATTCTCAAACATTTTTTTTATTTTTTTTAGGCTGCATAGTTTTCGACTTCTGATGAAAAATTTAAAAAAAGATACCGTTCCCCCCCCCCCCCCTTATCTCCGAAGTTTGCAAAGAGAAAAATCTCAAATTATTCTATGTGATAGAAGTTTATGTAAAGATTACAGGAAAAATAAAACGATGTGTCTAAATAGCACACTTTTTCAGAAATCGGGACGGAACCCTCGGTGCGCGAGTCCGCTCTTGACAGGTTTTTTTTTTTTTTGATAATGCCAACAACAACTTTACATTTTAACACCAGCTACATCCGTTAGCTTTTAATACCATGTTTATCAACGTAGGTAAGCTCCGCATCACGAGACCCCAAATAAATCCATGGTCACAAATCACCGCTAGGGCTCCACATGACGTCACTCGAGCGAAGAGCCCTCCACTCGGCGCCAAGGGCCACCTATCATGCTGTCACTGGCTATCGGGATGATCTGCCTATACTTACGGGGATGTACTGTAATGTGTATGAACTTTATAGGAGCTTGGAAGTTGCCTCAATATTCTAGATATCTTCTTTGAAATGATGTTGGAACACAAATGAAGGCTTTCGGAAGCCCCGTGTTGAGTCGTGAAAGAGGTAGGCTTAAGAAATCGTGACGATTTCTTCAAAACTTTCGAAAAGGCAGCACATAGAGAAGAGGGGAAGGTTATATGGAGAAGAGTTTAGCGAGCAGCGCGAGCAACGAATTAAGAATGAGCGCGAGGCAATAAAGATAAAATAAACAAATCAATCTGCCTAGCCTTTTCCCAACTATGTTGGGGTCGGCTTCCAGTCTAACCGGATGCAGCTGAATACCAGTATTTTACATGGAGCGACTGCTTATCTGACCTCCACAACCCAGTTACTGAGTAATACGATACCCCTTGGTAACACTGGTTGTCAGACTTTCGGGCTTCTGATGACCCGTAACGACTGTCAAAGATCCACGAATAACAGCCGGGACCAACGGCTTAACGTGCTTTCCGAGGCACGGAGGAATCTCGGTATGTAAAGATGGTCACCCATCCACTGACAAACCCCGGCAAGCGTAGCTTAACCTGACGGATCAACCCGTGCGGCTGTTACTACTTAGCCACGAGCTCCTCATAATATCATAATATATAAAACTAGCTTTTGCCCGCGGCTTCGCCCGCGTGGATGTCGGGAAATATCCCACGGGAACATGCTACCGGGAAATCCTTCCTTATTCCTTCTTCATTATAAAGGGAACCTCTACATTATAAAGGAACCTCTGCGCAAAATTTCAGCTTTCTAGGTCCAAGGGTTTGGGCTGGGCGTTGATGAGTCAGTCAGTCAGTCAGTCAGTCAGGACTTCTCTTTTTATTTATATAGATAAACAAATGCTTACATGGACACATAATCTAAAATATTCACATATTAAGTTACTAAGAAATTCTCTATTTTAACATAATTATTTTTTTTCCAAATCGTTTAGACGTGATCTTCAATTTTAAATTATTAAAAGTTGATTATCAATCAATCAATCAATCAAATCAATCAAATAATTTATTTGCAACGAATGTAGGTTACATTAAAATACAGGTGGAGTAGATAAGAGTGAGCCATGTACATTCTGCCTGGAAATAGGCACGCAAAATTTATAAAAATTAGCTATTTAAAAAAAAAAAAAAAAATTACAAATTAAAATGTCACAGTTACAATTATTACAATGTACATACATTAAATTAATATTAAAAAATGTCAAATCAAAATGTCACTTAGAATAAAATAAAAAATAATAAAAAATGTAGTTATACTAGGTCCATAATTATGTTCAAAATAATATTTTATATTTATTATACACATTGCTGATTAAAAAGTTTTGTCCATTAAAAAATCATTAATCGAGTAATAACATTTTTCTATTAGGAAGGCCACTAATTTATTTTTAAAGTTTTTAATTGTATCATTTTTCATTACATCTGGCAGTTTATTGTATATGGTAGGACCCATACAAATAACGCTTTTCCTCATTAACGCTGTGTTACCGGACTCGATTTGCAATAAATTTTTGTATTGATTTCTGACAGGTCGTTTTCTAGTTTCTGACATCGTAGGAAATAGGTTTTTATTGGTCTTTACAAACATGGCCATTTCCAGAATATACAATGACGGAAATGTGAGCACTTTTAGGGACTTAAACTTTGGTTCGCAACTGTCTGTGGTTTTCAAACCACACATCGCTCTAATGCAACGTTTTTGCGCCTTGAATATGTATTCCCTTGAGCTGCAATTTCCCCAGAAAATTATACCAAATCTTAGAACTGATGCAACCAGACCATGATAAGCTACTAAAATAGTTTGAATGTCAACTTTTTTGGCCAACTTTGAAAGGACATATGCCGCTGTATTCATCCTTTTACAAATTTCTTCTGCTTGTGGTTGCCAATTTAGTTGTCTGTCAATGTAAATCCCCAAAAATTTAGCTACTTTAACTTGGTTGATTTGTTGTTTATTGTAGTCTACAGATACTTCTTTTAAAATCGTGCGTTGATGGAAGTGCATTATGTTAGTTTTTTGTAAGTTTATCACTAAATTGTTTTTTTCAAGCCAATGTACGATATCTTCCAGGATCTTATTTATATCCTGTTCATAGCTATCGGGATGTTTACATTTTACTAATGCGGTGCTGTCATCGGCAAATAATACCATTGGATTATCAACATGACGTGGCAAATCGTTGATATAAATTAAAAAAAGGGGTGGCCCAAGTACGCTGCCTTGTGGTACACCATATTTTATTATTCGTCCTTCGGATCGGTATTTCCTTTCACTCTTCATCTTAGGGCAAATTCTAGTTATCTCCGTGTACTGTTTACGATCGCTAAGGTATGACTTTATAAGTTTGAGTACATTTCCCCTTATTCCATAAACGCTCAACTTGTTTAGTAGTATGTCGTGATTGACGCAATCAAATGCTTTCGTCATATCAGTGAAGATTGCACAAATAGGTACTTTACTATCTACGTTTCTTATGATAGTATTGAGTAACTCGAAAATAGCTGTATTAATGCTTTTGTTTTTCCTAAAACCTTTTTGTTCATTACATAAAATTTCGTATTTAGATAAGAAATTGTAAAGTAATTCATAAATTAACTTCTCTACTACTTTGGATAATACCGGAATTAAGGCTACTGGTCTGTAACTAGCTATTTCTTCTTTTTTATTCTTTTTCTTGTAAAGTGGTTTAACTATAACAGTTTTTAAGCTATCAGGGAACACACCAGAGTTAATGATGAGATTAACAATATGGCTAAGAGGTACAGCTATATTGTCCGCCACAAATTTAACAACTTTCGTTGCTATATCGTCGTACCCAACGCTATCGTCGCCTTAAATGGTAGAAAAAAAAGACAATGCCTTAGATATCGGTTTAACAATAACTGCTCAAAGAAGGCTAAACCATAGATTAAATATGGCCATAACCAATAATTATACTGTGGTTAAACGCTAAGCCATGAAAAATTTAAAAAATACCAGTAACTGAGCCTTGTTGGCGATAATAATATACGCAGTAGTCTGGCCCTATACTTCACTCCTAGAGGTAGGAGGGAGAGAGGCGGGGCGGAACGGCCTCTTCATCATTTATTACTGACACCGATTGACAATGGTGACCGGACTTCAGTATACTTTAAAGCTAAGTAATATTTAAGTTGAAAAAAAAACTATAGATAGAGGCGAGAAAACACGAATTTTCTCGGATTTTTAACCGACTTCCAAAAGGAGGAGGTTCTCAATTCGTCGGCACCTTTTTTTTTTTTATTTTTTTTTTTTTTTATGTATGTTCCCCGATTACTCGAAAATGGCTAGACCGATTTGGATTTTTCTTTTTTTGTTCGAAAGGGTATACGTCCCAAGTGGTCCCATGATCATCAAGTCAGGATCTGATGATGGGATCCCATGGAAATCGAGGGAAACCCTCAAATTTTATGGGCACACCTATATCGATTTCGGTATTTTTTATAGTAACTCGTGCATTTGATCTCGATAAGTACCATTTGGTGAGCTGGAACTGATGATGAAGACCACAGAGGGCCATCGGAAATACTCAATTATATCTACCTATACTAAGTATATAACAGGTTGCGATTCGATTACTTTAATATGGTTTATGCTCGTCAAAATAATGGTAATGGTGACTTCACCATGAGCTCCATTTCTCCCGGTTCTTACTAGGAGAACTCCTCAACAATTAACGGCCCTGCATCGGGAAAAGCAACATTTTGTAAAACGTGATGAGCAGTTGACATTGGGTTATTGTAACTTAGATAAATTACAAACTGAACCACTAAAAAGTGAAAAATAAAAACTTTTTTACAAAAACAAAAACCGACTTCCAAAAAAAAACACTACAAAGTGAAAAATAACTTTAATTTCGGAAGTCGGTGGCAAAAAACTAAAATACAGATCCAAAGACACCGACTTCCGAAATTAAAGTTATTTTTCACTTTGTAGTGTTTTTTTTTGGAAGTCGGTTTTTGTTTTTGTAAAAAAGTTTTTATATTTATCTGTGAACATCTAGTTCTCAAAAACCAGTCAAGTGCGATTCGGACTCGCACACGAAGAGTTTTGTACCACCGAACACTTTTATTTTTTTTAAATACTTCAGTTTAAAAAAACACGTTTCTTTTATGGGGACCCCCTCTATTTTTGAACTTTGTTTAATTTTTATTGTTTGTTGTTATCTGACTGCTATCTGACCTCCACAACCCAGATACTGGGTAGGTAATACGATAGGTACCCCTTTTTAAGACTGGTTGTCAGACTTTCGGGATACTGATCATACTGACGACCCGTAACTATCAAAGATCAAATGAATGACAGCCGGGACCAACGGCTTAACGTGCTTTCCGAGACACGGAGGAGTCTCGGTATGTAAAGATGGTCACCCATTTACGGACCAAAACCGGCAAGCGTAGCTTAACCTGATGGATCGACCCGTGCGGCGGTTATTACTTAGCCATGAGCTCCTCATGTTGTCCTATGACATAAAATTTCTCTAGACGACAAACTTATCCTTTACTAAGATACATAAAAGCCAGTCCATCCCTGCCCCATAGTTCTAGGACAATCAGTTGGAGGTAACCGATGACCAGGAGTGGGCGGCTCGGTAAACACCATGAATGAATGATGTGGGAACCGACAGGTGCGCGGGCGACTGTCGTGGGGAATCCGTGCCGTTTATACTGAATATAGTAACTTATAGTAGATCGGTTTTGTAGGAGTGGGTTGACCTATTCTTATGAGAGACATTGTTCTTTGATTCTTTTGAAATGAATTAGTTAATGTTCTCGATAAGATAGTAGCCACGGTGAGTTGCACAAAACAACATTAAACATTAAACTATTAATGACACAGACAGACAGACTGATTATCTACTCGTTGTCTGCAAATAGAACCACGAATACTATTATTACTATACTATTTACACTACTACTACTTTTTTACTTTTTTTAGGGTTCCGTACCAAAATGGTAAAAAAGGAACCCTTATGGTGTGACTCAGTCTGTCTGTCTGTCTGTCTGTCTGTCACAGCTGGATATCTCAAGAACTACTAATGCTATCAACTTGAAATTTGGAACAGTTTTAGATAATATTTACCCAACTATTTTGCAAATAAGAAAGAAATAAAAATATATGTATTTTTTTGCAACATGGGCTGAAAGGGGGTCTTAAAAATTCAAAGTGGGGCTACTAGGTCATGTGGGGTATCAAATTTTAATGGAAGAGCGCTGTTTGCACATTCTCAAACATATTTTTTTTTTAGGCTGCACAGTGTTCGACTTTTGATGAAAAATGTAAAAAAAAATACCGTTCCCCCCACTTATCTCCGAAGTTTGCAAAGATAAAAACCTGAAATTATTCTATGTGATAGAAGTTTATGTAAAGATTACAGGAAAAATAAAACGATGTCTCTAAATTGCACAGTTTTTCAGAAATCGGAACGGAACCCTCTTGACCGGTTTTTTGTATAAATATAAGTATGTATGCACTTTCTAACCTGAACCACAGATTAATACAGATGAGACACTCCGCAGTTTAGGTATGGAACTACAAGTACGCGGCGGGTGCATCTCACTGGGTCAATTCAGTGTGGGCTACCGGGCACCGGCCGGCTCGTACTTTAGTTCGATACTCACTCACGCGCCGCGTCGTAAAAGAAGACAACCCTAACGTGTCAGAAGGAGGCAACTTGTAGGTGAATATAACTGTAGGTAATAAGCGTTGTCCGATCTGAATTGCACTTTATTGTGTCGTAGCAAGAGTCGCTTTTTGTTTAAATGATTTTGCGGAGTGTCCCATCTATAATAATCTGTGCCTGAACATAGGTTCAATCTAGTTCAGGCAAATAAGCACCTGTGTTCTATTTTAATTGTTAAGGTAGGTATTTATTATAATGTGCCCGTTATATAAATAAACGATTTTATTAACTATTTATTTTATTTATTATTTAATGGAGTTGAATGGGGCTGTCACTTTCTTTTTGATACATAATATAATGGAGACATTATTATTATGTATGATGTTATTTATTTATGTATGATGTTGTCTGTGTTTTCTGTGTGTGTTTGTTTATTTAATTTATAAGTGTATATGGGTTTTTATCGGGAATGAAGATTTCATTTCATTTCATTAAATTCATATCATCCCTTGATGGCATGAATTTATTGTCTCTATTAATCAAAAGTTAATTTCTGCAAATGGCTGATAGACTTTGAGTTAGTACAAGCTTACTTAGGTAATATGTAGGGGAAGTACGTACAAAATGACATACTGTTTTGTTTTTTATTAATATATCTTTAATTAACAGCATTTCAATCAGTCTTACTAATTAATAAGCCTCTTTGGTTCATTACCTCTATGCTTCTAAGGAATCACAATGAAATAGGAACTATTTAAAAAAATATAAAGCTTTAAATCAATGCAGTCGAAAAACCATTTTGTCCATACGGTATGGACAAAATGACATACTGTTTTGTTTTTTATTCATTTAGCTTTAATTAACAGCATTTCAATCAGTCTTACTAATTAATCACAACCATTAACCATAACCAACCAAAAAACCAATTAACCAAACCAACCAACTGGTTTTAATTAATCATTTTGTCCATATGGTATAGCGCAGCGAATACGGCTTATCTTGTTGCACCGCAACGAATGAGCCAATTTTTTTTTTTTTAAACTGCTTCTGTTTAATGCTATATCTGTCCTGGGACATTCAGCAATAGGTAGATAAAGTTTCTGAACTTGCTCGGTATGAAGCCACTGCTCCATCCGATCGATACTACAGCTCATTCTTGCTGGTTGTGAGTACTTGTGAGTAAGTCCTGAGGTGCCCTTCTTTTCAGTCTAGTGAAGGTGACTGGGTTTGACATCAGCTTCATTGCCAATTGATTTGGGTGAACTTTTGATCTGGTGGAGTATGTGGTAATATTTGCTTTTATTTCCTCTTTGACAGTTTCAATCTTTAAATCCTTGTGAATTCTGTCATTTGTGACGTACCAGGGAGCATTTACTAACTGGCGTAGTGTTTTAGATTGAAACCTTTGAAGGATTTCGATGTTGGACTTCGCTGCAGTTCCCCAAAGCTGGATACCATAGCACCAGATAGGCTTGAGAATGCATTTGTATAAAAGTAGTTTGCTTTCCAGACACATTTGGGATGGAATGAGCCAATGACGTTTCTAACTTCACAGGCTTTTAACATGGCGGACTTCACTTGGTAGAATGTCAGATGGCGCGCAATAGCCCGCCAATTTCGAAAAACACCCGGTGTGTCGTTTTGTCCGTACATGTCATTTTGTCCGTACTTCCCCCAGTAGGCCGAACTATACGCCAATGACCTTGAGTGGTTAGCTTGCGCATTCTGGCCTGAGCTCACGCAACGCGTCGTACGTCCAGCCAGTAATAGGACTCGCCCATCAAGGAGCGCTGTCCCAAATTAGACGCATTTTTAATTTACTATAATAAAAAATATACATGTTTTTAAAAAGTAACAAAACCAAATCATTTTCGTTTGTATTGCAAAGTAGTACCTAGATATTTTTTTTATATTCTTTTGATAAAAAATGAAGGAGTAAAATGGTTTCATCTTAACGATTTGGAGGTGATTTGGGGTTTTTTTTTCTTATTATGTGATACCGATAGAAAAATTATGGCTAAACCAAATTACGATTCATATCATGTAGATTACTAACAAATTTTTTCAGATGTAATTTCTCTGTAGGTTCCGGCGAAAAACTGTTTCATCTGCACGCTGTTTTTAAGCTTTTTTCGAAAGAGTAGCCTTTAACATGAATGTTCAAAACAGTAATGTTCTTTGCGGCAGTTGACGTCTTTCGGCTGAAATGATGATGATGAACATGATGTTGGGCCTCAGTAATAACAGCCGCACGGTTTGATCGATCAGGTTAAGCTACGCTTGCCGCGGTTGGTCCGTGGATGGATGACCATCTTTACATACTGAGACTCCCCGTGGCTCCGAAAACACGTCAAGCCGTTGGTCCCGGCTGTCATTTGTGGATCTTTGACAGTCTTTACAGGTCTTCAGAAGCCCGAAAGTCTGACAACCGGTTGTGGATGTCAGATAGGCAGTAGCTCCATGTAAAATACTGGTATTCAGCTGCATCTGGTTTGACTGGAAGCCGACCACAACATAGTAAGGAAAAGGCTAGACAGATGATGATAATGTCTACCGACAGAAAATGAAGCTGGACCCAGAAAGGGCAGTTGGTTTTTATCTCATTTGCAAGTAATTTTACCTGCATCTAAACGTTCAAAACACACCAGTATTGCTAACCTGCAGAAATTAGTTCTAGGTATAAACATTTCCCCTTCATAAGAAGCTCTATTTCTGCAAAGCCTTTTTAGGGTTCTGTACCAAAATGGTAAAAAGGAAACCTTATGGTGCGACTCAGTCTGTCTGTCTGTCTGTCTGTCACAGCTGGATATCTTAAGAACTACTAATGCTATCAAAAAAAAATTTGGAACAGTTTTGATGACGTTTACCCAACTATTTTGCAGTTAAGAAAAAAAATTTTTTTTTGCAACATGGACTGAAAAGGGGTCTTAATAATTCAAAGTGGGGCTACTAGAGTATGTGGGGTATCATATGAAAAAGCGCTGTTTGCACATTCTCAAACATTTTTTTTATTTTTTTTAGGGCACATTGTTTTCGATTTTCGATGAAAAATGTAAAAAAAAATACCGTTCCCCTTATCTCCGAAGTTTGCATAAAGAAATTTCTGAAGCTATTCTATGTGATAGAAGTTTACATTTAAAGATTACAGGAAAAATAAAACGATGTCTCTAAATAGCACACTTTTTCAGAAATCAGAACGGAACCCTCGGTGCCCGAGTCCGACTCGCTCTTGAGTGGTTTTCTTCTTCATAATTTATGTAAGAACAAGGTAAACAGTAAACAATTCATTGAAAAATATTACTTGGAAATCACAAACGGTGGTGCAAATTTAATGTTCGAATTTAAACGTTAGGAGTCGGCAAATACAATGCTTTTACAGCCGTTACTGACAACGATGTAGAGAGAGACTAGAAGTGGCTACAAATAAGTAATACACGTTTGGCGTATTTCAAACCTAAAAATAATTATATATTTTAAATAAACGGCTATAATGAGTCCACAACTCATTATAGCCGTTTATTTTAAATATATAATTATATAAAAAGAGACGTTCTTCTCTAGAAAATAGAATGCTTAGGTACCCAATATTACTTTACAAGGAGAGAATAGATGGTTGTTGGTTATGCTTTAGTGAACGTGCCAGAATTCGACTCACTATTATCATCATCATATTGATATTGAATTCCTGTAAAATTAGTTCATTGATTGCTTCTGTGCAGATCTTAGAGGTGCAGATACTCCAAACGTTGCAGGTAGGTACTGTTTAGTTTTGGTTTTTATTTCTTCCCACCTTTGTCATAAATGTCGCCACGAAATAATAGTACAAAAATAATGTTTTAATGTTCACAGTCACAAGAATACACTCACACACAGTTTAAATACCTATTCAACACTAATTGTATTTAAAAAATACTTTATCTTGATGAACTACTAACTTTTCTGTAAACAATTATTTTAAATCACGTAAATTTGATCGCACCGATTTGCAAAAAAAATACATAGATTCGTCGTCTATGAGCCCCACCGGGCGACTGATCTTTGAGTAAATGAGAGTGATGACATTACTTTTGGTAGGCAAAAAAAGGGTTGGTGATAATGTGTGTGCGCTCGGAATAAAACAACGTATGTGCCAAATCGAATTGCAGTCTTTTATAAATAAAAAGTATTATTAAAACTAAAACTGTTTTAGTAAAAAACTTGATACGATTACTCTCAACATTTTAATGTAAACTCAATTGAATAAATCATAACCGTTACGCTATGGTTCTCAAAAAATCATAAAAGTAGATAGAACTTTGCATTTTTTTTTTGTATCGAGAAAGTTTCATTGTATCGTGAAAAAACATACACCAAAATGTTGAATAGGTTCCATTCCATAAACCTAATAAAGTAAACGACAAAGAAAAAACACATTTTTCTCAATACATCACCTTAAAGATGGCTTTTAAGTTAAGAAAAATAATCGTCACTGGCAAAAACTCTGTTGAGCGCAACTGTCAGAGGTATATACCCAATCGAATCAAATCAAATCAAATCAAAAGTCCTTTATTCAAATTAGGCTGAGAATCAGCACTTTTTGAACGTCAAAATTACAGTAAGACAGTCCCCACAAAACGCCCGCCCTTCACCACTTCCTAGTGCTTTAGCTGGGAAGAAGAAGTAGCGGAACAAACTCCCCAGCAGACTTTATCCCTCCCATATCATCATATCATTCATTCATCAATCATTTTCTACCTTCTATCTATCTGCCTAGCCTTTTCCCAACTATGTTGGGGTCGGCTTCCAGTCTAACCGGATGCAGCTCAATACCAGTATTTTACATGGAGCGACTGCCTATCTGACCTCCACAACCCAGTTACTGGGTAATACGATACCCCTTGGTAAGACTGGTTGTCAGACTTTCGGGCTTCTGACGACCCGTAACGACTGTCAAAGATCCACGAATAACAGCCGGGACCAACGGCTTAACGTGCTTTCCGAGGCACGGAGGGATCTCGGTATGTAAAGATGGTCACCCATCCACTGACCAACCCCGGCAAGCGTAGCTTAACCTGACGGATCGACCCGTGCGGCTGTTATTACTTAGCCACGAGCTCCTCTCATTTTCTATCTTCACTACGTTTAATTTAGAAAAAAAAAAATGTAGTTGTTGCTTACAATATTCTATTGTTTTGTATACAAATGTAACAAAAAGTATCTAATAAGCAACAAATTGTGATAATTATTCTCTATCTCCAAGAAACGCATCGTGACACCGAGCACTTAAGGGGGATGCGCTGTGGTAGCCAGCGAAATTCTTTTTTTTGGGTTTATTGCAATTTGCAGGTCCGTGTCAGGTTGTATCTTGATCAAAATATGATACGCGACAGTAACAATTATGTATTTACATACTTTTGATCATAAAAATCATCAATACATACTAGATAATTAGATTTGCCGTAGTTTGGACTGATTTCGGAAATCACACCAAAACCACGGCAGATCTAACTTAGAGAGATGTATGTATTGATGATTTTTATGGTTAAAATTATATAAATACATATGTTTTACTGTCGCGTATCATATTTTGATCAAGATAGTGGCGTAACTATACCGTTCGAGGCCCGTGGCAAATTCATCGGTTTTTTACTAAATGTGTAAAAAATAAATATTGGGAGTTGAGATTCTCCTCTGACCGGGGGCCCCTTCCAGCTGGGGGCCCGTGGCATTTTGCCGACTTGCCACCCTGTAGTTACGCCACTGTTCAAGATACAACCTGACATGGACCTGCAAATTGCATAAAACGCAAGAAAATTTGAATTTCGCGGACCACCACAGCGCAATCACCTTAAGGCGCCCCATTCCTGGAATGACGTTAATATTGGAGATACCTCACGCCGAAATGGCAGCGCTATTTCCGTTAATCCCTTTTACACTGTTATGTTTGCTATTTGGCGTGATGAATCCATAATGAAGTTACATTTTAAGTAATAAATAAATATAAATATATCAACACATTTATTTTCAGGTAAATTACACCCATTGCCAGACATGTAAAATAAATCAAAATAAATAAATAAATCGTCCAATAAAATTAAATCAAAATAAATCAATTCAATAAATAAATAAATAAATATAAATATATAAATTCACTTATTTTCAGGTAAATTACACCCATTGCCAGATATGTAAAATAAATCAAAATAAATAAATAAATCGTCCAATAAAATTAAATGAAAATAAATCAATTCAATAAATCGATAAATATAAATATATAAATTCACTTATTTTCAGGTAAATTACACCCATTGCCAGACATGTAAAATAAATCAAAATAATAAAACAAATAAAATTAAATCAAAATAAATCAATTGTCCAATAAAATTACAATTAATACCTTCTCTCCGACACTGCTACAGCAACACGTCTGCTGGAACAAGCTCATCATATGCTCTATCTAGTTACCTTACATCCTTGCATCCATCAGAGTATTCGGTTCGTGCCGCGAGCTGCCGTGGCTAGATTATGATCGCAGCGCAGGTGCCCACTCTCCCACGGTACATGAACTACTCTCATTTGTTGCCGCGCCCTGTTCCGTGATTATTGTTTGAAAATATTACAGATATTACATTTATATTCGTTTTTTTTGAAGTGTGTGTGCTTTAAATCTATGTGATTGATTAGTAAAAACTATGCTTGTTACCTAATAATAATTTTACGAATAGATTTCCCGACCGAGTGCGCTGTATACAGCATTATTGGTAAAATACCAGCAACCTCTTAAGAGGAAACGTGGGTGCTCTTTTCTCCATACAAAAAGATACAAACGCTCTCGCCTGTTTTCTTTCTGGTTAATGACCATAAAGCAATGATTTTTTACAGAAATATAAATATCAGCTACTTGTATGCCCTGTGTTTTCTTTTTTGATGATATATTATTTTTATAGTAACCCTCAAAAAATGCTCAAAATTGCCTATTCAGACCGCTGTCAACAGACGCCTAGTGTACCAATTTGACAACTATTAACGAAAAAAGAAAAACACATTTTGATGAGTTTGATGTAGATAAATGTACTGAACAGCTTTTTTTTCGCGATTTCAGGTTTGGTCCAATAGTAAAAGTTGTTCATAATGTTGAGTTTAATGACCCCTTAAGAGGTTACTGTTGTTTTACCAATAACCCTGTATATTTTGTATTTTATCTAATAAGCTGATTTAAATCCGGAAATATTAATAAGCTATTCAGTAAAATTCTATTAACCCAGAAACGTTAGTAGTTACTGTTTACACTAAACCCGAAAAGAGGTCATTGTACTCATTATTTTGAAAAATCAGCTGTTCAGTACATTTTGACGAGTTTCATGTAGATAAAATGTACCTACTAAACAGCTGATTTTTTTTCGCGATTTCAAGGCTGGTCCCATAAAAAATTGTTCAAAATTATGAGTACAATGACCCCTTTTCTGGTTTGGGGTAAACAAAAACGAATGTTGTATAAGCACGTGATAAAAAAGTTAAAAATATATAAATAAATAATAAAATAAAAATAATCAAAATGTTTATTGCATTTAAACAAATTCTTAGCTCACATGAGTTAGGAGATCACCTTTTAAGCAAGGAATAAAATACAGGGTGTAAGGGACAGCCCTCCGCAAACTAACAGGGTGCATTCAGCTCCTCATTTTGAACCATATTCCACTGGAAATTTTCTCAGGAAAATTTTCATTTTTTAAATTTTTTTTTCAGTTACATTTTCAGTATTTCAATGTAAAATTGCATTGTGTGTTCGCAGCACTCCATTTATGTAAAAAAAACTGCAAAAAAAAACAAAAAAAAAAAAACCAGCAATGGATGTTGAAATACTCTAACCAACGACGCGTGAAATCAGCTGTTCACTTTCTGTCTAGCTACAGAGTTCATCGAACTCACCGCATACCTATTACCTACCCCTCCCAACCAGTAATAGACGCTCCGATTTCTGCACAAAAACACAAACAAATCAGGTTTATTAGATTCCCTTAACGTTCCTGAAAAAATTTCATGTACCGGTCATCTTAGTATGACATACTGAATTCACCCTATCAGTTTGCGGAGGGCTGTCCCTTACACCCTGTATAAAAACTAATAATTACAATAAGCTAGTATTGAAATAAAAGTACTCTCTCCCTGTCCTCACAAGTACGCTCGCCAGCCAGTACTGCCCCTTCTAGCCGCCACATATCATCGTGCACTGGATCCGCTCCGTGCTTCGCGCCATCGCCGCTAGATTACGTTCGGGAACAGTTGTGCGCTCCCACATCACGTGCTGATAGAATAATGCGTTTTTGTTGTACATAGGACCTATATTTACTGTTAATAGGTAGAACAGCTTTGATATAGGAGTTGTTTGTAGGTTATGTTCTTTGTTGTATTGTACAGGCTCAATGTGTCAGGCACTAGTTGTCGGGCATTTTAGCTGAACTGGGCCTTTTTGGCGCTGCCGTGGGCCGTGGGGCTCAGATTCCTGCATCGCTCAGTTATTGTTTTAGCACATGTTGATTCTTTTGTTTGTATTATTTACATCTTTTTTAGAGATGCGCCGAGTAACACTTTTGCCGAGTAACGAATACAGAGTTTTACTCGGCTCAATTTTTTTTCAACAGAGTACTCGGCCGAGTAACTCGGTTCAATCAAATTCCCATTTCGTGCGCGTAAACAAGTACAAACAGGTTCGCGCCGCTCGAGATGCCGGCTCACGCTGATACACTCCTCACCCCGCCCGCGCCTTGCAACTACCAGTCGCTTGATAATTTGCAAACGTTGCGCGTCATAGTGGATAAATTATTGAAAAAGTTTGTTAATTAATGATTGGCTATGTGTAGATTGTGTAGTATCTGAATTGAATCTAAATTAGTAATATATACTCCTACTTTTTGATTAACACTGTTGTTTTAATTATATCTACCTAAATAAATATATTGCTTTTCTTACACAAAGTAAACTCGGCATTCAAACCGAGTTATTCGGCCGAGTACGAGTATCAAAAAACCCGCCGAGTACGCCGAGTACCGAGTATCAACCGAGTACTCGGCCCATCTCTAATCTTTTTATTATAATTGTTATATTATTTTGTGTGCCCTCTTAGTCTGTGCTAAATAAATGTATTTTCTTTCTTTTCATTACCTTAATATCAAATAGAGCATCCTAGCACAAGTAAACTATTTGCTTAAAAGGATTATCCCCATTGTAACTAGAATAAAGTTATATAGGTTGATGCAATAAACCTTTTTTATTTTTTTTTATTGAATAAAATTATAGAAGTCGATTTGTAGATTTTTGACAGTTGTCACGTCTAGCCAGTAGCCGAAAGGTACAACCAGTCTTGACGCGAGGTATCGTATTACCCAGTAACTGGGTTGTGGAGGTAGGATAGGAATACTGGTAGGTACCTATTTAGCTGTATCCTGTTAGACTGGAATCCGACCCTAACATAGTTGGGAAAAGTCTAGGCGGCTGTTAAATGATGATAGAAATTGAAAACTCAAAAGGTAGAGCCCACATACCTACTTATTCCAGGGAACGTCACACGAATGGTGACTAATAATAATTGGGAAATTATTAATCGCACACCAGAAAAAAAATACTTTACATCTAATAATCTACATGTAGGGACACCAAATCAATGTTCCTGCCTACCGGCACCCTAATTGCGTAACACATTATCGATCGGAGTTGGTTTCATTTTGAAACAAACTGCTAATCCATTGCTTCATATGTTCGAAAAATTTGTCTGCTCAACAACGTAAATAACGCAATGAATGTGGTTGAACTGTCAAAATGAAACCAACTGCGATTGATAATGTGTTACGCAATTAGGGTGCTGTACTTATTAATACTAGTAAAGTTATCAGGGCACCAATTTCGTTGACGTTTCGTAGGTAATCATGTAATTTATTATTATGATAAAAATATGAAAAGGAAAAACTTTTACGAATTTCAGTAACTCTGTCAAAGTATCGATAGAACAGAGGGAGAGAACAGAGGGAGGGTGGCGCGTGAGTGGAGAACCGAGCTTTCGTTGCCTACGCTTCGGCTGCTTACGTAAAAGCAGCACCAAAGACAACGTGACTAATGTCGCCTCAACGGAGTCCATCTTGCAACTGTAGCGATCGCAGGTATTTTTGTGCCGTTACTGAATCGCGTTTGCATCGCGACAGAAGCGCGCCAGTATCGCGTTTGCATCGCGACTGAATCTGGGAGCACAGCTTACAGTTAGTTAAACGACTACTTGTTAAACTGAACACAGCTTACAGTTAGTTAAACGACTACTTGTTAAACTGAGCACAGCTTACAGTTAGATAAACGACTAGTTGTTAAACTGAGCACAGCTTACAGTTATAATAAAATAAAAATAAAAACGTTTATTTCAATTACAATAGGCATTTCGATACATATTATTGGAGATCACCTTTTAAACAAGAAATTGCTTGTATTAGGAGACTCCGCGCTTCCACTTGTTATTTTTATGCAATTGAAATTTAAACGACTAGTTGTTAAACTGTTGACTTACATTTCCTCCTCTCTGTACTTGTCGGCTGAGTGTAGTCTTTGTCAGGCACCTCCTCCTTCACTTTTGCTTCCATCTGAAACAATACAGATATCTTAATATAACATTCTTCTGCCTATAGCCCAATTTATTTCGGGTTTTACTACGAATTAAAGAGCACATGCTCTTTTTGCATCTTTTTATACAATGTTGCATTAAAGATAACTTCCTCGTGCCTAGGGACAGTCAGCCCCAGGATCTTGCTGACTTATATTTTAATAATTATTGTGAGTAATCTTTATGACTCGTGCCGACTCGAGACATGATTTATTCATACTTGATTAAATCTAGGAAATGTAGGGTAGTAATTGCCAGTACACTGAAACTTCAGCGTAATCAGCCTATAATGTTCCCACTGTTGGGACACAGGCCTCCTTGCTCTGCTCTCTCGTTTCTGTTACCGCTATAACAACAAATAAGTACTAAAAAATAGAATAAAATAAATATATAAGGGGGCTCCCAGACAACAAACGTGACTTTTTTGTTCGTTTTTGCTCGATATTGATAACGGCAACAGGTAGACGCTTGAAATATTCACAGAATATTTAGTTATAATTATATTCACTTTAAAAATAAATAGTTAAATTAAAATAAAACAAATATTTAAGGGGGCTCCCATACAGCAAACGTTTTTTTTTTGCCGTATTTATGGATAATGGTACGGAACCCTACGTGCGCGATTCCAACTCGCACTTGGTTGGTTTTTTTTAATGCAAATGCAAATATCCATCCATTTTGAATGTTGAATTCTAATTCTAATTTATTTTATGTTTTCATAAGTTTTTTTTTTTAAGTTAATTACGTTGTTGTTTTGTGGTGAATGCTGTGTATACCCAATAATAGGCATACATACCAGTGCTATTCTGTAAACATCTCACCGTGATAACTTAAGTGAAGTGAGCGTGAAGTGAAGTGCAGGGATTGACACTATCACTATTGACAGCTCACTTTAAGATCACTTCATCTAAGTTTTCACGGTGAGATATTTACAGAATAGCACTACAGTACTTTTATTATCATATTAGGTACTCTATTTTATTTTTTTGGTGCACCTAATAAATAAATAACTAAATTACAAATAGACGACCCAATAATCCGCAATAGCAATAAAAATCTTCAATATCTAGGTCTAGACTATCAAACTCCTGCGCGTTGTATCTAATAGTTGGTTATGGTATACTTATAAACCCGGTGTCGTACGCGAGCGCCTGGTTCGTGTCTCACTGACGCAGCCCAGCTGGATTCCGATGCTACACCTGCTAACTGTTGATTAGGGAACGTGCACACTACCCGTGGGTAGTAACTCGTTCTTAGTAAGATTTAGACTAAAATAGCTCAACGGTAAAAGACGCTGACAAACGGGTAAAAGATCATCAGTATACAGGGTGTAAGGGACAGCCCTCCGCAAACTGATAGGATGAATTCAGTATTGCCTGGGCCGCACACATCGCGATGACATTCGGGCGATAAACTTCGTCTTCGGTAACAGCGAAGCTGCGCGGCCACATAGTGCGTGTTGTCAAGTTTATCGCGATTACGAGCGATGTACAAACGAATAAAACTAAATGGACGCCGCGGTTGCTCTGTATTATATGGCAGCAAATAATTATTTTTTACAGTTATGTCATGTAAAAAACAAATTAAAAGCAAGAAAAAGGAGGAAGTGGATGATAACTATTCACAAATCAAGAACTATATTAGCTATATTATGCACTGTAGTTTAACTTAACACGTCCACTACGCACGAAGGGTGGGAGCCGACTGAAGTGTGGCCGCGCAAGCGAAGTTCATCGCGATAAAACGCTTTGATCTGCGAGAGTTTACCGACAGCGGAGCGAAGTTGTTGCGACTACGCACGAAGCTCCGAAGTATACGCGAATACTTGGCTACATACATCGCGATTACGCGAATCTTCGGGTTATCGCGATGTGTGCGGCCTAGGCATAGGTATGTCATACTAAGATCACCGGTACATGAAATTTTTCAGGAACATTAAGGGAATCCAATAAACCTGATTTGTTTGTGTTTTTGTGCACAAATCGGAGCGTCTATTACTGGTTGGGAGGGGTAGGTAATAGGTATGCGGTGAGTTCGATGAACTCTGTAGCTAGACAGAAAGTGAACAGCTGATTTCACGCGTCGTTGGTTAGAGTATTTCAACATCCATTGCTCGTTTTCTTTTTTTGCTGTTTTTTTTTTGCAGTTTTTTTACATAAATGGAGTGCTGCGAACACACAATGCAATTTTACATTGAAATAATGAAAATGTAACTGAAAAAAATTTTGAAAAAATGAAAATTTTCCTGAAAAAATTTCCGGTGGAATATGATTCAAAATGAGGAGCTGAATGCACCCTGTTAGTTTGCGGAGGCTGTCCCTTACACCCTGTATTTGGAAGGCTCTGTGTTCACCGCACCGGGAAAGCTTCGTCAACGAAAAAACATAGGACGCGCGACGGCGTCATAATATAGTTACTGTCGCTACTCCGGCGCCGTCATCTGTTTTCTCGTTGACGCCCCGTGAGATTTTTACAGAATAGACCGTGTGGGGATTGAAACTCAGTAAGTTCCTAAATTGACTTCTGATTTACGTTGAGTGATGCCTAGACTTAAGGTTGATGCGCCAGGGTAGCCCGCGAAATTCAAAATTTCTTACGTTTTTTGCAATTTGTAGGTCAGTGTGAACTTGTATGTTGATTAAAATATGATTCGCGGCCGTAGCTAATATGGCTTTACAGAATTATAATCATTGGAATCAGTAATACAACTCCATAAGTTAGCATTTATCTCAAATTTAGCGATTTCATGAAATCATGAGGTTTGAGATAAATTAATAATTAAATCATCTTTAAAATGGTGAAGGTTTTATAGAAATACGCTTGATAGTTTTTGCGTGATTCTCAGTTTTTTATCCGCGTTAGATATAACTTTACAAATTAATTTCACTACCTAATATAAGGAAAATCTAAAATATTCACAGATTAAGTTATTAACAAGATGCTCTACTCTAACATATATTTTTTTCCAAATCATTAACACTACTCGTTTACCCATGATGAATCATTAAAAGTTGGTTATCGTCGCCTTAACGGATTCGATTGAGAAAAAGTACAATACAGTAAACAAGTGTGATATTTATTGTTAATTCCTTTTCTGCATGAGAAGAAGACCAAGCCCTACTGTGGGATAATCGCAGTTGTCCAGAAAAATAATCATTATTATAACATTTATAGCCCAATGAACCAGTATGCACGGTCCTCAACCCCGCGTCTGTCGGTCTGCACAATGTTCCCGCGTCATTTAGACTCACAACATCCGCCTAAAAAACTTTGTTTAGCACCATCTAGCGGGCTTAGACTGTACTAGTATTGAAAAGATGGATTTTTAGAAGTTACAGCTACATAGATACTCATCATCATCCCCTCCAGCTAATATGAAAATTAATTTCTAAACGTCGCCTACAACAGGGGAAGTGCACTGATGTCTAAAATACAGATATTTTATAACTACATAGTTCAGACACAGATGTTCAATCTGTTCATAGAATTCAATGTAAGTATGTAGGAACATTCATTGAATTCTATGATCAGATATCCCAGTAAGTAAATAGGTACTTAGCTACATATTATTTAAATGGATGTATGTCTGCCTGCCACTTAACTAGCTACATATTATTTAAATGGATGTATAGGTACTTAGCTACATAATTATTATTTAAATGGATGTATAGGTACTTAGCTACATATTATTTAAATGGATGTATGTCTTTTCCCAACTATGTTGGGGTCGGCTTCCCAGTCTAACAGGATCCAGCTGTTTTTATATGGAGCGACTGCCTATCTGACCTCCACAACCCAGTAACGGGGTAATACGATACCCCTTGGTAAGACTGGCTGTCAGACTGTCGGGCTTCTGACGTCCAGTAACGACTGTCAAAGGTCTACGAGTGACAGCCGGGACCAACGGCTTAACGTGCTTTCGGAGTCACGAGGAGTCTCGGCATGTAAAGATGGTCACTCATCCACGGACCAACCCCGGCAAGCGTAGGTAGCTTAACCTGATGGGTCGACCTGTACGGCTGTTATTACTTAGCCACGAGCTCCTCGTAGCGGTTATCACTCTTTAATTATACACTTGCGTGCAAAAAAATTGGCCCACTCCATGCTCTCTATTTGAGAGACGATAGCTCAAAGATATTAATGTATTTATTTTAATTATTTTATACTGTGTGAAGGTAGGTAAGATAAAGTTTATTTACACATACACATATGCTTTGATAAAAGCAATATTCTTGACAAGATCGACTCGATTCTTCTGATGTTCTCATCAATCACTTTTGTTTGAAAAAACTGCGTGACTTTTTTTTGTCAGTGAAGTTGACATAAGCTTAATTTTGTTTATTACTGTTCGTTTATTGATCATTTGACTTGAATTTTTAACCAACTTGAAAAAAAGGAGGTTTTTCATTCGATCTGTATGTTTTTAAATTCGCGTTTTTCTCAAAAAGTAATGAATCAGTTTATATATTTTTACAGTTATGTAATCTACATACAGTCAGGAAGGTTTTAGTACACAATATATTAGGTTATTGTTAATTAAACTTGTTAAATTTTCACGTTTCATATCGAAGAGAATGGGGGGATCGATTTTATTGCACGCAAGTGTAATTTCATAACGAATTAATTAATAGAAGATTTCGGAGACTTGCTTCATGGGTGTAGTAAGTAATAGTAGAAAGATTTTCCATTCAGTAGCAGCCAAAAATCTAGATTTGTAGCCGGACTAACTATGATTTTAAACGGCACACAACTGCGTAATCTATTGTCATCATTAGCTAGCTTGAAATAAGGTTGAAAATTGAAAATAACATTTGTGTTGCCGAGATGTGACTAAGCTGCGAATGTGTATTTATTTTCCGGGTTTTCTTTAGATTACTCAGAATAAATTATATGTAATAATTTTTGCATTAAGTAAGTACTGTTTTTACCTGTTTTGCATTAGGTACAATTTAAGGTTGATGCGCCAGGGTAGCCCGCGAAATTCAAAATTTCTTACGTTTTTTGCAATTTGTAGGTCAGTGTCAGCTTGTATGTTGATTAAAATATGATTCGCGGCCGTAGCTAATATGGCTTTACAGAATTATAATCATTGGAATCCGCAATACAACTCCATAAGTTAGCATTAACCTCAAATGTAGCGATTTCATGAAATTATGAGGTTTAAGGTAATTGCTAACTTATGAAGTTGTATTGCTGATTCTAATGATTATAATTCTGTAAAGCCATATTAGCTACGGCCGCGAATCATACTTTAATCAACATACAAGCTCACACTGACCTACAAATTGCAAAAAACGTAAGAAATTTTGAATTTCGCGGGCTACCCTGGCGCTTTCGCCTTAATAATATTGCACACTGATGACTTCAACTCCTCAAGCTTCCAAGTAAAACAGTGTAAGTGGTACAATTCCAATTATGTGCGAAAGTAAAGATTGTATTGGATTTGGCGACACCTGCGCTGGTAGCGCACCTGTGCTGGGGAGGCAGGGGTGCCGCAATACCCACCCCCCGGGCCTTACTATGAGTTCGAAAGTGGAGGATTTATAACACTGCGTTTGAAGGGAAATGCTGAAGTTTGAGAAAGTTATTTAAAAAATGGAGTTTTCGCTTGTAGTTTGTCGGTTAGATAAATAACAACGTATGATGTATAAGTTACCTACTGAATAAAAACAAAAAACTGTCGATTAATTTGCGATATCGATTATGCTTCACTAATTTTGAACATTATTTATTATAAAGAACAACTTGCAAATAAATTATTTGTAATAAAAAAAAGTAATAGCCTAATCCGTCATGGCTGTATTGGAATGGCATACCCTAAGAATTATTCTTATTTCCAGCTAAATAGGCTAGATCAGACTCCCGCGCACTAGATCATTTAGGTTTAATCAAGGAAATTAATTTTTACTGTCAAAGAATGACAGTTGTGATTTTATTAATACGGACACAAAGTTGGTAGTCAAACTGGCTTAAGGTTACCCTAGTCAGTCATTTTTCCATACTAACGTCGTCGGTCGTATAGAGTTTACTCCACTGTTTGACAGTGTACATTAAAAATTTAAATTAGATCTACTTACTGGTTTCGTCAATGTCTAGCCCTGAACAAACTTAAATAAAAATTGGTTTGAAAGTTATAACGTCGAAACTTAACCATAATTAAAACTCTAATTTTAACGCATCTTTGAGCGTAAATAAATAACTCCCGGAGTTGAAAATGGCAAAATTGTTACTTGATAGGAATTTATTCAAGAATTCAAATAACTTTATTTTGAACTAGCACTTCGCCCACGTGGATGTCGGAAAATATCCCACGGGAATGTATTACCGGGAATTCCTTCCTTATTCCTTGGCTACATTATAAAGGAAACCTCTGTGTAAAATTTCAGATTTTTAGGTCCAAGGGTTTGGGCTGGGCGTTGATGAGTCAGTCAATCAGTCAGTCAGTCAGTCAGTCAGGACTTCTCTTTTCATTTATGTAGATAAATACATCCTGTAGATTTTTCATAATATCTATTACACCCAAAAGTCTGTTCATTAAATTTTACACGCTCGTTTTCGTTATAAATCATGTTCTATTTCACTAAATAAATAAGTGAACAAAAACTAAATAGATAAACTAAATACAATGCATACTAGCCACACCAACGTATTCGAACCGACGACTAGTGCAACCTTAACAATTAATTCCCCTGACTTTACATCGTAGACGAGTATTACCAGATTTGTTACAGTGAAGAAAACTCCCTTTCGTTGTCCGTGTATATCGAAACTCACTCGCCTCTGTTCCTGTCGAGTGTACCAAGGTAGGGGACGTCACTCAGGTGCGTTGCGTTGAAAAATATCATATTCCTCCCCCTCACAACTGTTGAGCGCACCAGCGGCTTACAGACGTGATTTACACAAGTATTTATTAAATTATTGATTGCCGACACTTTACCCAATACAACAATATTTTTTATACGATTCGGTCGCATCTGTTCAGGGCCCCAAGTCTGCTATTTTTTACATTCCAACACGATCCCATTGTCACTGCATTGTCATTTTGCTAAAAGTTCGTAATCTGCTAAATTCATAATTTCATACAATGGAGTGTCAGTGGTTGACCATTGGAAAGTCATAATGACGCCATTATATTAGTAGATTACCAAACTTGTCAAAATCAACAATTATGAAATCAATGATAGACCATTCTGACACTATTGTAATAGCAGACTTGAGGCCCAGGCTGGGAAACGATTCTATAACATAGTTTTTGGCTATTGGTTTGGGTTTGAAACTAGTGTGATCAATAATTAGGTTTCTGAACTAGTCAAAGTCCAATTATTTGTTTGAAATAGTCACATCAAAAGCACTTTTGAATGTCAAAATTTATTAAAAAAAAATCGTTTATCACCCGTGGGGCCATGATCCCTGCCGTAGACCCTGGGACCACGGGGAATTTTTGTACCCGTGGTCCCACCGAGAAAACAATGCTGCCGAATTAAAATGCTAGTTTCGAAAATACGATTAGCCTCGAGCCCCTCCGATTTTTATCAATACCACCGTTTACATTAAGGTAGGGCACAAAAAATAACCGGTCCTCAGCGAGTCGGACTCTACACCGAGGGTTCCGTTCCGATGTCTGAAAAAATGTGCTATTTATAGACATCGTTTTATTTTTCGTGTAATCTTTACATAAACTTCTATCACATAGAATAATTTCAGATTTTTTTCTATGCAACCTTCGGAGATGGGCCGCCCTTATCTCCGAAGTTTGCATAGAGACGGGGACGGTATTTTTTTAAAATTTTTCATTAAAAGTCGAAAACCATGTGGCCTAAAAAGAGAAAAAAAAAAGTTTGAGAATGTGCAAACAGCGCTATGATCCCCACATGCTCTATTAGCCCTTAGCCCCCACTTCGATTTTTTTAAGAAACCCTTCAATCCCTGTTGCAAAAAAAAATATTTAAGTATATAGTGTATAGTGTGTTTAGTTTTTTTTAATTGTTTTAATTTGTTTTAGTGTTTAAATTTTCATTATTTTCTGTTTAATGTTTTAGTACGCTATTTGATAATGCCGTGCTTTCCTATAATTTAGATACATGCGAGATCTTTATGTATGACAAAGACGCTGGGTTAATGCTGTGTATGTGTTTAGTTGGTAAGCCTTTATAAATAAATAAATAAATAAATATTTTATTTCTTTCTTATTTTCAAAATAGATGGGCAAACGTCATCTTCAAATGTCCCAAACAAGTTGATAGCATTAGTAGTTCTTGACAGACGGACAGACTGAGTCGCGCCTTAAAGGTTCCTTTTTATCATTTTGGTACGGAACCCTAAAAACATCTAGACTAGATAAAAACCAATGCGAGTCACTCATTCCGTCTACACAGACAGAATAGAGATAATCTGTGCAGTTGAACATACTAATATTTATACATTTTAAAACAAACTAGGATGAGTTTATCGAATGTTTTGTCTGTTTCCCTGTAATGTGGAGTTACAGGTAAGAATGTAGACTGCAATCATGGCGGCTGTGTGGCCAGACGAGTCTGTTTCGTGATAAATATTTATTATTAACTAGTTGAGAGGTCGGTTTGTATTTTTAATGTAGTTTTCGACTGAGTAAAAGATGAAGAACTTATGCAGTGGATAAATTAAAGCTCGAAACACAATTTAAACAGAGGGCTGGCCCATTTTTGGCCAAAGAATCAGCATTGACATACTACGTGGCAATACTTTCAGCCTTTTGAGCACTTTTCCTGTTGACAGCGTTGCGGAGCTACGAATTTGTCCCCTACTTTTTTAAATACTTGTAAGTACATATAGGTATTTTTACTAGCTACGCCCCGCGGTTTCACCTGCGTATACCGGGATAAAAAGTAGCCTATGTGTTAATGCAGGGTATAAGCTATCTACGTACCAAATTTCATCCAAATGGGTCCCGCCGCACAGTGTTTTTTTTGCCCCAAAAAAGTGACATCACCTTTTATTGAATATTTCTACTCAATAGTTTACTAAAAATGCACGAATAGAACTTCCGTGCGCCAATTTTGTATACTCTATTTTTTTTTAAATCTTAATGTTTTCGTTACTTTGAAGGTGAAAATACTGAAAATAATTCGTACAAAAAAAACTGTATATAATTGAGTGTTGTTTGTATGGATACTTATGAAACAATTCTAGGCGCATATTTTCCCATTTTTATTTAATCAAAAATGACAATAGAACCCACAAAAAAAAATGTTGAACCGAAATCAGTATTTATTTATTTTTATTTTTTCTAGGTCGAAGTAGAACCTCTGTCTGGTACAAATGGATTCCTTGTACTAAAGTCGATCACCCACAAAAACATTACTTTCAACTTCGGCCTAGTTTTTGATAAAATTATTTTTAAAAATATGTGCTAGGGTTGACACTATTTTGACCTTTATAATTAATACATTTTAGTAATAGTAAATTTAGTAGTAGTATATAATTAATTTTAATTAATCATAAAACGGCCAATTGAGTTCACCCACACACAAGCAGAGAGTTGGTGGTCCTCGACACCAGGCTGCAGGCAATCCAGGGAGGCTATGCCATCCCTGGAAGGTACGCTTACCAGGCGGTTATTGCGTCTGGACAGAAACGAGCTGCGCCTGGTGACGGGGACCATCACAGGACACTGCTCATTAAACAAACACTTCCACACAATAGGAATAACGGACAGTCCTCTGTGCAGGGCCTGCATGGGGGCTGAGGAGACCGTTGCGCATGTGCTCTTTGAATGCATAGGCGTTACCCAGATTAGAACAGAAACTATTGGAATACCCCCATCTTTCACAGATGTTCTTAACAGACCCAGAGATTTGATTAACTTCTGGAGGGAGGTGGGCTGGTTGGAATAACCCCCGAAGGCCGCCATGGCTCACGCACAATGGTCCACATAAAGGACTAAGTGCGGAAACCAAATCCTTAACATAGAACATAGAACAGCCAATTGACCTTTTTATGAAACCCTAAATTTGGAATTTTGACCTTAGTACATAAAAAACATTTTCTCGAAAACTAGGCCCAAGTTGAAAATTATGTTTTTGTAGGTGATAAACCTTTATAAGGAATCTAATTGTACTAGACAAAGGTTCTACTTCGACCTGGAAAAAAAAATAAAAAGTAAAAACTGATTTCGGAAAAAAAAAATTTTTGTTGGTTCTATTATGATTTCTGATTAAATAAAAACAGGAAAATATGCGCCTGACATTGCTTCATAAATATGTAATTCAAATAAAACTCAGTCATATACAGTTTTTTTTGTAGGAATTATTTTCAGTATTTTGACCTTCAAAGTATCGAAAACTTTAAGATTTTTTTAAAAATAGAGTATATACAAAATTGGCACACGGGAGTTCTATTCGTGCATTTTTAGTAAACTATTGAGTTTATTTATTTTATTTTTTTACTATACAACCTGTAACGTTAAATGCGCAAAACCTCTTAAGGGGTCATTGTACTCATCATTATGAACAACTTGTACTATAGGACCAAACCTGAAATCGCGAAAAAAAAACAGCTGTTCAGTACATTTTGACGAATTATGCGAACATAAATGTACTGAACAGCTGATTTTTATTCGCGATTTCAGGTTTGGTCCCATAGTAAAAGTTGTTCATAATGATGAGTACAATGACCCCTTAAGAGGATTAAAACGATTAAAATTTCACCCTCTATAAATACATATGTTTTAGTGCCGCGTATCATACTTTGATAACACGGACCTACCCAAAAAAAAATATCGAATTTCGCGGGCTACAACTGCGCTTCATCCATAACACGTAAATTTATGACCTCGAAAAAAATTAAATTGAGATAATCATGACATGTTTGGTATTAAAAGAAAGGTCTTGACGAGCACATTACAAATATGTATACCTATGTCATTATTGTTTAAGTAAATAAATATTTTGAACTTTTTAGATCAATTTTATTTTTCCGCAGTCGGGTTACAGTTTTTTAAACTTTATTCTTGTTTGTTACCATTTACCGTGTATTTAGCTCTTGTAAGCCTTATTAAAATAGTAAAAAATAAAAATAAAATAAATAAAATAATCAAATGCCAAACTTTCCACTCATTCCTATGTAAGTAGTACCTACTATTGCAACTGAAACTAAATATGTAAGAGATTATGCAAATGTTCTTGATCCGCATGCTTTCATACGCACTAACAAATAGACATAACTTGGCATGTTCTAAATACAGATCTGTATTTATTTTACCTATGTTAACAAATAAAATAAATAAATAAATAAATAAAACAGTTTTGCACTTGCAAATACTGCCCTTGTTGCGTAGGAATCTGTGTATATATTTTAGGGTGTATCTATTCATACACGAAATCTCTTAACACTTTCAGCTGAGCATCTGGGTATTCAAATGTTTGTTGCGCGGCACACTATTTTCTCATACAAAATATATGACGATTAGTGACGTTCGGTTTTTCATACAAGCAAAGATATTATGAAATGTGACACAACCGTTACTACACGTCGCGACGTTGCGAATGTACGCGTAATTATAATGTATGTGTGTGACTAGCCTAGCCTAGCCTTTTTTTTTTTTTTTAAAACTAATAAAACTAACAAATAACTTCTCCCGCTCTTGGTGGAGCGGGAGGGCGTGTCAGACTTTTACTGACTAAAACCCACCCGTGTTCCTTCAGTTGCCTATGCCAGGGCCGCGGTAACCCCTTCAGACAACCCGCGACCCCAGCGGCGTCGGCCCTATTGGGCCCCGTCACTTGCTGACATCTCTTTGAGGCGCGCGTGGAACACAACGCGCCGTCGACTCGGGCCTGGTCCTTACCGGACGGCGAGCTACCCGCTGCTCACCGTCCGCAGGCCCGCGCCTACGGTGGCCGGAAATCGCCCCGCGATTCCCGCCGCCCAGGGCGTCTCCTGCGGCGACTGAGGGCGTGAGGCTGCCTATCCCTCACGCGTTCCGCCTCCTCCTTCGCTAGCATCACTGCTTCGCAGAAGGAGGTTACGGCCTCCCATGCACTCTCGCTCCGCACCATGGCCTGGACCAGGCTCGGACGCGAGAGATCGCCGCCGCCGATCGCCTCCGTGAGAACACGGCGGTGCTCTGCCCAAGCCGGGCAGACCTCCACTGTATGCTCCACCGTGTCCTCCGGGCGATCCGCACAATGGAAACACCCGGGCGTTTCCTCCCGCCTTATGCCTTATGAGCAGTGTGAGCAATGCGCGCTCGGAAACGGACGCGTTTGCGCTACACAGCACGAATATTTTATTCGCGTTTTGCGCAGTGGTAACCGCTGCCCGATTTTGTACACAATGGCAACGAGGCAGCTCATTGCCAACGAGCTTTTGGCATTTGTTAAGCATGCCATCGACTACATGGACGAGGTCAGCATCTTGCAGATCTGCAAGTCGACCTTCAAAGAGGAAGAGGTATGCAGTGCCAAGTTGCTGTTATTTCAATTACTCGACCAAGTCGGACAGATGCCATCTCGCCGAAGGGATGGTGGCCAGAAGAGTCTGCAGGACATCATCGACCTGCTGAAGGGGACCGATCCGGATGACGTGCCAGATTTTGTGGCGAAGGACCTGCACAAGCTGCCTCCTGTCACTTTCGACCACGTCGACGTCACCAGGCTGCTGAAGGACATCACGTCTCTGAAGGTGAGCCAGGCTGAGATGAAGTCCAAGTTGGAGTCATCGGATGTCGTGATTGGTGAATTGCGAGCCGAAGTAGCGTTGTTGCGCAACGCTATTCCGACAAGTGGGTCACCAGAAGGCTCCAATGTAAACACACGTCGCGGGGCACAAAATGCTTCTGTCTGCAGTTTACAGTCGGCGAGTGAATCTACATCATCGACTGTCAAGAATGCAAGCGTTGCATCGTGTTCCGCTGATCGCATCGCACTTACCGGGGAAGCGACGCGTGATATAGGTACATCGACCCCTATACGTACCTATTCTGCAACGGTCGCAAAGACGAAAACTGCCGTGTCGCAAACGAAACGACAAGCAGAAAAACAAAAAGGGGGAAAACAGAGTCGCTCAGCATCGAGCGCGACTAAAGGCGCTGTGGTGGACCACGAACAGCAGGTTCCACCGAAGAAAACTTGTGATGAGGACGGCTTCATCAAGGTGGAGAGAAAGAAGAGGAAGCCTACTTATCGCAACCAGTGTGGGACGGCGCCGGCTGGGCCTAACATATTGCTTCGTCCTGCAGTACCGACGACGCAGCTGTACGTGTCCCGTTTGTTCCACTCTACGAAGGCTGAGGACATCGTAGAGTACATACGGTTGAAGACCACCTGGACCTTGAGGGTGGAAAAGTTGGAGGCGCGCCATAACACCAATTTCAAGTCGTTTGTGGTGCGCGTTCCGACTCACCATTTGCTGACCTTCCTCAAGGAAGAGTTTTGGCCGGAAGGTGTTCTGTATCGGCGTTTCCGCGGCCAGCTACGCGACACCTCGCAGCGTAACACGACGCCGTCACTTCGTGTGCAGTAGTTTTTATGTTTTTGATATGTATTAGTTTATTATTTTGTAATTTGTGTATTTTATCTATGGGCCTTAGTTGCCTGACAATAAAGGAATTATTATTATTATTATTATTATATGCGAAACAGGAACCTCCCGAAACAACCGTGTCCGGTGAGGACCTGCGTCAGGCGGAAGGTGAGGACGCCGTGGCGCCTCTCTAACCACTCCTCAAAGAGGGGACTTATCGCCGCTATTGTGGCGTGCCCAGCGCTGGGTTGCGACAGTCGCGCTCTCCATGCCGCCATGAGATCCCGCCGGAGCTCTGTCCGCTGTACCGTGATTTCTCGCGGCAGCGGAGTTACGCCCCGGCGCTTCGCCTCCTCGCGCCACTCCCACACGTGCGCGAGGACCTTTGCCTCCAGATCCCACGGCGGCAATCCGGCAAGGAGGCTCGCCGCCTCCCGGGAGACCGTGCGGTATCCCCGGACTAGCCGGATGGCCATGACCCTCTGGGACGCGTTCAACCTGCCGGCTGGTCCCAGCCTTAGGGAACGCGCCCACACCGGTGCTCCGTAAAGGGCCATGGACCGCACGACCCCCGCGTAGAGCCTCCGGCAGGAGGCGTTTGGACCCCCCAGATTGGGCAGGAGCCGCCTCAAGGCAGCCCCAGCCCGTGCCAGTCTGGGAGCCAAACGTCGGAAGTGCTCCACGAAGTTCCACCGGCTGTCGAGGACGAGTCCCAGGTACTTCATCGTCGACCCGACTCCGATGTGAACCCCTCCCACCGTTATTTCGGAACCCGACGGTGGCGCATTCCGAGGACCATGAAAACACATGGCCTCAGACTTGTGCAAGGCCACCTCGAGTCCCAACTGCCGGATCCTCTCCACGACTATCGCAACCCCGCGTGTCGCTAGTTCAGCCGCCGCCTGGTGCGACCTCCCCTGCGCCAGGACCAGCGTGTCGTCAGCGTAACATACTACGCTGACGCCGCTTGGGAGGTCGGCGCGCAGCACCCAGTCGTAACCGATGTCCCACAGATGCGGCCCCAAGACCGATCCCTGTGGGACACCGCACGACATCTCTCGCCGGTTCCACTCTCCCTGATGACCGGGGTAGATGACGGCCCTGTCCGTCAGATAGGCCTCGACCACTCGACAGAGGTAGGTCGGCATCCGGTGATACCGCAATGCCTCCCTGATGCAACTCCAGGGCAGGGTATTAAAGGCGTTGGCGATGTCTAGGGACACCGCCAAGACGACCCCACCCCGGGCCACTGCATCCCCCGTCGTGAGGGCTCGCACGCGCATGATGGCGTCCACCGTAGAGCGCCCCTTGCGGAAACCAAACTGGGTCTCCGCCAAATCCGGCCCCTCCTGCACCAGCCACCCGACGAGGCGGTCTGCAATTACTCTTTCAAAGAGCTTGCCCACCTCGTCGAGCAGCACGATGGGCCGGTAAGCGGACGGAGAGTCCGCAGGGCGCCCCGGCTTCTTAATGAGGACCAGTTTCCCCGTCTTCCAGCGAAGCGGGAACTGGCCCCTCTCCAAGCATGCGCTTAGGAGCCCCCCTAGTCGAGGCCCGAGAGCCCCAAAGGCCAGAACCCAGGCTCTTCCAGGTAAGCCGTCGGGTCCTGGAGCAGTATTTTTGGCACTGAGCCTACGTACCGCCGCTCTCAACTCTACCTCGGTCACTTCCGGAGCATCAACGTCGTCGTCGGTGTCGTGGTCCGCAGCGGGCACCGCATGAGGCGGAGCCATAGGCGGGGGAGTATGTTCCCCTCGCGAAGGGAACAGAGCGCTCACCACGTCCTCCACGAGCTCGGGCCGGAGACTCTGCGTCAGCGGGGGCGCCCATGGGCGGAGTTTCTCCCGCACCAACTTGTAGGGGCGCCCCCATGGGTCTCTGTTCAGAGTCTCCAGCGACTCCTCGCGGCCCAGATCCCTGGACCGCAAGATCTCCGCTCGGAGGGCGGTCTTCGCCGCTCTGTACCCCTCGTACAGCTCCGCCTGAATGGCTTCCGTATCCGGAGGGCGGATACGGAGCCTGCGGTGCCTGGTGTACAGGCGTCGCGCGGCGACGCACGCCTCGCGCAGAGCCGTCAGCTCCGGCGACCACCAATACACCTGGCGAAAGGCGCGACTGGGCTGGACCCGGGGCATTGCCACGTCGCACACTTCGAACATGGCCTCCCGGAAAATATAGATACACCTTATAATACAGGGTGTAAGGGACAGCCCTCCGCAAACTACCAGGGTGCATTCAGCTCCTCATTTTGAATCATATTCTACCGGAAATCTTCTCAGGAAAATTTTCATTTTTTCAATTTTTTTTTCAGTTACATTTTCATTATTTCAATGTAAAATTGCACTGTGTGTTCGCAGCATTCCATTTATGTAAAAAAAACTGCAAAAAAAAACAGCAAAAAAAAACCAGCAATGGATGTTGAAACACTAACCAACGACGCGAGTAATCAGCTGTTCACTTTCTGTCTAGCTACAGAGTTCATCGAACTCACCGCATACCTATTACCTACCCCTCCCAACCAGTAATAGACGTTCCGATTTGTGCACAAAAACACAAACAAATCAGGTTTATTGGATTCCCTTAACGTTCCTGAAAAAAATTCATGTACCAGTTATCTTAGTAAGACATACTGAATTCACCCTATCAGTTTGCGGAGGGCTGTCCCTTACACCCTGTATATCCCTACCCGCTTTCTGCAACTCCACCTACAAAGCTACAACAGTGATACGCCACGATACCGTGCGTGGTTCGATAAAGACAGGATCCTGAGCATCGCCCACGGCCGTGTCAACATGCTGTGTGCTGTGGGCGTATGTCACTAGCAGAGCACTTCTTGCAGGGACAGGTAACGTAACAATACGTTTGGTAAATAATAAACAACAAGCCGTTGCCCGCGGCTTCGACCGCGTGGATGTCAGAACTTATCCCACGGGAACCTACTACCGGGACAAACAGTATCCCATATGTTAGTCCAGGTTATAAACTATCTGTGTGCCAAATTTCATCCAAATCCGTTCAGCCGTTTTTGCGTGATTGAGTAACAAACATCAAAAAATCTTAACAAACTTTCACATATATGGAATGACTAGCTGCGCCCCGCGGTTTCACCCGCGTAGACCGGGATAAAAAGTGCGTGCCGCCAGCCGTTTTAGCGTGAAGAAGTAACAAACATACACACACACACTCACAACAACTTTCGCCTTAATATTAGTGTGATAGTAGAAGAAACAAAGAATAAAAAAGATAAAACATTTTATTAGATTTTTTTTTTAATACTATATATGCATAAAAAATATTGAACCACACGAACAGAATAAAAACAGAGCCTTAGTAATGAATATCTGCCAATGAAAGTCCCGTCAAAATCGGTCCAGCCGTTTCGGAGATTAGCCGGAACAAACAGAAACAGATAAAAAATTTTAAAATTGATTTTTTAGTGCCGTTAAATACGAGTATTTTCATATGCATTTAGTAAAAAACTGTTATTTTGACATTACAAACAGACACTTCGATTTTTTTTTTTTCTTTTTTTATAAAAGTAAGACTTGCAGGAGCTATTACAGCCGTACGGGTCGATCCATCAGGTTAAGCTACGCTTGCCGGGGTTGGTCAGTGGATGGGTGACCATCTTTTCATACCGAGACTCCTCTGTGCCTCGGAAAGCACGTTAAGCCGTTGGTCCCGGCCGTCATTCGTGGATCTTTGACAGTCGTTACGGGTCGTCAGAAGCCCGAAAGTCTGACAACCAGTCTTACCAAGGGGTATCGTATTACCCAGTTACTGGGTTGTGGAGGTCAGATAGGCAGTCGCTCCTTGTAAAATACTGGTATTCAGCTGCATCCGGTTAGACTGGAAGCCGACCCCAACATAGTTGGGAAAAGGCTAGGCAGATTGATATAAGCAAGACTTGGAATCGTGAGCTAGCGTGGTGATCAATGCTCGTGCCTTCTGTGTATGAGAAGAAGACTTTGCCCAGCTGTGGCACAGTAATAGGCTGGTATTAAAGGTTAATGTCATTTAAACAACTTCTTAAAAGAGTGTTCGGGAACAATCAATCTGCCTAGCCTTTTCCCAACTGTGTTGGAGTCGGCTTCCAGTCTAACCGGATGCAGCTGAATACCAGTATTTTACATGGAGCGACGGCCTATCTGACCTCCACAACCCAGAAACTGGGTAATACGATATACCTTGATAAGACTGGTTGTCAGACTTTCGGGCTTCTGACGACCAGTAACGACTGTCAAAGATCCACGAATGACAGCCGAGACCAACGGCTTAACGTGCTTTCCGAGGCACGGAGGAGTCTCGGTATGTAAAGACGGTCACCCATCCACTGACCAACCCCGGCAAGCGTAGCTTAACCTGATGGAACTACCGTTCGGGAACTACCCGTATGTCCAAAATATCAGCAGGTACCATACCGGCAACACCATTCGTCTTACCGATATTCACAAGTGGTTTTAAGAGGAAATGGGGGCGACCAGACTTTTGAAAATTAGGTATTTTATGAAGGTATTGCTGTCGCTCTGCGAGCGCTCCGCCCTCGAATTCGTGCGATAAGGACAACATGCAGATCCGACTAAATAGCCTATGTAAAAAGTCACGTTTCGAGGTTTGGCTCTCGCCTATTTCCTCCTCCAATATTGGACCAATTTAAAAGATTTCATAAACTGAATAAGAAGGATATATTCTATGCCCCTATGTTTTTCTTTTTTCGTTAATAATTGTCAAATTGGTACACTAGGCGTCTGTTGACAGCGGTCTGAATAGGCAATTTTGAGCATTTTTTGAGGGTTCTAGTTCTTATAAAAATAATATATCATCAAAAAGGAAAACATAGCTAGGGGCATACAAGTAGCTGATATTTACATTTCTGTAAAAAATCATTGCTTTATGGTCATTAACCAGAAATAAAACAGGCGAGAGCGTTTGTATCTTTTTGTATGGAGAAAAGAGCACCTACATTTCCTCTTAAGAGGTATTTACTTTCCAAACATTATGATGAGAAACGATACAAGAATCGCATTGATTCGTGAAACTTGATCACCAAACGCGAAAACTCGGGCGCACTATTAAGCCCACATAAACTAGATTGATGGTAACACAAACTGTTATTACAGGCTGTCCAGTTTAATGGCTGCATAACGCAGGCGGCGCCGCGGTGCGCAGCTAGTGCGGGAGTAGATAATACGACAGAGACCACGCTTCGTGCAAGAATGCTGTGATTTGTAATTTACTGCTTGGCCCGACTATTTTTTGCGTGACTTTACTTTTCTTCTTATACAGGTTGTGATTTTAATCGTCTTTATCCTCATAAGAGGTCATTCTACTCATCATTATGAACAACTTTTACCACCAAACCTAAAATCACGAAAAAAAAAATCAGCAGCTCTCTACATTTTGACGAGTTTGGTGTAAGTAATCAATGGACCTGAAATATTTGTTAAAAGTAACTTTCAGTTTCGTAACTCATTCGTATCCGTATTTATAATATGAAATAAAATTTATTTCATATTATAAATACGGATACGAATGAGTGAATGACACCGCTATTTAATAGCGGTGTTATAAACACAAGAATTACATATTCGAGTTACATGATTTATGTTTTTTCATAATGGTTAATGTCTTTCGACTAGGTTTTAGTTTACATCTGTTACGTTAGGTAACACAATGCTTATCTAATCCTTTACCTATTAAAAATATATAAGCAGTCATGGGACTGCCGAAATAAGTGGGAGATGCGTTGACGCGAAGCAGTAAGATTTCCCCCTACCAAAAATCGCTAAACGTTATAATGTTAGTGACCATGACAGTTTAAAAACTCATATTGCTAAACGTGCCTCAAGAAGTTCTCACTTCAAAATTGGTTTTTATTCGTCAACGCTTAAAGTCAATAGTCAAGCATGCCTCGACCGCGATTGTATAAACCTCAGTCTCTGTACCATACATTCCTCTGTGTCGACAGAGCGCAGGAATAGTGCGCACGCCCCCGGAACATATGCGTGCCGTATGCCGCGCACGTGCCCCGTGTTTACAGGAGCGCGTCACGACCATCTGGAAGTCGCGAGCTATGAAGATTTGAGGTGGCAATCTGAATGCCAAAGATGTCTAGAGGCGCCAGGTCTACGGAGCGATACAATAATGGCCGATTTCTATAATAATAATTTACAGGCCGTTATTGGTTCTTGTATCTTTACCAATAGTGGAGTAAAGACCTCATAACTCTGCACAGTAGACCCTCTCATATGGAAGTATCACAGGTAAAAGCTTATACGAATCTATTTATATGCCCAGTTTGGCAATAAAAAATACTACCATTGATAAGCAAAACGATTCGTTTTTAATTGGAACCGAGCAGGAGAACAAGGCGTTATCTGGTGATTTCCGTTGTGATTATTTAACTTCATGAGGTGAGCTGAAAACTTGGGAAAGTGTTTGGTGAAGTCAAGGAGTAAACCAAATTGACTACCAACCCAAATTGTCTGTCTGTATTCAAATCTCAACAATCATCATTCTTTGATAGTTGTATGAAAAGGCTATAAATAATACGGCCAATTATTGTGACAATTTGATAAATGTAGCATTAAAAAATGAAAGATAAACATTTGCCACAATAATACGTATAATTTTTAAAATAAGAAAAATCCGAGAATTAATAAAAATATTAAAAAATACAAAATTAAAGTAAAAAATAGGTACTCCGATTTTTAGGTTTAAATGTAAATAAAATGACAAAGATTTATAAGGAAGTTTTGGGTTTCTTTTTAAAAATAAGTAAATTTTGGTTATAGTGATTTAGCAGTTCAAGTAAACGAGATGATTTGATAAATAATTATTTTCCCTCACCGAATATTATAAAAAAAAAAATCAGTCAGGTGCGTGTCGGACCACGCACATTGAAGGGTTCTGTAGTTGAAAATAAGTTAAGTACTTATCCCAACAACAATCTTAAAAATCAAACAATCAAAAAAAATTTACTTACATTACAAATTAACAATTTTTGGACTTTTTCCTATATTTGTGCTATGAGATCTTGCTTCTTGCCAAATCTTGCGTTGACTTAGAAGCTTGATTTTTTTTGGACCACCAAAGGACCATGGACCTAAGTATTTGATATTAATTTCAACTTGATACCTCCACGCGTTCCTGAGAAAAAGGGTCTTGACAGACTGACAGACAGAGAGACACACGAGTGATCCTATAAGGGTTCCGTTTTTTCCTTTTGAGGTACGGAACCCTAAAAATGAAGTATACAACCCCTTTTCTGCATCTCCTTTCCAAAAGCGGTTCTATCCGTTCTTTTATATTACCTATCTACTTTGATCTTTTTTTTTTTTGCGACGACTTTTTAAAGACTCCCTCCAATTTTCAAGCTTACATAATAATATGTTACTTAGTAGATATTCATTTCCTATTAATTAGGCCACTTTATTAGCGACACTTCGTGTTACGGTTATGCTTACTATTGTACTATAAAGAAATAGATTCAGGTGTTAATTTTTCTCAGCAAAACGATGGAAGTGAACTCGTTTTTGAGATACGTGAGAAATGGTTGCGTCACAAACATCTGTGAACGACACCGAGCTACGAAAATAGAGAACAAATAGAGTACGCAAACAAACGCCTTTGAAAATAATAAAATATCTAATGATAAAGTTATAGTGTGAAAACGAGTGAATGTTACGACACTATACAATAAGGAACAATGAAGATTATTGTTTTCTATACAGGGTTATTGGTAAAACACCAGCATCCTCTTAAGGGGTCATGGTACTCATCATTATGAACAACGATTCCCGCATGGAACAAATATTTGTACGACCTACAAGTATTTGTTCCGAGTCTAGGTGTTTTTCTATGTATAATATGTATGTATTTACAAAAAAAAAATGGTATATAAGTAGTTTATCAGCCATCTTGTTACCATAACACAAGCATTAGGTTGCTTATCTTGGGACTAGATGGCGTTGTGTGAAATGTCCAAGGATATTTATATTTATTTATTATTTATTTTATTAATATGAACTACTTTTACTATGGGACAAAACCTGAAATCGCGAAAATTAAATCAGCTGATCCCTACATCTTGACGAGTTTGATTAAATAAAATATTAATAATGATTAAAAAAAACTGAACAGCTGTTTTTTTTTTCGCAATTTCAGGTTTGGTCCCATAGTGAAAGTTGTTCATAATGATGAGTACAATGACCCCTTAAGAGGATGCTGGTGTTTTACCAATCTATATATCTATAAAAATCAATGCCACTTTTCGTTGTAATTTTATAACTCAAGTACGGCTGGGCCGATTTAGCTGCTTTTGGTTTTGAAATGTTTGACGTAGTCCAGGGAAGGTTTAAACGATGAGAAAAATTGGAAAAGTTGCCGGGAAAATTGGAAAATTCTGGAAAACTGAAAGTGGATTTTATATGGAAATATTGAAATTGGGACAGGACAACGTCTGTCCGGACAGCTAGTAACCCTATATAAACTTATCCAAAACAAAAAACGATTTCCTGTGAATCATGAAATCAGATATTATTGCCGAGCGGAACCTTACTTGCATAACCCGCTATCAATCGGATTCAGTTTGATTTTGATAGTTCAACAACATTAATTGCCTTATTTACGTTGTGGAGCAGACAGATTTTTTGAACATTAATTATTGAAGCAAAGGATTAGCAATTTGCTTCAAAATGATTCAAATTCCGATTGATAGTCAATCAATCTGCCTAGCCTTTTCCCAACTATGTTGGTGTCGGCTTCCAGTCTAACCTGATGCAGCTGAATACCAAAATTTTACATAGAGCCACTGCCTATCTGACCTCCACAACCCAGTAACTGGGTAATGCAATACCCCTTGGCAAGACGGCTTCTGACGACCCGTAACGACTGTCAAAAATCCACGAATGACAGCCGGGACCAACGGCTTAACGAGCTTTTCGATACACGGGGGAGTCTCGGTATGTAAAGATCACCCATCCAGTAGCTTAACCTGATGGATCGACCCGTGCGGCTGTTATTACTTAGCCACGAGCTCCTCTAACTAAAACATACATAATGAAACAGGTATTCTAAACATTTTCTTGCTCCTTGAGCTACTAAAACTAGTGTGGTGTTTCCTTCGAGCGGTGTTCCCACTAGCAGATGGCTGTGACGTAATACACAGCTGGACAGATGTGTGGCCGGCACGCGCCACTGTGTGCACGCCTGAAACCATGCCACTGGTTTATAGTGGCCCGGAGATGGAAAGGTCAGTGGCATTGCTCTAATTGAATGTGAGGAGTGAGGGAAAGATTACGTTATTAGTATCCAATGATTTATTGAATACAAGATCTTTATTTTTCTCTAGGAATCGTAAGTGTCGATTTTAGTCCAAATATTTAATGTAAAAACAACATAATGAAGGGTTCCGTATTTAAAAATAATTTATCGCTAAAACAAACTTAATATTGGATATCAAAAAAAAATTACAAATTAAAAAAATAAATAAATAATTCTTATTCTTAACAATTTTCAGACTTTTCCATTTACTTGTGCTGTGAGACTTTGCTTCTTGTTAAACATGATTCTAGGGCAACGGGAAGTACCCTATAGGTTTTGATTTACTTGCGAGTATCAAACTATGACGCATAAATGGCCGTATTTTTAGGGTTCCGTACCTCAAAAGGAAAAACGGAACCCTTATAGGATCACTTCGTTGTTCGTCTATCTGTCTGTCTGTCAGTCTTGCAAGACCCTTTTTCTCAGGAACGCGTGGAGGTATCAAGTTGAAATTAATACCAAATCTACGTATTTGGTCCTATGGTCCCTTGGAGTTCTGAAAAAATCAAACGTAATAAAAAAATACGGCCATTTATGTGGCATATTTAGATACTCGCAAGTAAATCAAAACCTATAGGGTACTTCCTGTTGACCTAGAATCATGAAATTTGGCAACCTTCATTGTGCGTGGTCCGACACGCACTTGGCCGGTTTTTTAGGGTTCCGTACCTCAAAAGGAAAAAACGGAACCCTTATAGGATCACTCGTGTGTCTGTCTGTCCGTCTGTCACAGCCAATTTGCTCCGAATCTAATGGACCGATTAAGTTGAAATTTGGTACACAAATGGATTTCTGTGACCCAAACACGTACGGCTAAAGTAAATAAATGAATTTTGAATATGGGGGTTACTTTTATGGGGCAAATAAGAAAATTAAAAAAAAAAAGTTTTGCAAACTGTACCGTGTGAAATATGAAATGAAAGGGCTTACTATGAAGGTCTCAATTTTTTTTTTTTTTAATTTTAAAATAAATAGTTTTAAAGTTATTTAAGAAAACAGACGAAAATTGACCATTCCCCCACCTTATCTCCGAAACTACTAAACCTAAAATTTTGAAAAAAATACAAAAAATAGGTATATACATGTAGATTACAGGAAACCTATAAGAAGTTTGTAGTCTTAAAATAACATGGTAAATCTCTCAATAGTGTGAGTACAAACTTACATTTACTGTTGGAATGTATGGGAGAACATGTTTTTCAACTGTAATGTTAAGTTTGTTCTTGGGATAATTTCATACCAACCACGGAACCCTTCATTGTGCGTAGTCCGACACGCACTTGCCCGGTTTTTTTTTTATTGCGTTGACTTAGAAATTGTTTAGAGCTCCAAGGGACCATAGACCTACGTATTTGTTAATCATTTCAACTTGATACCTCCACGCGTTCCTGAGAAAAAGGGTCTTGACTGACTGACAGACAGACAAACAGACAGACAGACGGACAACGAAGTGATCCTATAAGGGTTCCGTTTTTTTCTTTTGAGGTACGGAACCCTAAAAACAACTTTTTGATTGTAAAATCATATAAATAGTGAAGTTTTATCACGAAATCAAGTTTTAAATGTTGTAGGACAAGTAAACTTTAAATACCATCACAACTCCTGTACTGTTCCTTGCACCCAAAAGTACAATGTTTTGAGTGCGTAAACAGCGAGTTTTCACACCAAAAGTCGTTCCCCAGCAATCATTTTTGCTCAATTTTACTTTACGTAGATATCGGCTATGTTTCATTAATTCTCCTGCCCTTATCCCAATTTATTTGGGGTCGGCGCAACACGTCCCATTCTTCCATACTTCTCTATTAGTCGTCATCTCGGTAGTCACCCCCTTTCTAGCCATGTCATCTTTCACACAGTCCATCCATCGTTTCTTTGGTCTTCCCCTACTCTTATAACCATCGACATTCATACTCAAAACTTTCCGCATCATATGCCCATACCATGACAACCGATTTCCACACAACTTTTCAGTCACCGGTGTCACTTTCATACTTCCTTAAATACTCATTTATTATTCTATCCATTCGTGTAACACCACAAATCCCTCTTAGCATTCTCATCTCAGCTGCATGCAATTACCTTTCATTCATTCTTTTTGCGGCCCAACATTCTGATCCATACAAGACAGCAGGTCTAACCATTGTAATCAGTCATACCAGATCTAACAACGGCTATGTGGTCTTTTTACACCCTCTATACAGTTAGCAGCTGTAACATATATATACTTCGTTGTCTAGATATGGCTTCTACATAGTCTTGTCTAGATTCGGATTGCTCGCGAACACTCAAGCAATTTCCGCGACTCACAGATGCATTTGATGAATAGTTTTACTGACACGTACATGCTATTTCTCTTGATTGCTAAACCATAGAGTTGTTGAAAGAACTATTTAAGACAGCTTTTGATAATTGTAGTCTGAGTAACTGAGTCTTGCTCTCCATTCTGATAATGATGATATTTGGGGCCTATTTCACCACTTACGATTAACTTACATGGCAGATAATTTCTTACAAATTCTGTTGCTTTTTTGAATTTATTGGGTAAGTAAGTAGTGCCATCGTGAATTAGGCCTTTAGTGTTTATTTCTGTAGATCTTTTAAGACAGTTTTATGCGTACATTTTAAAACTAGATGGCGCCCGACGGTTTTACCGGAACAACAAAAGTGTCGGATGCATGTTGGAATATTATGTATTTCAATAGCGCTGTACACATTAGGGCGATCCGATAAAACTATCGGCGACGACACATTTACCGGACGGACGTTCATAAAACTATCGGCGACGACACATTTCCCGGAAGGACGTCCATAAAACTATCGGCGACGACACATTTACCGGACGAAAGTTCATAAAACTATCGGCGACGACACATTTACCGGACGGACGTTCATAAAACTATCGGCGACGACACATTTACCGGACGGACGTTCATAAAACTATCGGCGACGACACATTTGTCGGACGGACGTTCATAAAACTATCGGCGACGACACATTTACCGGACGAAAGTTCATAAAACTATCAGCGACGATACATTTACCGGACGGACGTTCATAAAACTATCGGCGACGACACATTTACCGGACGGACGTTCATAAAACTATCGGCGACGACACATTTCCCGGAAGGACGTCCATAAAACTATCGGCGACGACACATTTACTGGACGGACGTTCATAAAACTATCGGCGACGACACATTTACCGGACGGACGTTCATAAAACTATCGGCGACGACACATTTACCGGACGGACGTTCATAAAACTATCGGCGACGACACATTTCCCGGAAGGACGTCCATAAAACTATCGGCGACGACACATTTACCGGACGGACGTTCATAAAACTATCGGCGACGACACATTTACCGGACGGACGTTCATAAAACTATCGGCGACGACACATTTCCCGGAAGGACGTCCATAAAACTATCGGCGACGACACATTTACCGGACGAAAGTTCATAAAACTATCGGCGACGACACATTTACCGGACGGACGTTCATAAAACTATCGGCGACGACACATTTACCGGACGGAAGTTCATAAAACTATCGGCGACGACACATTTGTCGGACGGACGTTCATAAAACTATCGGCGACGACACATTTACCGGACGGACGTTCATAAAACTATCGGCGACGACACATTTCCCGGAAGGACGTCCATAAAACTATCGGCGACGACACATTTACCGGACGGACGTTCATAAAACTATCGGCGACGACACATTTACCGGACGGACGTTCATAAAACTATCGGCGACGACACATTTACCGGACGGACGTTCATAAAACTATCGGCGACGACACATTTGTCGGACGTTCAGCCATGATTTCGTTCGGGTCGGATATAATATTGGCATACTGCTCTAGTGTTTAGTGTGTGAAGCAAGACCCGACACTCGGCCAACGGTAAAACTGTCGGTCCGACCTAATGTGAACCGGCCTGCACGTTCACCAACATTCAAACGATCGAGTATGTATTCAAACAGTTGGTTTATGCCAAACCTAAGGAAAGAACTGATTAAATATCTAAACAGTTGATTAAAAACTCGGTGAACTTCGCCCTAAGTCAGTAAGTCTCACTTACAACTTTCTATGGAGCCTACCATAGATTAAGAGATTAAAGAACGTTATAAAAAAAAAAAAAAAAAAAAAAAAAAAAAAAAAAAAAAAAAAAAAATGAAATATTATGTCCACAGATTAAGTAGTATTATTATGTCAATAAAGTCTAATATTTCCGCTGACAGCTGCGCGCGCAGATAACGCATTCTGCGGCGTGGGAGTCGGTGCTGTCGCGGAACGGAATGCTCGAATGTTGCCATTCTCGGTATATTTGGTCCATACTTTTAGAAGCGTATATTCATACACATATTTTTAATTATTTTATTTATACACATATTTTTATTTATTTTATATTTGCATATTATTTGTTACATGCTGCACCGGTCGACGTTATTGCGTCAACGCCGGCTATCGCTGAAAACCAGCGCTGGGGCTCCATTTTGCATGGGGTCGCGGCATTATGCTGAGCGGTGGCCGTTTTGCGTAGATGTGACGCATATTTTCTCCCAATTTGTTTTTAAATAATTATTTTACTCTGTTGTAGTTTGCGTCATGTTTACCGCAAATAAACATTTTTTCTTTCTTTTTTTCTTTCTTATAACATTTTCATCATCTTTTTATTTGGAGGAGCTGTTCGTTCTTCTCCAGCAACCACATAAAACAATCGACCTATAATCACTACAGCCAGACATCTATTTGTCTCCTAAGTCAACAATTATCGCCCAACACAATATGCGCGGAATACAGCTGTCGCCGACATTAATATAAAAAAGATTCAGCGCCGCCAGATGTCAGCACTGCTTTCAATTTATTTATTATTTTTATTTATTTATTTATTTATCCAATCTTACACTATCTTAACAGGTCCATACCCAATGCGATAATGTGATTACAGATTATCACTTATTACTTAATAAATCGAGAGTCACCCTCACGAATTCCGCCAATGTACAGTTAAATATATCAATCTCTTGTGAGGCGCTGTTTAATAATCGTATGGCTCTTGCAACCGGTGCGAATTTGCCTACGTTAGTGCGAGCCACCGGGACGTCGAAAAGCCGTGCCCTCGGCGCCTGCCGCAACCTGGTGTTTGGAACAAGCAGCCTCAACGAGTCTAGTATATTAGGGTTATTTAATCTACCACGAAACACTTCAAATATATATTTGGCTAACGCTAAGTTACGCCTTACCTCCAACTTATAGTATCCAACCATCCCTATAACAAAGAGGGTTGGATACATAAGCGGATAATAAGGGTAAACACCATATTGTCTAAAGTACAAATACCGGGTAAATTTGTTCTGCATTTTTTCCACCATGAGACTATATTTAGCCTCATGGGGGTTCCAGATAATAGCACTGCTTTCCAACCTACTCCTAACTAACGCATTATATAAAGATTTTACAGCTTCCGTGTTATTATAGTCCCGCGTTTCCCGCATTATAAAGCCTAAACTCCTAAATGCCTCCCTACACACTTGCTCAATATGCCTACGGAAAGTCAGGTCCTTAGTAAACTTAACCCCTAAGTCACGCACAGAATCAACCCGCGGAATGGCTACCCCTTCCATCTGGTATTTATTTGTACGGTAATCCGCCATGTTTGAACCAGAGGGTAGGACTGTTAGTATTGGATAAATACCTACATATTATTTGACATTGAATTCCTCAAAATTAAGATTACTGAAGAAACCAGTACGTCGATTCTGTAAAATTCAAACAACAACTCGCATCTCACATCGCTATTCACTCTCACTTCGCATAAGGATGCTTTTTATTTGAAATGAAATGAAATTGTAATGAAATGAAATTGTTTATTCTGTAAATAGGATATCGGAATCACTTTTACACCGCGTCATAAAAAAAAAAATATTTAAAAAATAAGCTAGGTGCAGTCGACATTTCATATCAGACTATCCTGAGAAGAAATGGCGAAACAAACTCAGGGGTCTAAACCTCCCCGGGTCCAGCCCAGTCGCGCCTTTCGCCAGGTGTATTGGTGGTCGCCGGAGCTGACGGCTCTGCGCGAGGCGTGCGTCGCCGCGCGACGCCTTTACACCAGGCACCGCAGGCTCCGTATCCGCCCTCCGGATACGGAAGCCATTCAGGCGGAGTTGTACGAGGGGTACAGAGCGGCGAAGACCGCCCTCCGAGCGGAGATCTTGCGGTCCAGGGATCTGGGCCGCGAGGAGTCGCTGGAGACTCTGAACAGAGACCCATGGGGGCGCCCCTATAAGATGGTGCGGGAGAAACTCCGCCCATGGGCGCCCCCGCTGACGCAGAGTCTCCGGCCCGAGCACGTGGAGGACGTGGTGAGCGCTCTGTTCCCTTCGTGAGGGGAACATACTCCCCCGCCTATGGCTCCGCCTCATGCGGTGCCCGCTGCGGACCATGACACTGACGACGACGATGATGCTCCGGAAGTGACCGAGGTAGAGTTGAGAGCGGCGGTACGTAGGCTCAGTGCCAAAAATACCGCCCCAGGACCCGACGGCTTACCTGGAAGAGCCTGGGTTCTGGCCTTTGGGGCTCTCGGGCCTCGACTAGGGGGGCTCCTAAGCGGATGCTTGGAGAGGGGCCAGTTCCCACTTCGCTGGAAGACGGGGAAACTGGTCCTCATTAAGAAGCCGGGGCGCCCTGCGGACTCTCCGTCCGCTTACCGACCCATCGTGCTGCTCGACGAGGTGGGCAAGCTCTTTGAAAGAGTTATTGCAGACCGCCTCGTCGGGTGGCTGGTGCAGGAGGGGCCGGATTTGGCGGAGAGCCAGTTTGGTTTCCGCAAGGGGCGCTCTACGGTGGACGCCATTATGCGCGTGCGAGCCCTCACGACGGGGGATGCAGTGGCCCGGGGTGGGGTCGTCTTGGCGGTGTCCCTAGACATCGCCAACGCCTTTAATACCCTGCCCTGGAGTTGCATCAGGGAGGCATTCCGGTATCACCGGATGCCGACCTACCTCTGTCGAGTGGTCGAGGCCTATCTGACGGACAGGGCCGTCATCTACCCCGGTCATCAGGGAGAGTGGAACCGGCGAGAGATGTCGTGCGGTGTCCCACAGGGATCGGTCCTGGGGCCGCATTTGTGGGACATCGGTTACGACTGGGTGCTGCGCGCCGACCTCCCTAGCGGCGTCAGCGTAGTATGTTACGCTGACGACACGCTGGTACTGGCGCAAGGGAGGTCGCACCAGGCGGCGGCTGAATTAGCGACACGCGGGGTTGCGATAGTCGTGGAGAGGATCCGGCAGTTGGGACTTGAGGTGGCCCTGCACAAGTCCGAGGCCATGTGTTTTCATGGTCCTCGGAATGCGCCACCGTCGGGTTCCGAAATAACGGTGAGAGGGGTTCACATCGGAGTCGGGTCGACGATGAAGTACCTGGGACTCGTCCTCGACAGCCGGTGGAACTTCGTGGAGCATTTCCGACGTTTGGCTCCCAGACTGGCACGGGCTGGGGCTGCCTTGAGGCGGCTCCTGCCCAATCTGGGGGGTCCAAACGCCTCCTGCCGGAGGCTCTACGCGGGGGTCGTGCGGTCCATGGCCCTTTACGGAGCACCGGTGTGGGGGCGTTCCCCAAGGCTGGGGCCAGCCGGCAGGTTGAACGCGTCCCAGAGGGTCATGGCCATCCGGCTAGTCCGGGGATACCGCACGGTCTCCCGGGAGGCGGCGAGCCTCCTTGCCGGATTGCCGCCGTGGGATCTGGAGGCAAAGGTCCTCGCGCACGTGTGGGAGTGGCGCGAGGAGGCGAAGCGCCGGGGCGTAACTCCGCTGCCGCGAGAAATCACGGTACAGCGGACAGAGCTCCGGCGGGATCTCATGGCGGCATGGAGAGCGCGACTGTCGCAACCCAGAGCTGGGCACGCCACAATTGCGGCGATAAGTCCCCTCTTTGAGGAGTGGTTAGAGAGGCGCCACGGCGTCGTCACCTTCCGCCTGACGCAGGTCCTCACCGGACACGGTTGTTTCGGGAGGTTCCTGTTTCGCATAAGGCGGGAGGAAACGCCCGGGTGTTACCATTGTGTGGATCGCCCGGAGGACACGGTGGAGCATACAGTGGAGGTCTGCCCGGCTTGGGCAGAGCACCGCCGTGTTCTCACGGAGGCGATCGGCGGCGGCGATCTCTCGCGTCCGAGCCTGGTCTAGGCCATGGTGCGGAGCGAGAGTGCATGGGAGGCCGTCACCTCCTTCTGCGAAGCAGTGATGCTCGCGAAGGAGGAGGCGGAACGCGTGAGGGAGAGGCAGCCTCACGCCCTCAGTCGCCGCAGGAGACGCCCTGGGCGGCGGGAATCGCGGGGCGATTTCCGGCCACCGTAGGCGAGGGCCTGCGGACGGTGAGCAGCGGGTAGCTCGCCGTCCGGTAAGGACCAGGCCCGAGTCGACGGCGCGTTGTGTTCCACGCGCGCCTCAAAGAGATGTCAGCAAGTGACGGGGTCCAATAGGGCCAACGCCGCTGGGGTCGCGGATTGTCTGAAGAGGTTACCGCGGCCCTGGCATAGGCAACTGAAGGAACACGGGTGGGTTTTAGTCAGTAAAAGTCTGACACGCCCTTCCGCTCCAGCCAGAGCGGGAGAAGTTATTTGATGACTTACCACCCTCAAAAAAAAAAAGAAAAAAAAAAGAAAAAAAAAAGCGGTCTAAACCTGAACCAAAACTAAAGGACATCAATATAAACAAAAAATGCTTTGGTAAATACCTAAATACTTATCAATCGTGATTATATTTCAACTTTTGACATAAGGACGAGCGAACAAATGAACGGAATGAGCGGAATTGAATGGTCGCTTCAATTTAATTATCAAAACCATTGGTTTCCTAAGCTGTGAACAATAACGGCTGTTCAAATACAGACCATTTTTGACACCTTACAGTCAACGACTGTTAAAAATGACAGATTTCTATCAAGGCCCTTATAATATGACGGCGCCCGCTTTTCTGGGAGACCACTTTACAATAATTTCCATCACCGTAAGCCAGTTTCGACCAAAAATGTTACAAATTTCATGTTAGGACATTGAAAAAACCGGCCAAGTGCGAGTCGGACTCGCGCACGAAGGGTTCCGTACCATTATCTATAAAAACGGCTAAAAATCATGTTTGTTGTATGGGAGCCCCCTTAAATATTTATTTTATTCTGTTTTTAGTACTTATTTGTTGTTATGGCGGGAACAGAAATATATCATGTGTGAAAATTTGTCTGTCTAACTGTCACGGTTCATGAGGTACAGCCTGGTGACAGACGGACAGACAGACGGACAGCGGAGTCTTAGTAATAGGGTCCCGTTTTACCCTTTGGGTACGGAACCCTAAAAATGTGTGTTACATTAGTTCAGACCTAGCTTAAAACCCACAGAAACAGATCGGCTTAGTATAGCCATATTTTCCCGACCATTTAGCCATTAGCCCTCTAATACGCAACTCTTTAACAGCCCCACAACATAGGATTGAAAAGTGCAAACATATAAATTTCGCGCACCATCTGCGCGCCTCGCTCGCCGCTCGTTGTCCAAACATACGGACGGACAAACAAACATTTATATATGTATGCGTCAGGATAATTTTGGATTTTCATTGCAGCGCTAACGTTTGTACGGACTTAGGTGATCTATGCTGGGTTTAGGTGTTAACTGAAATGTTATTTTCTATATTAGGTTAGGAAGAAACCCGGTTGTTGTTCTTGACACTTCACAATGCATTTTTTTTTTAAACCAAGTCGTACCTATTTATAAAGGCGAAAGTTTGTGAGTGTGTTTGTTACTTCTTCACGCTCAAACGGCTGAACCGATTTGGATGAAATTTGATACGTAGATAGCTTATATCCTGAATTAACACATAGGCTATTTTTTATCCCGGTCTACGCGGGTGAAACCGTGGGGCGCAGCTACTTTAGTTATATGACTGAAAACTCGTAAAAAATTATGTTTTAATTTCTCACGAAACAAATAATTGCAGTTTAAATTAATAATAATAATAAAATAATAATAATAATAATAAAATCGTTTATTTATGAAAAGGTGCAGATTTACAATAACTTATCTTAAACATTAAAGAGGACACAGTTGCTCATTTGCCTGAACTAGGTAGAACCTGTGTTTCAGGCTATAGAGGTGCTTAGAATTATAAAATATAAAATTAACAACGTACAAGACTACTTAAAACTTAAATATTAACTTAAAAGACTAACATGTTTTATTTACAGACAACGAGTAAATCCTCTGTCTCACTGTATGGTATGCTAAGTAAAAATTGCAGAATAATCTTTTTACAGTCGTAATTATTTAATTTATAGATATTTAATTTCCTATTTAATTTATTGTACAGAAATGGGCCTAAAAATGTATAAAATCTGTTTACAAAGACATATTTAGATGATGCATTTGACTCACATACAATATCATTCCGTCTCTTATTAGTACTTTCAATGTTATAGGAGAGCATGGTGTGCTGTTTTAATACCAAGTGCGATATGAAAGGCTGGCGAACAGTCAGCACGTTACAAGATTTGTATAGCAGATCTGTAGGATAGAGAAAGGGATGGAAGTTTGCTACTTTTAAAATAGCTCTCTGTGCTCTTTCAAGAGGCAGTAAGTAAGTTTTTGGTGCTCCACCCCATGAAGTAATACAGTACTGTATTACAGATTGACCTAGGGCCAAGTAAACTTGTGACATAAGTTTTTTATCTGCAATTGCTCGCAGTTTTTTAAAAACAAAAATTAACCTGCGTGCTCTTGTAACCAAACTGTCAATATGTGGTCTAAAAGAGAGCGACTCGTCTATTAGAACCCCGAGATATTTCATGTTACATGTTTTGAGGATAAAAGGACACTTACATACGCTGACTGAGCGGAGTCCGCAACGATGAGCATACAAATGAGAGTTAGTAATGTTAAAAAGCGGTTTGCGGATGGAGAAGTGAATATATTTTGTCTTATCGGCATTTAATGTTAGTAAGTTGCTTTGAAGCCAGTTAGATACAGTATTAAAACCTATTTGAGCATATTCGTACAATTCGCTATTGGTTTTAGCGGTGAAAATTAACGCCGTGTCATCTGCATACGATATAATTTTGCCTTGTTTGATATTTAAATTACACAAATCGTTAATGTAAACCAGGAAAAGGGTGGGGCCCAAAATACTTCCTTGGGGAACACCAAAACTTGTGTTTTTTTGCTCGTCGCTAATAATATTGTCAATTTTAACACATTGATATCGATCGTCTAAGTAGTCAGCAAAAAGTTTCAGCGGCGTTCCCCTTATTCCTAAGGCCTCTAATTTGTACAAAAGCGTAGAAACGGACACTGTATCAAAAGCCTTCGCCAGATCAAGGAAAATCCCCAGGGTCTGGTTTCCCTTACCAAGTTCTTCTGAGACATAATCTGTTACACTGTGCACTGCATCGGCTGTGGATAATTTGGCTCTAAAACCAAATTGCGCAGATGATAAGAATTCATTTTTCTCTAGATAGTTAACTAATCTACTGTTTATAATTTTTTCTAGTATTTTAGATAAAGAGGGGAGTAGTGATATTGGCCGATAATTGTTAACTAGGTCTTTGTTTCCGGATTTGAAGATAGGGATTACAATTGCTTTTTTTAGACATTTAGGGAAAATGCCTTCAGAAAAACACATTCGAAAAATATGTGTTAAGGGAGGTACAAGGATATGCTTAAAGAGTTTAAGGGTCTTATTGCTAATATTATCCCATCCAACAGCACAGTCATCTTTTAGTCCACAGATTATTCGGGTAATTTCATCTTCGTCGGTATCTAGCAAGGCAAAAGATTTTAGGGTACGTCTATTTTCAAACTTTTGGGAAGAAGGATGAACACAGTCAGGTTTTGGAATCTGCTCGGCAAGAGTTTTCCCAACATTTACGAAAAAATTATTCACGTCGTTTGCTGACAGGATAGGTGAACGATTAGAAAGCAGTAAACTCGAATTTGATTCACGCTGACTTGACATATAGGTGACATTTTTAATGTGTTTCCAAAGTTGCTTGCTATTGCTTCCCGCTCTATTTAACTCATTTTTATCGTAACTTCTCTTTAAATCCTTTAGGAGGTTGTTACAAAAATTCCTGTATCTGGTATAGGTGACTTTAGTGACGATATTATCTGGGTCCCTCCTATATCTTTGATGAAGTTTATCTCTCTGTCTTATACACCGAATTAGGCCAGGAGTAATCCAAGGTTTAATATTATAATTTTTCTTGTTTACTGTAATAACGGCCGTGTTGCGTAATATAGCTGATTGAACATGTTTTATTAAGTACGATAAAGCAAAATTACCGTCAGCTGTATTGAAAACTGGGCTAAAATCAATGTTGCATAAATCATATTCAAGTTTGTTTATGTTTAGTTGCGTTTTGGTCTGTGGGCGATTTTGCCTAGGCAGCGTTAAGTTAAGGGTCAATAAAACTGCGTGATGGTCGGTAATTGTAGAGTTAGTAACAAGCGTAATAAATGAAAAACTGGATTTGATTATCATATGATCGAGGCAGGAACCGCTTTGATGAGTAGGCAGTGTATGTGCGGACAGAAAACCATGGAATGAGCAGATATTAAGATAGTCTTGGATCCCTGCATTGCAGTTATCAGCGTTAATGTTTATATTTATATCTCCTGTTAGTATAACATTCTTAAAAGTACTCACTGATTGAAAAATTTGGTTTAAAGAAGCATGAAAAGCATCCAAGTTTCTAGCAGAAGGGGATCTATATATAGCAATTATTGCAGCGGTTGTACCAATTTTGATAATCAAGCAATTACTCTTACAGTCGAGTAGATTGGGTTCCTCGACTGTGACCATTAAATAATCTTTTGAATAGACAACCACACCATCATTTTGATTGTTATTGATTCTGGTAAATGATACGTTGTACCCAGGTATTACTGGGAGGTTATCCTGGCGATTAGATAACCAGCACTCGGTTAGTATTATTAAATCACAATTAAAGTTAAGTCTATGAAGAAAAATGTTAAAGCTATCCATGTTCTTATAAATACTACGAATGTTTTGGGTTAGTATGGTTAGTGACTTTTGATACACGGAAAGATATCGTCTGCAGTCTTCAACCTTACATGACTTTGAAACAGTTTGAAAACTGTTATCTATGTCCGTAATTAAGGTACTATCCATAGTGTAACAAAAATGTAAATAAAAATTAAAGTCTAAAGTAAAAACAGGTATGTGGCGCTCTTAGGCGCCTTCATAATCGATTGAGTTTAGGTACCTGTTTTCGGCAGACTTTTTGGCTGGACAATCTTGATCTCCCGTTTTGTGGCTCGCTGGTTTTTTGAAGCGCAGACATGTTGCACATTTTGGCGCTTCGGCTTTCTTTGTGCATTCCTGGATGGTGTGCCCTTCTTCACCGCAATGACCACACGTAGGGGCAGTGACTTTGCAGAACTTGGCTGCGTGGCCGTACTGCTGGCACTTGTAACATCTAGTTACCAGAGTGAAGTCACGTATTGGGCAGGACGTCCAATCAATAAATAGTCGTTCCTGGGTGATCAGGGCCTTGCGAATGACGGCTGGAACTTCTAGTATATAATTGCAGTAATCAGAATCTTTTCTCCCAGATTTGTGGCTCAGTTTTATTGAGGTCATAAATGTATCTCGGGACGTAGTCGGCAGTTTGTCAGCTAAATTTTGCTCGTAGATACATTTAAAGACCTCATTTTCAGTCATAGATGAGGGCACTCCAATTACTACAATGCGAGGTTTGCGCTTTCGGGGTTCGTCGACGGTAAGCTCCGACGAAGCAGTTTGGACTGTTCGCTTGAGTTTGTCCAGGTCGTCTTTAGTCTCCGTGCTGATTATGAGACCTCCTTTTCCGATTTTACGTACGCCTCGTACTTTCAACTTCATTTCACCTGGGCATATGATGTTCTGGACCATGTTTCTGGTTTCGTCACTGGTCTTTGAGTTGTCACATGGGAAAATTGCCACGGAGCTAAGTTGGTTCGGACGAACAAAATTGCTGGATCCCTTCTTCACCATATCGGCAAAAGATGTATCACTCCTCCCAGCTCCTTGCTTCGTACAGGACTCCTGAATGGTGCGGTTCATCTCTGTAAGACAGTCCGTTAGGTCTCGAGCTTCAGTCATGGTTTTAAGGGCGGTATGGGTTTGTATGGCATTTGATTTCAGCGACTGGTATCGCACGGCCATTTGAGAAACTCCGTGTCCAATTTTTCGACAAAGAGTACTGATTTTTAACTTCTGTTCCGAATTGAGTTTTCCATCATTAGCAATAGCACAGACCTCATTTAAGCATTGTTCAATAGACCCCATCCAGTTCTGGATTTCCGGAGTGGGGATAAGTTCAGCTGGGTCCACAGCCACTTCTTGGCTCTGCTTGGGTTGTTGAGTTGGTCTTGGTGTTGGTGTCGTTGGAGGGCTGCGCGATGTCAGCCCGCTCCGGATAAAGGGGCTGCCTTCCATACTTCAGGTTATAAAAATTGTATATTATTATACTCTAGTCAGATCATTCTTGACATCACTTGATTTATAAAACACGCTAGTACACTATAAAAACTGGGTCAGTATTTATGCAAGTGTTAATTAATTTATTTTATTAATGCATTGATGTGCACGTCTGTATGCGTTGACGACGAATCGAATTCTTCCATTTACCAATTACAAAACTGAAGTGTATAAAATTTAGATTTATTGAGACTACAAGAACTACGAGATTTCATACAAGTACCTCATCATATGCCTAGCCTTTCCCCAACTATGTTGAGGTCGCATTCCAGTCTAACCGGATGCAGCTGAATACCAGTATTTTATATCTAGCGACTGCCTATCTGACCTCCACAACCCACTTACTGGGTAATACGATACCCCTTGGTAAGACTGGCTGTCAGACTTTCGGGCTTCTGACGACCCGTAACGACTGTCAAAGATCCACGAATGACAGCCGGAACCAATGGCTTAACGTACTTTCCGAGGCACGGAGGAGTCTTGGTATGTAAAGATGGTCACCCATCCACGAACCAACTGCGGAAAGCGTAGCTTAACCTGATCTATCGACCCGTGCAGATGTTATTACTAAGCCACAAGCCCCATTTCATAAAAGTACCTATTACCGGAAATTAAACTCAAATCTCAAAATTCGTCAATTTCATTGACTATTCGAGTTCGGCCTTCAATGATATCAAAGTTTCATCACCAATAGTCAGTGATAACAAATTACAGAGTTAGTGTAAGAATGCCGTACAAAGCACCACATGCTTTTTTATTTTTTACTTTTTAGTTCAGTTTAATGTTATTAAAGCGTGTTTTTTTTTAATATTTTTTTTAAGTATATTTTAAATTATTGTATTGTCACCGGGCCCTGATAAGTGTGCAAAATTTCGAATTAATCTGACCATTTAAAGTGGGTAAAAATCATGTTTACAGATTCCGTTAAGTACATACATACATACAGGTGAAGCTAATAAAAGCGTGTTATAATAAAGCTAATGCGTACGCACGGCTACAGATCAAGCTATACATTTCCAGTATAAGCTAATCTCGCATTGTATAGGATTTCCTTACAGTGAGAGGTCAGTGTAAAGTGGAAATGTATAGCTTGATGTGTAGCCGTGTGTACTTGCGTAGCCAGGGCCTACGCGCGTAGCAGTGGCGTAGCAATATGCTACGCAGTGTAGCAGGCTACACCGCTACGCATGTGCTACGAATCTCGTAACTTAGAAATATTGTTATGAGACCCTTACGAAGTTCATGCTACACTAATGGGCTTAAAACAAGACAGCGCCCCTGGATGGGACAACATTCCCGTTAAATTTTTAAAAGCTGCACACGAACACATTGTTCCAATCCTAACTTACTTAGCAAACCTATGTTTTGAGCAGGGACTTTTCCCGGATGCATTGAAAGTAGCCCTAATAACGCCCGTGTACAAGTGTGGAGACAGGTCAGACCCGTCGAACTATAGGCCAATTTCAGTACTGCCATCTATCTCGAAAATCCTGGAAAGACTCCTAAACTCACGCTTAATCAAATATCTTTCTAAGCATAACATTTTGTCTTTGTCTCAGTTTGGGTTTCGACAGGGTAGATCTACTGAAGATGCGGTCCTATCGCTGACTTCTACTATAGTCGATAAAGTGGATAAGGGCAGTAAATGTCTAGCAGTTTTTCTTGACCTCAAAAAGGCCTTCGACACTGTATCTGTCCCCATACTTCTGCACAGGCTCGAAAGCATCGGAATAAGGGGGCCTCCTCTCGAACTATTCAAATCCTACCTGACTAATCGCAAACAAAGAGTAAAAATAGGGGAGTTAGTAAGCTCAGAAGAAACAACGTCATATGGCGTTGGGCAGGGGAGTGTCCTTGGTCCGACGTTGTTTCTCATTTATATTAACAGTCTTTGCAATCTAATTATTGACGAGGGTTGCATTTTCTCATATGCGGATGATACCGCCATAGTCTTTGCTGGTAAGACATGGGCAAAAGTTAAAAGATCAGCCGAAATTGGCCTGTCTAAGATTGCAGACTGGCTCAATCGTAACCTCCTCACACTAAATGCCTCCAAGTCCAACTACATATGTTTCTCTAAGTATGCAAATACTCAGCCTCCGCTCGACTTCCAAATTAAGATCCACTGCTGTGCCAACCCTGCAATTCCTGATTGCTCTTGTGCAAAGATTGACAGGTTACAATATACCAAATACCTGGGTATCATGATAGATCAGCGTCTGTCCTGGCATATGCATACTGAACTAATCATGAAAAGAGTTAGGAAATTAATATGGACTTTCAAATCATTGCGTCACGTTGCCTCAAAGAATCTTATGCAGAAAGTTTACGTTTCACTGGCACAATCGATTCTTACGTACTGTTTGCCATGCTGGGGAGGGGCAACTAAAATTAAATTTTTGGAACTTGAAAGGGCGCAGCGTTCTCTGCTTAAGGTTATGCTCTTTAAACCTTATAGATTCCCTACCCAAAGTCTTTACCTTACCTCTGGCCTTCTGTCTGTAAGGAAACTCTACCTACTCCATCTTATATTGAGGAAACACAAATCCATTCCGTATGACCCCACAAAACCACGTATCAGTAGCAGAAGAGGCTACTTAGTCGCTCCAACTGTCCCAGTTAGATCTGTTTTTGCTAAGAGGCAGTATGAAAAGCAATCTTCCCACGTATACAACCTACTGAACAAAGAGCTACACATCTATCCTCTGAAACTCCGTGACTGTAAACAAGCTGTGACTGATTGGCTCAAGAATAAATCCTATGACGACATTGAGGCTTTGGTATCATCACCTCCATCCTGAATTAATAGGACCTTGGGAGCCAAACTGTTAGTGGAGGAAGCTGTACCTGGCTTCCTCCGATCCCAAGACATTGTCGCAGGGCTAACCTAACCTAACCTAATCCTAAACAGAAACCCTTATAAAATAAACTCATGTATTAAATTCCACGCTCACTCCATTACACACGAACACATATCCTCTCTCTCACACTCACACACATACCCCCACTCACACACACCCACACGCACGTTCAAAAATTCACTCATACACAACACACAAATGCGCTCCTTGTTGTATCTTGTATTTCTAATTATTTTTGGTTTATCTTTTGTTTTTGTTAACAATTGCATACTTGTGATTATGTTAAGCGGAAGGGCGGAGTCACCTATCACAAGCAATTCCTTGCTTAAAAGGTGATCTCCTAACTCATGTGAGCTAAGAATTTGTTTAAATGCAATAAACATTTTTATTTTTTATTTTTTTTTTATTTTTTTTTATTGTTAATATTGTTTGTTTTTACAAGTTTTATTTATGAGGTCCAATTAGTAAATATTACAAACGAAATCCGTTGTTTTTCACTGCTGTACATTAGCTCAGCTGCTTTCGTGACAGAAATACTAAATTATCACCATTTTTGGATGATGAAAATTTATGACCGCAGGAAGTTTTTAATAATATTGTTGCTCATTACTTTGACATCATTATTATGTTTGTTGCTTTTTGGGTTCCGTACCAAAATGATAAAATACTTGAGCCAAAGCCTTTCAATTATTACAAAGCAGACTTTCATCCCTGACTTTACCCACTTAGATCATCTTCTCACAATTAATATCTCGCGTTAGAGAACTTAACATTTTAAGGTTGATGCGCCACGGTAGCCCGCGAAATTAAATTTTTCTTACGTTCTTTGCAATTTGTAGGTCAGTGTGAGCTTGTATGTTGATTAAAATATGATTCGCGGCCGTAGCAAATACGGCTTTACAGAATTATAATCATTAGAATCAGCAATACAACTCCATAAGTTAGCATTTATCTCAAATCTAGCGATTTCATGAAAGCATGGGGTTTGAGGTAAATGCTAACTTATGGAGTTGTATTGCTGATTCTAATGATTATAATTCTGTAAAGCCATATTAGCTACGGCCGCGAATCATATTTTAATCAACATACAAGCTCAAACTGACCTACAAATTGCAAAAAACGTAAGAAATTTTGAATTTCGCGGGCTACCCTGGCGCTTTCGCCTTAATAAAGAGTAGGCATCGTATAGCTTTTTCCATAGATATAAGAAACAAGGAGATGTGCCCAGTATGTTAAAATGTATCGGAACCCTGTGTCTCCACTTTGTCCCTTTGTCACTTTCATGATTTTAAAGACAAATACGGTAAAATACTTATACTTACATAAGGAAAGTGATTCCATGATTTACATGGCTTCGGTTTTTACAAGAAACCACTGAACAACACGGCATTCTTATAAATTGTCACGGTCACAGTCGAAAGCGCACTAGTTCGCGGAGACGGAATTTGTACTATGAACGGCTCATACTGAGCATGTCGCGCGGACACAGATTCGCCCCCTTGCCACTTCTCCTGTTTTTAGGGTTCCGTACCTCAAAAGGAAAAAACGGAACCCTTATAGGATCACTTGTTTGTCCGTCTGTCTGTCTGTCAGTCTGTCAAGACCGTTTTTCTCAGGAACGCGTGAAGGTATCAAGCTGAAATTAATATCAAATACGTAAGTCTATGGTCCCTTGAAGTCCTAAAAAGATCAAACTTCTAAGTCAACGCAATAAAAAAATACGGCCATTTATGCGACATTTTTTGATACTTGCAAGAAAATCAAAACCTATGGGGTACTTCCCGTCGTCCTAGAATCATGAAATTTGGCAAGAAGCAAGGTCTCCCAGCACAAGTAAAGGAAAAAGTCCGAAAATTGTGAATTTGTAATTTTATGACTTAAAAAAAATTGTTAATAAAGAGTGTTAGTTTGTTTTTGGAATAAACTCTTTTCAACTACGGAACCCTTCATTGTGCGTGGTCCAACACGCACTTGGCCGGTTTTTACATTTCTATGGCTTTCTCCTATAAGACTATACACATTCTGGGATTCACAACATAACCAAGGATTTGAACATTAATTTTCCTCAGTTCATTATTCTCAATCTACCCACATTTGTAACTACACACGACTATTGTAATCTCCATGCTCTGCCTGTAGCCGTACCCTTGCTCCTAAGACAACAGCCTAAGGGCAGCCACTTAGGGCGGACCCATTAGCATGCGGCGTGGGAAACAGCAGCTGGGCATCTGCCCGACCCTTTGTTATTTCAGATTGAATATACAGGGTGGATCAGAAAGGTATGGTCAAATGTAAGGATGTGGTACAGACTATCAAATTGAACAGCTTTTTCCATGGGACCAACATTGTAATCGAGAAAAAATAATCAAGTGAGAGAATAAGAATGATTTAGTTTGTGTGAGGAATGGAATACTGAATCAATTTTAGAAAAAAATAATATACAGGCTGTAAGTAACTGTAAACAGTGGCAATATTGTAAGGGGTCATTGTACTCATCATTATAAACAACTTTTACTATGGGACCAAAGCTGACATCGCGAAAAAATTTATATTCGCATAATTCGTCAAAATGTAAGGAACAGCTGATTTTATTTCGCTATTTCATAGGTTTGGTCCCACAGTAAAAGTTGTTTATAATGATGAGTACAGTGACCCCTTACACTGTTTTCACTTACATCCTGTATACACATCACCTCTGCATTCCCCAAAGGGTTAAGCAGACGTGTTAGTACAGTACATAAAAAAAATGTAATGTAACTTTTAGGGTTCCGTACCTCAAAAGGAAGAAAGGAACCCTTCTAGGATCGCAAGTAAATCAAAAACCTGTTACTTCCCGTTGACCTAGAATCATGAAATTTGGCAAGAAGCAAGCTCTCACAGCACAAGTAAAGAGAAAAGTCTGAAAATTGATAATTTGTAATGTTATCAGTATCACGTAAAAAAAAATGGAATTACAATGTTTTGGGATAAACTATTTTCAAATATTACGGAACCCTTCATTGTGCGTGGTCCGAGAAGCACTTGGCCGGTTTTTTTCTAAGAATGCACCCCGGATGTTTTAATAATTATGAACTGGGGTGCATTAATGTAGCCTCTACGTTTGGCGATAAGTACTTCATTGTTACCACGTTCCGCACACTCTGAGCAGTCAACTCTGCTTACTACCTTGTTCAAGGCCTACGAGAGAGAGAAAAAGATCAAAGTAAGTGTACCTGTGTAATTATAGCTACAGCCGTAGTAACAACTAGCTTACGTAGTAACTTCTTTTAGAAAAAGCCTACGACGAGTTTGTGAACGATAAAACAATCTAATTAGGGTTCCGTACCAAAATGGTAAAAAAGGAACCCTTATGGTGTGACTCAGTCTGTCTGTCTGTCTGTCTGTCACAGCTGGATATCTCAAGATCTACTGATGCTATCAACTTGAAATTTGGAATAGTTTTAGATGACGTTTACTCGACTATTTTGCAAATAAGAAAGAAATAAAAATATTTATATTTTTTTTGCAACAGGGACTGAAAGGGGGTCTTAAAAATTTAAAGTAGGGCTACTAGGGCATGTGGGGTATCATATGAAAGAGCGCAGTTTGCACATTTTCAAACTATTTTTTATTTTTTTTTTAGAATGCATAGTTTTCGACTTTTGATGAAAAATTTAAAAAAAAATACCGTTCCCACCGCCCCCTATCTCCGAAGTTTGCAAAGAAAAAAATCTGAAATTATTCTATGTGATAGAAGTTTATGAAAAGATTACAGGAAAAATAAAACGATGTCTCTAAGTAGCACACTTTTTCAGAAATTGGAACGGAACCCTCGGTGCGCGAGTCCGACTCGCTCTTGACCGGTTTTTTAGTTTTTTGTTGTATTGACATTTTACATGTAATTGCTTTGACATTCAATTGACTAATTTATTCAATTCTATTATGAGTTGATGACACTGTATAATAGGACATTTTAAATTGTAATTTTAACTGTTAATTATTTGAATAATGAATTAATGATTAATAATTATTTTTTGTATACCCTTGTAATAAATAACTTACCTATTTATATTAGTACAGATATAATTTTATTTAACATCTTGCATGCCATGTGTGTATACTCATGTTTTGGACAAACAAAAAATCTTTATCTTTAACAAAGTAGGAAGATAAAATAATAAGTTCATTTATTTCAGAAAAGTAGATCTAGAAATATAAAGGCAGCTCCTACAAACAAGCGCGACACGCGACGTCGACGTGTCGCACGACAAGCGGAACCTTAAAAAAAAGCGGTAAATTCTTGACCTTGACAATATATCTCAAATGAAATAAATCAACTTGTCTTTGCGATTTAATCGGATGCAGTAAAGAGCAAGTAATCGTGTATCGGACAGCCTACATATCTAGATTGAAGTGTGAAATATGTAATATATTATTTTTTCATTAAATCCGTGTTATCTACGAATAAAACACAATACAAAACGACGTTTTTCCCGGCCTTATAAACCAAATTGCAAATTCCCTCAAGAACTAACATAACATTTAAAACTACAAACAATGGCTCATACAACACCTTCTGGTCAACCCATTCTAAAACATTGTGTTCCCATATTGATAAAGGGGGAGAGAACTAGGGATGCTGTTCAAGGGGGTGAGGGGGGTGAAAGGGGATGAAAAATACAGCTCAGCTGGTTCCGTCACACGCACGCATTGTGTGCTGGGAGCAAGTTGTTTATAATATACGTGTAGGAGATATTACAAGGAGTGTAGTGTGTAATTAGATTGGAGTTTGTAAGGAATGTCTTTATTTTTGGAAGTAGCTAATGATATAGATGGTGGAGAAAGATAAGGTATTTTAGTCTTCAAATATTCGTACAAAAGATGGTGTCATAAAAAATATAATTAGCAACAGCCATATTTAACCAGAATTAGGCCAATTCTCGTACCAAAAAACGTTCAAATTCAATCTCATGCCAGCGACAATCAAATGTCAAAAATGTAGGTAAACGGTATACAATTTTTGACAGATGGAGACTGAGATGAGATTTCGAACGTTGTTAACAATACAGGAATTACCGCTCAGATGGCATCCAAAAGTACAAAATACACTAGAGAAGCTAAGTAGATAATAATCAAGATAAATGATCTATATAAATAAAAAGAGAAGTCCTGACTGACTGACTGATTGACTGACTCATCAACGCCCAGCCCAAACCCTTGGACCTAGAAAGTTGAAATTTTGCACAGAGAATTTTCCCTTTATAATGTAGACAAGGAATAAGAAAGGAATTCCCGGTAGTATGTTCCCGTGGGATATTTTCCGACATCCACGCGGGCGAAGCCGCACGGGAAGTGCTACTGTTAATATAAAGATTGATTAACTATAATTACAATTTAATTATGAAGTGCTTCAATAGTCATTTATACTATAAACAATTCTTCTGCAGTCAACTTATTTAGTATTGGAATTAAAATCAAATAAAATTAAAATTAAATGTCATATTTTTCTAATTTCTAATCTTATAAAAAGTAATTTTAAGAAATTTCTTTCTCCATTAAGATAGTCAAGGGTTTCAACAACTCAGCGACTGGATATCTTATTCATATTGCGCCTGTTTTTTCGAGAGGTCAGGCAGATAAGTTTAATTGTTTAGGATTGTTTATGCATGTAAACATTGTTTTTGCAAACACACCCACGAAACATTAGCGATTAGCGAACACTAGCAATATTTATTTTTAAAAGCTCTAGGCAAAGGCAAATACGAGGCTACAATACCTAACAAACTTGGCATATAAATATTAGTAGACATACCTATGTACGGAACCGCGTTCATTATGATGTGGTAATTGGTAATGTTATATCAACGCCGACAGTCAGCTGGTGGTTCCCGCGCCACTGAACCCTAATGAACCAGTTCTTGGGAATGTTTCTAAAATAGACAGGATTCTTGGTATCCTAATTATAGCTTATTAATTGTATATGAACTGTCTCGTTGGTGTAATGGTTAAAAGCGAGAGTGAGGAGTGTGGGTTCCGGACTAAGTTCCTGGGTCAGGCAATATCTACCTAGCATTTATAAAAAATATTTTTGAAATAGTTAAGATGTAAGAATGAAGATCTTAATTCCCACTAACATTTGCATATTAACTTAATATTATAAATGCTAAAGTGAGTTAGTTTGTTACGCTTTCACGCTAAAACGGCAAAACGGATATGAATGAAATTTACCACATGGGAACATAGCAAACTTTTTATCCCGGTAGTACGCTCCCGTGGGATAAAATCCGGCTTCCACGCGGGCGAAGCCGCTGGCAAAATCTACAGTATACAAATAAATAAAATTGAAGTGTCTGTTTGTAATGTCAAAATAACAGCTTTTTACTAAATGCTTTGACTTTCACTGACTTTGATGTTAAAAGAGTAACTTAAGCTACTTTTATTTTTTAAAAGAATTATTTTTAATAATAATACTTATATAATTTAAGACATTATAAATAATAAATATTTTAATACATTGATTGATATTTATATATTGAATAAATAAATGAGCGATAATTTAAATCATTAATAACAAGGAAAATAATAAAAGCGCTCTTCCTCTCTTACATAAAGCTTGCTGTGCCCGACAGGGTCCATGATTGACTCTTAAATTATTGTACTACATTATGGATTGCAATAAAGATTATTTGATTTGATTTCATTTAGAGTTCCGCGGAAAAAAATTCAAACCCATGAAATCTAGTAAGAAGCTAGTCTATACTAATATTATAAAGAGGAAAGATTTTTTTGTTTGTTTGTTTGTTTGTACCAAATAGGCTCCAAAACTACTGGACCGATTTTAATCATTTTTTCACCAATAGAAAGTGAAATTATCAGGAAGTAACATAGGCTATAATTTATTTTCGAAAAAATTAAAGATCCTTAATAAAATTGCAATAATGTAATGCAAAGTAGCAAAATTTTGCTTATAAAATTCTAAAACTAACTAATAGCGTGGGCGATGCGATGAAGTGGGCCGTGAAACTGGTAAACAAGAAATTTCACGCGGACGAAGTCGCGGGCAGAAGCTAGTAATGAATAAAGAAGCTTTATTATTATTATTTATGAAGATCAGAGACTTAATTATACCAAATGTCGGTTAGAAATGGAACCGTTCAGTGCTCTACCGTTCCCTTCTCCCAGAAGAAAACATGGTCAACTTTGTGTATCCATGTACAGTGGGTTGCATCAAATGGGTACCCCAATTGTATTCAAATTTTCTTACAACTGGGGTACCCAATTGATGCAGCCCACTGTACCCGATAAAAAAAGGCAATCAGCACCTCTCCTTAATTTCCAACGTCAATACACTACTCTACAACTCTCCAAATAACTTGCAACCTCCAACAAGACCATAACTAAAAAAAAAATCAATGGAAATGTATCGAAAATTCCGCCTTCTTATCGCAACCGATATTTACGTTGTAAACTATTGCGGTATACGCCATACATTGCTGGCTGGCACACTGCGTCCGTTGGCTGGTGTTAGCATAAGCGGCGATGTATATGGCACCAGCACAGCGGTGCGGGTTGGCTACGTCAGGTGCGGCCGACGGCGCGCGGGTTTGGCAAATTTTAATGAATGTCGACGTTGAATTTGAGGTGCTGGATGTGGCTTTGAACTCGCAAATATATTTTTGTCAATCTAAGAAGTCCGATTTGACATAAGGGTGTCCCTCTTTGTCCCGCTATGTTTGTCTCTCTTTGGCATATGAAACGATATGAGCTGTCAAAAGTGATCTGTTATTTTGTCGCTCGTACAAGAGATGTGACTTTTTTTCTCTAGTGGTTAGGGTTACTAAATAGTTACTAATGCATATCAGTACAATCAGAACGAATTGCAAGTTGCTCTTATAAGACATGTTTTATAAGCATTCCATAGATTGAAAAACCAGTCAAGAGCGAGTCGGAATCGCGCACCGAGGGTTCCGTTCCGATTCCTGAAAAAGTGTACTATTTAGAGACATCGTTTTATTTTTTCTGTAATCTTTACATAAACTTCTATCACATAGAATAATTTCAGATTTTTATCTTTGCAAACTTCGGAGTTAAGGGGAGGGAACGGTATTTTTTTTTACATTTTTCATCAAAAGTCGAAAACTATGCGGCTTAAAAAAAATAAAAAAAATGATTGAGAATGTGCAAGCAGCGCTCTTTCATATGATACCCCACATGCCCTAGTAGCCCCACTTTGAATTTTTAAGACCCCCTTCAGTCCCTGTTACAAAAAAAAACATAAATATTTTTACTTCTTTCTTATTTGCAAAATAGTTGGGTAAACGTCATCTAAAACTATTCTAAATTTCAAGTTATAACGCGAACCCTTTTCTAACCGCTCCCGCCACAATCCGCTCGTCCAATAAGGTCGAGTCGAAGCTTCTAGAAGGTTCTAGAAGCTTCGAAATAAATGACGCGCAGCCTTGTCATTGACTTTTCAGAGAGACGTATGTCAACAGTCAACTAGGCTGCGCACATTTATTTTAGATACTTGATACTTCTATTAGATTTATAAAATTAGGTCTTCGCCCCCGACTATTTATGTTAAAAAGTTTATTTATTTATTTTATTTATTTATTTATATCCTCACTTACAACTATTTTTACAGGTATAACCCAATGCAATAGTGAAGCAAACTTAAAAACTTATTATCTAAAACTTATTACATATAATGTTATCCTTGTGAATTCACTTAGTGTACACGCAAAAACGTCTATCTCCTCTGCTACAAGGTTAAGAGTGCGAAGAGCCCGCGTCAGGGGCGCCTCATTTAACAGATTAGTGCGGCTACGAGGTATAGCCAGCAGATGATAGTGTGGCGGCATCTACATCGCCACATGTGAACTACGCATCAATGACATGACGTCACGCAAACCTGCATCGCGCAATTAGAGTTTACCACGCGATTAGCATATATACAACGTCCCGACATCAACCGTTGGGCAGTAGCCCACCAGACACAACACCCGTCTGGCCGGAGGATCCTCCCTTTTCAATAGAGGATGAGTGAACTTTACACCCTGTTCCTCATGCCTCTAAACTGGTGACCCCGAGCATGAACGTCAGCGCAGCCTTCGTGCAACTACATCAGCGTGACGTCATCAGCATCACTTCCTCAAGCTTTCGAGCGGCGAGTCACACAGCCAGCCAGCATCCACGGCTTCAACAGGTATCCTGACCACCAGCATGCAGCGGACGCGCATTCCTGGTCATCACCTTCAGCCTCAACCCAGCGCTGTACACTCCGACTCACTGGAGCATAACGCAGCGCCACCCCGACTCACTGGGGTATCACCGCAGACAGTTCCGACTCACCGTGAACTATGCGGCACCCGGTTCCGACTCACTGGAACCACAACTGGCACTGGCAAGCATCGCAAGATACACGACTCAGCCCACTATCGACCTCCGGTCTCCGGAGGGGAGTGATGTGGCGGCATCTACATCGCCACATGTGAACTACGCATCAATGACATGACGTCACGCAAACCTGCATCGCGCAATTAGAGTTTACCACGCGATTAGCATATATACAACGTCCCGACATCAACCGTTGGGCAGTAGCCCACCAGACACAACACCCGTCTGGCCGGAGGATCCTCCCTTTTCAATAGAGGATGAGTGAACTTTACACCCTGTTCCTCATGCCTCTAAAATAGTATTAGTAGTTATTGAGATATCCAGCTGTGACAGACAGACAGTCAGACAGACTGAGTCACACCATAAGGGTTCCTTTTTTACCATTTTGGTACGGAACCCTAAAAATTAAAGTGGCTATAAGAAAGCAAAACATACAATACTTTATCTATTTATTTGCATATTTTGTGCCCTTATAATTCGTAACAAAGAATCAATATGCAAATAGATGGAACCCAGAAACTGCAATACGACTTAGACACACACTTACAAACGGAAAACGAAGATACTTTTTAAAGTGATTGGATTTGTTTGTAATTTATCTGGGCTAGTGTCTCAATCATAGAAATACATAAACAGGAGAAGTAGCAAGCGAGCGAATCTGTGTCCGCGCGACATGTTCACTAATGAGCCTTTCTTAGTCAAATGGCCGTCTCCGCGAACTAATGCGCATTCGAAAGAATAATAATAATAATAACCCCACCGCAGTATCTCTACGTTGACGTCATGGTGGGGCTTGCGCGCTCCGAATTTTAGGTATGTGCCGGTAGAGTTCACTTTGCCGGAACAGGTCTAGGATGAGGAGCCAGACCAAGAGAGATACAGAAACCCGCAGGGCAGCATGTGGCGAGCTGTTGGGCAGTAGCGACCCCACGGACCCTATCTCCCGGGAGAAGTCTTGTTCCTCACCTCTCGCTTGCCTTTATTGGCCGGCTGGAGTGAACACTGACGAGGAACAGAGCTCCCACCTCTTTCTTGCTTTTATTGGCCGGTTTGAGTGGAGATTCGCAAGAGCAAACGTGCTCGGAGGAAGGAAGTATTCCAGTAAGTGTTTGTAGGGATCTTGACCATCTTCCGGGCTCTGGGATTGTTCTGAGAACCGTGGGATACCTCTCCACTCCTCACAAGCACCTCAGGACATGTTGTCCCCTTGCCGCTACGACACTATGTGCTAGCGACCTTTTCGGGGGCCCATTATTGTGTGTGCAAGTCACCCCCTGTCATTTTATCCGTGTATTACAAAACATTGATCCGGCAGGGGCCATAGTCCTTTCATAGTTCTCGGCAACCAGTCCACTTTAGCCACTCAAATCCATAGTTCAATCTCTTTATTTCCATATACTGCAATATTCCTGCACCAACCGGGGGTTGTTCTTGGGTGCACTTGCATAGTGCGTACAGGGATAATCGTCGGTTGGTGCCTCATTTCATTGAAAGCGTCTAACGGGCCTCTGCGAGTTGGCTTTGGCCCCTCGTACGCCTTCTAAAGGTCCGGGACTCCAGGGTCCCGAGAATTGTCAAGACACATAAAAATAATAATAATAATATCCTCGGACATTTCACACAACGCCATCTAGTCCCAAGCTAAGCAACCTAATGCTTGTGTTATGGTAACGAGATGGCTGATAAACTACTTATATACATTTTTTTTTAAATACATATATATTATAGATAGAAAGAATGCCGTGTTGTTCAGTGGTTTCTTGTAAAAATCGAAGCCAAAACAAAAACTATGTAAATTATGGAATCACTTTCCATAATTATGTTAGTACAAGTATTTTAACGTATTTGTCTTTAAAATCATGAAAGTGACAAAGGGACAAAGTGGAGACACAGGGTTCCGATACATTTTAACATACTGGGCACATCTCCTTCTTTCTGATATCTATGGTCTCAATAGAACAATTGCAGTCTTAATAACACCATGTGCGCTCATCTGACGCACAATACCACGCCCCGACCCCATCCAGCAGCACCGTACATCCGTGCAGGTCGCCATGTGCCTCCGAGTGGCGTGTTATACGGGATTTCATTTAGGAAAACGTATAACATCGCCAGGCTTAACGCTAATGCGAATTTTTATGCGCAACTTTAAAATATGTCGCTGCCCAGCGCGACATGTTGCTGGCTTATTGAGAATAAGTTTAGAGGAGAATTCTTGGGGGTGAAAGAGGGTTGAAAGATGGCGATCGAGAGGTCCCTATATTGGTATTTTAAGAAAGTGGGTGAATAAAATTAGTTGGCTTTTGACTGTAGGTATGGGTTTTGGATTCGTTAATAGCATCGTGAAAATATTATTTTGCTGCGAGTGTATTTTTTGCGCAAGCAAGATTTCGTGTTTGAAAACTTACAAAAAATTCGATATACTTAAGAGAAATTAATCTGTAACGTATGAAATGATTAAAATTGAACAAGATGATAGATTCACATACATAAATAAAGTCTCGCCTTCATCCTGTGGGGGTAGGCAGGAACTTTAGAACACCACCTGCTACGATACTTAGGTAATGTATACCTACTCCTTTTAAATACCCAACCCATGTGTTCAGTGTTTGATTCTTTTAAACGTTCGAATTCCTGTAAAATGCTCTCTTTGTCTCCTTATTATGTCGATTAAAAAACAAACAATAATATAGGTATGCAATATAGAATTTAGATTTCGCTTTCAAGTACTTACAATAAATGCAACCTATGTATTTCATTTATGTGAGAATGCTGGTATCCATAACACAAGTTAAATCTTTCTTTGGATACCAGAGTTCATAAAGAGACTGTTTATAACACTAGCGGTTATTTCGTCGCTAATCTAACTAAGTGACGTAACTGATTCGAAGAAAATTTTACAGAGCAAGCTATTTCTCTTTTTTTTTGTAAACTGTAGATATATCGGTCTCGATTTTTGCATTATCATGGGGACCGTAAGACATAGGTACAGATACGCCGATTAGACAGATCGATTCGATTTGGAAAATGTATCAAACTACAGTTAGGTCTGCTATCGGTTTAGACCAAAATGTCAGATACGTCAGTTAGTTAAATTAGCGACGATATACTGTAATACGCTATGTATACGCATGGTGTTGTTTGTAAATGTTTGTCTGTTTAACCAGTTTTGTTCAATAAATCTTTATTTATTTATTATAAGATTCTTTTATCAATAACTGCTGTGAATCCACAACAGCATCCCAAGCTCCAGTATTTTGGGCAGAACATACTCGTATCAACGAATCAATTTAGGGGTCTTCAAATAAATAAACGGTTTGGCCCCGCTGCGGTTGACAGCCGCCTGCGAGGGATGGCGGCACAGATGTTGCCACCCCCCACCATCCGCCCCCACACGCCCCGGGGGAAAGGATTACAATTATCGATGTTACGGAAGAAATGGGGCCGAATTTTTTTGATATTATTTTAATATCTTTTGTTTTTGGTTGATTAGTTGAATGCGGGTGCAGTGATAAATGAGACAAAGTGTTTCCAAGATACAAGGTTGAAGTGTTGATTAGGAAAATTGTTTGCATTGTTATTTTTTTTTATATTTTCATGAACTGTTCACAACACCTTATATTTTTACTAATTATTAATGAATAGTGCACTATGTTACTAATTTATAATACTTATGAGGCCAACCTAATACTCACTAAAAAATAGCTCTTAGTATTTTTTTAGATTTGATCGTATTTCTCAGTATTCCCGTTAGATGAGGTATAATTATTACTACCACTGTTATCTAAATATTTTATGGAACAAATCCACAAGCGTTTAATTAATATACGCCACAATTTTTGGTGGGCCTAATCCCCGAACAAAAAAAAAACTATCTCCTTTAGTGAATTAACACGCAGAACAAATTGTGTGAAGACAAATAATTGGATGAGTTTTCCATAAGTTTTTCTAATGTCTAAACGTAATTATTACAATTTCAAGTGAATATAATTCAATTAGTCGTAGTCACCAAAATTTTTTACTAGTTACCAATAATTCGTAAGTCAGAGTAAACAATGATTTATGGCTCCATGCAAACTCAGGGAAAGGCTCGCCGTAACAGCTGGCTCTGTTATTAAAATAAGTTAAAGTTACAGCACAGAGTATAGACTGTAACTGTTCGGCTGTAATGGACTCGAGCATGCGATTGACTTTCAATGTGTCGAGTTTAAATGATTTTCTTTTGTTTCTACGATTATATATTAACTGCAATGGTATTTTCTTTTTTTGGCTCTAAACAAAGCTCAAAAAAATCACCTAGGTTTATACCTACGTGATATTTTCATTTAAAATTACTTATAGCTTGGTATTGATATTTTCATGGTAGGCGATTTAAAAATGTGTGAAATTTTCCATAATTAAAAGTGAATTCTTTTAACTAATAAATATCAAGATGGAAAAGACAGGATTTCTACATACTTAGGGCCTATTTCACGATGTCCGAATAGCCTCTACTTACTTAATAAATTCAAAAATGGAACAGATTATATAGGAAATTATTTGTCAGGTAAGTTAATAGGAACGCTTAATCGTAGGTGGTGAAACAAGCCTTACAAGAAAAATAAGAAAATGGAAAATATGTATAACTAAATCAAGTTATGTGTTTTAAATGGTGATATAATTATCGATAGTTTTTCTAGCTTATGGTCTAACTGACAAGAACCTTTACCGAAGCTCTGTTCTCTCTCTCTCTCTCTCTCTATTTATTTCTTCTTAACCCTTTTTCGCGTCACTTAAAAAAAATGTTTTAAAACTAGGTGAGGTCGGTGTTTCTTATCAGACTACTCTAAAAAGACTAAATCCAAAACAAAGTGGTGACAGTTCCTTTTAAAGTCCAGACCTAATCACATTACGCATGTACTCAGAGTGATTATATCAGAAAGCTTTCTGGTTGCAAACTCAACAATTTCTTCAACATCATTGAAAGATATGAAGCACAGTATCGCGGGTGTATGTAAAAGTTTAAGAGTGCGGCGCCGGCTGCCGCTGACAGCTGACGTCTCACCCCCTTTCACCCCCTCGGCCCGCCTAATTTGCGCCCCCTACAATACGTTTGATTAACTACAGTCGAAGATTCAGGTGTCGCCGTTGTTTTTGATGGTTGGAATTGCAAATGATGAGGGTTCTTGTCAGTTTTCATGGTTTTTAATCGTTCGGTAGGTATGGAGCATGAGCCGCTGGGCTCGCGGGTAGTTTAAAAAACCGGTCAAGGGCGAGTCGGACTCGCGCACCGAGGGTTCCGTTCCGATTTCTGAAAAAGTGTGCTACTTAGATACATCGTTTTATTTTTCCTGTAATCTTTACATAAACTTCTATCACATAGAATAATTTCAGATTTTTCTCTTTGCAAACTTTGGAGATAAGGGGGGGAACGGTATTTTTTTTACATTTTTGGTTGTTCAAAGGTTCAATCCAATTTACTGCTATATATCAAACTGCGATCGTAATTGCAATAGTGGTGAAAGCTCAGTTCATATTGGTGCAATTCTCGCATAAAAATGAAAAATATATTTTTACATAATTTTCTGAATAAGTACCAAATATAAAAGATCAATAAATCAATCTATCATTTTACCTTTTATCCCAAAATACACACCCCTCCCTACACGGTCTGACCTATTTCACCTCATATATTAGTTTTTTTTTGAACCCAAAACACAGAATGCAAACATTCAGCCTGAAGTTGCGGAATGGTGCGGTTGCGGGCGGCGGTGCGGGGTGAGGGCGGGGGGCATAATCGAGCTGTCACTGGCAGACCATCGGCTCAACACTTGGAGCGGCCTAAGCAAGGATTACAGCTTATACATCGTACCTGTTTCGTACTATACCTACCTCCTTGTTAAAAGTGGGATGGCTGTATTGAAAAGGTTGTCTTTGCCATACTTTTTTTTTGTGAGAAAAAGAGTGCTCTATGAGTAGGTAAGTGGTTCATCTGACTTACTTTTTAAAAGAAACATAATATAATATTGGTGATTGCTTTGAAGAAAATCTAAAATTAAAAATATTGATCGCCAAATCAAAAATCAATCTACCTAGCCTTTTCCCAACTATGTTGGGGTCGGCTTCCAGTCTAACCGGATGCAGCTGAATACCAGTATTTTACATGGAGCGACTGCCTATCTGACCTCCACAACCCAGTAACTGGGTAATACGATACTCCATGGTAAGACTGGTTGTCACACTTTCGGGCTTCGGACGACCCGTAACGACTGCCAAAGATCCACGAATGACAGCCGGGACCAACCGCTTAACGTGCTATCCGAGGCACGGAGGAGTCTCGGTATGTAAAGATGGTCACCCATCCACTGACCAACCGCAGCAAGCGATCGCCAAAGCAATTGCAGTATTTTGCCCCGTTAGTAATATTTTTAGGTACTACATAAACCACGACGTGTAATCTACAGTTATCGTTATACTTTATCAACCCAGAAAACCAGATCGTCACAAAAATAACGAACTGTTTAACGTTGCCATAACAACCTCTCCAAAGCGCGGGAAAATTGCCAGATGCTCTGTTATTCTTCCATTTTCAAATCAACATCCACCAGATATGTTATGATAATTAGCTACGCTGAATAAAAATGTTAATTTTGTAAAAGCAGGCACTGAAAATGTGGTACTTCTATGTCCCTAATGTAGGGTCTGTTTAATCCATCTTTCGTTAACGCATAGACAGGCAAGCGAAAAATAAATATGGCGGCTTGACAGTTTCTGTGAAGGAAATCTGTCAAACTGCCATTTTATTATTTGTAACTATATAAACCAAGACTTTTTTGCTTGTCTTTCAAAGACGAAGTCATAGTTTATTTGTACTCTTTACAGACTAGGTCTCTCTTTGACAGACCTTGGTAGGTATTGCTAACTGGCTTGAAAAATAGCCTAAGGCCAAAGGTTCTTGAGAAATATGCAGGGTTCCAAGTTGTCAAGACTATTTACTTACCTATAAAATCTCTTTGCTTCAAGCAAGCTCTGACGTCGACTTTAATTTCAATATCAAAGTGAACTTTCACAAAGAAGCTTGAAAACGTTTGAACATTGATGCAAAATTAGTACAGTTCCTGCTATAGTAAAATAAAATAACCCAGTGTTTAAAAACCTGCTTTCAAGTATTTTATTAAATGTTATTTAGGCTCAGCAAAAATCAATCAATCTGCCTAGCCTTTTAAAAGGTTGGTTAACCAGTAACTGGGTAATACGATACCCCTTGGTAAGACTGGTTGTCAGACTTTCGGGCTTCTGACGACCCGTAACGACTGTCAAAGGTCCACGAATGACAGCCGGTACCAACGGCTTCACGTGCTTTCCGAGGCACGGAGGAGTTTCGGTATGTAAAAATGGTCACTCATCCACGGACCAACCCCGGCAAGCGTAGCTTAACCCGATGGATCGACCCGTGCAGCTGTTATTACTTAGCCACGAGCTCCTCTTTAGGCTCAGCAATCACATGAGCAATCACCTTCATCTGATACTAGACCAAACATTCTTGAAACCGTGTGTGTTAGGTATACAGGAATACAATTGGAAAATGGATGGTTATAAGTCCACAAAACTACAAAAGTCTGCCTAACCTTTTACCAACATGTTGGGTTCGGCTTCCAGTCTAACCAGATGCAGCTGAATACCAGCATTTTACATGGAGCGACTGCCTATCTGACCTCCACAACCTGTTTAATGGCTAACACGACCCTTTGGAAGACTGGTTGTCAGACTGCCGGGCTTCTGACTACACGTAACGACTGTCAAATCGATCTACGAATGACAGCCGGTATCAACGGCTTAACGTGCTTTCCGAGGCACGGAGGGGTCTCGATAAGAAATGGATGGTCATGGTATAGAAAGAAGAACATACTCGTAAGACGCTACAAAGAACAGCCAAATTTAACCCACACGAAAAATTTAATTTAAAAAAAACGGTCAAGAGGGAGTCGGACTCGCGCACTGAGGGTTCCGTACCATTATTTATATGTAATTTTTGTTGATGATTCCTGAAAAAACTGTGGTATTTAGAGGCATCGGTTTATTTTTCCTCTAATAAATAATTGTAAGTCTTTCTTTGTAATCTTTATAAGCTATTATAACTACACTATCGTATTAGGTAAGCCCGTGATGATAGTTTTATGTGTGTTTTAAATAAATAAACTAACACAACACACACACTAACACATGGAATAATTTCAGTTTTTTTTTCTAGGCAAACTTCGGAGATAAAGGGGGAACAGTATTTTTTTTTGACATTATTCATCACAAGTCCAAAACTAATGCGGCATAAAAAAAAGAAAAAAAATGTTTGAGAATGTGCAAACAGCGCTCTTTCTTTACGATATCCTACAGCCCCACTTTGTTTTTTTCAGTCTCCGTTGCAAAAAAAAACACTTATATTTTTTTTTCTTTCTTATTTGCAGTTTTTGAGATAACCAGCTGTGACAGACAGACAGACAGACTGAGTCACACCATAAGAGTTCCTTTTTTACTATTTTGGTACGGAACCCTATAAACAAACCACAGAGAACAAAGACAGCATGCAAGTGACACGACCGACACAGTTTTTGCTCATAATCGAGTATGTTAAGCACAAACCCGCCATAATCGAGCTGTCACCGGCAGCCGAGCGCGCGCAAAAGTTTGATTAAAACCGAACCAATCAGCTAAGCGGAGGCTAGATAACAAACTCAGGTGTTTTGATTTTCAAATTTCGAATTGGTTTGCTGTGGTTAAAGTGTCGTTGAAGTGTGTTGTTTTTTTTTTTTGGGAGTTTTGTTTTTGTAACTGGCAATTAAATAAGGGAATATTTTTGTATAGCAACTTAATAAGAGGTTATTGTTTGGTGTAAAAGTCAACTGGCGAATGGCGCCTCTTCACAATCGGCGATTATAGACGATTACCTGAAAAACTAAACTGAACCAGTGAACGGATTTCGATAAAATTTTCCATGGAGATAGATGAAATCCTGGGGAAGGACATAAGCTACTTTTTGTCTCAAAAATAATCCTAGAGGGCGTGATAAAAGGGGATGACAGTTTATGATCGAAGATTGTAAAGAGGGGCCGTAACATGAGACAAATGAACGTTTTATTGAATGGACAAATGAACAATTAACGATTGGAAATGGAAAACAGATTCGTGAAAGCATTTTGATGTTACAGGAGGACGCCTTTAAGGCGCAGATTTCCTGAAAACGATCAAAAAGGTGTTTTTTTAAAGCTGTGTATCTCATAAACCGTAAATAATTTTGACATGTAAAAAAATATGATATTTTTAAGTCCTTTTCGCATACAGTGATGGAAGCCAAAACATAATTAAACATACTTTAATGCACCAAAAAAATCTTTAAACATACCTCCTAATAATCTTTGAAAGCTGTTTATCCCTTCATTAGCAATTATAATTATAATTAAAAACTGCATCCAGCGATGGATTACTTTTTATTAAATAGTTCATTTCTAATTTTATACGATTTTATTTGCACTTTTACGACATAATTCCGGTGCGCGTGAGAATCTTCTATCTCGTGCGTCGAACTAGACAGCCATAAAGCCATTTCACTTACACACCGAGCTAAACCAACCGCAATAGCAATTTAAGGCCCTGGTTCCAAAACCAGGGCCTTAAATTGCTATTGGGCTGTAGTTTTTTCCTTTCTGCTTTGTAACAGAATGAGGGAAAACATAATGCACCATTCTCTTCTTCTGCTATCTTAATATAGATAACTAGCTGAGCCGACAGACGTTGTCCTGTCCCAATTTCAATATTCCCTTAAGAAATCCACTTTCAATTTTCCTGAATTTTCCAATTTTCCCGGCAACATTTCCAATTTTTCTCATCGTTTAAACCTTCCCTGGACTACGTCAAACATTTCTTGACTTATAAAAGCCAGCCCAAAGTCAGCCAAAAGTAAGGCCCAGCCGTTCTTGAGTTATAAAATTACAACGAAAAGTGGCATTGATTTTTATAGATATAGATTCTTCTGTACGTGTGTTTGTCGTGTGCGAGAAGAGCTCTTGGCTAAGTAATAACAGCCGCACGGTTCGATTCATCAGGTTAAGCTACGCTTGCCGGTGTAGGTCAGTGGATGGGTGACAATCATTACATACCGAGACTCCTCCGTGCCTCGGAAAGCATAACGTGCTTCGTTAGAAAGCACGTTAAGCCGTAGGTCCCGGCTGTCATTCGTGGATCTTTGACAGTCGTTACGGGTCGTCAGAAGCCCGAAAGTCTGACAACCAGTCTTACCAAGGGGTATCGTATTACCCAGTAACTGTGTTGTGGAGGTCAGATAGGCAGTCGCTCCATGTAAAATACTGATATTCAGCTGCTGATCCCAACATAGTTGGGAAAAGGCTAGGCAGATTGTTTGTGCGTTTGTCACCTAACTCCTCCTAAATGGCAAGACCGATTTAGATAAAATTTTGTGTGTATATTTCAAAGGCTTCCTGGATGGTTTGAAAATACAATTGGACCCGGTAGGTGGCGCTGTAATCGGGTTCTAGGATCGTTCAGACAGGACAACGTCTCTCTGGTCCGGTAGTGTTATAAGTAATTTTCTTCTGAACATTTTCATCGTTATTTTACACACTGACATTTTTCAGTATTTCCCTGGACACAAACGCAATAAATAGAAGTTCTAGGAATGAAGAAGAAACTAGATTAACATTCACTCATCATTATCATTTTCTAAACATCATAATAATATTATAGCAATCTATGCAACAATCTAACAGTGACCTAATTCAGTTCGAATGCAATTTTTCTTATTCACACCGAGACGTCCGGTCGTCAGGTGTGCCGCATGATTAATGTCTGTCAGCGATTAATTGTACCCCCACCACCGCGCCCACTCAGCGCGGATTACCTACCCTCAATATTGACAAACATGTTTATCTTCATGTTTAGATGTCTCTTGATCGACGTACATATTTATGAGGTCTACTATTAAATTAAATGAGTGAGGTAAATAATCCATGTAGGTATGTAAAATACTGACGTATTCAGCTGCGGTTAGACTGGAAGCCGACCCCAACATAGTTGGGCAAAAGGCTAGGCAGATTGATTGATTTGATTGACATGGTAAGTAAATAATGTCAACATTGCTGAGCCAGATATTCCCAGTTCATTTCATAATGATTTTGATTGAGTAATTTATATTTGTATATATAATTTTTTTTTTTTTTTTTGAGTGATTTTAGTGAGTAGCATCATTGTACATAGTTCGATATTGAGATAGACTCATGATAGCACAAGTCTAAACCTTAGTGGTGTTTTGGTTGCTATTTTATATGAATAATCCTGTACGATTTTGTATAAACGATAAATAAAAAAAACAGTAAAAAAAATGGATTCCTTTGATCAATGTTTTGGTCTATTGCGCCAAGTTTAATTTCGACTCTGAAACTAATTTTTAAACTTTCATTAATGTTCACCAAAAAGGCACTTAATTTCATTGGTTACATGAGTTTGATCACTCTCAGAATGGCATGCATTCCCAAAAATTTACACGCAGCATCCAAAAATCGGTTACAACCCTCAGATCAACAAAAAAAGGAAGATGGAGCAACATCAGAAGTGAAGCTACCTTTTTTTCTATGGGTGAGTCGTAGGGTTGCGATTGACTAAATTGTTTCCCTATAATTTGGAGAATAATATTGTATGGGTAAGATCATAATTATTTAAATTTGTTTAATCGAATGGGGACATTTTAAATCGTATTAAGGCAACCCTCGCACTTTATGTCACTGCGTTCGGTTTTTTGTTCCAAGTAACCTAAACCTCATAATTTATTTATTAATTTTTTTTTTTTTAGTTCATGACTCTATGTCTTCTAGAGGGTGCCATTTTCAATTTAGTGTGACGTCACATAGCCTATAACCAGCGGACAAGCAAGACGCTTCCAACAATACCTCATTTGTCAAATTGTGACAAGTAGTTTAGAAGTTATGAGGGAACAGATGAACATACATACATACATACATACATACCGGTCAAAATCATAAGCCTCCTTTTTGCTTCGCCGTAGTCGGATAAAAACACGATGTCATTTCAAGTACTTACAACCGAAAAGTGATTTTGTGAGACTTTTTATGTGATTTGCTATTGTTTCTACAAGTTTTCACTACACAGGAAGGCAAAGGTAATTCAATTTAACTATGTTAACTAGACGAACGACTCGTCACGTACTAAGAGAGGTGAGCATGGTTTTAGTTGTATGTGTGTGCATGAGCGTGTATTTTACTTGCAGGAGCACGGTTTTGTGGATTAACTTTTGATGTTCGCGGCGCTCCATCTTCCTTTTTTTGTTGATCTGAGTTACAACGTTAAAAAAACCCTTCAAACTTTAATCAAAGACAAGGTTAAAGACACTCTAGGTACCATCAGGTACCGCAACGGCACAGGGCCACAGAACCCTCATATCCTCGCAGCAAGTTTATCTGCGCCACACTGCAATGGCGCGACGAGATGCGGGCCCCGTATGTACTTACTCACTAATTCAATGACAATACTGATACACCTGAGGTGTCAGTCTGTGTCGTTTGGAGGGTAGGCAGGGATCGACGTAGGATTTCTTTTTCTTTCTTTATAATGACGTGGATTCTAGACCTTACAGGCGATTCCCGTATTTTTAAGAACAAATTAATCTGTCAAAAATATTTTTAATTTACCTAATTTTTTTAACTGTTGTCGCCGAGATGAGATTGTGACTAGATTGTGAACGTTTTTAGGGTTCCGTACCTCAAAAAGAAAAAACGGAACCCTTATAAGATCACTTCGTTGTCCGTCTGTCTGTCTGTCAAGACCCTTTTTCTCAGGAACTCGTTGAGGTATCAAGTTGAAATTAATATCAATTATCCAAGTATATGGTGCGTTGATGTTCTAAAATAATTAAGCTTCTACGTCAAATCAATAAAAAATACGGTCATTTATGCGACATATACATAGACGGGTACTTCCCGATGTCCTAGAATCATGAATTTGGCAAGAAGCAAGGTCTCACAGCACAAGTAAAGGAAAAAGTCCGAAAATTGTTAATTTGTAATTTTACCACATAATTTTTTTTTTTGGGATTACAATGACAAGTGTGTTTTTTGGACAAGTTCTTTTCAAGTATACGGAACCCTTCATCGTGCGTGGTCCGACACGCACTTGGCCGGTTTTTAACTATGGGAATTGGCCCTCATTCTGTTGTTTGTATTTACAGGCGCAAATATTATTATAGTGTGCGCGCAAGTGCTAATCACCGCCTGATGTATATGAGCGGTGAGATAGATGAGGTATAGATAAACGTCAAGCTAACTCAGTCTGCCAATCTTGCCAATCGCGCCCTCCCCCGTCTCACCGCTCACGTACCTCAGGCGGTGACTAGCACTTGGGAGAACACTACCCGATTTTTTTTAGGAATCCTAGTCATGAACTTTGCCGTTACTAATCGAGTCGTTATTTTCATTCATTCATAAATATTGTATTCACATGAAAGAAAGTGGGTAAGTATATAATAGAATAATAGATTATCCATTTAAAAAACATGTTAGTTAATAATTTATTTTCAATTTATAAAAATTGGTAGCTTTAAGCACAAATTTTGCAAAAATCAAGTAAGTAAGTACTTAATTATTTATTTTTTAAGCATAGTTCAGGGGGGCTAAAACGGCCACTTTGGCAGAATCATAATAGGATACTATTATGAATAATATTTGAAATCGTAAAACGGTCACAAACTGACAATTCATAATTATATTGTCAGTTTGTGACCGTTTTACGATTTCAAATATTATCTTATTATGATTCTGCCAAAGTGGCCGTTTTAGCCCCCCAGTAATCAACACAATATGTATTTCTTACAGATTGGGACTTATTAACGGCCATTTAAAAAAATGTGTTTTGTTAGAGATTTAATCGAACGTCAAATTAAAAAATCATTAAAAATACTATAGAACTCTCTAAAATAATCATTGCCCTTCTTTTCATGAACTTCCAAAAATCCTAAATCATTATTTTTATCACTTTTGGACTTGCGGGTCCGAAAAAATAACAGGATGAACCTTTATAAAATCAGAAGCGATCTGCAGTTTTTTAAATCACACCAATAGTCCCTGATCTTCCCACATTAATCATCTTCTTCTATTTTGACAGTTGATAAATAAAAATCTTCCTCCATCTCTACTATATCATCTGTCGGGTCTCCTGAAGGATTCTCTTCCATTTTAGAGGTGGAAGTACGGGTTATTACCGGTTTAATAACCCGTTTTCTTTGCCTTAAAGCCCTTAATTGCATATCAGCCATAGTTTTTTGTAGCTCCATTCTCGCTAAAATTGACATTTCTGCTGGCATAGATCGTAGACTCATCGCTATGTATTTACCATAAACGTCAAATTCATCTTCTTCATGTTTAGTCTGTGGTTTATTTCTTTGGGTATTTGTAGTCTGTGGTTCACTTCTTTGGGTAGAGGTAGTCTGTGGTTCACTTCTTTGGGTAGATGTAGTCTGTGGTTCACTTATTTGGGTAATAGATGTAGTCTGTGAAACTGTTGCCTTTTTGGTTCTTTTATTTCTATTAGTTATTGTTTGTCGTGTACTGTCCTTTTCCGTCTTTGCATCGCTTGATTCTGCGTCCGATTCCTAAAATGGATAAAGATAAATAATAATTAATTAAAGACGGTAATTGGTGAAGAGTTTACTATTTCATTGCGTTATTATCTATCTATATAAATAAAATGAGAAGTCCTGACTGATTGACTGACTCATCAACGCCCAGCCCAAACCCTTGGCCCTAGAAAGCTCCAATTTTGCACAGAGGTTCCCTTTATAATGTAGCCAAGAAAAAGTAAGGAATTCCTGGTAGTACGTTCCCGTATATTTCCCGGATATTTCTCGACTTCCACGCGGGCGAAGCCGCTGGCAAAAACTAGTTATAGATCTATATAAGTTAGAAAGATGATCATTTTATTTATCCGACAGTTATAATCAAGTACAGTCAACTGCATGTTAATTTGACAGTGACGTATTTATGTCGTAGCAGTACTAGCAGTAACGGATTACTGTACATATACTATCATCGTGTAACCATGCATTTAGCCACACACAAAGTAAAGACATATATGCAATAAAATAACGCAAAAAATCCTTCTTACACTGGCATCGAACACGCGACCTACAACCGCAGAGAGACGTAGAGAGCGGAATTTTACCGGCAACATAAGTACACACGTCAGCAGGTCAAGTTACCACAAATGTTTGTAACCCATGCATCACAATTATACGATTTGATGTGATTTGATTTCAAACTGTCAAATTTTCTCATTCGATTTTGAACTTAACTATCAACATTTTAAGGTTTAAAATTATTTGAAGAAATTTGACAGTTTGGTATGTCCTGACGTGCTGTTGCCTGTACAATCCCACCCACATTTTGAAAGGGCAGTCATACTACATTGCTTCTTAAGTTTTAAAGATTTGTTTGCTCGACAACGTAAAACGCAATGAATATACAGGGTGAAATTGAATTCATGGACATCCTTTTAAGGGGTCATTCTACTCATCATTATGAACAACTTTTACTATGGGACCAAACCTGAAATCGCGAAAAAAAAATCAGCTTTTCAATACATTTTGACGAATTATGCGAACATAAATGTACCGAACAGCTGATTTTTTTTCGCGATTTCAGGTTTGGTCCCATAGTAAAAGTTGTTCGCAATGATGAGTACAATGACCCCTTAAAAGGATGCCCATGAATTCAATTTCACCCTGTAGTTGAATTAATTTTCAAAATCAAAGTGTTTGATTGAGAGTATGTAACGCACTTGAGGGGCTCGTGGTTAAGTAATAACAGCCGCACGGGTCGATCCATCAGGTTAAGCTACGCTCCGTAGATGGGTGATATGGTGATATATGACATCCTTACATACCGATACTCCTCCGTGCCTCGCCGTTGGTCCCGGCTGTCATTCGTGGATCTTTGACAGTCGTGACGGATCGTCAGAAGCCCGAAAGTCTGACAACCAGTCTTACCAAGGGGTATCGTATTATCCAGTTACTGGGTTGTGGAAGTTAAATAGGCAGTCGCTCCATGTAAAATACAGGTATTCAGCTGCATCCGGTTAGACTGGAAGCCGATCCCAACATAGGAAAAGGCTAGACAGATTTATTGAGTGCGTTTATATTTACAAAGATATTCTAATTAAGTATAATATAATAATAAAATCAATTAGTTCTGCTTACAGTTTCTGTTGTTTCAACATTTTGGCTCCACACAAGTTGATTCCTCGTCCTTAAGATTTCATCAGCGATGGAAAACCATGCTACCTTAGGTTTATACGACTTCCCGCCTTCTTTACTGCTATTTCCCATCTTCCTCAACTCCGTGTAATACGACGACCTTAGATTCTTAATTTTCTGCGGAATATCCGACACTTTCAACCCAGGAATGTTAAGTTTCTCCAAAATCTCTTTATAAGCTTTGTCCCTTACTTCTCTGTTCTTATAATTCTCATTGGAAACATCCCATAAACAATCATATTGTTTGTATATTTTAACTAATTGTAGTACTTGTGATTCTGACAGACGTTCCTTTACTCTTTCTCTCTTCATGGCGCGGTTTTGCGTGCGGACTGTGCAAGAACTGCGCAATTACTAACTAGGGTGACTCAGTGAGTGGCGACTGCGGGGGGACGCGTGCGGGGGGCTGCGGTTCTGATTGGTCGATACTGAATGGAAGGTCGTTTCGGAACGACCTTTGTTTGCAGTGAGATGACGCAATGGCGTGTCGATAACCCGCATGCTGGTTGGTACAAACTCGATACGAGTATAATAAGTATCGTTATATTTACTTCTATACGTAGTCTGGTTTGTTCGGTGAACACTTTATTTTCTTTCTAGGGCTCAAAGTTGGGGTTTATTCGTTTAGTTCAATACTCAATACAGGGTGTAAGTAAACAGTGGCAATATTTAAGGGGTCATTGTACTCATCATTATGAACAACTTTTACTATGGGACCAAATCTGAAATTGCGAAAAAAATCAGCTGTTCAGTACATTTATGTTCGCATAATTCGTCAAAATGTAGGGAACAGCAGATTTTTTTTTTAAAGTTGTTCATAATGATGAGTACAATGACCCGTAGAGGAGCTCGTGGCTAAGTAATAACAGCCGCACGGGTCGATCTGTCAGGTTAAGCTACGCTTGCCGGGGTTGGTCAGTGGATGGGTGACCATCTTTACATGCCGAGATTCCTCCGTGCCTCGGAAAGCACGTTAAGCCGTTGGTCCCGGCTGTTATTCGTGGATCTTTGACAGTCGTTACGGGTCGTCAGAAGCCCGAAAGTCTGACAACCAGTCTTACCAATGGGTATCGTATTACCCAGTAACTGGGTTGTGGAGGTCAGATAGGCAGTCGCTCCATGTAAAATACTGGTATTCAGCTGCATCCGGTTAGACTGGAAGCCGACCCCAACATAGTTGGGAAAAGGCTAGGCAGATTGATTGATTGAATGACCCCTTAAAATATTGGCGCTGTTTACGCTTACACCCCGTAGGTATATTTATTTAGAGAAACATTCCACAATGTGAAATTAGGTGGTAGGTTTTACAAAAAACCGGTCAAGAGCGAGTCGGACTCGCGCACCGAGGGTTCCGTTCCGATATCTGAAAAAGTGTGCTATTTAGAGACGTTTTATTTTTCCTGTAATCTTTACATAAACTTCTATCACATAGAATAATTTCAGATTTTTCTCTTTGCAAACTTCGGAGATAAGGGGGGGGAACGGTATTTTTTTACATTTTTCATCAAAAGTCGAACACTGTGCAGCCTAAAAATAAATAAAAAAATGTTTGAGAATGTGCAAACAGCGCTCTTTTATATGATACCCCACATGCCCTAGTAGCCCCACTCTGAATTTTTAAGACCCCCTTTCAGTCCCTGTGGCAAAAAAAATATAAATATTTTTATTTCTTTCTTATTTGCAAAATAGTTGGGTAAACGTCATATAAAACTATTCGAAATTTCAAGTTGATAGCATTAGTATTTCTTGAGATATTCAGCTGTGACAGACAAACTGAGTGAGACCATAAGGGTTCCTTTTTTACCATTTTGGTACGGAACCCTAAAAATGATCACTGTGGACCCTGTCGGGCACAGCAAAGAAGGAGACAGGAAGAGGCATTTAACTATACTATAATTAGTTGGTATAATTACAAACCCCCTTATTCATAAAAAACTAAAACACTCTATACACCTGTTTTAGTTAAAATAGTATTTTGTCTTCTTCTTTCAAACTCAAAATCACAATTCGAATGAAATTGACAAAACACTATTTTAACTAAATTAGGTTTGTAGAGCGTCTTAAGTTTTTATGAATAAGGGGGTAAGTATTCATTATATTATTTAAGGGGTAGTAATCGAGAAAAATTAGCAGCTGTCCCGTACAAAGCTTCAATACCTCAATCCAAATGTATATGACGGGTGATCATTTTTTCTCGATTACGATGTTGGTCCCATGGAGAAAGTTGTTCAGTTTGATGATCTGTACATTACCACACTTTTCTGATAACACAGTCAGCAACAAAAGTCGACTAACACTTCAGTTTTCTTTAAAAAAAAAATTGTAGGTAAGTACAAGTGAATTAAATATATGGACAGTTGTTAAATTCCGATAATAAAAACTCTTAGCTATTTATTACATCTAAGTGTCTAAACACACTATGCCGAAGTTACGCGACCGAAGTTTGGCATGATTACGCCTGCAATGCTATTCGAATTACTGACACACTGTGCCGAAATTACGTTGCGTTCTAGCGTACAGCCGAACTTCGGTCGGGCGTAAGTTCAGCGACAATTCGGCGGCAACGTATTCTTTAAAGCACACATTATACGCGACCGAAATTCGGTTCGATTGCCGAAGAAGATCCGGGGCGGTGAGGGGGGGGACGGGGGGGTGGGTTCAAGACACTGAAGTTCCGCAACTAAATTTCCGACGCGTAAGTTCAGCACTTATGGTGTGTCATATCAGCCGAACACATCGGAACGTAACATCAGGCGCGGAACTTCGGTCGCGTAACTTCGGCATAGTGTGTTTAGACGTTAATACTGAAAAGTAGAGTACTAATAATTTAGGGTTTATTAATTTCACATGTAAAATTACTCGACTTACTCGACTTAGGATAGTTGGACTTATGATAATTAACAAAATAAATAGGTGTTGTAACCAGCACCCTTACTAAGTTATAGAAAAACTTAAAAAAAAAATACTAAAACTACTACTAGTGTAAAATTACTAGTGTTAATCTACTTCTGTTGCTGACCATACACCTCCGAAATTAACAAAACTAAAACTTTTTTTACTAAATGTGTAATAATAAATGTTGAGAGTTGGGATTCTCCTCTGACCGGGGGCCCCTTCCGGCTGGGGGCCCGTGGCATTTTGCCGGCTTGCCACCCTGTAGTTACGCCACTGCCTATAAGCCACTGCACTCCGCGAGGCATTGATGCTCAACACAGGGTCATAAGACTACAAGTCATCATTACTTATCTGCTGGTCCTCACGGCCGAGCTGGTGACTATTTATCACGCTCGCGCCGAGCCCGCCAGTGCAAACGGACTCAAATCGAGCCCGTATGCGGGCCGTAGACGGTAGCGATGGCAAATTAGGTGCGATATTTTGGATGAATATTTTTTTTCTAGCAGTGGCAGAAAATGTTCTAGAAAATGGTGAGTAATTGCTAAGTCAATTTTGTCACTAGCGTAGTCTGAATCTCTAAATTACGGATCATGTTCGTAGTTCCCGGTGAAGGTTTTTACAAATTTTATGTAAATACTAGCAGACCCGACAGACTTTGTCCTGTTCCAATTTCAATAATTCAAAATTCCCATAGAAAATCCACTTTCAGTTTTCCCGAATTTTCCAATTTTCCCGGCAACTTTTCCAATTTTTCTCTATGTAAAAACCTTCTCCTGACAATAATAAACACAACAAAAAGAGAATTAGCGAAATTGTTCCATCCGTTCACCCGTGATGCGATGACCAAGGGAAATAGGGATTCATTTTTATTTATGTAGATTTTTCTGTAAAGGATGAGAGTTCTTTCTTAGTTTTCCGACAGACAGAATACAGAATACTCCTTTGCTAATCTTGTGTACTAATACGAGTTCACGACACATTTGACATTTGACACGTTACGTATATTTATAGCTCTCCGATTTCCGACTTTAAAGCGGTCTATGAGGTGATTGTTATGTGCACAACAGACAAATAACACTCACCGTCTTATTACAGAACAAGATTCATCTTCAAACCCAAGTTTAAACCAGGGATCTTTTTTTGAATTTCGAACTTTATTCCGACACATTAAGATGACAACTTAGTACCGGACTAAGTTGTCAGTTTTGTAAAAAGAACTGTATTTGTATCACAGCTAGGTACTTATCACAAAAACTGGCTCGATGGGTTAAACGATGACAGAAGAAAAATCTCGTTTTGTAATAAGACCGCTAAAGTTCTTTTACTTTTACCTAATTAAAAAAAAAAAACAGCGCTTTCTTACTTTAAAAAAAAACCTGAAAAAAGTAAATAATAATAATTATTAGGTACTTTTATCCAGAAAAAAAACATAACTAAACTATAAATAGTCCACCACTTTGTATGCCGACGCTCCTACGGCCCGCATGTCTGCGATAGGCGCACAACTCTCGATCATGGGGGACAGTTTTATCTCGCAGCCGGGACTGTTTACACTAATCTACATTTAATTGCTCGGCATGCTGTGGGACAGGGCTCAGGGTGCAGGGGTACAGGGGTACAGGTTGTTTGTGGACAGATGACAGGAAGAATGAGAGATAACGGGGCTGTGTAGGTGGCGAACATGGTAAAAACACTCCTGTAGGGGTTTGCTGCGCCAGGGTAGCCCGCGAAATTAAAAATTTCTTACGTTTTTTGCAATTTGTAGGTCAGTGTGAGCTTGTATGTTGATTCAAATATGATTCGCGGCCGTAGCTAATATGGCTTTACAGAATTATAATCAATAGAATCAGCAATACAACTCCACAAGTTAGCATTAACCTCAAATCTAGCGATTTCATGAAATCATGAGGTTTGAGGTAAATGCTAACTTATGGAGTTGTATCTAATGATTATAATTCTGTAAAGCCATATTAGCTACGGCCGCGAATCATATTTTAATCAACATACAAGCTCACACTGACCTACAAATTGCAAAAAACGTAAGAAATTTTGAATTTCGCAGGTTACCCTGGCGCTTTCGACTTAAATGAAGAGTAGTTTAAATGTCAAAAATGTATTGTCCTACTCACAGAACATATATGTTCTGTGGTCCTACTGACTACAATTTTAAACGGCGCACAACCACGTAATCTATTGTCACCAGTAGCTGACTTGAAATAAGGTTGAAAATTGAAAATAATATTCGTGTTGGCGAGATGTGACTAAGCTGCGAATGTGCATTTATTTTCCGGGTTTTCTTTAGATTATTTAGAATATAGACACAATAAATTAAATAATTGTCCGGTTAAAGTTTAAAAAAATTATGTCGTTATCGCTGAAAATACAGAGCTGTTCGACGCCAAAGTTTATTTTTATGGAGCAACATACGAATTCTTTATTGGGAATATCAAACTATTTTTTACTATTCTATTCGGTTAAATTTTTTCTTTAAACCCTTCTCTGTCCACTGTATTTTTTGCGTCGGATAGTTTCATTGCGTTACGTCATACTCGACAATCCAAGAAACCAATTTTTGTGAATATTGAGCTAATACCGCGCCTTAAACGGACGCTAATCACTACTTAAACTTAAGGTGCTGCTAACTAGCGCCTCCATTCAGAAAACAATCATAAATCTTGAGATATGGAACATATAGAAATGTCCTATGGTCTATTCGCCGTAGGGGCGAAGCGCCAGCCTTGCAAGTCAGTATGATGTTGTATCCAGGGCCACAGAATAAATAATAGTACTAACGTACAGAAGTTGCACTCCTTTGATCTTGAAGAAAGCCGCTTTTATAATAGCCTACAAAATCTTTTCCTACCCATGCGCAAGCTAAATTGCTCTTAATCGCCGCGCTTGAGAGTTGTTATTACTTTGTGTCGTTACTCGTCCGTAACATACCTACGCCGCTTAGCCGAGTAGTAGGGCTGTCCGCAAAGAAAAATAAAATATGGTACCATACCACCATACCATTCCATACATACCATATGGTATGGTGGTGGTGGTGGTGGTGGTGTATATGGTACCTTTTTATACTTTTATTGTATTTATGAATAGTCTATCTACAGTTGTTTCACTTTACTGTAATGTCTTATAATTTTCAAACGTTATTTTTTATTAATCAATCAAACAATCATTATTAAATCATGATCATCATTCAATCATCAATTATTTTTAATACACCATCATCTCGTATAATATTTAGAAGTGTTCTAAAGTAAACAAGGTACAAACACGTCTTAAATTGAAAGTAACATTTGGTCCACTTTAGTCGTCTGAACATGGTCATAAAACCACTAAAGATGCCTCAACGCACCAGTGGCTAAGTTTGTGCGATCGTACGATCGCGGGTAGGTACAGTTGCTTGTTAATCCTAAGTTAATCCTTAATTACTTTAAGCGATTTTGGACATTACTCCTGAAACAATACGACGCGCACACAAACCCCCACCACTCCGCCGAGAGCTCAAGTTAAATGTCGGCAACTATATAATAGTAAGTAGGTAGTAGGTAAAAAAAAGGTAGGAACAAGACTCGACATTTCGTAATGGATTTTCGTCATTAAAAAAGTAACTATATCACTAATATATATATATAGTATAGTGATAATATGAATAGTATACTTAAATTTAAAATCTAAGATTTAATTTTTTCATGGGCGGCCGTACGTGTCTCGCTCGCTGAGCGCGTAATACAACCTGACTGACTTGTAACCCAGAGTTGCCGCGAGCTGTAGGTACTTATCGCGAGCGGAATGTACCAGTGCAAGAGGCCTGCCAGGGCTTTAAATACCGGTAAAAATTCATAACGGTAAGTAATAGAATTAATGTTATTTATATGCTATTTTTGTCGTTAGTCTTTATTAACGTTAATTGTTTAGTAACGTTTAACTGGCAGCGAATTTTTAAAAAGGCGGAGCGGCCACAGTGCGTCATATCATGATCCAATGCTAAGCGACCGCGAGCAGAGCGCACAAAAATATAAACCTACGTACGGAACGGAAATGTAGCTAAATTAACGGTAAAATTAACGTTACATATCGTATTTTCGTTAATTTTAATTAACGTTATACAGAGTGAAATTTTAATCGTTTTAATCCTCTTAAGGGGTCATTGTACTCATCATTATGAACAAATTTTACTATGGGACCAAACCTGAAATCGCGAAAAAAAAATCAGCTGCTCCCTACATTTCGACGAGTTTGATGTAGATAAATGTACTGAACAGCAGATTTTTTTTCGCGATTTCAGGTTTGGTCCCATAGTAAAAGTTGTTCATAATGATGAGTACAATGACCCCTTTAGAGGATTAAAACGATTAAAATTTCACCCTGTATTACTTGTATGTTATTATCAAACAACGTTACATTTTTGTAACGTTAGTAAGGTATCATATCACATTGTAATTAACGTTACGTAACGGTTATTATTTTGTTGTTTGGTAACGTTAACAAGCCCTGAGTTGTATGTTGATTGAAGTATTATTCGCGACCATAACAAATATGTATTTACAGAATTATAATCATTAGAATCAGTAATATAACTCCATAAGTTAGTAGAGTCTGGCCACGCTAACTCTGCCATGCAATAAATGGGCAACCCCAAAAAGTTTTACATTTTCTGACGTGTATGTAGATCTAATGATTTTGGTATTTTGCCTTTTGATTTTTGCATAATAGATTATATAACTAAGAATGTTTTTATTACTTTTTTCCGTAGTACAGACGGTGATGTCTTATACAGATTTCCAAATTCTACCATTATTTCACTGCAGAGTTAGCGTGGCCAGACTCTATAATCCTCAAATGTCAAGATTTCACGAAATAGTCAATAAGGTTTTTTTGGGTGGGTAATCGTCAAACGACTTCTCTCACTCTTTGTGGAGCGGAGGGCGTGTTAGACTTTTAGGACTAAAAGCCCACCCTTCAGTTGCCTGTGCTAGGGCCACGGTAACTCTTTCAACAACCGGCGACCCTGGTAGGCGTCGCGGCTGACATCTCTTTGAGGCGCGCGTGGAACATAACGCGCCGTCGACCCGGGCGGTCCTTTCCGGACGGCGAGCTACTGAACTTATCACAACAAAACAAATTAGCGAAGTTGCATGACCAAAGGTTTTTTAAATTGAGCTTCGACACGTAGAGGCTTTTTAGGGTTCCGTACCTCAAAAGGAAAAAACGGAACCCTTAGACGGCACGGTTGGCGCAGTGGTTGAGCGATTGACTGCTGCGCAGCATATCACGGGTTCGATTCCCGAACGGAACAAATATTTGTACGACCTACAAGTATTTGTTCCGAGTCTGGGTGTTTTTCTATCTATAATATGTATGTATTTACAAAAAAAAATGTATATAAGTAGTTTATCAGCCATCTCGTTACCATAACACAAGCATTAGGTTGCTTAGCTTGGGACTAGATGGCGTTGTGTGAAATGTCCAAGGATATTTATATTTATTTATTTATACTTATAGGATAACTTCGTTGTCCGACTGTTAAGACTTATTTTCTCAGGAACACGTGGAGGTATCAAGCTGAAAATGAATGTCATATACATAGGTATGTATAAGGTCCCTTGGAGCTCTATAAAATCAACCTTCTAAGTTGCTTTACTTGGCCGGTATTTTTTTTGCGATTGCAAACATATATCTGCCGTTGGAGTATTAACCGTGACGTATATCGATGTACGGGTGAATATGTTTTTCAACTACAATGTTAACTTTGTTTTTGGGATAAATTCTTTTTAACTACGGAACTCTTCGTACGTGGTCCGACTCGAACTTGGGCGGTTTTTTACCCAACTACGGCAAAGCCAAAAGGAAGGGTTATGATTTCAGCAGTCTATGTATATAGGTATGTATGTTAGTATGTATATATATAAGTATGTATTTTTATCTACACCCGTGCTATAAATTCTCTATAAAAGTTTTTGAAACAGTTACCTTATTGCCAACATTAAAACAGCCAGTTTCATAGTAACCATGGTAACCATAATAGCATCCAAACGGGTGTTTTAATGTTGTACTGAATTTCATAATGCAACTCGTTTTCAAAAAAAGAACATTGTAATGCACGCGCGTTTCACTACAACAGCGCCGTAATTTAAAAAAAGAACTTATTCGAATTCACGTCGTATACTATGACGACGGCCGCCATGTTCGATACGAGTATTAGTATTGCAAAAAACTGTTTCAGAACCTTTTCTAAAGGATTGATAACATGGATGTAGATAAAGTCTTGTATGCTACTGCACATAATTAGGTATTAAAACACTCATGTGATACTATTATCACACGAGGCGACCCCTTATTATACGTCAGTTGCATAAATAACTATTACCCGACTACTGCAAAGCCAAAACGAAGGGTTATGATTTTAGCAGTCTATTTATGTAATGTATGTTTATAAGTATGTATTTACGTGTGTTCGACCGTAGCGCCTAAATTACGTAACCGATTTTGATGAATGAGGTATCAGTAGATTCGAAATAATGGTCCTGGTCACATAGGCTTTAAAAAATCTCCCTAACTTAAATATGGTGGACATTAGGTAAGTACTGGTAAGTTTGTGACCTCGAAAAAAATTAAATTGAGATAATCATGACATGTTTGATATCAAAAGAAAGGTCTTGACGAGCACATTACAAATATGTTTATACTTTTATTTTTCCGTAGTCGGGTTAAAGTTTTCTAAACTTATTTATCTACACCCATGCTATAAATTCTCTATAAAAGTTTCTGAGCCAGTTAGCTTATTGCCAACATTAAAACAGCCAGTGTCATAGTAACCATGATAACCATATTAGCATCCAAACGGATGTTTTAATGTTTTACTGAATTTCATAATGCAACTCGTTTTCAAAAAAAGAACATTGTAATGCACGCGCGTTTCACTACAACAGCGCCGTAATTTTAAAAAAGAACTTATTCGAATTCACGTCGTATACTATGACGCCGGCCGCCATGTTCGATATGAGTATTAGTATTGCAAAAAACTGTTTGAGAACCTTTTATAGAGAATTGATAACATGGGTCTAGATAAAGTCTTGTATGCAACTGTACATAATTAGGTATTAAAACACTCATGTGATACTATTATCACACTCGGCTTAGCCTCGTGTGATAAACCCACATTCGTGTTTTAAGACCCCTTATTATACGTCAGTTGCATAAATAACTATTAAGTTTCATAACCTTCCAATTTCGTTTCCCTACACATTCATCTCTTACTCTCAACAACTACATTTGTTATCTGTTACCTTTTAGAACACCTGCCTATTCTTTATTTAAAACTCGATGGTCGTTGAAAGTGGCGCGAAAGAGATGCATTTAGCCGCGTCGTCAACACGGCTGCGCGCAGCTGGCAGCCTAATGTTATTTATACAATGGCGGATTGCGCTGGTACTACCGATGGCAGACGTAATGGATTCTGACGTGGGGATAATATAGCCTGATGTTGTTGGTGGTAGTCGCGAAGTAATCATTTCAAAGAGATGACTGATTTAAAAGATTGTCCATAAAGTTTCTTGCCCGTTCTTCTCCATAGGTACCTACAGTCCGCAAGGCCTAAGCTGAGCTTTGCATTTGTGTGAGTGATCACCAAAATGGTACGAGAGCCGATGACCAAAATGTTTGTCTTATCGTTTTAAGTAAGACAAAATCTTCAATCGTCTTATCTTTTTACGTTTTACAACGATGCGACATGGTTTTGGTCATGGCCTCTCGTATTAAAAGAATAAAGGCCGATTGCCAAAAAGCAGTATGAACCGGTTTTAAACCAAGCAAAGGACGCGTCGCGCTCTATGCTGGACGTCACACCGACACTATCTATGTACACAAACAAATGCAAAGCTCAGCTTAGACCTCGCGGCCTGGACTTACTACGAATTAGAATGGGCAATTAGCTTCAACTTTCTGACTGACTGACTCCTTGGTTAATTCAAAAGTGCGTGTCAATGGTTTTGTTGAAATAAATGGTTTGAGTTCATACTAGGAGCTCGTGGCTAAGTAATAACTGCCGCACGGGTCGATCCATCAGGTTAAGCTACGCTTGCCGGGGTTGGTCAGTGGATGGGTGACCATCTTTACACACCGAGACTTCTCCGTGCCTCGGAAAGCACGTTAAGCCGTTGGTCCCGGCTGTCATTCGTGGATCTTTGACAGTCGTTACGGGTCGTCAGAAGCCCGAAAGTCTGACAACCAGTCTTACCAAGGGGTATCGTATTACCCAGTTACTGGGTTGTGGAGGTCAGACAGGCAGTCGCTCCATGTAAAATACTGGTATTCAGCTGCATCCGGTTAGACTGGAAGCCGACCCCAACATAGTTGGGAAAAGGCTAGGCAGATTGAGTTTGAGTTCATACTACATGTAAACCGCTTGGTCTAGAACTCTAGAAGTATGAAATATTGCAAAAGAGTACCTTATTCAGGGTGTATTTTTAATCACCCTTATTATCTTAAGGGATCATTGTTCCCATCATTATGAACAACTTTTACAATAAGAACAAACCAGAAATCGCGAAAAAATCAGCTGTTCCCTACATTTTGTATTGGTTACTGTTGTGGTTATTTACCGCAAAATTATGTTGTTTAATGCTCTCTTCATTGATATGAAAATACTCTTTCCCTCTTACAAATAAAACACGAAATAAAGTTATATCAGGAATAACAAAGGAATAACCATACATTTTCATAGGTTTAAACTTGGAATAACTTTATTCTGTGTTTATTAGTAAGACGGTTTAAGTATAATCCATACTAATATTATAACTTCGAAAGTAACTCTGTCTGTCTGTCTGTCTGTCTGTCTGTCTGTTACCTTTTCACGCCTAAAACACTGAACGGATTTCGATAAAATTTGGCAAGGCTATAGATGGTATCCTGGGGACGGACATACGCTACTTTTTTTTTCAAAAATAATCCTACAGGGGGTGATATAGGGGATGAAAGTTTGTATGGGAAACTCAGTATTTCTTAAGTTAGGGATGTGAAAATTAAAATGTATGCTTTTGATAGGAAATTAAGAAATATGCGGTTCAGCGTTTTTGAAAAATCATCCCCTAAGGGTGTAAAATAGGGGTTGATTTTAAAATTTACAAAACTGCACGGATTTCGATAAAATTTGGCAAGGCTTATAGATGGTGTCCTGGGGACGGACATAGGATACTTTCAAAAACAATACTACAGGGGGTGATATAGGGGATGAAAGTTTGTAAGGGAAACCCAGTATTTCTTAAGTTAGGGATAACAAATTTATTCTATTGGTAGGAAATTAAGAAATATGCGGTTCAGCATTTTTGAAAAATCATCCCCTAAGGGCGTAAAATAGGGGTTGACTTTAAAATTTACAAAACTGTACGGATTTTGATGAAATTTGGCAAGGCTTTATATAGCATCCTGGGGAAGGACACAGGCTACTTTTGGTCTTAAAAATAATCCTACAGGGGGTGATATAGGGGATGAAAGTTTGTATGGGAAACTTAGTATTTCTTAAGTTAGGGATGTGAAAATGAAAATGTATACTTTTGATAGGAAATAAAGAAATATGCGGTTCAGCGTTATTGAAAAATCATCCCCAAAGGGGGTAAAATCGGGGTTGATTTTAAAATTTACAAAACTGCACGGATTTCGACAAAATTTGGCAAGGCTTTATATAGCATCCTGGGAAAGGCCATAGGGTACTTTCAAAAACAATACTACAGGGGGTGATATAGGGGATGAAAGTTTGTAAGGGAAACCCAGTATTTCTTAAGTTAGGCATAACAAATTTATGCTATTGGTAAGAAGTTAAGAAATATGCGGGTCAGCGTTTTTTTAAAAATCATCACCTAAGTAGGTAAAATAGGGGTTGATTTTAAAATTTACAAAACTGCACGGATTTGAATAAATAAGGCTATAGATAGCATCCTGGGAAAGGACATGGGCTACTTTTTGTCTTAAAACATAATCCTACAAGGGGTGATAAAAGGGATGAAAGTTTTTATGGGAAACCCAGCATTTCTTAAGTTAGGGATATGCCCTATGTTTTCCACATGAACGTTCCCATGGGATATTTTCCGACATCTACGCGGGCGAAGCCGCGGGGAACAGCTAGTCAGGTTATAAATGTCAAAGTTTCAATATGGGGTAAAGTTCATGGCCCGCGTTGGGCACCAACAATATTCAATAACCCATAAATGAATAAAAAACCGGTCCAGAGCGAAACGGGCTCGCAGAACTAGGGTTCCGAACCAAACTACACTTAGCAGTCTATAGATCGTGCGCTGATCTACCGTAAGTGTGCTGTATTGCACGTAATTAAAAAGGGTAATATTTAAACGCACATAAAAAATTACCAATTTTTCCCAACAGAATACGTACATCAAAAATACTGTTTGCACATAAAAATTTGCATGTCTAAATAAATTAAACTTAACGTCAGGTCGACGGAGCCCCGCGCCGGGGCTCCTATTTCTGTCTGCAGGGTATAAAGGAATCTAGCCAAACCGAACCTCGGGGTGCCCAATAATTATAATTTGTACAAGTTTTGTTATTCAATTAAGTAGTTAACTTCTAGTGCAATAATAAGTTTATTGGATGCGCATTTGTTTTTTTAGATGATCAGTTAGTATTGTCGATATGTAATTAATATTTTTGTTGTGACTTTGAACAAAAATTGATGTAGAAATAATGATTATTATTAGTACAAGTTTTGATATTCAAATAGTTAATTAGTAGTGCAATCATTGATTTGGTGTAGGTGTAGGTGTAGATGGTGTATTTGATGTAAGAATATTTTTCTGGTGTGCCATTAATAAAAAAAATAGATAAAACCCATAGACTCACAACACAACACAACACACAACACAACAATCACAACTATTTATGGATGTTAGGATTTTTTTTTTTTTTTTGATAAGTAAGTAATTAGTTTCAAAATAATCCTATTCATAATAATTAGTATCGTCAGTAATTTCATTTATTGTCGTGTTGTCGTCTCCGCATTGTGTATATTTTTTATCAGCTTTTTGCGAACCATAAGCTCGTGGCTAAGTAGGCTAAGGAGCTCGTGGCTAAGTAATAACAGCCGCACGGGTCGATCCGTCAGGTTAAGCTACGCTTGCCGGGGTTGGTCAGTGGATGGGTGACCATCTTTACATATCGAGATTCCTCCGTGCCTCGGAAAAGCACGTTAAGCCGTTGGTCCCGGCTGTTATTCGTGGATCTTTGACAGTCGTTACGGGTCGTCAGAAGCCCGAAAGTCTGACAACCAGTCTTACCAAGGGGTATCGTATTACCCAGTTACTGGGTTGTGGAGGTCAGATAGGCAGTCGCTCCATGTAAAATACTGGTATTCAGCTGCATCCGGTTAGACTGGAAGCCGACCCCAACATAGTTGGGAAAAGGCTAGGCAGATTGATTGAAATTGTTGATGATTGTGTCTAATACGTAGAATACGCAAACACAATACAGTATTTGCATATTTAACTTCCTCAGTAACAAGTTATTCGAGTCAGACCGATTTTTTTTTTCGTCCGAAAGCCGAAAACGTGATAAAATATTTTTTTTTTTACTTTTTTCAAAGACATATATTATTATCTAAATACTTAATCAAATTAATCTGTTGTAAAATGCGAAAAAAAAAAACATTATTTTTCTGCTATTAGTTGTTGATGCTATAGATTTTCTCTGAACAGAAAAATTAATTAAAAGTATTGTTTTTTTTTTTGTTAGCGTTCTCTGTCCCACTCCTGGGCAAAGGCCTACCTCCACTCCTTCCATCTTCCGCGAGCCCGCGCGTCCTCTTCCCAGTTTTGACGAAACCAATCCAGCTCGTTCCGCCAGCTCCTACGTGGTCTGCCGCGATACCGCCTCACTGTCTCAGGACACCAGTTCTGTGCTATTTGGGCCCACAGTTTGTCGATGATGCGACAGACGACATGTCCTGCTCAGTTCCATTTAAGTTGAGCAGCCTTTTGTTTTGAGCCTCATCAACTACCTATCTTTATTTTGAATTTTCGGTCGTAAAATCTCCTTTTTTCGTTTGAAACTTGTCTAAAATGGATATTTCCGCCGAAAACCGAAAACGAAATTCGGTCAGACTCTAAAATTGATATGCATTTTTCGCTAAAATATGAAATAGGTAACCAGTTTGAAGTTATTAAAATATTCACCACCACAATCAATCATTTGTTGATAGATTCTCGTAATAAACAGTCATGCAGATGTTCTTGGTGTGCGTTTTAGTATTATCTCTAAAAACATTGACGACAACATCCAATTTCATATATCCTGGCGACGAGGACATGGAGTGTGAATACGAGAGTGACAGTGTTGAAGATAACTTTAATATTGAAGATACAGTGAAAGACAGATATATTATAAACAATATGAGAAGTGATAAACACGAAGATCACAGTCCACTGCTGGACATAGAACTCACCCAGACTGCGCCACAACACAATGTCCTCACGACAGACGAAGATAGTGCTTTCAAAATCAATTTACCATTCATATAAACGTATGATACAGAGGACAGAACTGATATTTCTATCAAAGTACCGAAACATAAAATGTTTGTGCAAGTGGGTGTGAAAAGTGTAAACGGCACTTAGTCTAGAACTTTAATAAAAGTGAAAACAATATATTAAATGTTTTATTTATTAACAAACAATGCTTAAACAACGTGTCGTTTTGCATCCTCGTCAAATTTAAGCGTGTGGTATAGACCATCAAGCCGAACAACTTTCTCCATGGCACCAACATCGTAATCGCGAAAAAATAAGCAGCCGTCCTATACATTTGCGTCAAGTATGTAGGTATTGAAGTTTTCTACGGTACAGTTGTAAAATTTTTTCGCGATTACGATGTTGGTCCCATGGAGAAAATTGTTCGGTTTGATGTTCTGTATCACACCCTGAAATTTGACGAGGATCAAAATGACACGTTGCCGTTGTATTATTTATTGTTATTATTATGCATTAACTGCTTCGGTCTAGTGGTCGTAAGCTCTATTGCTAAGCATGAGGGTTTGATTCCCAAGGAAAGGTCGGGCAAAGTGTTATTGGGTTTTTCCATCAGGAATTTCTCAGACTCGCCCCTTATTACATGGAACTTAATGTTGATGCGTTATGGTAGCCCGCGAAATTGAAATTTTCTAGCGTTTTGGCAATTTGTGTCAGAGTAAGGTTTGTATCTTGATCATATCGTCGCTAATCTAACTAACTGACGTACCTATCTGACATTTGGACGAAGCCGATAGCCGACCTAACTATAGTAATTCGATACATTTACAAGTCGAATCGATCTGTATAATCAGCGTATCTGTACCTATGCCTTACGGTCCCCATGATAATGCAAAAATCGAGACCGATCCTACTGTTTACAAAAAAAAAAAAAGAAAAATAGCTAGCCCTGTGAAATGTGCTTCGAATCAGTTGCGACACTTAGTAAGTTACGATATGATTCGCGACGTAAGAAATATACATTTACTTACATAATTTTAACCATAAAACTCATCAATATATCTGTCTAAGTTAGATTTGTTGAATTTACATACTTTTACAGGTAATCTTACATAGGAACCTCCTTTTAAGTAAAAGATATACCTGTGCTAGGAGGTCCCGCTCTTCAATGACAAACTATATTAATGGTAAAAGTGGTGTACAAAAAGGTAAAAATAATTTAACCAAAAAATTATAAAAAAATAAAATAAATAAAAAAGAATAAAAGTTACAGCAAAATCTCAAGTTAAACTAGATAAGACATTAAACATAAAATAGTGTGTGTGAGTGTGTGTTTGTGTGCATGTGAAAGTCTGTACAAACATATTTTGATACACTTAATGACTATTACTAACTTTCTATCTATACAGATAAATTCGAAAATAAAAGGACAAATGCAATACTGAGTTTTAATTTAGGCATTAAAACCAGTGTTTTACTAATGACAATGGATTCCTCATACATAATCATTACCTATAAACTGCGATCACTGTTGAGGATCGTCTTCAAGGCTGACCACTTGAAATCTGTTTTATATCATGTTTTCGTTCGAAAAGGTGTTTCATTTCCGTAAAGATTATTATTTTCAATGTCAATAAAAATACCAAAGTTCAACTAATTTGAATCTTGAACAAAGATTATGGAGGAGACTAGATGCAGCTTTAGTGTCTCTGTGTGTGATCCTTTCACGACTAGATTAATACCTACACGTTCCTTCCGCGAGAAAATCATTCATTTCCACTAAGGGTGGGTTGCACCATTTCTCTGTAACAGTAACAAAAATCGCACTATTCGCACTAATACCTGTTAGACAAAAAAAAGGGTTGTTACATTTGACGATTTGTTATCTGACGTCATAACTTTAACTGTATCCTTAACCGCCCACGCTTCGCTGGTTATTGTTATTGTTAAATAAACAGGGGTACTTGTAATTCGACGTATTCCTTGCAGGACGTCGTAGTTATAGGGTTAAAATTTAACAAGTTAGGCCACCAAATGTTCTACCGTAATTCAGTTTTTTTTTTGTAATTTTTGTCTAAGAAAAATATAAGTTACGAGAAATAAAATGTTTAATTAAGTGATCTTTGCCAACGTTTTAGGCATTTTTAAACTTTTAATTTTTAACAAAGATCAGCTATGATAATAACTAATTAAATTCCATTAAAGTTGCACAGTAAATAATTTTTTAATTGTATTTTTCATAAAAAAAACTAAAAATCTAACTAACTCAAAAACTATTGAATTTCGGTAGAACATTTGGTGGCTTATTTGTTGCATTTGAACGCTAATATGACGTCCAGCAAGGAATACGTCGAATTACAAGTAACCCTGTATAGTTAATATAGTTGTTCTTGGGTGCACATGCATAGTGCATACAGGGATAATCATCGGTTGGTACCTTCTCGTCATATAAAATTGTCTAAGGGGCCTCTGCGAGTTGGCTTCGGCCCCTCGTACGCCTTCCAAAGGTCTGGGACCCAAGGGTCCCGAGATATGTCAAGGACAAAGTAAATAGAGGACATTAAGTCATAAACTAAAAAAAAAAATTTTTCAATGATGCCGTGTTGGGTATGAAATGAAAGGGCTTAATTAGCACCTTTCAAAAATATATATATTGTTAGCTATTTCTCGCGGCTTTGCTTGCATGCACCTGATAATTGGGAATAATTTCTAAAATCATGCCTCAGATGTGAGCCAAACATTTCTCTCCAAACCTATTCAAAATACATAGGTATAATATAATAATTAAGAGGGCCTGCAAATACTTTATCACGAAATTATAACCCCAAAACAATTTAAATAAAAAGTATGTTTAAAAACTAAAACCCGACTGCTGAAAAATCACGCTCTAAAAAGTATGAAACAAGATAATATTCTCATCTGAAATTAGAAAAAGTGACAAATTAAAAATCCGGAGTCACACGTAATCTGTTTGATTTATGGCCCTTACATTACGTATGACTCCGGATTTTTAATTTGTCACTTTTTCTAATTTCAGTTGAGAATATTATCTTGTTTCATACTTTTTAGAGCGTGATTTTTCAATAGTCGGGTTTTAGTTTTTAAACTTACTTTTTATACAGAATCGTACGTACTGCACCGTGTTCCCCATCAGCATCATTAGGTGCTCTCGTTACGGTGCGCGTAATGGTGCGATTAGGAGCCGCAGCTGAGCTCAGCACCTGTGGACACACTAATTATACTATGATTTAAACGTTTGCCAAGCAAGAGTTATCTGCGGAAGACACGAACGCTACTATAAGTTTGGCTTGCTGACTTACTGAAATATCTGTTCAAAAGTGCCTGTAATTCGTTTGTAATATAATTATTGTGTTTGTAAGAGTAAGTAAGTAATAGAGATGATGCCTGGTTAAAAAAAAAACCGGTCAAAAGCGAGTCGGACTCACGCACCGAGGGTTCCGTTCTGATTTCTGAAAAAGTGTGCTATTTAGAAACATTGTTTTATTTTTCCTGTAATTTATACATATAAACTTCTATCAATAATTTCAGATTTTTGTCCATGCAAACTTTGGAGATAAGGGGGGAGAACGGTATTTTTTTTAGGAACGTTTAGGAATACATAAAGGGGTACGGTATACAGTATAGTAACAAAATAATTGAATAATACATTATTTCAGTCATGTCAACTCTAAAATTAACTTGCAATAAGAGCAAATAAGAGAAATCATCAAAAAGTCGCGACAGTGCTCAGACGCAGCCGCCGCACGCGCAGGGTGTTTGCACAGTTGTTTCCGCCAAAAACACAAACTTGAACAAAACGTCTGTTGTCAGGAACATTCTATCACAGTTCATGGCAAAAATAAACAATTTGAAGGTTCTTTTCTCAGGCACATATGCAACCGTCTTTAAAGACTTGCTTGGTGACCTAATAACTGGATTTTCCACATTAATGGATAATGCCACACACTTATACACTATACAGGGGTTAAGTGTAAGCAGTGGCAATATTTTAAGGGGTCGTTGTACTCATCATTATGAACAACTTTTACTACGGCTGATTTTTTTTCGCGATTTCAGGTTTGGTCCCAAAGTGAAAGTTGTTCATAATGATGAGTACAATGACCCCTTAAAATATTGCCACTGTATACACTTATACACTGCTGTAGGGTCAGATGTCCAACAATGAAACACTAAAAATTCAAAGTCTCATACACCTTTTGTTTTTACAAATAGAAGTCTAATTTTTTACAGGCATAAAGGTAATTTAATTGGGTATCAGATGGCATTTATAGTTTTTTAAATTAATGTGTGATTGATCAGCAAAAAATTAAAAACTAAAAAATGGGAAATGTTTCACTGTGTCCACAGTGGTGTACACAATGAAACACCACAAATTCAACAATGAAACATAATAATTAATAGTGTCTGTTTCATATTTTGTGTAATATTTAGGAAGTAGGTGTATGACAAAAATGCTGAATTCATTCAAAAAGATTTTATTCTAAATCTTAAGTAGCGTAGTATAAATGTAGGACATTGCACTCTTGTGCAGCTCTCTTCTTTCAAGCTCTTTCCTTGTCAGTGCATTAGAATAGCTCAAAGGATATTTTCCGTACGCGCCATCCTAAAAAAAAAACTTCTAGTCACAAAAGTTATTCATTTCCATGGAAAATACATGAATCATGAAAGATAGTACACAACGAAAGTGTTTCATTGTGTCCATTGTGCAACTGTTTCACTGTTGACTACATAAGGTTTATTTTAATAACTTCAAGGAAAAATCCACTAAATTTTAACATTTTAACATATGATATATTCCACGTTAATCTACAAAATATGTTTAATGCTAGGTAATCAAGAAAAATATGAAATTTTCTACCATTATTTAATGAAAAATCTATAAAGATTGCTGAAAATACTTACATTTTTGTCGAAAAAATTAAAAATGCTCCGCAGACAGTCTTCTCCTACGCGGCGCCGCTGCAAACTGGGGTAGGGCGGGGGGTTCTCGAGAGTGTCCTTAAGCGATATAATGCACGATCTGGCAATGTAGCATTTTAGAAATATCACTATGTTTTACTGTGTACCACTGTTTCATTGTTGGACATCTGACCCTATACTAAGGAGCTTCTTACAATCGTTTACTAAGGTAAGGATTTATCTACGTTTCCAAATAAACCGTGTTGCAATGGTGAGTGAGGACTTCTCGCATTTTATCTCTGCTTTATTAGTTTGGGTATTTACAAGATAACTAGGAGAGGAGCTCGTGGTTAAGTAAAAACAGCCGCACGGGTCGCTCCATCAGGTTAAGCTACGCTTGTCGGGATTGATCCGAGGATGGATGACCATCTTCTTTACATACGGAGACTCCTCCATGCCTCGGAAAGCCACGGTCCTGGGTTTCGTGGATCTTTGACAGTCGTTACAGGTCGTCGGAAGCCCGAAAGTCTGACAACCAGTCTTACCAAGGGGTATCGTATTACCGAGTTACTGGGCTGTGGAGGTCAGATAGGCAGTCGCTCCATGTAAAATACTGGTATTCAGCTGCATCCGGTTAGACTGGAAGCCGACCCCAACATAATTGGGAAAAGGCTGGCAGATTGATAACTAAATCTGTTAGCCAGATTGCTACTACAGTCTGATTTTTAATTCCACGGAATTCTGACATTTCAGAAGTGTTGCCAATACTACAACGGTCCTAATAAAAACGGAACGCATTTAAGCGAAATTAAAAAAAAACCTTTCTTGAATAGAAGGTTTCAATTAGAAAAACTAAAACTTAAAAATTGACTGATAATTTTAAAATGGTAATCAGATTTTTTACTATCACATTATTGAAGTTACGATAGTTAGTAAGGTAATTATTTTTCTTTCACAGGAATCCCTGTCTAATAATCCATAGGTTACAAACCTTTTTTAGGAATATCTTTTTGTTTGTAAAATCATCGCTTCTTGTTACTACAGACAGACAACGATGATGATATTAGTGATAATGATACCTAAATAAATATTTAAATTAAAAAAAATATGTTCTTTTCATAGACTTATAAAAAAAGATGGACTCCGCGCCACGCATATCGAAAGTGAAGCACCGTACCGATCTATGTGTGCGTGATTTGAGTACCTGCAAAGACGCCGTCGCTCGTGTCACGTAATGGCGGCCGGTCGGCATACTATGATGTAAATGTGTGCGCGAGGCGTGTTTGTACAAACGGACCCGGCATACTTACTGTGCTTCACTTTCGATATGCGCAGCGCGGAGTCCATCTTTTTTTATAAGTCTATGGTTCTTTTACGCTTTTTTCCATTTAGCCATATAAAATTAATATTTTAATTAGTGTGCATTGAATGTACAGAACAAACAATATTTACATTGTCATATAGTTTATTTGATCCCATTCTCTTTCATATTTTGTTATTTTATATCCCAAAAAATTGTAGTCATTTTCAACTTATAAAAAGGACAAAAAATGACTGCTGTCAGAATTCCGTCGAATTAAAAATCAGACTGTAGGTAGTAGTTTTTCTTTTACATTTTTAAAGGGAGAGTTCCTGTCTAATCTCTTCTTACAAAAATACCGACAAAACCTTATCGCAGAACATACTGTAAAAACGCCACAAAAATACACATAAAACATTAAAGATCGTCAGACGCACACGCGGGCCCTGCGCCGGCGCCGACGTCGCACGCGCCGCGGTTGACACAGGTGTTGCCAAAAACAATGTAACCGAACGCCTGGTGACGTCACACGCAACTGGTGCTGGCCACACTGTTGCTGGGTCCTTGGTGAAACTATTTTTAGGAGCTGAGGATCGAGAGATTGGGGTTAGATGATTTGGTCATGATTTTTAACTGGATATTATAATATTAATTAATATTATAAAGAGTTATAATTTGTGAGTTTGTATGTAGGGGTAAACTTCGGAACTACTGGTCCGATTCCGAAAATTCTTAATAATGGGAAGATACGGTATTGTCAACTGTCATAGGATATATTTCATGTCGCGGGCAGAAGCTAGCGCTCAATATTTACCTGCTAAGTATGCCATGGAGTTGTGTTGTCAAGTCAAGTCTTCTAGTCGTTATAGGTTTTATAATAAAAACTAAGGGCGGTTTATAGCTCCTCAGATGTCTGAGTAGGGCTAATTTTAGACCCAGAACCGCAGCGGGGGTTGGGGTTGGGGGTTAGTGGCGAACCCCATAGGTTCACAACTACTGATGATGATATGTTTTTTAGATATGATACGAGTACTTATATGTGATATAAGCTTATACATATACCTATTATGTAAAGTTTTGTCTTTATGCACACACATGGGGTGCATTTGCATTTGACACGCGGGGGGAAGGGGGGTTAGTTGCGATCTCCATAGGTTCACAACTACTGATGATGATTGGTTTTCCATCGGATGATGTTTTTTTACGTTTATATATGTGAAGCTAATATACTTATTATGTAAAGGTTTTCCTTATGGGTGCATTCGACACTTGAGGGGATAGTAATATAGATAACTAGCAGCGCCCCGAGGTTTCAATATCGGGATAAAAAGTAGGTATCATATTATGTGTAAATTCAGGATGTCAACTATATCAAATTTTATCAAAATTGGTCCAGCCGTTTGACCCACACTCACAAACGTGACGAAGTAACAAACACACACACTGACAAAGTTTCGCCTTTATAATATTTATATTTATATAAATAATATCATATAAATAATATAATAAGTATCTAGTAAATTTTTGCAGTAAGGACGACCACAAGACAAATGTAAGAACTTTTGCAACCATATTTATCTGCAAATAAATCTTTGACTTTGACAGTCAATGTTTTAAAATTAAATTAAATTAAATATTTGTTTATTAATGGCAACTAGGCCCAATTGTTAGTAACATTAATCTTAAAAATTATTGTTAGTAAACACAGAAACAAGAACAACAAGAAAAACTGCAAGGTTAGCTGTGGGGTCTTCTGACCCGAACCGCCAATAATAAAGAATTTTATTATAGAAGATAGATCTAAACCAACTATTTAATAGTTATTTATGCAACTGACGTATAATAAGGGGTATTAAAACACGAATGTGGGTTTATCACACGAGGCGAAGCCGAGTGTGATAATAGTATCACATGAGTGTTTTAATACCTAATTATGTACAGTCGCATACAAGACTTTATCTACATCATGTTATCAATCCTCTATAGAAGGTTCTGAAACAGTTTTTTGCAATACTAATACTCGTATCGAACATGGTGGCCGGCGTCATAGTATACGACGTGAATTCGAATAAGTTCTTTTTTAAATTACGGCGCTGTTGTAGTGAAACGCGCGTGCATTACAATGTTCTTTTTTTGAAAACGAGTTGCATTATGAAATTCAGTACTGTTAGAATTTACTCAAAGGAGAACGTACTACAGACCTCTGCAAACTATATATTGTCTGTGTCTACATCCTCCTTCTCTCTGTCTCTTCCTACGTCTCTTAATGTAAGGAATATATGTAACTACAATATGTATTAAATAAAAAATATAGTACAACTATCGTATTACTCGACCCTAAAATATCATAATCCTAATAGGTTATGGGCCCAGGAAGAATATTTCGACCATTTTCAACTTAAGAAGAAAAAATTCGAAATAAAATTAGGAATTTCGAAGATGGCGACTGCACTGAATTTTCCGCAATTAAAAGGAGACAATTTCAACAACTGGTTTTTCCGAGTACAAAGTATTCTAGAAGAAAAATGTGTGCTACATACGCTCACAGAAGATCCGGCTAAAATAGACGACGTATCCAAGAAAAAGGAAATTATCACCGCAAATTCAAAAGCGAAAAATGTCATTGTTCAGTGTCTACCAGATCGTTACCTGAATATCGTGAATAAATGTGAAACCGCAAAGGCTATGATTGAAAAACTCAAAGAAACTTTTCAACGCAAAAGTATGATAAATATTATTCAACTACGAAGAAAATTGTTGAATTTAAAACAAATACCCGAGGAGAAGCTTGAGGATTATTTCAACAAATTTGACAACATTATCAGAGAACTAGAGTGTGCACAAGAAATTTTAAATGAGAGAGATAAAATTGCATGTCTGCTGACTGGTTTGGATGAAAAGTATGATACAGTCATTACGGCTATAGAATGCAACAGTGACCTGTCAGGACCCGCAGATATTAAATTAGAATTTGTGACAGCTAGATTACTGGATGAAGAACTGAAGTTGACTGAGAAGACACGAACAAGAAGTGTCAGCCATGTGGAAACAGCCTTCATTACTTGCTATACTTGCAACAAAACTGGTCATATAGCGAGGGACTGTAAATCGAAACGAGGACGAGGATCTCAACGAGGGCGAAGATTTCTTCGAGGGAGAGCAACTACAAGAGGATACCAGCCGAGGCAACGAACTGAAGAAAGGTCATATATGACAACAAGTGAGGAACAACAGAATTACTATAGTTTCATAACAACAGGTATTAATGAACAATGTAATTTTGTAAATAAATGTAATGAGAACAAAGACATTCAGTGGGTAATAGACTCGGGTTGCACGGAACACATTATAAGTGAAAGTTATGAGAATTATATGTCAAATGTACAAAATTTAAGTCAGCCTGTCAAAATATATGTAGCGAATGGGGATTTCTTATTAGCTGAAAAGAAAGGTTGTATTAGAATGAAGTATAACAGTGAAACTATAAATTTTGAGGCGTTGATAGTTAAAAATACAAAATTTAACTTGTTATCTGTGAAAAAGATAGTAGCAAACAATTACGAAGTAAAGTTTAATAAAGAAAGTGTAAAAATCTATAAAGCAAATCCAAATGAATGTATACAAGGATTTTGTTTTGGCAAATTGTTTATTTTAAAACTAAAGGTATGCTTGAGTGATAAGGTTTGCTACAGCGCTGAGGTCAAAGATAATATTTGGCACAGGAGGCTAGGACACCTAAATAGAAGGAGTCTACGTATGATGAATCTGCCATCGAGCAATGAACCCTGTGATCCATGCATGTTAGGTAAGTCAACTAGACTACCTTTTGTACCAATAGAGAGACCAAGATCTTCTCATGTCGGAGAATTGATTTATACAGATATAGCGGGACCAGTCCGTCACCAAGGGTTAAAAGGTGAGTTATATTTTCAAGTTATTGTAGATGATTATTCTCATTTCTGCAAAATATTCTTTCTACAATACAAGAGTCAAGCAACGGATAATTTGATCGACTATATCAGAAACCTAGAAAATAAAAATGAAGTCAAAGTAAAGAAAGTTAGATGTGATAACGGAAGGGAATTTAAGAACAGAAAATTTGAAGAATTCTGCAGATATCAAGGAATTTTGGTGCAGTATACTCAACCATACTCACCACAACAGAATGGAGTCTCGGAGAGAATGAATCGTACACTATATAACAGAGCGCGTATTCTTCTGAATGAAACTGGACTTCCGAAACATTTGTGGACAGAAGCTATGGCATGTGCGACATATCAATTGAATAGATGTCCATCATCGGCCATAAACTACAAAACACCACAAGAAGTAATGCTACAAAAAATAGATCTATCAAGACTGAGAGTATTCGGCAGTAAAGCATGGGCTGTCATTATACCCAGACAAGATAAGTTAGACAATCGAGCCAAGGAATTAAGAATGGTAGGATATGCTAATAACGGTTATCGATTGTGGGATCCAGAAACAAATGAAATAATAATTTCCAGAGATGTAAGATTTAACGAGTGTGACATAAAACACACAGAGAAGGACAAGAAAAGAGACATAAATAAATATTACTACGAAGAAGACTATGAGGCTGAAGAGAAGGAAAAACGAGAAATAGAAGATAAAATACAAGAAAAAGAACATGAAAACATAGAAACCAGGGCAGAAGTACATGAACCTCGACAATTTAACAGACCACAAAGAGCGACTAAGAAACCAGAATATCTTAAAGACTATGAACAAGGAGAGGATGAAGTAGCAGAAAATTTTGAAGATGCTTACATAGCGTATTGTTTAATGGGTGAAAATGATCCTGAGACATTCAAAGAAGCTTTACAAAAGGGATGGAAAGAAGCAATAGATAATGAGATACAAGCACATAATAAAATGGAAACATGGACTGAGACAGAACTGCCAAAAGGAAAACAGTTAATAGATGCAAAATGGGTATTTCGCACAAAAGAAAATGGAGTTCAAAAAGCAAGACTAGTAGCAAGAGGATACAAACTAATAGAAGATCAAGATTTTGGGAAGAATTATGCACCTGTTGCAAGAATTTCAACAGTTCGAGTTGTACTAGCACACGCAGTACAAGAATCATGGAAGATCAGGCAATTAGATGTACCAACTGCATTCTTAAACGGAAAGTTGGAGAGTGAAGTTTATATTAAACCACCAGAAGGTATTGAGGTACAAGGAAATAAAGTGTTAAAACTAAACAAAGGACTGTACGGATTAAGAGAAAGTCCTAGATGTTGGAATCAAAGATTTGATGACTATATACTTAACGAAGGATTCGAAAGATCTCAAAACGATTTTTGTCTATACATGGGAAAAGAAATTAATGTTTGGCTGATAATTTATGTGGATGACATAATATTAATTGGCAATAATGAAAATCTGGAAAATACAGTAAATGGCTTGAAAAGGGAATTTAATGTGAAAGATTTTGGAGAAATCAAAAACGGTTCATTTTTAGGGATGGAAATAGTGAGAAAAAATGAAACCTTGAAGATAACACAAGAAAAACAAATTATGAAAATGTTAGAAAAGTTTAAAATGAGTGATTGCAATGGAGTAAATACACCACTAACCAAAGGATTCCAAGCAAACTCGCATGAAGAAATTGAAGATGTCCCGTACAGACAAATAATAGGAGGTTTGATGTATATATCAACTGTATCGCGACCAGACATAGCGTTTGCTACATCATACTTGAGTCAATATCTTGACAAACCGACTAAAAGTCTATGGATTCAAGCTAAACGAGTATTAAGATATTTAAAGAAGACTATGGATGTTGGATTATTGTACAAGAAACATGAAGAAAAATGTAATTTGGTAGAGACGTTTTCAGATGCTGACTGGGCAGGTAACCATACCGACAGGAAAAGTGTAACAGGCTCTGTTACTCTTTACAACGGAAATGTTGTCGCTTGGTTGTCCAGAAAACAGGGTTGTGTTTCACTTTCAACCGCTGAGGCTGAATACGTAGCAGCTGCGACGAGTGCATGTGATCTTTTGTACGTAAAAAGATTATTCTGTGATTTTAGTACGAGAGAGAGTATGAAAGAGAAAGATTTAAAGTGTGTGTTGTATATGGATAATAGAGGAGCTATTGAATTAACAAAATCCTTCGAGAATAGCAAGAGAGCTAAACACATCGATATTAAAACTCATTTTATTAAAGACCTAGTAATTAAGCAAGTTATAAAAGTTGAATTCACTAGTTCTGACAACAATTTATCTGATCTGTTGACCAAAACACTTTCTAATGAAAAACTTAATATTCTAAAAACTAAGTTGAATATTGTTTGAGTTAAAGTATTATGTTTGTTATTGTAAAATGTTTCATGATAACATTAAGTGTAGTAAGTTATTAACAAAGTTAAATGAAACACAAATTAGTATTTTGATTTAATTTTATAATTTTGTTTGAGATATTGAGACGTATTATTAGATAAGTAACATCTGACTTCGTCATTGTAATATTAACGATTTCAATGCCGAAGAAGTTAAAATCGAGGTGGGGTGTTAGAATTTACTCAAAGGAGAACGTACTACAGACCTCTGCAAACTATATATTGTCTGTGTCTACATCCTCCTTCTCTCTGTCTCTTCCTACGTCTCTTAATGTAAGGAATATATGTAACTACAATATGTATTAAATAAAAAATATAGTACAACTATCGTATTACTCGACCCTAAAATATCATAATCCTAATAAGTACAACATTAAAGCACCCGTTTGGATGCTATTATGGTTACCATGGTTACTATGACACTGGCTGTTTTATGTTGGCAATAAGCTAACTGTTTCAGAGACTTTTATAGGGTATTTATAGCATGGGTGTAGATAAAATTGTTAATTTTATTAACATAGGTAAATAAAATGCGTATAAAAAGTGTGTAGTGTGCGTGTTTGTAAGTGTGTGTGTGTATTAAATTAATCAATAAAAAGTTACACACTTTTTATCTTTTTATTTTTGTCAAAATATCTAGCAATAATAGGCATCGTGACAGAATTTAGATCCTAAGCAAACGGGTTGGAAATACAAAAGAAATATTAAATCACGCGAAGGGACAATTCGATAGACCTACATCAGTGTAATTGAAGTGGAGAGAATACGATCGCCATAACTTCTGTAGGAAAAAATCTAATAACTCGGCAGTCTATTCACGAAATCTAACCCTTTATGTTATTGAGAGCTCTCTAGCTGTCCGGGACGACTGTCCGGGACGGCCCCGACACGACCCGTACACGTAGCGAAACGTGATAGAAAAAAAAAATTACGTCCGAATTGAGAACCTCCTCCTCTTTTGAAGTCGGTTAGTAAAAAGGAACGAAAGTATTTAATGTAAAGGGGAGCTGGGTAAGCTAGCTCGCCTTTAGGCCTCTGCCTCGAATTTTGCGGGCGCATCTCGCCCCGCTCCCGCGCCGCTGTGTTCGAGAACCGGTCCATTTAAATGTACGCATAAGATCCTGCCGCTCCCGCGCCGCCGCCGCCGTCGCCGCCGCCCCGCTGCCCGCAAGATTCGAGGCAGAGGCCTTAGTGTTAAGATAATGTTTTACTAACAAAATGATGGTCAATTAATGGTCTGCAATAAACTTTTTTTTTTTTTCTAAGTATTCCTTATAAACTTGTTTTAAACATTTATTCGAGGGGCTCGTGGCTAAGTAATAACAGCCACACGGGTCGATCGATCAAGTTAAAGTTACGCTTGCCGGGGTCGGTCCGTGGATGGGTGACCATCCTTAAGGAGGAGGGGGGGGGCTAAACAAGAGACTGATACGTAGTTACAGACTTAAACTTAATATTTTTCTGACTTAATTAATTAATTAAATTATCATTTGATCAAACAAAATGACGTTTGATTGCTTTAGCAACTGCATTTAATATTGTCCAGCAATGCTATGGGTGGGTGGGTCAATATTTGTTTGATGTATTCGCTAACTTGGCGACGTTGCTGCAACTGCAAGCATATTTGCTTAAAATACATTAAGTTGAAGGCAATTCAATTAGTTACTAATTATTGACTGTTCGGCACTTGCAGGATAGAATGATTCCCGAGTCTCCGTCTCCTCTTTGCTCTAGCGTTTTTAACAATAAAACGTCTTAATCTTTTCGGTGTGCTTTACGTTTTTTTTTTATTGCTTTATGTAATAAAATCATATAAATATTTTTTTTTTAATAAATTTATTTTAATTTAGAAGTAGTTTTAATTTTCACCGTAAATGGTAGATTTTGACTTCATTAACTCTCTATGAAAAAGCTGGGATTGCCCCAAAATTGTCTGACAACTCTCTAATTGTGTTGTGAAAATGACTGGACGAAAAAAAGATCCTATTTGACAGCATTATACTGAAATTCATCGCCACGTACGAACTACGCATCACAATGACATGACGTCACGCAATCCTGCATCGCGCTATTAGAGTTTACCGCGCGACTGGCATATATACAACGTCCCGACATCAACCGTCGGGCAGTAGCCCACCAGACACGACACGCGTCTGGTCGGAGGATCCTCCCTTTTCTATGGAGGATGAGTGAACTTTACACCCTGTTCCTCATGCCTCTATACTGGTGACCCCGAGCATGAACGTCAGCGCAGCCTTCGTGCAATTCCTTCAGCATGACGCCATCGGCATCAGTTCCTCAAGCTTTCGAGCGGCGAGTCACACAGCCAGCCAGCATCCACGGCTTCAACGGGTATTCTGACCATCAGCATGCAGCGGACGCGCATTCCTGGTCATCACCTTCAGCCTCAACCAGCGCTGTACACTCCGACTCTCTGGAGCATAATGCAGCGCCACCCCGACTCACAGGGGGGGGGGGGGGGTAATCACCGCAGACAGTTCCGACACGACGCCTCGGAGGATCCTCCCTTTTCTATGGAGGATGAGTGAACTTCACGCCCTGTTCCTCATCCCTCTATAATTTAAATTAAAAGGTATAAAGGGCAGTACATAAAGATATAAAGATATATTTATTGGATAACTGTGTTCAACCTTCTAATTTTAAACGTAAAGTTTTCAGGCTCAACACTCTATCCATTTCGGATATAATGCAATAGTTTTTATGGCAAATAAATTTCAAAATAAATTAGCCAGTCAGTCAGAAACTCTCCGTTCTGAAATTCTGTAAGTAAGTACTATGGAATTTGATATCGTGTATTATGGATGTTACAAAAAAAAAAAAAAGTTAAATCTAGTTAGATAATTAGTAGAATGTCTAAGAACTATGATAGTTCTTAGACATTTTTTCTGGAGAATTAATGTGGGCTGCACGTTTGTCGAGTTTCCCCAGTATACTTTTTTTTTTTTTTTTTTCAGTATACCTACGTATACCTACCTACGTACCTACGTATACGTACCTAAGTAGACTTGGAACTTTTACGAAAAAAATCACATGATATATTAGGTCGGGGAAAAAGTTCCTTCGTATTTTATATACAAATTCAAGACATTTTTTTTTCATAGTTTATTATTTAGTTATGTATCATTTGCCAAATGGGTCAAAACTGTTTTGTGGTCAATTCCCAGTTCTTCAGCTACGTCGTAGCTACTGTTATGCCGATTTTGCTCCACTTTTTCAAAAATGATAATTTTCTTTTTCAAATCCATTTTATCCGTAATAGGGCGACCAGAGCGACGTGCATCTTTGACATCAAAATTTCCGGATTGAAAACGCTCAAACCAAATTTGTGCAACTCTCACAGACACTGCACTAGGTCCATAAACATCGCAATTTTTTTTCGCGGCTTGCGTTGCATTTTTACGTTTTTTGTAGTAACATTTTAAAATGTATCGAATTTCTTCATTAGATTCACTCATCTTGACTATATGAAAAACAAATGAAAATCACACATTTTCCTAATTTGAATTTGGAATTATGTTCTTTAAAATTTAAACTTTCAATGATACCAAAACCAGCCAGATACAAATATTATAGCCAAAGAGATTTTATTACAAGTACATACATACTATAATACGAAAAGACTTTTTCCCCGACCTATTATAAATCAAATAATTTAAATCAATCAACCCAGTACAAGTACTTACTACCACAGGGGCTACAACAGAGAATTTCAATAACAACACCAATTTCCTCATGAAACCTGTACAAGGTTACACAGTCAGACTCACACTCCCTATCCATCACGCACCGTGTCGTACCCACTAAATCTCAAAGGAACCCTCCGTTATTGGAATTTCCCTGTTACAATTTATACGTAAAGCGAGGTACACACCTGCGGCGCACAGATGCCGCCTTATTGTTGACACAGATGTGCACTACTGGATGTGCCAGAGCTTTGTTCTGAATTCCACTTTTAATTCCGTGTTGGAGGCTTTAGTTTTGAAGGGGGGGAAATGGTAGAGGCGTTGACTTTTCGTGTGGGGGTGGAGTTTAGATCGATGTTGTGTAAAAATATAATTATACAGGGCGGCAGGGATGCACAACCTGTTACCATAGATTCAGTACACGATTGTGGACTCCACTGCGTTAAAATTTGTTGTTGGTTATTAAAAAAAAAACCGGTCAAGAGCGAGTCGGACTCGCGCACCGAGGGTTCCGTTCCGATTCGTGAAAAAGTGTGCTATTTAGAGACATCGTTTTATTTTTCCTGTAATCTTTACATAAACTTCTATCACATAGAATAATTTCAGATTGTTATCTTTGCAAACTTCGGAGATAAGGGGGGGGAACGGTATTTTTTTTACATTTTTCATTAAAAGTCGAAAACTATGCAGTCTAAAAAAAAATAAGAAAAATTTTGAGAATGTGCAAGAAGCGTTCTTTCATATGATACCCCACATGCCCTAGTAGCCCCACTTTGAATTTTTAAGGCCCCCTTTCAGTCCCTGTTAAAAAAAATGTATAAATATTTTTACTTTTTTCTTATTTGCAAAATAGTTGGGTTAACGTCATCTAAAACTGTTCCAAATTTCAAGTTGATAGCATTAGTATTTCTTGAGATATCCAGCTGTGACAGACAGACAGACAGACAGACAGACTGAGTCACACCATAAGGGTTCCTTTTTTACCATTTTGGTACAGAACCCTAAAAAGCTGCTGTACAATACCTATGTGGTGAAAATGTATGCAACAGCTAATTTTTTTTTAATTACCAAGGAAAAATTTAAACGCAATCCAAAATCATAGTAGGTACTGAATGATAAATGATAAATTATTTATTTTCTGTAAGTAGGTTTGTACAAACACTTTTTTATACGTCAATCATATTTTTAAAAACTAGATGAGGTCTCTGACTACTCTGAGAAGAAAGGCCGAAACAAACTCAGAGGTCACAGTCTCTTTTAAAGTCCAGACATAATCTTGGTCAGATCATGTGAAGACCATGTAGATTGCAGTCTGAAATGGTCTTTTGAGGAAAGAACCACACAGATTGAGTGGACCTGTCCAGTCAGTGCACGCATTTGTCAGTAATCGTGCAGCTCAACTCGACGAAAAATTTAAACGCAGCTCAGTCCTGAATCATAATAGGAACTGAATGATAAATGATTTATTTTCTGTAAGTAGGTTTGTACAAACACTTTTTTATACGTCAATCATATTTTTAAAAACTAGATGAGGTCGGCGTTTCCTATCTGACTACTCTGAGAAGAAAAGCCGAAACAAACTCAGAGGTCACAGTCTCTTTTAAAGTCCAGACATAATCTTGGTCAGATCATGTGAGGACCATGTAGATTGCTATCTGAAATGGTCTTTTGAGGAAAGAACCTCACAGATTGAGTGGACCTGTCCAGTCAGTGCACGCATTTGTCAGTAATCGTGCAGCTCAACTCAGAATTTAAGGAGCTCAACGAACGAATCTACGGTAAGAGGTTGCGCGTCAATGTCGGCCACCCTGTATAAGATCTGATTCTTTTATATTCAAGTGCGAAATAACAGATCAATAAATAAATAAATATCCTTGGACATTTCACACAACGCCATCTAGTCCCAAGCTAAGCAACCTAATGCTTGTGTTATGGTAACGAGATGGCTGATAAACTACTTATATACATTTTTTTTTGTAAATACATACATATTATAGATAGAAAAACACCCAGACTCGGAACAAATACTTGTAGGTCGTACAAATATTTGTTCCGTGCGGGAATCGAACCCGCGACATGCTGCGCAGCAGTCAATCGCTCAACCACTGCGCCAACCGTGTCGTCACCGTCCGTGTCCGCGTCCGTGTCGTGTCGTGTCGTGTCGTGTCGTGTCGTGTGATCAATGGCAACCAGCTACTTATTTTAAACGTCAACCACGGTGTAAAATGTGTGGATCTTAGTTTTACCTGCACATTATCTATCCTTATTTTCAGGCCCGAGGTAATTAATCAACAAAATAGTTAATTTTGAGTTATTTCTGCTTTATCCAAAATATATTTTTTTTTTCATTAGTAGGTAAGCCTGTGGCCTGTGGCTAAGTTATAACAGCCGCACGGGTCGATCGATCAGGTTAAGCTACGCTTGACAATGGTCCGTGGATGGGTGACCATCTTTACATACCAAGACTCCTCCGTGTCTCGGAAAGACGTTAAGCCGTTGATCCCGGCTGTCATTTGTGGATCTTTGACAGTCTTTACGGGTCGTCAGAAGCCTGAAAGTCTGACAACCAGTCTTACCAAGGGGTATCGTATTACCCAGTAACTGGGTTGTGGAGGTCAGATACTTAGGCAGTCGCTCCATGTAAAATAATGGTATTCAGCTGCATCCGGTTAGATTGGAAGCCGATCCCAACATAGTTGGAAAAAGGCTAAGCAGATCTTTACACCAGTATCAACAATGAATCAAAAATTTATTTGAAAATGTCTGAAACTATACTGAATAGAACTGTATTCGGTAATTCAGCTGGATCTCGCATTAGAACAATATTTCATTCTATATATTACGTCACAACTTGCTATCCTATCGGAAGTAACCATAGCAACGAGTTTATCATAGAAAAGATAGTACACAGAAGTTGCACTGCAAAATAATCGATGAGTTGTCTATGGAAAATTCTAAGTAATATTATAAATGCGAAAGGTTTGTTACGCTTTCACGCTAAAACAGCTGAACAGATTTGAATGAAATTTGGCACATGGGTAGAGCATGAGCTGGAGAAGAACATAGGCTACTTTTCATCCTGGATCGCAGACGAAGTCGTGAGCAACAGATAATAATCTATAATCGAATAACCAACTTCCAATATTAACTATACCAGCTCCGTACTGGAGCCACAGATTAATACAGATGGGACATTCCGCAGGTTAGGTATGAAGCTACAAGTACGCGGCGGGCCCCGTCCGCGGGGCTAATTCAGTAGGTCAGAAGGTATAAGAGTTACGCGATAGAAAGAGAGGCAACTTGTAGTTGAATATAATTGTAGGTAATAAGCGTTATGCGACCTGAATTGCACTTTATTGTGTCGTAGCAAAAGTCGCTTTTAATTTAAATGATTTGGCGGAGTGTCCCATATTAATCTGTGCTGGAGCTCAAAATAATAATTTGTTGTAGGTATTGTGTCATAATTATGGAAAAACATCATCATGAAAAGAACATAAAATATTGACTGCTACCAGCATTGCCTTTTCAGTTGAAGAATATTAGACCAACAAGAATTTCCAACTAAAAACTCAGGAAAAATTGACAGGCATCCTTTTCACTCAAGAACACTCACTTTCACTTTCGAGAAGATCTTCTGTCTCTCTCCTGCGATACGTCAAACGAGTCATAGCCAAACTCCCGTCAGTTTTAGCGCGGGAACCGACACAGCTGATGTGATGTTTATCTTTCAATGGCGGCCCCGCACCTAGAATTAATGCCAGAGCCCGAACATCGCTCGAAAAACTCCTGAGTGGTGGTGAAAACTGCACCAAAATCCACTTAGCAGTTTAGGAGATTAGATCGAAGTTTATAGATGGTCAGTCGGAAATCGTTTGGTAGTTTGTGTTCTATAAGTAGATAGTACAGTCGAGTTCACTAATATATTGGCCCTTTCAGGCTTCAAAAATATATGAACGTCAAATAAGTTCTTAATATTGTGACAACTATAAGCATCATTAAATTGTGGTCAAGATTTAGATTAATTTAATACGTGACTGCTTTTGCTGTTGCTTTTTCGACTTTTCCTTTGGCTGTTTAGTTGTTACTGAGAAAAATCAGTCACATATTAATGAATCTACATCATGTCCACAATTTAATGATGCACAGTTGTCACAATTATATTATGAACTTTTTTGACGTTCATACTTATATTTTTGAAGCCTGAAAGGCCCAATATACAGGGTGGCCGGAACATTGACGTCCAAAAATAAAATTTCGGTCCCTCGTATCGTGGGGTATTCGAATCACCCCCATGTATGTTCCGCGACTTTTCATAGTTTTCGAGTTATGAATTTTTTTCTGAATGTTTGAAAATTTTCGACCTGACCAACCTAAAAAAATTCTAAAAAAAAAAGTAGAGGGTTTTATCGAGTTTCTTTTTTTGCAACTGAATTTTCATAAGTAGTACTTTTATGCATAAAATAATCAGCTTCGTAACTGTGATGAAAGTTATGAAAATGTTGATCTAAAGTGAAAAATTTACGTTCGGTAAATTATGACTCAAATTTTCAACTTTAAATTAAAAATCTTAACAGGTGACTTCATAATTCCTAAGTAGGCTTCAAGAATGCGCCAGACTCTCAGCTTTCATAATCATAAAAAAAATGAAGTACTTAATAGGGCTACTTTGTTTAAAATCGGCCTTCAAAGACAGCGAGGTGGAAAAATTCTTAAAATTACCCATCTGAGTAATTATTTTTTTTTGGCTATTTTCTCGTTCCTAAGGTTAATTAATGATAAGAATACTGAAAACTAACCACATTATATTCAATATTCATAATTACCACACGTTGGCTAATGAAAATCCACTCGAAGTGAGAGCTTCGACATTTCAACATCGCTTCAGCGTTAACTTGTGGTCTGGTATCCTCAATGGCGAACTAATTGGTCCGTTTGAACTGCCGTCCAGACTTGATGGAGAAACATACAAAAACTTTTTGGAAAATGAACTTCCATTGTTGCTGGCAGATGTGAATCTCGAACTCAGACGAACCATGGTGTTGCAAAATGACGGCGCCCCGTGTCACTATGCAACCCAGGTCCGAAATTACTTAGATGAAACATACCCCAACAGATGGATCGGACGCAGCGGACCAATTAGGTGGCCTCCACGCTCACCTGATCTCAACCCCATCGATTTCTTTATTTGGGGCTATTACAAGGAAATAGCATACGCCCGAGACTGTTCAAGTGAACAAGAGCTGAGGCAGTTGATTGCAGAAGCTGAACGTGTTGTGAGAGAGAACAGAGACGCTTTTAGACGATTGCCAGACAATTTCTTACGTAGGTGTAGAATGTGTATTGCTGCTGGTGGTAGCCACTTTGAAAACCTTTTGTAAATGTTAAAAATAAATTAAGTACTTTTTTCACATTATCATCTGTGTTTTATTCAAAACCACTTTTTACGTAAAACTTTTCTTATCCAACTCTGAAACTATTTGTTGGTTAGTTTTCAGTATTCTTATCATTAATTAACCTTAGGAACGAGAAAATAGCCAAAAAAAAATAATTACTCAGATGGGTAATTTTAAGAATTTTTCCACCTCGCTGTCTTTGAAGGCCGATTTTAAACAAAGTAGCCCTATTAAGTACTTCATTTTTTTTACGATTATGAAAGCTGAGAGTCTGGCGCATTCTTGAAGCCTACTTAGGAATTATGAAGTCACCTGTTAAGATTTTTAATTTAAAGTTGAAAATTTGAGTCATAATTTACCGAACGTAAATTTTTCACTTTAGATCAACATTTTCATAACTTTCATCACAGTTACGAAGCTGATTATTTTATGCATAAAAGTACTACTTATGAAAATTCAGTTGCAAAAAAAGAAACTCGATAAAACCCTCTACTTTTTTTTTTAGAATTTTTTTAGGTTGGTCAGGTCGAAAATTTTCAAACATTCAGAAAAAAATTCATAACTCGAAAACTATGAAAAGTCGCGGAACATACATGGGGGTGATTCGAATACCCCACGATACGAGGGACCGAAATTTTATTTTTGGACGTCAATGTTCCGGCCACCCTGTATTAATGAACTCGACTGTGCTAGCTCGGAGTTTCTTTGAAGGATAAAATCAGGAATAAAGTTATCCGGAAAATGGGCTGGCCATTTTTGTCGAAGGACCGATGGCTGGTGGAGCAGACGAATCCTGGAGTGGAGACCGCGTTGGCCTGGGACAGACTGGAAGCGGAAGGCTCGGGACAGGGCGATGTGGCTCAGCCTGGGAGAGGCCTATCTCCAGCAGTGGACTCTGGGCTGAGTTGATTTGGATACTCGATCGCACGAATGCTATGGCGACATGTCAAAATTTCAAGATTTCTGTACTATAACTAAGTTAAGTACTATAATAACATAATCCTTTCGGAATGAGTAAATCAATGCTTTTCATGATAGAGAAATCCGCGTCAAAATCTTTTGCTTGTTATAAAAGATCTAAGGAGTCACAGACAGACACGAAAAGCGACGTTATCAACTCCAAAGTTAGAAGCCTTTCATGAAATAGTCATTCAATAGGGTAATATGAACTTAGAGAGTTGTATTGATGATTTTTATGATTATAATTCTATTAATAATTATTTGACACGGCCGAGAATCATATTTAGATCAACATACAACCTAATACTGACTTGCAAATTGCAAAAAACGTAAGAAATTTTGAATTTTTCGGGCTACCTTGGTGCTTTCGCCTTAAGGCCATACCCCGATCAAACGACCTTGAGCGTTCGGTCCTTCTCTGTCCCGCTCCCTGCGCACGCCCCTTCATCAAAAAATTCACATTTTTTCGGGAATTATTTAAATAAAAAAAGAATAGCGCACTTTAAAAAAAAAATAAAACGTGGATAATTTAGATTTTTAAATTATCTATCCATTAGTGTAATTCTCGAATGATTAGAACGTCACCTTTAGCAAAAGATGCATGGAATCAATAATTTTAGACACTTTTTTACAAGGAGATTTTAAATGTATTTATTTCACATAAAAACAAAAGTAAACGTGCAATGTGATGATAGAATATCGAACATTATTAATGTGCTTTTAGATACATCTAATTTATTAGTCTTAATTAATGAGTTAATAGCCTCTGAATAACGCCCTATCGCAAGGTTTTGGTCGGGGGATCGCCTTAAGGCCCTGCATCCAAGCGTGGTTTAGCTCGGTGTGTAAGTGACATGGCGTTATGGCTATCTTAGTTTGACGCACGAGATAGAAGACTCTCACGCGCACCGAAATTATGTCGTAAAAGTGCAAATAAAATCGTGTAAAATTAGAAATTAAAGATTTACTTAATAAAAAATCTGCAGTTTGGCATTTGACATTTTATGATATGTTTTTTATAATAATTATAATTGCTAATGAAGGGATAAACAGCTTTTAAAGATTATTAAGAGGTATGTTTGAAGATTTTTTTAGTGCATTAAAATATGTTTAATTATGTTTTGAGTTCCATCACTATGCGAAAAGGACTTGAAAATATCATATTTTTTTTGTTTGTCAAAATTATTTACGGTTATGAGATACACAGCTTTAAAACACCACCTTTTTGACCGTTTTCAAGGAATCTCCGCCTTAAACAATTTGAATCGACCCACTTCCCGACACCCGCAGTTCAGAAGGTCCTTTTCCAAGTAGCTACAATAAACCCTGATATAATAAGTACTTGATTTACAACAGAATACTTTAATTGTAAGCAAGCAAACAGGGTAGACAGCAATGCGGGTCTAAGGTGACCCCAATAAGGGCTCAGTAGTGCGATTCTGTAACCATCTCACCGTGAAAATTGGCGTGAAGCGAGCGTGGAGTGAAGTGTCAGTGTCATTCCACCTGATGCTAGGGATGGACCAAGCACATTTTTACAGTCATAATCGAGATTTTAATAATATTTTTTACGCTATTTTCTAGTGATCATTTTATATTAATTCAAAGCTAGTATTTAAGTGTCTAAACATTACTATTTACGGTATTTTTAAATCAAAATTTCAAAACAGAAATTCAGTCACAAACTCAATTTCGTTTTTTTATTTTTTTTTTAGAATACTACTCCGTATGTAGGTACTTATACTGAGGTGTGAGCGCGTCAAGCACGAACAATAAATATAATAAAAAAATGAGCAACCACGTGCTCGAAATCGGCTCTGACGATTTCCATGAAAGTTGCAATAGATTTACGGGAATCTAGGAAAATTCGTTTTCTCTATTTTCACCCGAGCCCCCGAGCACCCGAGATTGATAATAATTACGTATCGCGATGTATTTTAAAGAAGCGATACATAGTACGTAGATAGAGTCGACTAAAGACTGTTAGACGTTGTTCGGCATTGTCATTAACCGAAATCTATTCAATAAGAGATAACCGATTGCTAAAAGTGAGCCTGGCTGACTAGAATTTAACCCCACGAATAAAACGACGTGCGGATTATAAGTAGGTAGGTAGTTACTTACCTAATAATTCATTGCAGGATGTAGGCGCCTACCTACCTACGCGTTGCCAATAATACACAACACCATAATCACATTATTATAAGCACACTTGAATTTGGATGAAATGACGCTAAGCACTCTCATTACCACATTGGATGCGCATTGAGTTATTTTTACCTTACGTACTTATTTAACTCGTAACGCGTCACGTATGCGCCACCAGCTTAACTAGTCGCAGCGAATAACAAAAGAATATTCATCAAACCATCGTCATGCATTTCGACAAATGACCAAATTCAACTTACAGTTCAAGTGACAATTTACTGACACAAATACGCTGCGCGCGCACTTCACTCATCCGTTATTGCGTTGACCAGAATCCGGTGAAATGCATAAGTGATCACATCACATCACGCATTATCGAATTGAGTTTTTTTACTTTCTAGTTACATAATTAACTTGTAATGCGTCACGTATGCATTACGTAGGTACACATTAAGAAAATGCAATACTTAACTAGTCGTTGCCAATAACAAAAGAATCAAATTATTACTAAATTCAACGACTAAATTCAACGAATACACATGACAGTGAAGTGATGTTGCTAGGCGACGAGCTGAATCACGGGAAGGGAAGTGGAAATGATCGCCCCGCCCGCGCGCCCCCCCCCCGCTTCCCGCGTGGGGATTTTTTTTTTTAATTTTCCGTTATTGATGGCTATGTCCATATGCCTTTAAGCCTATTCGTATTCGGGTTCAGACAGTAATTAGTACCTATTTATTTCAATGCTTTTAGATATTTTAATGTCTAAATCCAACTGTCTTTGTGCATCTAAAAAGTCCGTTTAGTGCCTATATTTTGTTTTTAATAACTACACGGTTTTTTATTAACTAGGTAATTAATGCTTTATCGTGTCACGCATGCGCACTAAGAAAATGCCTAATAATACCTATTTAATCTTGTAAGTATTTTTCTCTCTTCACACGCACCTAGAGCCAAGAATTAAAACGTTTTTACAAAAATCCATAATATGATACTTTGTGAGAGACTGGCGTGGCGTCCATATTATGATAGGTACCATGTGTGACAGACGACCAGGCTCTCACCCTGAATGTAATATCTATTGTTTATTGAAGATAGGTACATAGCTACTTCACTATTCGTTGCCAATAATAAAAAACATTCATCAAAATATCATCATCATCAACAAACCTATTACAAAATTCATTCAACAGTTGAACCATCTCACTCTGCCGAAGCGCATGCGTGAGAATATCACCATTCTCCCTGGTCTGACGACTAACCAACCACGGCACGCCGCGCCGTGAAATCGCCCCTAGCAACGGAGAACTCCGTGAACGTCAATACGCACGAATGCTGTCATTGTCATGTCATTAGTATCTTATGACAATTTTTTTAAACGTTGAGCAGCACCCAAATATTGACGTATTTGAGAGTTTAAGAGACAATAAGTACCTACATAGCTATTTATTTCAATGCTTTTAGATTTCAATCTCACCTCTTAGGTATGGATATTGCGTACACAAGAGGTGAGATTGAGCAACTTCATAAATCTGTCCTGTGCAAGTATTCAGTGATTGGTGTATTGTTCGTTTACCTAAGCACATAATACTTACGTAAAAAGCACATAGTTAGTAATATCCCACCATCTAGATAAACCACAGTACAAGATACAAACCTTATAACATAAATATAGAAACACATCAATAATCTAGTTATGGGTGCTGTTAATATCTTTAGAACTACACACAAATTGCTCCTCTCTTGCTAACAAGAAATTCATAAATTCATGTTGCTTTAAAATCGAATTTATGTTTTCCTATGTACTATTTTACACACTGAGTCTACGTCTGTCATCCAACTCTCCTGTCGCAGGTCTGCTGGAAGAAATTTCTTATGATATAAGCTTTACTTTATTAGGTTGTTTAGTGGGTACATCAGTACATAAGTTAATAAAATTTATTCATCGAGTATCACATCAAATAACATTGCTAATACATAGTTTCTACTGCATGGTGAGCCAGCAGCAGCCTTCTCAACTTCTTTATGCCTGGTGAGAACGGATTGGCATCCGTCAAATGTATGTGTGGACTGCACAGCACCACTGAAAATAATGGTAAGCATTTATTAATATTTGTTTTATTTAATTCCTACACATAATGAGAGTATATTTTTTTAGATCAATATTGAACCACTTATTAAATCACATGGGCCAATTCCTATATTTTGAGTACAATTATTGTAAGTAATGTAATTCTTAATTTCATGCTCCATGCCCCTTCATTCCATATCCTAATTTATTTTCTCCAGAATGTGTTTATAAAATAAATATAGTGTGTGAAATGATGAATACTGACCTCATTAGATGTCATTGACGTTCCTATTCTTACTTGAAACGCATTGTACGACATGTCATTAGATTATGTTCAGCTCCAATATAAATCCTAAGAGATATTGTCATTTTAAATCACACGCTCCCGCTGACATTAAATCGTGCCATTATGTCTTACTTACTATCACATTCACGATTGTAGCGCACTAATAATTCTGTCACTGACAAAGATTCATTTGTTTAACAATCTAAATACAGTTAATTACACTTTGGATAATTGAAAATAGTTTTTTTTCTTGATGTCATTCATTAATTGTGCCAGCCAGAGCCAGAGACCAACGCACGCTTCCACCACAGATGATAAAGTTTAGTAATCTTTGTCTATGGATGGATTATTTTACTAAAAATATCACTGACAATGTAGTTACTAAATTCAAAATTCTGTTGTTTATTTCCAGCAAAGTGCAGTTGTTTTTGGAATTTAGGGAGGATGCGCAGTGGTAGCCAGCGAAATTCAATTTTTTTCGGGTTTTTTGTAATTTGCAGGTCCGTGTCCGGTTGTATCTTGATCAAAATATAATACGCGACAGTAAAACATATGTGGTTACATAATATTATTATACCATAAGAATCATCAACACATCTCTCTAAGTTAGATTTGCCGATTAATTTGATTTTTTTTAGTTCGTAAAATAACAATATAATTTTTAAAATTCAATTCAAAGTTTTCAGTTTTTGAATCTGTTTTCTAACACCATGAAAGTAGCCGCCATGTTATTACGTCATACCGCTGTGTAAATTAAAAAGTGTCAATGTCAACTGTCAACATTATAAAGTGATTATTTACACTACCAACTGACGTCATGACCACAGAGCAATATGGCGTCCTAGCGTTTTCGCGCGAAATATGAAAATGTAAAATTTTAATGCATTTTTATGGCACTTATCGATTGAATAAAAATTTTGTTTTTTTTTCAACAACCACAGAGTGTATCACTGAAGTATTTATTTAACTACCCACACCACGTAAACTAGCAAATAGAAATTATAAAGGTATTGCTGGAAAGTTATTGAAGGAATACAGGATAATAACGCGGAGTCGGCGCGGCGGAGTCACGGTCGCACGCAAGTGAAAGAAAAGAAATGTGAGGGAAAGAGAAGAGAGGGATAACACTTACTGTCAAATGTCAGTTACTGTGAGTGTGACTTTCTTATTGGATGATATACTTGACATTGACATTTTGTCGATTTTTTTCTGCGTTTAATTTCGTCTGATTTCGTTTGATTTCGTTTTGTTATAGAAAGTTTTTTTTTTAAAACCTCAAAATTATCGTACATTTAACGTAATTTCGACATACGCTATCGTACATCGTATCGTAGCCCCCATAATTATCGTCGGTTAGCAACCCTGATACACGTTTGAAATTGTTCGGTTAATAATCACTAAAGGTACACTCACGGGGTGAGCAGTTTCACTATGTGGCCTGACGGAAATTCTCGTCAACTAACTGATTCAAAACCATAATTATCGTTTGGAAACTTGAAAAAAAAGTAAAAATAAAAAAAAATACGTTTTGAAAATTTCATAAGTACCGCGCAGATTCTGTACTTGACCAACAACGATGTGTCAAATTTTTCTGAGAGAACAGAATTTAAAATTCTTGTTGGCAATACTGGTGGCTCGCGCTGCGTTTTGCTATAACTAAATAAATAAAAGTTTGAATTTAGTACCTACTTTGAATTAAGGTTAATGCGCCAAGGTAGCCAGCAAAATTCAAAATTTCTTACGTTTTTTGCAATTTTTAGGTCAGTTTGAGCTTGTATGTTGATTAAAATATGATTCGGGGCTGCAAATTATATGGCTTTACAGAAATATAATCATTAGAATCAGCAATACAACTCCATAAGTTAGAATTGACCTCAAATCTAGCAATTTCATGAAATCATGAGGTTCGAGGTCAATTCTAACTTATTGCTGATTCTAATTATTATAATTCTATAAAACCATGCTAGTTTCGGGCGCGCATTATATTTTAATAAATATACAGCCTGACACTGACCTGCAAATTCCAAAAAACGTAAGAAATTTTGAATTTCGCGGGCTACCTTAGTGCATCCTCCTTAGGGTATATAAATTATAATGTTCCGTGATGCCGGGGCCACACTATACGGACATCGCCGGCGATAACCATAGGTTTAGCCACTACGGCCATAATTTGACAACGGCATGGCATTCACATTGCCGATGGACGAGGGGTGTGAATTCAATGAGCATTGACGTTGACCGTTCATGTGTGGCCACTCAATTCATCGCGTTGAAAAACGGAACAATTACCGCGATGTTTATAGCGTTTATGGGCATTGACGTTGACCTATAGTGTAGACCCGGCATGAAAGCGCCAGGGTAGCCCGCGAAATTCAAAATTTCCTACGTTTTTTGCAATTTGTAGGTCAGTGTGAGCTTGTATGTTGATTAAAATATGATTCGCGGCCGTAGCTAATATGGCTTTACAGAATTATAATCATTAGAATCAGCAATACAACTCCATAAGTTAGCATTTACCTCAAACTTCATGATTTCATGAAATCGCTACATTTGAGGTAAATGCTAACTTATGGAGTTGTATTGCTGATTCCAATGATTATAATTCTGTAAAGCCATATTAGCTACGGCCGCGAATCATATTTTAATCAACATACAAGCTCACACTGACCTACAAATTGCAAAAAACGTAAGAAATTTTGAATTTCGCGGGCTACCCTGGAGCATCAACCTTACTATTTATGCCACACAGATTAAGTAGTTATGCCATCACATCGACGCACAGGTCACACAATACTACTTAATCTGTGGGTCACACACACAGACGAAGTATTATTCATCGACACTCGACTGACTCGACAGAAGAAAAAAAAACTACTTTTGTAACATTAAATTCCCAGTTTCCAAATCCAAAAATATAATTAACCGTAATTTAAACAAATGAATGTTCTAAGTGTGTGTTTGTTAGTGACAAATGACAATATATTAGTGTGATTTATTAGTGAATGTGATAGTAATTATGTAAAACAAAATGTCCGCTCAGTGATTTTGCTCGTTAATCGATTCGGCGCAATATAACGCGGCAAATTTTATAGTGTAGCTGTACAGAATGTACCTATATAAGACTTATGTCGTTTGGGAATTGTGAAACCTTAGTACGGCGTCACGATATTTTTGAAAGTGAAAGGATAAAATGCTGTACGTTTCCTGAGATCTGAGATCGGACTCATAGAGGGGCTCCAGGCCAGTGATTAAGTGCTCAAGATCTGTGTCTGTGCCAGAAACACCTTGAAAAAGGTACATCGTTGAGAAGTATTGGCTCAATGTTTGTCTTACCATTGTTGTCGGCGGAAAAAATAGTCACAAAAGTTTACGAAGGTTCGTACGTTATCCAATTACTACCTGTTAACCTTGTAAAATGAGTAATTGCTTATATTTCATTCTAACACCCACTCGAGTATTCTTGCCAACTTTAGTATGAATTATTGGCAAATTTAACCAGGCTAACTGCAAAACCGCTGCTGACCTCAAAATAAATGGCAAACATTATTGATCACCACTTTATCACCCCCTAAACATTTAAATAAAACAAGCCTTTCAACATAATACAAACTAATGTAAATACATACATTTCTTTTTTCAGATGGAATTTTAGCTGAATTATTCCCAGAAAATGAAACATATTTCCCTGGTAAGACTGTTATTTTAATTAACTACTTAAAATCTATATATAATATATTCATTGATTGACCTGTTGATTATTATTATAAAATTAAACTAACAACTTTTTGTTGAATTTTCCTTGGGCGATAACCGTAGGTGTAGCCACCACTACGGATATAATTTGACAGCAGCATTCACATTGCCGATGGCCTTTTTAATGGTTACTATACTCTATGGCCTATGGACGAGGGGTGTGAATTCAATGATCATTGACGTTGACCGTTCAACTGTGGCCACTCAATTCATTGCATTGAACAACGGAACAATTACTGTGATGCTGAAAGCGTTTAAAGCGTAGTGTAGCCCGGCCATTAAAGGGACATTATAAATTAATATATATTTTTTTAAACTTGTTTTTCAGATACCTACATCATTTGCAGTGCCTTGATATTAGAAAATTATGCTCGAGTTCACAGAAAAAAAAAAACAGTTTGCAGCCACTCTCAACTTGTACATCTCAGTTATGTAAGTATTTGTGTGTTGTATGTCATACTTGGATCTTTGACAGTTGTTACGGGTAATCAGAAGCCCGAAAGTCGGACAGTCAGTCTTACCAAGGGATACCTATCATATTACCTAGTAACTGGGTTGTTGAGGTCAGGGTTGAGGTAAAAGACTGGTATTCAGCTGCATCTGGTTAGACTGGAAGCCGACCCCAACATAGTTGGGAAAAGGCTAGGCAGATGATTGTGTGCTAAAAGTAGTGTAATAATTGGTATTTTCTACCTAATTCCCTGTTAACTAAAAATAGAAATGATAACATTGTCATTTACTAGCAGTTGGATCAGTCATGATAGTTGTAATAAATCAAGCAGTTTTAATTTATTTATACTAATTATTATTCTCATCAATTCTGAAATATTATTTTCTAAAACTCAAACTCTTAAGACTTTAACAAAGTCATTAACAACATCATATTTTTTTTAAAATAACTTACAACCCCTCACTTGGTATAATTCAAGTGTCATTTGTTTCAGCTCAACATGCTGATGGGAGAGGAGTGACCTCCACACTGGACGGAAACACTGCTAAAACAGTATAATTTTTCACTATAGTTCAAATGAATGGTGCTAGTTTAAATAGTAGAAGGGAAACCCTTTTATCCTCTACATCAGGTTCACAACACCAGCGTTTTTGGCAAGAAGCCATACAAAAATTAAAAGATATAAGTACATATACTACTTATTTGTGGTTAAACTATGGAGACAATAGTGCCTTCATATTAATTTGATTTTAACCCTTCAAAATTATCAAAAATTGTGTTTTGAATGTTTCCTAAATAATAAAAAGCCAAATTATGCCTAACTAGGTAAGTACTCATTTGGCTTTCTTTCTTGTGAAACACAAAAAGGAAATTAAAAAGACCATGGTGTAAAATTTTTCATTTTCAACTGCTAAGTATTATAAATAAATGAATAAAAGACAGAGATGTATTCAGACTAATAGGAAAATCTCGGAGAACGCAATATGAAGCATACATTAAATTTAAACCGTAAATTAAAAAATAAAAATCTTAGTAAGTATTTGTTGTGTTTTATTTACATATTTCTCAGTAATTCCCTGTAGTTAATACGTTACCGATGAGCTCATCTAACAACTCATAAGAAGCTTTGCCGCTAACAGCTAAAAAACTAAAATAAATTGTGATTATGAACCTAAAAAAAACAGCTCTTGTTATATTTTTTTTAAGGCAGCAGTTGATCGTCTTACACGTAGCATAGGTCGTCAGTGCTATCAAGTAGAAACATCGGCGTATAAAACTGATAAAATATACTTTAATTATAGAATTCGTAGGGATTCTATGGGTATGGTATGGCTACGGGTACGAAACCAGCGTGGCCGCCAGTGGGCGCAGCCTTGTGTACCAGCGCAGCGCAAACATGGATTATCGATGAACATACGAATGCAAAAGGCAGCGCGCGAAATTCAAAATTTCTTACGTTTTTTGCAATTTGTAGGTCAGTGTGAGCTTGTATGTTGATTAAAATATGATTCGCGGCCGTAGCTAATATGGCTTTACAGAATTATAATCATTACAATCAACAATACAGCTCCATAAGTTAGCATTTACCTCAAACCTCATGATTTCATGAAATCGCTAGATTTGAGGTAAATGCTAACTTATGGAGTTGTATTGCTGATTCTAATGATTATAATTCTATTAAACCATATTAGCTACGACCGCGAATTATATTTTAATCAACATACAAGTTTACACTGACCTACAAATTGCAAAAAACGTAAGAAATTTTGAATTTCGCGGGCTACCGTGGCGCATCAACCTTATGAAACTAATGACACATCATATTCATGACAGCATTCCGTAACGCGCATGCGCGTCGTTGGTATCACGCGCAAGCGTACTCGTTGGCACGACGCGACATGCCGTGGTCGCCATGGCGACATCGCTTGGGAATAGTAGGTACCTAACACACTGGGTTCAACTGTTGAATGATTTTTGTAATAGGTTTGATGACGATGATGAGATATTTTGATGAATGTTTTTAGGGTTCCGTACCAAAATGGTGAGAAAACTGCGGTGCGATGCCCTAAGGTCGATTTAGTAGGTATTATGTTAGAATTAGCTAAAAAGAGAACGTACCTACCTGTGCAACCTATAAGTGTCTGTGTGTGGCTACTCCGTTCTTCTCTCTGTCTCCTCAAAAAATACCAAATTTTATTAATAAATAAATTAAAAGCGCACCTAATACCTATTTTATTGAAGATGCATACCTACTTTACTATTTGTTACCAATAATAAAAAAAACCGGTCAAGAGCGAGTCAGACTCGCGACCCCAGGGTTCCGTTCAGATTTCTGAAAAAGTGTGCTATTTAGAGACATCGTTTTATTTTTTCTGTAATCTTTACAAACTTCTATCACATAGAATAATTTCAGATTTTTCTCTTTGCAAACTTCGGAGAAAAGAGGGGGGGGGGGGAAGTATATTTTTTTTTCATTTTTCATCAAAAGTCGAAAACTGTGCGGCCTAAAAAAAATAAAAAAATGTTTGAGAATGTGCAAACAGCGTTCTTTCATAATTATGAGACCCCACATGCCCTAGTAGCCCCACTTTGAATTTTTAAGACCCCCTTTCGGTCCCTGTTGCAAAAAAAATACATATAAGTATTTTTATTTATTTTTTATGTGCAAAATAGTTGGGTAAACGTCATCTAAAACTGTTCCAAATTGCAAGTTGATAGCATTAGTAGTTGTTGAGATATCCAGCTGTGACAGACAGACAGACTGAGTCACACCATAAGGGTTCCTTTTTTACCATATTGGTACGGAACCCTAAAAACCGTGTAGTTATTGAAAACAAAATGTAAGCACTAAACCGACTATAAAAATGCACAAAGACAGTTGGATTGGACATTAAAATATGTAAAAGCATTGAAATAAATAGGTAAGTACTAATTACTGTCTGAACTCGAATACGAATAGGCATAAAAGCATATGGACATAGCCGTCAATAACGGAAAATTAAAAAAAAAAAAACAATGCGTAGGTACCTACGGCGCCTGCGTGAACAGATCACTTCACGGCACGGGATTCAGCTAATAACGCTCCACGTTCACTGTTCGTTGAATTTAGTAATAATTTGATTCTTTTGTTATTGGCAACGACTAGTTAAGTATTGCATTTTCTTAATGTGTACCTACGTAATGCATACATGACGCATTACAAGTTATATAAGTAACTAGAAAGTAAAAAAACTCAATTCGATAATGCGTGATGTGATGATTCACGCCATTCACAAGTGAAGTGAACATGTGAATCGCGTGAGAAGGTGCGCGCGCAGCGCAGGTTGTGTCAGTAAATTGTCAGTTCACAGTCTGTTGAACTGTTGAATTTGGTCATTTGTAATATCATGACGATGGTTTGATGAATATTCTTTTGTTATTCGCTGCGACTAGTTAAGCTGGTGACGCATACGTGACGCGTTACGAGTTAAATAAGTACGTAAGGTAAAAATAACTCAATGCGCATCCAATGTGGTAATGAGAGTGCATTTCATCCAAATTCAAGTGTGCTTATAATAATGTGATTATGGTGTTGTGTATATTATTGGCAACGCGTAGGTAGGTAGGCGCCTACATCCTGCAATGAATTATTAGGTAAGTAACTACCTACCTACTTATAATCCGCACGTCGTTTTATTTGTGGGGTTAAATTCTAGTCAGCCAGGCTCACTTTTAGCAATCGGTTATCTCTTCATATTGAATAGATTTCGGTTAATAACAACGCTGAACAACGTCTCACAGTCTTTACTCGACTAACTAGGCACTATCGCTTCTTCAAAACACATCGCGAATATCAAACAATTGCGCGAATGTGTAACTATGCAGTTTAGTTTATTGTTCGCGCGTGACGTGCTCGCGCCCCAGGCTATAAATAATGGACTAGTCCAGGAAAATGTCTGAATTTCTATTTGCCTATTTTATTTGAAAACCCCATAAATAGTAATGTTTAGACACCATAGGTACTTACTATCTTACAAATAATATAAAATCATTATGAATAGAATTCGGTTAAAAAATGTAATTAAAATCTCGATTATGATTGTAACTTGATTGTAAATGTAATTTGGTCAATCCCTAGCATCCGTGGGATGACACTGACAGCTCACTCCACGCAAGTTTTCACGGTGAGATTTTTACAGAATCGACCGGCAGCATTGAGACTGTTGCATACGGGCGAGTGATTCATGTGATACACATCTGTCTGTGTGTGTGTATGTGTGTATGGTGGTCGGACGAAAGTAGGTTGTGGTCGAGGTGACATGAGAGCAGTAACTGTTTATCAATGTTTCTTAATAAGTATTTCTGTTATTACTTGGATATTACGAGAGGAGCTCGCGGCTAAGTAATAACAGCCGCACGGGTCGATCCATCAGGTTAAGCTTGCCGGGGTTGGTCCGTGGATAGGTGACCATCTTTACATACCGAGACTCCTTAGTCCCGGCTGTCATTCGTGGATCTTTGACAGTCGTTACGGGTCGTCAGAAGCCCGAAAGTCTGACAACCAGTCTTACCAAGGGGTATCGTATTACCCAGTTACTGGGTTGTGGAGATCAGATAAGTAAAATACTGGTATTCAGCTGCATCCGGTTAGACTGGAAGCCGATCCCAACATAGTTGGGAAAAGGATAGGCAGATTTATTGACTTAGATATGACGCATATTAGGTCTTTACCTATGAAATTGCCGATTTCCATGTGTTGAAGGTATATCACCTGCATAGTCTAGATAAAAAGTAGAAATTAGTTTTTTACCAGACTCCATTTTTCACATTGTTCTTAGACAAATGTTTATAGCTTCCTACTTATGAAATGCTTAACAGTATTTTCTGTGTTTCGCTCTGCAGACCGCCCCAACACATAATTATGTGAATTAGAATTTGTACAAAATAGCCGCCGTACACAAAAACTTTAAACCACTTTATACTCCAACAGCCTTCATTATGGTAATTCAAAAATACTTCTATGCTAGGATAAACCTCCATGTGTTTATTTCATTAATTTAAAGCCTGCCTTCAAAGAATATTAATTATAGGTACTACAAACGCTTGGGAAGAAAACAAAATTCCTTCGACATCGCTTTTTCGATCTACGTAAAACGAAAATTGGTCTTTTGAGTCGATTCCAGCCGGAAAATACGACATAATAGCGAATATCTTCGGAAAATATTTATGCTTAGAATTCTTTTAACAAAAATTGCCTTAAAAAATGCTGTTGTTTTTTAGGGTTCCGTACCTCAAAAGGGAAAACGGAACCCATATTATATAAGATCACTTCGTTGTCCGTCAATCTGTCAGTATTTCAAGACCCTTTGACTCAGGAACGCGTTGAGGTTTCATCTGAAATTAATACCGAAATAATTATAATATATTCGTAGGTCTATTGGAGCTCTAAAAAATAATTATAATATATTCGTAGGTCTATTGGAGCTCTAAAAAATAATTATAATATATTCGTAGGTCTATTGGAGCTCTAAAAAATAATTATAATATATTCGTAGGTCTAGGAGCTCTAAAAAATCAAGCTTCTATGTCAACGCAATAAAAAAATACATATTTTTTCATTTATGCGACATATTTTGATACTCGCAAGTAAATCAAAATCTGGGTACTTCCCGCTGACCTACAATCATGAAAGGCAAGAAGCAAGGTCTCACAGCACAAATATAGGAAAAAGTCCGAAAATCGTTAAATTGTAGTTTCATCACATAAAAAAAGACTTTTAAGCGATTATGTACGTCATGTTTACCGCAAATAAACGTATTTTATTTCTTTCTTTGTATTACAAACTTACATTTGCAGTTGAAAAATTGACCGTGACGTAGGTATATCGATGTATGTGAGAGCATATTTTAAGTACAATGTTGAGTTTGTTTTTGGATAAATTCTTCCCAACTACGGAACCCTTCATTGTGCGTGGTCCGACATGCACTTGGCCGGTTTTTTTTTCTAAAACAGGAAGCAAGGGTACCGGCCGCGCCGGTACCCTTGCTTCGTCGCGTGGCGTAATGTAAGCTTTTGTGTTTAAAAATAAATTCCTTGTGTATTTTGAGATATTAATAGACGGGAGAAATGGATGCAGTTCATGAACAATAGTATTGAAGGGAATCGATTGTATGTGCGTTACTACGTTATACCTATTATTCTTTGGTTATGCCGCGGTTTTATGCATAATTAGGTACTTAAATTCGGGTTATATTTAAACGCACATAAAAAACCCAACAGAATACGTACATCAAAACTAATTTTTGCACATCATGCATGTCTAAATAAATTAAACTTAACGTCAGGTCGACGGAGCCCCGCGCCGGGGCTCCTATTTCTGTCTGCAGGGTTTAAAGGAACCTAACCAAACCTAACCTCGGGGTACCCAATAATTATAATTTGTACAAGTTTTGATATAATCCAATTAGATAACTAGTATAGTGCAATCATAAGTTTATTAGATGCGCATTTGTTATTTTTGATGAAGAGTTAGTATTTTTGATACAGGGTGTAAGGGACAGCCCTCCGCAAACTAACAGGGTGCATTCAGCTCCCCAATCTGAATCATATTCCACCGGAAATTTTCTCAGGAAAATTTTCATTTTTTCAAAATTTTTTTCAGTTACATTTTCATTATTTCAATGTAAAATTGCATTGTGTGGTCGCAGCTCTCCATTTATGTAAAAAAAACTGCAAAACAAACAGCAAAAAAAAAAACCAGCAATGGATGTTGAAATACTCTAACCAACGACGCGTGAAATCAGCTGTTTACTTTCTGTCTAGCTACAGAGTTCATCGAACTCACCGCATACCTATTACCTAACCCTCCCAACCAGTAATAGACGCTCCGATTTGTGCACAAAAACACAAACAAATCAGGTTTATTGGAGTCCCTTAAAGTTCCTGAAAAAATTTCATGTACCGGTCATCTTAGTATGACATACTGAATTCACCCTATCAGTTTGCGGAGGGCTGTCCGTTACACCCTGTATAGTATAGTATAATTAATATTTTTGTTGTGACTGGACAAAAATGTATGTATAAATAACCATTATTATTTGTATTACTTTTGATATTCAATTAGTTATTTAGTAGTGCACATCGATTTGGTGTACCTACATGTAGATTATATATTTTATTTTAATAATTTTAAAAATAAGCTAAAATAACTTAAAAATATAATATCTTAAACTAAAACTAATAAAAAACTAAAATATGGCGTCGAAAAATTCCTCCGCATCGCTGTCGACTGGTAGAGTACCCAAGAGACTGACGGCATTGCCACGTTGTATGGCAATGCTAAGCCTCTGGCCAAGGTAAAAGCCAGCCCTTGGGTCACGGGAAGTGTCAACAAGCCGTTTGGAGATTTGTAGATTATTAGATGTAAGAATATTTTTCTGGTGTGCGATTAATAATTACCCCATAAATTCCATGTAGCAGGAAATTTTTGAAGCTATGTTTGAATGTTGTCCACAAACTAATAAAAACGAAGACTGATGAAACCTACAGCGAAATCTATATTTCTCATCCAACCCAGTTATGCGTACCACAACGTCCACAGCCCACAGTAACGCACATGCCACGAGGCGCCGAGCCACACTTAATGGTCGCTATATTGGAACGACCAGCTGATGCAGAACACTAGTAAAAACCTCTGGTTTTAGTTACAATAGCTAAAGACCTACTTATATTAAGTAATAAGAGCTTTGAAAGCTAAGCTAAGCTTTAGCTTACTGTTTTCAATAGAAAAGAATAAAGAAAAGGCCTTGGTCTGGGCGTTGATGAGTCAGTCAGTCACTGACTCATCAACGCCCAGCCCAAATCCTTGGACCTAAAAAGTTTATAATGTAGACAAGGAATAAGAAAGGATTTCCCGGTAGTACGTTCACGTGATATTTTCCGACATCCACGTGGGCAAAAGCTAAGGAATAAGTTGATAACTCAGCCATTCTGTTTGTGGGCGTAAGAAATTGTTCCTGTAGAAAACTCCATATTATTTTTAGGAAAAACTTTCGAGCTAACCTATTGTAGTAGGTTGAACTTGAATTCTTACCTAAACCTCTATCTAAGTAAAATAACCTACTTATATAATTATTATTAGGATAATTTTCTGATCACAAAATCTGTATGGTTTCGCGGTGAGCTTTCTACAAAATGTTCAACCTTATTAACGAGAAATGGCTTGTCAAAGCAGCACTTCTCGTAAATATCCCGTTTGTGTTAATAATAATGTTAGTGACCATGACTGTATAAATCTTAGATATTAAGCATATTGTAAATTAGGTATAATAGCTTTGATTACCTAATTATAGCTTTGTCTAAGTATCCAGCCTAGATGACAAGAAATAGTTTGATAAAAACAGCTATTTTCTGGTCTTATCCTCCCAATATAGCGATCATTAAGTACGGCGCGGCTCCGAGGACCATACGCGTATTGCTAAAAAACTGAATTCAGCTAGTTCCTTAGCTGAATTCAGTGTTTCCTTCCAATACAGCAGCCCAGCTTCAATACGCGTGCTCCTCGGAGCCGCGCCATACTTAATGATCGCTATATTGGCAGGACCAACTGATGCAGAACACAGGTGCCCCCTCTCTTTATGAAAACTAATAACGTTTTATATTTATTCCCTGCGACGTCCGTTTTGAGTTATGGCAGACTTTTACGTGGACCACTGTGTTTGCCAAGGGAATAGACCGGCTTTCGTGGAATTGAGAGATTTTCTGTGCTTTTAACACAGTCACTTGTGTCGACAACTGTCAAATGTAACGCTTTGATTTCTTGAGGATGCGGTGAACGGTCACATAATAACGGCTCTCCAAGTACAGAGCGTTTTTGATACCTTATTGTCAAATACTGGATGGTGAAAATGACAGATTTTCATGAATATAACGAACCGCATTCCTAGGAACAAAAGCTTGTGATCAAACAAAATACAAATTGTAGACGAAAAAGTCTCAAAGGTAGACTAAAACAAATGATAATAGTTATGACTTTATGTCACCAAAACTTTATAGAAATGACCATTGAGAATCTCCTAACGTTGCCGACTTTAACGACTTACGATTTCGTGGTTCTATGGTTTTGGTATTTTTAATTTCTGGGCTTCTAAACCAGTATGGAAAAACCTTCGTGTAAAAGTTTTCCTTCGTTAAAAAGACAATGGGTCTTCGCACTACCGATCTTTCGAGCTTATAGTAATTCGAGATTTTGATGCACCGAGGTAATGAGCTGTCCCGCTCATAATTTATGGATTTCAAGTACAATCGAGTTAAGGTTTTCGAGCAAGTATTATTCGATTTCAAGTGTCCCACCCCAAACTTTCAAACAGCACAGCAGCTGTTTGTGCATATTATATTTAGATAATCACAAAATATATTACAGAAAGCAGACGTTGTACAAATGAATAAAGTAGGAAATTTCTGATTGTTTTATCTAATTTTGTCATATAGGCCAAAGACGGATGATATTTTGGAACAGCTTATACCACACCTGTATCCTCCAAGGAGTTGACACAGGTGTAGTAAATCCCCGTGTCGCTACTTATGTTTACTTCCCACGTAATAGGGGCAAGAGAGATTTTGGCCTTAAACATAAGATACAAGATATATTTATTTTGTACAACACGAGTAAAGTATAAAGGTCTTATAAAGTCTTATATGGTCTTATAAAGTCTTATAAGGTCTTATAAATTCTTATAAAGTCTTATAAGGTCTTATAAATTCTTATAAAGTCTTATAAGGTCTTATAAAGTCTTATAAGGTCTTATAAAGTCTTATAAAGTCTTATAAGGTCTTATAAAGTCTTATAAGGTCTTAATAACATCACGGCCGTAATCCCCGGAGGGTTAGGCAGAGGTTTAAGATACATGTAATAGAGTCGAGCCTATTGCCATCAACCGGGCACAAATCCAGACTCTAACCATCCTCTCTCTAGATATTGGCCTTATGTAAACTTGTACCGTCTTATTAAAAAACAACCTGGTTTTGCATCTTCAAACCCAGGTTAAAACCATAGACCCGTTTCTGGATTACGAACATTATTCCGACACATTAAGAAGTCAGTTTTACAAACAACAACAACTTAGTACCGGACTAAGTTGTCAGTTTTGTATAGAGAACTGTATTTCTATCACAGCTAGGTTCTTATTCCAAAAACTGGCTCGATGGTTTAAACCAGGACAGAAGAAAAACCTCGTTTAAAACCGTTAATGCCTTTACTTTTAGCAGATCTCTATAATGTAATATATTTGTACCTAATATCTACAGATACAAACTTTAGTCTTATACATATATCATAGGATTTGTGCGTAATCAGTCAATGATATTTGATCTACTTGGGTAGATCAAAACTGCCCAATAGTAACGTATGATGAAGCTACTGAGTTCAAAACTCACAACGCTGTGTTTTCGTTGCTAGCTAGATGCAGTACTATTGCTCTGCATTATCATAAATTCTATTTATATTGATGCAAATGTTCCACCTAAATAAACAATAATAGAATCGAGTGTTATTTTATTGAAGTTTCCAAAAATTCAACGCAGAGCTTTTTGCTAAATTGTAAATAGAACTTTCATATTTTTTTATCTCTTAAACTTTCACATAAATAATAATTAATTTGACACCGGAAAACATCATACACGCTGGTTTTATTATATTCTGTATCCTATAGTAGTAAATGTTACATCAAGTTTACAAGAAAATAAATATCGTACGTTAATAGTATAATTTATAACTTGATAATAAATTAATTTCATCGCTCACCTCAACCTTTTTGACAGCTGACAGTAAACAGCTTTCCCTCGCTTTTTATTAGTCTTCCACAGTAACACGCACTATTGTAATAAATCACTGTACATTCAAACGAAATGTTCACGAAATATACAATATTGAAACTAAATAAATGAAATATTAGGGTGAAATAAACTTTTATAATAAAAATTTTTCTGATTTTTCCGCCGCGATCTGTGAGCGTGTCGGGCGCGGGAAAATTATGCGTGCGTTTCAGTCCGAGCTCCGATAAGCACTGAGGGCTGGAACGCCTGCGTCCAAGCGCCATTCGCTTGGAAATCTTTTTTTTTTTTTCACGAAAATTGTTCAGCTGTTGGGCACCAAACGTTCTGCGTCTGTATTCCACATTCAAAGTGGGTATTGCTAATTCGCTGGGCGTTTGGTTTTATGGAAAAGTGGATATTTTTTGTTGCAGTTTTTGCTTCTTCTGTTTTGTTTTGAGTATTACATAATGCATCTTTGTTAGTGTTATTTTGAACCACTAAAAGTGTGCATGCATATTTAAGTTGGGGGCCTGGTGACCCGTAACACAAGTATTTCATGCCTTTTTCGGGCACTAGTCTCTCACAAATTAAATGTTAACCCTATACTTCTTAGATTAAGCACTTCCTGTCCACAACAGCATTTGTGACGAGAAATTAATCTTATCTTATTGCATTTTATGCAAATATGTAACTTTATTTATTTTGAAATTTTTATTATGAGTAGGTATTATTAATAAATTAGGCAGGTATGGTGTAAGTAGCCGTTGGTCGACCTGGACGCGTACCGTGAGGGCTGGTTCGAGGTGGCGCATGCGCATGGCGCTGGAAAAGTGTTCCTGGTAGGACTTGGCCTCCTTTGCCCAGCAGTAGTATGGTATAGGGTTATGTAAAAAAAATGTATGGTGTCTCAATTAGATTGAGAAAAATATAATTTAATGTATTGTGTTGCGTAAATTATTTTGCATAGGTACTATTGTATAGAATCAAGTTCTTCTAACTGAACAGACAGCTGTGCTGCTGGGGAGTTTGTTCCGCTACTTCTTCTTCCCAGCTAAAGCACTAGGAAGTGGTGAAGGGCGGGCGTTTTGTGGGGACTGTCTTATGTAATTTCGACGTTCAAAAAGTGCTGATTCTCAGCCTAATTTGAATAAAGGACTTTTGATTTTGAGATAGTACGTTAAAAGACAGTTTATGAGACATTTTCCAACGGTTCTTACCCAATTAGCTGCGCCCCACGGTTTCACCCGCGTATACCGGGATAAAAAAGTAGCCTATGTGGTAATCCAGGGTATAAGCTATCTACATACCAAATTTCATCCAAAACATACAAGAAGAAGAAGAAGTAACAAACATACAAACACACACACACACTCACAAACTTTCGCCTTTATAATAATAGTGTGATTATACGGTCAGCAACGTAAGTTCAGTTTGTTTTTATTTTAATTATTAAGTAATAGTACATTATGATATAAGTGCGGTAAGTTGAAAATTACAGCCAAAGCGCTATTGCTAGCCCGAGCCGTAGGCGAGGGCTACAAGAAAGCAGAGGCTGTAATTATCAAAGCGCACGTATGTCATACGACGTTTTATAACATATTTGCGAGGAAATCAATAAAACTCGGACTTTCTTTAACTAATAAATCGTTAAAAACACACTTTCTGAAAAAGAATTTGCATCTTTGCTTGTTTTCCATACGATGAAATTTTGATACGCTTGTAAGTATCTATCGGTCGATTTTTCGGGCAAGAGGCTTAGAGTAGCCTTTTTCGCTACATCTGAGACTTCTGGCGGTGTCGAATGAATAAATTCATCATTACTTGACGACATTTTCAAATAAAAACAATACAGCGAAAAGAAAAAGCGCGCGGAATAATTTTTACTTGGTCACAAATTAGCGATGCGCACGCATCAGCGCCTTTTTTTTTAAGGCAAAGGCACAAAAACGGCCAGTATTAAAGTAAATTAATATTTTTTTGTTTTTGTTACAGATAAATGGCTGTAATTTATTGTCAAAATTAATTAAACTAAAGAATTAAATGTTTAACATTTAATTCTTTAATTTTATTTTATCCCAAAGTTAATTTTATTCATAAAATGTTGACCACTTTTCTGACATAAAAACTCTTTGCTAAGATTTAAAAAAGTACCGTTCTTTTTAGACGGAGCATCATGATAAACCGTACGTGTTACCTTATTAAAAAGAAACTCGTGCGTTTTACTTTACGATAACGCACAAGTACGTAATGACATACATTACGATATTGAAATTGGTGAAATAAGAGACCCTTTACGAGCAAATGTGTTATAAAATATTTTTTTAAATCGGAACTGACGTAAAATTTCAAGAATATTTCAAATCATTCTGTTTCAATTTTGATTTATGTACCTAAGTGACATTGTTAATGGGCTTCTGTTGCTGACCGTACCTAAATTAACTTTTCGTATGGCCTTAATTACCTACAGAAACAATTAAAAAGCTATTGTGTCTCGCGTAGATCTGCGTATAATTCAACTGTTCACATTTTCAGGGAAGGACTTAGTCCTGCAACCCTTTACCTCGTACGGTCTGCAACAGAAGTCAGTTAACACTGCTACTTTTTGACATCATCTAAATTAACACAAAATGATACGATAACCTGCTTTTTATCATTTCATTTATTAGATAAGAGTTACTTTTCTTTAAAATTAACATCTGTTCCGATTTGAATGATGTATTTTTCTAAATAATTAAGATTTAGAAAACTCAACTGTAATCGACTTTTGTTGCTGACTGTAGTACGATGCTGTTTTTGACAAATAAACAATTTGATTTGATTTGATTTTGAACCCTTTACCTACCTAAATTAGGCTGACAATTCTGAAACTGAAAAACCCCTAAGCAGTAGGTCGCTAACTACTTTGAGAATCACCATAATAATATACTAATATTAATTCGTATCTGGGCATTTTTTTTTAAACTGCTACCTACTTTGAAAACAGCTTACTAACATTGTTTTGGATATTTTAGCAAATTCTTGATTTAGTCGAATGATAAATTTTACGAATTTTGCTAGGTATGTTTTTATTTTATTTTATGGAGCTTATTTCAAATAATATGTGTAAATAAATAGTAACTTAGATACGTTTTGGTCATGACCGTTACCAAATAATAAGGACAGTACTGCAAGACGTAAGATGCCACATTTCAGCAATGCACGCGCGTTTCACTACAACAGCGCCGTAATTTAAAAAAATAACTTATTCGAATTCACGTCGTATACTATGACGCCGGCCGCCATGTTCGATACGAGTATTAGTATTGCATAAAACTGTTTCAGAACCTTTTATAGAGCATTGATAACATGGATGTAGATAAAGTCTTGTATGCAACTGTACATAATTAGGTATTAAAACACTCATGTGATACTATTATCACAACCAACGTTCGTGTTTTAATACCCCTTATTATACATCAGTTCCATATGTAAGTATTACTCACCGAAATATTGTTATGTTGGCGATAAGTCTGCAAGACAAAATTTCACCGCGAAAACTCGGGGGGCTTACTATGAACTCTTATAGCAGGGCAGAAGTTGAACGTTTCCAGTGAGAGAGAGTGACGGTGCTATAGGTGGTATATAACTCTGTCTCTGTTCTGTTCTGCCCTGCTATAAGCGAGCTGCCAATAATGTCAATACCTAGCATCATTATCACTTCACCTATGTATTAAAATTCACGGTGTTTTTTTTTACAGAATAGATCGGAGTGAAGTATGCTGAAGTGGAACTGCATACGTGTTAAAAGATGCATCAAGAAGACAGATGGGTCAGGGTCGTCTCGCAAGGTGCCTAAACACCGCCGTCGTCACCAACCGGCCTGAGAAAGACCAGCGCAATGACTTGGACTAATAAAGGAAAAAAGGCAACAGTTAAAGAGATATAGAAAAGTATACAGGAGCTACTTGCTCAGAAGTGGGACAGTAGCGTAACGAAAGACAATTAGGTTCCTTTTCCACCAGAGATGTGCTATGCAGCTATGCTGCGAGGATGTAAAAGCTAACTACGAAACTATGTGACCGTTTCCACTGATGCTAAGCTATGCAGCGGAGCCAGTAAGATTTGCTATGAAGATGCGCAGCTCGAGCTATGCGACGCATCGACAGTAAGGAAGGCACGGGGAGCGGCAGCTACACCACTCACGCATTCATAGCTCCCATCTATAGCACGCATTCTTCCATATAAAAAAACCGGTCAAGTGCGAGTCGGACTCGCGCACGAAGGGTTCCGTACCATATTATATGTTTAACAATCACAAAGATAACTTTTTTTTTATAATGATACTGTGAATTACGAGGTTATTTTTTGCAGTTGCAAAAAATCACCCATGTTTAAACAAAATACCTTATGAATCGCCGTTTTCGGTATTGTTGATTAAATACAGTATTCATGGTACTTACATGGTATAAAGAAGTTTCAAATTCCTAATTTGTTGAATTGTTGCGCTAGAGCTCGTACAAAAATGATCTAAAATTACAACTTTTACGGCCCCCTATTTCTTCATTTTAAAAGATAAAAAAAAATATGTTTGTACTCTACTCAATGAGTTCTAGACGATGACACCCCACATAACACATAATCACATGTTCCCACTCCTGGGACATAGGCCTCCTCTCGGTGAGAGGGAGTGGGCCGTAATCCACCACGCGGGCCCAGTGCGGGTTGGTAGATGTCACATGTCTTCGAATTTTTGGTTCTAGGACATGCCGGTTTCCTCACGATGTTTTCCTTCACCGTTTTGAGAACAGTGGTGATGAAATAATGACATGACACCCCACATGCTAGATTAAAATTTTTATTTATTTTTTTCAAAATGAAAAGTTTATTGTATGGGGACCGACCCCTTAAATTTTTAACTTTGCTTTATTTTTATTATTTGTTGTTATAGCCGTAACGGAGCGGAGGCTTAGTAAGTTTGTACTGGGCTGTACGTGGTTGTCTGATTTTAATTTTCTTGCGCGAAACCCTAATTATTTTTCTAAAATAAAAATAGCCTAAGTTACTCCTTAAAACATCAGCTATATGCCGTCAAAATCGGTGAAAATTCGTTTGGCAAGTTTCCTAACTTGACTCAAAGTACCATTTTTTAAATCGGACTGCGCTTTAAAATTCTTCTATACAAACTTTAACATCCCTAAACCTCATTTGAGGCGTAGTTTTGAAAAACTAATAATGCCAAACATTATTACTTACTTATTCAAGTATTTGTGCTAAGTTTCAAGTTCATTAACCAAATTAATAAGATTTTTCATATAAACTGTATCTCTCTTTTCACGAACACAGATACCTAAAGAATTTCAAAAATCGTATGGTATGTTTCCATAACTTGACTCAAACATTATTTACACCAACTTTAGAGTTAATCAAGCCCCCAATAAAATCCTCCGCTATAGAATTAACTTTTCAACCCTTAGGGGTAGATTTTTGGAAAACCCTAATACACGTTAGTCTTAATTTTTGGTCTCAAGTATAAAAACTGAGTTTTGAGTTAATCGGACCGCGTGTTAAAGTTCCTCCATACAAACTTTGACACTCCCAATCCCTCCTTAGGGGGTAGTTTAGGAAAACTAAAAATGATAAACTTTATAATTTACTTAGATGAATATTCGTGCTAAGTTTCAAGTCTATTAACTCAAGGGATAGGATTTTTCATACAAACTTTCATCCCCTGTTTTACCCCCCTAGGGATGGAATTTCCAAAAATCCTTCCTTAGTGGATGTTTACACTATATAAGGTATCTATGTGCAAAATTTCAAATCTCTAGGTCCATTGGTTTGGGCTGTGCGTTAGTATATTAATCAGTGACTCAGTCAGGACTTTGATTTTTTTATATATATAGATTTACCATGTTATTTTAAGACCACAGACTTCTTATAGGTTTTCCTGTAATCTACAGGTATAGAACTAATTTCTATATTTTTTTCAAAATTTTAGGCTCAGCAGTTTCGGAGATAAGGGGGGGGAATGGTCAATTTTCGTCTATAAAATATATTTGAGACTCTCATAGTAAGCCCCATTTGATATGTCACTCGGTACAGTTTACAAAACTTTTTTTTTTAATTTTCTTATTTTCCCCGTAAAAGTGACTCTCATATTCAAAATTCATATATTTACTTTAGCTGTACGTGTTTGGGTCACAGAAATCCATATGTGTACCAAATATTAACTTAATAGGTCCATTAGATTCGGAGCAAATTGGCTGTGACAGACGGACAGACGGACAGACAGACAGACACACGAGTGATCCTATAAGGGTTCCGTTTTTTCCTTTTGAGGTACGGAACCCTAAAAACATAGCTTCGTTGAACCCGTGTTCACCAGTGCTATGCTATGTGGACCAATGAATATGATTGGTGGATATCAAACGCATCCATGGCAACGTAGCATAGCACATCTCTAGTGGCAATCCTCGGGCTCACGGATTTGATTCAAGAAGCTAATTTATATAAATATTTGAATAGCCTTCTTCTATTAACTGTTACTCCCTTCTGCAGGTCACGGCCACCATTTTGCCAGTCCATACGCCATAGGGATAAAAAAAACAAAGCATTCTTTGTTTTTTTTCCACAAAAATACACTAGAGTTCTTTAAAATCGAAATTCCACCCACATTTTCGACTGTTTTGTCATCACACCTTTCTCAACACCCACAATATATTCGCCTTAACCTTATCAGCATAACAATAGGCACAGAAACAGACACCAGCTTAGTGACCGTCCACCTGTTCCGTTGCAAATCGAACGTTATTTCAAATTATATTTGATCAGTTGCGCTATGGCCGTCGGGTGGGGCGCACGTGTCAACGCTGTGCTCCACTGCTTGCACAGTTGGCAACAAGAATTATGTGATATAATATTATTTTCCATCCTTACATAGTTTTATGAGAGTCTGTTTTTGGTTTTTTGTTTACCATGTCTGGGAATTCAAATGCTAACAAAGTATCATTGTTCGGTTTAAGCAACGGTTTCCAGTAACGTTTTGTTGCTGTTATATCTTGACAACCTCAAAACTGAGTGTCTTTTTGTCTCTGCTGATGAGTTTGAGTGTTGCTATAGCTAAATCCTGCACGGTAGGGTGGCGTAATCTTGTTGCAGTAATAAGCCAAGCGAACATTACGGCGCCTCTACACAATCGGAGGTCATAAACTTTCACACACACGACACTATTTTTGAGATAAAGCGTAGCCTATGTCTTTCCCCAGGATATCATCTATCTCCATGCCAAATTTTATTGAAATTCGTTCAGTGGTTAAGCTTAGTTTTTCAGGTAATCGTCTATGATCTCCGATTGTGAAGAGCAGGCATAACAGTCGCAACGGGTCACAGCGTAACGCATTTTCATACAAAAAAATGCGTCCAGTCTCAGTGTGCGTTGGTTTAAAGAAAATGTAGGAAAGTGATGAATGAGGGCACGGCCCGCCTCAATCTGCCTTAGTGTGCGTCCATACTGCCGGCCTAGCGCGGTAGCGACGACGGGCGCGAAATATCAAACATATGAAACCGCCGCTTGTGTCCATAGTGAGTGTGCGTCCACAGTGAACGCGCGGTGACTAGGGGCTAAGGCGGGCGCGATGGCGGCCAATGGCGGCGGCGCCGGTGTTCGGTGGCCACAGTGACGAGCGAGCTGTTGAAGCGTTTATGACGTATTTCAGGTGTTGCAAACTTACAAAGGCCGGATTGATGGACGAGGTTTTGTCATTTTTACTAGTTAGCCCGTATCAACGTTTGACTACATCCTGAGTAAAATATCACCTAAAATCACCGGAAAATATACGAACTTATAAAAAAAACTTACATAGAAACCTACTTACAACAACACAAAATGTTATTGAAATACATGTTATGGGAAAATAATAAAGCCATACCTGTCAGCTCAAGTTCCATAATAAACAATTATCTCATAAACAAACGTATTTATATAGTGGCATAAACTAAAGTCGTCATTACAATCTGAGTCAGAATCTCAGAAGAACGACGTCAGAATCATCATCGCAGTCTGGGTTTGTGGTTTGGGTGTTACAGAAGATTGTGAAGTAGATGCTGGGATTGGTGTCTAATTGCTGACTTATTTTACATGTCTTTAGAACCCACATTTTTTTATAACTTCCTTCGGAATTTCGTAACTGAAGCAAGCTATAGGTCAATTCGAATATACAACACTGAAGGCTATTCCGTTGCTTCGTTTTTAAAATGTTCATTTGGCTGAACACTCATTCTACGTCGGCATTAAAAATGTACTAGATGGCGCACTCGGCACTAAAATCTATTTTTAAGCACTGATTAACAGAAAATGCACCCAGATCTATTACTACCGAAATCACTAAGTTGGCAACACTGCCCGCCACCCGCGCCTTAGCTCGCTTGTTGACTAGGCCCTCAGTATGGCCATAACGCGCGGATAGGAACGTCTGAAAACTACGCGCGCTATCTCGCTCGAGCCCGTCGCGCTAGGCGCCCGCCTTATAGTTAGGGAGGCGACTAAGGGAATTTCGGTAATACTCGAGCGTGGCAGTTTAAGATATGAGAGATACCTTAGACCTAATAGAACAACCTTGTAAAGTATTTAGCTCTATATGTAGTGACGCGCGCCTAGGATAGACGATCAGATTAGTAAAAAAAAATCGATAGTCTGAAATACTCGAGCGCGTCAGATTAAGATATTGGGGGTTGATTTTAGTGTTTTAAGACTAAATTTAACTAATCTGACGATAAGTCCTTGACGCCGCCGAGTTATAGGGTCGCGAACTTGTAAAAAAAAAAACGTTAATCCGGCATTCTCGAGCGCGATTTTTTATTTTTTTATTTTGAAGAATATAATCTAAAACTTACTAAAAATACAAAATCTGCCGGTTTCCGCATGACCCGAAGTGTGGAGGAGCCATTTCGTCATCCGAAAAACGCGTTGCGGCATATAAGTCGCGAACGATACATTTTACAAAAAAAAAGTTTAAATAAACAAAAAAGGTAATTTTATTTTACACAAAAAAGGTCTCTTTACATTTTTGTCCAAAGTTAAAACTTTTTGACTTGAAACATCATAAAAACTCAAACTCCCGGTTTTTTGAGTATATCTTGAAAACTGAGGGTGTTAAAAAAATTGATATGAAATAACGATTATTAAATTATGTGACTTTTATTATATTGAATTGTATTGAGCAAAAATGTAAAGGCCATACATAACAATACAATTATAATACAATTTTTATATCATTTCATTTTTTTATACAATAAATAATACAATTCGTAGGTACTACATTTCATCTACATTTACGTTGGTTGTATCCATCGCTTTATTGTCATTCTTAAATTCCCCGTTTTATCAAGGAGAAAGAAAGGAAAAAAAACAAAACCAAAAAACCTTTTTCGGTCAGATTAAGAGAACCCACCAACATTTTTGTCAGATTAAGAAAATATGCTTTCAGGATACCGAGATAAACCTCCCCTAAGAAAATCTGACGCGCTCGAGTATTTCAAAAAAACTTATTTTTTTTGCATTTTCAAGAATTCATCGTAACTTATCGTCACGCCGAAATCGTCAGTTTTTTTAAAGGGAGCTTCCTTGGGGCCTACTTAACACCCCTTCCGAAAATCTGACGCGCTCGAGTAAATTTTTTTTTTTTGCATTTTTGACTACTTTATATGCTTACCCCCACCACGCAAACCGGCAGATTAGTATACCGTTGTTATCAGAGGCACTTGGGGCATACGTAGTATGAATATCTGACACGCTCGAGAATGCCCAAGTAACAGTTTTTTTTAACATTTTTGAAAAACCGTACACGCCAAACCCACCGCTAAAATGGTTTTTACCATACGAGCTTTTCTTTTCGAAATTATTTTATCTTTCGATTTTGATAGGTCTCGACGGCGCCGTTGAATTACGCCATTTAGCTACCTCGCCTCCCTAACTATTAGTCACTTAGCCTTCTCTGCTTTGTCTGAAACAAAACTGCCAGTTTGTAAAAAGAAACATCTTTGACATATGCCGTAGGCACTATTTTATCTGGATGATTCATTTATTTCATTTCCTCAATAGCAATTAAAAAAGTATTATCTACATTTTCAAACGAAAACCTAGAAGGGGTGTGTCCCTGGCTGATAGAAATCACTCATAGCTTCTCATAAACTATTAACTCTACAAGTACTGTTTACAATTGTCTATGGTTTCCACCTTTTTTATGTCGCCATCAAATATTTATTGAAGTTCTTTGGTCTGTAGTTTACATCGGTAATGTGTGTTATTACTGCTTTGATTGAATGTTTGTTGGATTTGTTGGTTCGAGGTATATTTCAGCTTGACAGTATAATGAAAAATGTGTTAAAAAGACAGCATTTTCTGTGTTCTGTCGTAGTAACTGGGGGTTGTGGCGGTCAGATAGACTGCTCCATGTAAAATACTGGTATTCAGCTAATTAGATTGGAAGCCAACCCCCATTTAGTTGGTATAAGTCCAGGCAGATGATAATTTATCCTGATTGAGTATACAATACTCCAAAAGTTAAAACACAAAAAAAAATTGAGTCGATGTATCTTAGGGTAACTAAAAGGCAATGGAGAGGGCTATGCTCGGAGTTTTCCCCTGCGTGATCGAAACAAAAATGAAGAGATCCGCAAGAGAACTAAGGTAACCGACAAAGCCTGAAGAACACCTTATTTAAACCTTATTTAATTGGCAGGCTTGACAGAGGAGCTCGTGGCTAAGTAATTACAGCCGCAAGGGTCGGTCCATCAGGTTAAGCCACGCTTGCCGGGGTTGGTCAGTGGATGGGTGACCATCTTTACATACCGAGACACCTCCGTACCTCGGAAAGCACGTTAAGCCGTTGGTCCCGGCTGTCATTCGTGGATCTTTAACAGTCGTTACGGGTCGTCAGAAGCCCGAAAGTATGACAACCAGTCTTACCAAGGGGTATCGTATTACCCAGTTACTGGGTTGTGGAGGTCAGACAGGCAGTGGCTCCATGTAAAATACTGGTATTCAGCTGCATCTGGTTAGACTGGAAGCCGACCCCAACATAGTTGGTAAAAGGCTACGCAGATTGATCAGTGGCTTAAAGGTGGATCCACACAGGCTTTGCCGGCGGCTGTATGTGTGGTGCCGGCGGCAAGGCTAAGTGGATCCATCTTAACGGGTAGGGCAGGGGACATAACTCGCAGAAAGGATGGCTGATGGGGCCGAAAAGCTCTGAACTACCTGATAGATAATTTTTCTTCACAGACACCATCTTCCATCCATTCTTCAACGTCTTGTCCATCTGTCCTCCAATCCAATGGACACGTGCTGATTGAACTTTGACTTTGCTTTATAATGACCTAGAAAATTACACTTTGAAAGAAAGCGACTCTTCAATTGTCAACAAAGACAGTAACTTTATGGAGCTATGAGGCGAACGTGCCTTACAAGCGGTAGTTTACTTCACATTTTTCTGTCGTTGTGATCAGCATGGAAATCAGCACAGCTCGCCAATAAAACACCGATGTCGTGTAATTAAAACGCCATCAAGCGGGCACACGCGCTCGCCCGCCAGCCGGCACCTACGTACGTGACGTCACGAAGCGCGGCCATTTGCATTTTTTTCCCGCCAACCGCGCGTTTGCGGGGTGCGTTATTGTTAAGCGTTGTATGTTCGTACATACGAATTTTATTATTCAAATACTTATGTAAAATGTTTACGATTAGGGATTAAATTGTTTGTTGACATGTCGTTGTAAATTGGCAAATAAAATATAAGTATTTAGTAGCTTATTACTATTAGGTAAAGTAATCCTTTTGAAATCAAAATAACTATAGTGACGATGAAAAAAGTAAAGTTAATTATTGCAACGGGGACTTCAAATATCCGTTAACTTTCATTACGATAGGAGCAACATTCAGCAGAAGAATTTCATGTTCAGCGAGTTCATTATAATGTAGTTTCCTTCTGCTAGGAGGTTTTATATTAACCTGTTGAAAATGTTTCAAATTGTCCTCAAAGTCTGACACGGTTCCACCTTCAAAACTGTTGATTCTATCGTCTTCTGCGAATTTATCGTCATCTAAGAGTTTATCGTCATCTCTCCGTGTCAGAAAGGTATGCGCAGGATGTTTCTTGGTGAGTGCATCTAAGAGTATCCCTGCATTAACGTTGTGCAGCTGTCTTCTGTAGTCAGCATCGGATGCCGTACCCTCGTACTCGTCACCGCCTACTAGAGTTGTATCGTGGAACATCTTGTTCTGTGCGCTCACCATTCCCGACAAGTCGAACCCCTTATAACTTATATCGGGCCTGATGGCATCTATTTGCGTTAGTGCGCCGGGACTCAGTAGAATGAGGCCGAGAATTCTCTGGATCTGGAAGAAAAAAAAAAGTTTAGGTACCACTTTATCTTTTTTCTCATCGACCTTATCTATTTGTGTAGATATGCAGACAGAAGATATTTTTAATGAATCAAACACCTACGGCTATTTCGTGCCGTTATTTTTTGTATCGGAATACCCGGATGCAGTGCGGAAACGCTTTTACATGGTCCCTCTTTGCACCTTCCATGTACAGTCTATGTATTGAGCCTTATCCATTTCTTTACAATATTTCGCGTATAATCCAAAGTTTACCTAAGTACCTGTCAGAGATCGCCATCGTTTACAATTCATCCATAAATCTCAGGGGAAATTCTCGTACCTTTAATAACGTTCGCAATCTCATATCAGTCTCAATCTGTCAAAAATTGTATAGCGTTTACCTACATTTTTGACATTTGATTGACGCTGGCATGAGATTGTGAACGTTTTTAGGTACGAGAATTGGCCATCAGGATGTTGTACATATGCTAGTCACGCGGTAAACTCTGCTTGTGAGATGCAGGATTTGTGTGACGTCAGGTCTTTGAGGCGTAGTTCGCATGTGGCGTTGTAGATGCCGCCACAAACACGAAAGTAACTCTGTCCGTCTGTTACCTTTTCATGTCTTAACGGCTGAACAGATTTCGCTAGTTGGCACACAGGAAGACCATGACCTGGGTTAAGTCATAGTATACTTTTTTTATCCCGGTAGTTTTTTCCTAATCTAATCTCCTACCGCCATGCGAGCGACGCTACGGACAAAAGCTAGCGTGTTCAATAAAAATAATATCTTACCATTTTGTTTGTCTCAATTTAAAATGACATTTCTGGAAGAAGCTGACTTTGCCATTTCAATTTCATGGTTATATAAAAATAAATTGATTTATTGAATTTCTTTCGAATTAATATTTGAGTTTGAAAGAAAGAGACAAAACACTTCTATAACTAAAATAGCTTTAGAGAGCGTTTTAGTTTTTTTATGAATAAGGGAGTTAGACCTTTGGTCGTTCGAAAAGTGATGATTCTCAGCTTAGTTTGAATAAATGACATTTGATTTTGATTTTTGACTCCCCCTTTTCCTCTTCTAGTCAAAGCAATAAAAAACTGTGATTGCTACTCCCACTACAATTCATAAAGAATAATAAAATAAAATACTGACAAAAGAAATAAATATAACCATGAAAAACTAAAGATCCAGCAAATAATAAAATGCCTTGAAAGTTATCTCAAAATTAATTGAAACCAAAACCATAAAATTGAAGCTCATAACCTACCAGTAGGTCTTAGAGTTAAGTAGTGGAAGAAACATTTGAGGAATTATGGTATTGACATAAACAAAATGGTAAGATACCTATATTTTTCTTTTTTCGTTACGTAAACCTAGCGAACCTAGAGACCCTAAGGGGAGGGTGGGTGGTGTTGTTAACAGAAGACCCAGCTACCGATGGTTAGGGCTCCAAAGATAGGAACGTCCTACAATGCGAGCTGTATCGAGAAGAACTACCTTTTGAATCAGGTATTTGATGACCGAGAGCCTCCAAAAACGTTGCAAGAAGGTTGCAGGTCAAAGTTTTTGGCCACCACGCCATTGGACGTCTTCAAGATGACAAAATACTAACGTAAAACATGTTTTTTCTTCCAGTTTCATAAAATTCTCGGCCTCATCCTACTGACACCCGCTGCATTAGCGCAAATGGATTCCATCAGACCAGACGTAAGTTTTACGGAAAACAACGACAGGTTCGACTTGTCGGGAATCATGAAGTCACAGAACAAGATGTTCCGCGATACTCCTCTAATAGACGATGACGAAGACGAGGGCTTGGCATCCGATGCTGACTACAGGCGGCACAACCCGAGTGAAGATACAGAGACACTCTTAGATGCAGTCAAGACGAAACATCCTGCTCAAGTGTTTCAGACACGGCGAGAAGAAGTTGATTTCGCATATGACCCTGATAATCTTCCAACGATCGGACGTGCTGGAAACTATGACATGTTGGACTTAGAATTTCAAGAAAATTTGAAACAATTTAAAATGAATATCCCGAAACCTAGCAGAAGAAATGTGCCTGATGGCGATCACAAGAACGAAGATGACATTATTATGCAACACGTTGTTCCTATTGTATTGAAGGTTGATGGCTATTTGAAGGCCCCGTTGCAAGAAATAACTAAACTTTATGCCAGCCAAGGCAAAAAAGTAGTATTCAATACAAATTGATTTCAAACAAAAGCGTATGAAATAAAAATTGTAAATGTAACAATTTTATGTAATCAAATCTTTTCGAATGTAAATCATGGAGAGAATACAGCCACAGAAGAGTACCCATCAAATAGCGTATTATTTGTAGTCGTTTGTCTCATTAACCGTTGCAGATGCGTTGTAGTTGAGAATACGGAAAAAATATTATATTCAATCTGCCTAGCCTTTTCCCAACTATGTTGGGGTCGGCTACCAGTCTAACCGGATGCAGCTGAATACCAGTATCTGGCCCAGTAACTGGGTAATAACCCCTTGGTAAGACTGGTTCTCAGACTTTCGGGCTTCTGACGACCCGTAACGACTGTCAAAGATCCACGAATGATAGCCAGGACCTTTCTGAGGCACGGAGGAGTCTCGGTATGTAAAGATGGTCACCTATCCACTGACTAACCCCGGTAATCGTAGCTTAACCTGATGGATCGACCCTTGCGGCTGTAATTACTTAGCTACGAGCTCCTCCTCATTATATTATGGGACAGAAAAATAATCTATTAGATATCAGATCAGCATAACTATTCACAAGCATTCGATACGCTTCCGTGCCGAATCGAACATTACAGGAAAGAAAAGGATTACAGGAAAAATAAAACGATGTCTCTAAATAGCACACTTTTTCAGAAATCCTCAACAAAAATTACATGTATGATGGTACTGCCGGTCGATTCTGTAAAAATCTCACCGTGAAAACTTAGGTGAAGTGAGTTTGTTTTTGCTAGGAATTGACACTATTGACAGCTCACTCCACGCTCACTTCACCAAAGTTTTCACGGTGCGATGGTTACAGAATCGCACTGCTGGTACGGAACCCTCGGTGCGCGAGTCCGACTCGCTTTTGACCGGTTTTTTATATTTCTATGGTAGCGACAAGATTCACAGTTTGCGCGGCATCTAAAACAACATAACATACATAAAACATGAAATGAGAGGATTCTAATCAAGAATTCATTACCGATAGCTAACCAACTCTGCCAAACTCATTACAGACGCCTCGCAGTGACATAACATGTCATGTCTTAAACCAATCTCACGCTGGATTATATGTCGATAGTTTCATCTTTATAACTAGTTTTCCAATCACTTAAGGCGTCTGTCCACAGCAGCAATGGCTAAACTACGCAGGGTTATGTGCTAAACTTCGCTTTGTATGAAAGTATATGCGGAATCGTCCACTGCGAGCCACAGCCACGCTACTCACTGCGTGACTGGCTGGCTGAACCGCGCTCGCGCAGCTAACGTGGCAAACGTCTCCATGCACATCCTAAGTAGCAGTGGTCATTCGACTAATACTCGTATTTGTCTTCCTTATTACCAAAAAGTTTTAAAAAGGAACGGACGCTAAGAGTAGAAAACAGCATGGTATCAAGTAAATCGTAAGCAATGGTGCCTGAGATCTCATATTTGTAGGGTCGCTCGAATGGAAAAACGGAACCCTTGGATCACGTTTTTAACCAACTTCAAAAAGGAGGAGGTTCTCAATTCGTCCGAACCTTTTTTTATTTTTTTTTATGTATGTTCCCCGAATACTCGAAAATGGCTGGACCGATTTGGATGTTTGGTACAAATAATAGATATTTAAAACTGATGATACAGCTAATCAATTTTACACAGGATTTTAATCCTATAAGAAATTTTATTTTGTGTTAATTCTAGCTTGAGCCCCGTAGCTCATAAAGTAAACTATTAGCAAAGTTATCAATCTTAGCACAGAATATTAATTTTGATTGATTAACTTTTTAACTATGATAAAGGCAAAACCAGTATATATTTGGACGGTAATTTTAGACGGTACAGAAATTCATGTGCAGAAACCGAAACATCCTACTGCTCAGTAGGAATCATAAATAAATAAATAAATATCCTCGAACATTTCACACAACGCCATCTAGTCCCGAGCTAAGCAACCTAATGCTTGTGTTATGGTAACGAGATGGCTGATAAACTACTCTATACATTATTTCTTTTGTAAATACATACATATTATAGATAGAAAAACACCCAGACTCGGAACAAATACTTGTAGGTCGTACAAATATTTGTTCCGTGTAGTATCATGCAGTAGCTACAAGCGTGGAAACACACTACAGATACTGTTGGTGGTACTCCAGGACATTGCTCTCCTGCATATTGTAGCGAAATAAAAATTAACCAGTTTAACAAGTAACTTCACTTTTAATTGTGAAACACTACAAAATAAATACATTATAGATATAAAATTATTCGAAAACAGCAATTACAAATTCACCTAAACTTCCAAGACAAACTCTACAAGGCAGAGTCGATTCAGTCGTTGCTTGCAACATCTATGTCGACCTTTGAGGTTTTCTCCTCATTTAATGCGATTATGTCGCCCACAATGTTGCTTGCAGATAAATAATTATCAGATGACATGACACGCATCTCACGATACATGTTTTTTTAATTTCCAATCTCACGCTTAGTTATGTAGTGTATATTTTCCATCTTCTAACTAATTTCACAATCAATTATTCTGCCCTATAACCAAACGATACAATGAAGCTACTGTCATTATTATTTTGAGTAGATGACAGTACGGTACCAAGCTTTTAAAAAATGGTATCTAAGATCTCATATTTTGTTATTTTCGGAATAATAGTCTTAACAAAGGGGAACCCTATTTACAGACCAGATTCTCGTCATGGTGAACCGCAATATGACCTCAAAAAGTTGTTTGGGGAGCTTGTAAAACAAGGTAAATACGATGTAATTTTAAATCACCACGAAGATCGCTCGGGTACTCATCATGGGGATATAACTCAACTAACTTATAATGGTGGAAAACCAAACTCTCGCGATTACATTGACAAGTACAATAGTGTACCAAGCCGGACAAGCATAAAAAATTTAAATGTATTCCTTAGAAAGAAGCCTAGAAACCTCATAACTGAGGAAGAAAATAATAATGGAGAAATAAACGAAAACGCCGATGAAGTTCAGAGATTCCTTAATGATCTTGATAACACTTTAAAAGTAAACGGAGGTAACAATATGCAACTGCGTTGCTATGGTAACAGATGTGGTGAGAGCAGAGATGAAGGCGGCAATAGTGACAGAGATGAATATGACAATCAAAACATTATCAACGACAATGACAGACATCTGCGCTGCAATGGCAAAAGATGCAGCATAGCCATAGATAGCGATAGCAATGATAGAAATAATCTGCCATGTCATGGAAACAGATGCAGTAAAAGTGCAAATGACAGAGATGACAATGACGGGGATGACAAAAACGATAGAGTTAGTGATAACAGAGATATTATAAATATTTTGCGTTGTTCTGGAGACGGATGCGGCATTAACAGAAATGATAATGATGATGATTATGATGATGATGATGATGATGATGATGATGATGATGATGACGATGGTGATGATGATGATGATGATATCAGAGAAGATATATATACGTTGCGTTGTGTTGGAGACAGATGCGGCATTGACAGAGATGACAATGATGAGAACAAAGAAGGTATAAATAAATTGCGTTGTGTTGGAGACAGATGCGGCATTAACAGAGATGGTATAGATTCCTTGCGTTGTGTTGGAGACCTATGTAGTATAAACAGAGATGATGATGATGATGATGTAAACGACGACATAGATACTTTACGTTGTACTGGTAAAAGCTGCAGTAAAAACACAGATGATGATTATCGCACAGATATCTTGCGCTGCATAGGAGACAGATGCAGTAGAGACAGAGATGATAACAGAGACGACAGAAATGATTACAGGGACGACGGAAATAATTTGCGATGCGTTGGCGACAGATGTGGCAGAAATAGACATGATGATGATGAGAGAGACAATCTACGCTGTATTGGAAATAGATGCGGTAGAAGTAGAATTGATTATGAAAATCAGGACCCAAACAACGTATATCAAGATGACGATGTAGTGGAAGCGATTGTGGATAACCTACTATCAAATTACGCTTATTTAAGGGGAAATTATTATTCTTCATTTGAAGATTCAGCCAAAAAAAATCTCATGATAGAAGTTAAATCATGGCTAGCAAATCTAAAAACTGGACTAATCTCTCTAATCACTCGAGTATTTCATGGTGTTGTTGGGTTGAAGACACCCTCAGCCGGACCGGTACACCTGTAAGTTCTGCTGGAAAGTTGTAAGTTACTTAAGAAATTAGAACTATAGACGAACCGTTCTAGAAGTATCCAATACTTACATTCTCGAATTACAAGGGTGACTTTTAAAAGTAAATTTTATTGTACAGTGGACTGCATCAATTGGGTACCCCCCCCCCCCCCCCCCCCCCCACCCCCCTTGAATTAAACATTTAATACAACTGGGGTACCCAATTGATGCAGCCCACTGTACATGATAAGTATTGCTGCTGTTGTGCAATAAAAGTTTCAAAATATCAATAGGGTAGTTTTTGTTTATTCTAAATTCCCATATCTTTTATTTTGAGTAATTTTCAAAACTGGGAAATTGTCTGGTGGAGCCTGTCACTGCCCTGCCTGGGTCGTACAGATATAGTGCAACCTGCGATCATCGACCCTCGCACTCGTCAAACAGCACCCTAATTGCGTAACACATTATCAATCGGAGTTGGTTTCATTTTGACAGTTCAACAACATTCATTGCGTTATTTACGTTGTCGAGCAGACAAATTTTTGGAACATATGAAGCAATGAATTATTAATTTATTTCAAAATGAAACCAACTCCGATTGATAATGAGTTGCGCAATTAGGGTGCAGGATCAAAGTACCAAAACATGTTTGGGTCACAGAAATTCACATGTGTACCAAAATTTCAACTTAATCGGTCCCGTAGATTACTTCTACTCCCTAAGCACGAAGCCCGTAGTTTCGGCCTTCGTTACGGGCGTTTCCTAATCCGTATCACCTACAGATGGATGATTGGTTCGGGGCCCGAACGAAGTATGTATGAGTATGACGTATCTGTGTTTTTGCCCGTCCGAAAAATTTAACTTTTACACTTGTTTTGATGGATCGTTATGTCAGACGGACGGACTGCCGGACGACCGGACGGACGGACTGGCGGACTTAGGGAGTAGACCCCCTGTACTGGCACTCGGACGGCGCGGCGCGGTAACGCGGCGGTACGGCAAAGATAGAGTCAAATGTTAGCGTTTTTCACTTAGCAACTGCAAAGATGGAAGTAAAAGTGTATGAAAGTGGATATTATACTTTTACTAGGTACCATCTTTGCCGAGCCATTGTCATGCCGCCAACCTAAAAAAAACATTACTTTCCTAACACACGTAACATTATAACTTTAACTTATTTAGTTTTTCAATTTCACAATTAACGACGTCAAAACACTTTAAAATGTCCACAACCAATTATATTTCTCAATAATAAAGTTGCAATCCAATCAATGTGATTATTTATAAATTTTATATGAGACTAGCTTCTGCCCGCGACTTCGTACGCGGATCCTGTTGCTTATGCCAGAGACAACGGGGTCGTCAAAATCGAAGATCTGAAACGTCTGATGTCGAATTCTAAAAGAAGAGAATCTTCTCGCGCATCACGCTGTTTTCCCGGGGACGGGACGATTCGAGACGTTCCAGATCTTTCATTTTTGTAAGTCAACAGGAAATGCCCATCAGACTAAACACTTTTGCTAAGACGTCATTCTTATGTATGTTATAGTGTCGCTGGGCTTTGGAGTTCCACAACAGGTGTTCCAGATCTTCAATTTATTCTCACAGCAGAAAATGCTCTTCACGTGGGATATTTTTTGCTATGGCACCATTTTTATATCTCTTATACTTTAGTTGGTCTGTGTCTGTGAAAAAACTTTTCTTCCCGTAATCGTAATTTCGCAGTGAATCCCAAGGGTACACTGAATTAAAAATAATATTGCAAATTGACTAAAGAGTGCACGGTAATAATGGAGATGAGAGTTGTCGTTGGAACGGAGCTGAATCATGTAACTGTAAAACTGGAGGGCGGAAGTCTTTTTGGTATAATTTGGGGCACTTGTCTGCGGGTCTACATTGTATAAGGCAAAGTGGTAGCCATCCTCTCCGCGACAAAACATTAGGAGATACTGTAGGGTATCATAAGCGTGATGTGTCTCGCTGATACGCTGCAGGCGATCATCACGTGTGCGTAAAACAATGTCTTTTGTCGCATTCCTGGTCAACCTCGTTTGACGTTGGTGTGTTATATCGTCCTGGATGGACTGCGGTCGGTCATTTGTCTACGCTAATAACGAATTTAAAATTATCGCGCTCGTGTTCAGGCACCGATTCCAGAGCGGTTTTGAAATCGGTAACGTATGGGTTGACACTGCGCAGAGTGTTTTGTAATGCCCTTATAAGGCTCAAGTCTAAATTAGGAATTTGCCGGCATCGGACATTAGCCTGTTCAGCAAAATCTGCAATGAAATATATTTGCAAAAATTTCGGCATTTCGGTGGGAAGCAGGGAACCTATCCGATGGTAGACTTGCCCCTGAATTTTAAAAGTCGGCATGAATCCATATTCAGTGACTTGATGAGGTCCAAATGAAGTCATCTGGAAAGCACTGTTGTAGGCTCGAAGATTGCTTAAGAAATGGCTGGAGTTGGGATGCTCGCCATTCAAAAGAACACGTAAGATCTCCGGTAGCTCTTGCATAGAGTTTAATCGTACCTTTCCAGACGCAAAACACATTCCCTTGATCCATTCCTTTCTAAATTTCAACATTTATATCTGTAATTTTTATGGTGTGCATAATAAAGAGTATTCTATCTATCTATTCCCTTGGTCTCTCCCTTCCACTTACGCGCGTGACAGTGTGCACACACCTCAGACATGGTGCCAATGTCTCCGTGTTCGATGTAATCAATAAAGAAAGGAGCGGGTTTTCCTATAAAACGCGCTCCTTTCTTTATTGAACCACGGTTGCTCTTCAGGATCATAAACCATAGAATCAGTATCACATGAGGATGAATTGCGAAAATTGCGACGTATACGGTCTAGATCAATTTGGGCCACACGCTGTTTGACTGACTGACTTGCCCGAATTTCCTGAATCCGCTCACGTTCTTGCGTGGAATGAACAGACACCTCAACACGCATGTCGTGATATCTTTGCCGAGCAAGTGCGTTGCGTTGCTCGCGCTGCTCGTCTGTCTCCAAAGACCGAGCTAGAGCATGCTGTGAGCGGTCTGCACTAAAGCGCGTCTCATGCTCTTCAGGATTCTCAAGTGATCGAGATGTGGCAGTGCGAATACGCTGGGAGCTTAAACGCGAGTCTCTCTGCGTGTAAGTCTCCGAAGCGCGAGATACTGCGTGGCGCTCGCGATCGCTTGCTTGGCGTGTATCGCGCTCCTGACTGTTCTCGAGCGACCGAGCAGTCTGCTCGGCTGAAAAGCTGAAGACTTAATCTCTGCTCTCTCTCTGTATCCGTTTCGGAAGCGCGAGATAAAAAATGACGCTCTCGGTCACGCGCAAGTCGTATCTCACACTCCTGACTGCTCTCAAGTGATCGAGCAGTCTCAGAGCGGATATTCTGAAGACTCAACCTCTGATCCCTCTGTGTAACCGTTTCGGATGCGCGAGACAAAGAATGACGATCCCGGTTGATAGCTAAACGCATTTCTAGTTGTTCCACTCTTTGCTGAGATCGAGAAGCAGTAGTGCGGACTCGTTTAAATTCTAGTCGTAATTGGCGCTGCGTGCTAGTTTCTGCGGACAAACTTAGTACATTACGCTCACGGTTAGCACCTAGCCGTTGTTCACGCTCTGTGTCGGTTTCGAGAGATCGAACTAACCTGCGCATCTTAGAAACCCTTGAGTTTCGAGACAGATTTGATCTTTTTTTAGAAGGCATAGCTAAAATTCCTCTGATCTAACTCGACGCCAACGCCATCTAGTTAGAAAACGGAAACTACATATTATTTACCCAAATTAAATTATGAATAAAACTAAATTGTCGTTAATTGCTGTTAAATTAACGACAATTTAGTTTTAAATCAATTACCTACAACAAATGTGCTTGCACAAGATACCTACTTATAACTTAAAACCAAAAGTTTGACTTGACTTCATGATAGTGTAGCTTGTTGTACCACCAATCAATCTGTTTAGTAATATTGGTGTGAAACTCTCCATACAATTAGATAGGACATGTAATGCACATAAAAAATGCAAAAACTAAAAAAAAAGGATTTTACGATTTTTTAAAACAATATTATGGGATTTGAACTCGCACCATTTAGTGCGGAAAACGGTCACCTGACCTTACCGCTAAATTCCCCGTTGACATATTGTTGAAATAGCTGTTTCCTTGCAATTTATAATATTACTGCCCCGCTCCTTTATAAAAATAGCGTGATTATTATGTTCCCAGAGTTAAATTTTGATTATAAACATGTAATTTTGTGCATTCAATTATTTTGTGCATTCAATTACGAACAAAAACATTTTAAAATCAATATTGCTTACCTCCCATAACATACGGCGTGATAATATGTAGCCTAAAGCCTTCCTTGGTTTACAAAGAACATTTTTGCTGAATTTCAATTCAATCTATCCAGTAGTTTTGCCGTGAAGCCGTACCATACACACAGACAACCGGACAAACAGACAAAAATTCTAAAAAGTCACTTTTTGTCATCAGTTACGTTTTTCTAACAAAAGCCACTTATTTTTTCTCGAAAATTCTCAATGTACAGTTTTTCTTTCGTTACTGTTTTATTATATCGTCGACCGTAGGTTCAATTGAGGTAAGGGACAAAATACGATTTTTCAGGAGAGGCCGACAAAGTTTTTTTTCGGACTAAATCGCCTATAACTTTTTTTCTTATTAACCTTTTTCGGGTCTGATTTCACACATAATCTTGTATTTTAGTGCTCTATCTACATGTGTAACATTTATTTAAATAAATTAGCTATTTAAGAAAATAGATGTCCCTTACAACAACGTATTTTGTTAGTAATGTCCCTTACTACAAGATACTTGGTCAGTATCTTGTAGTCTCGTCCCTTACATTAAATTGACCTCTGCGTTGTATTCAATTTATTTGGTAATTCGTTGATTGGGAAGACCCTTACCTTATTTCAAGTGGATTTTTGGCAATAATTACATCATTTCAAGTTCCTATATTGCATAGTTTTTCAGATACATTGTTACTATGGGGCTGATTCGAAATTTGGATCCAAAAATCATTAGGGTAAGGGACATTTTTCTTAAGCTAGAATTTTTTCATATACACCATTCGATAGAGCGAAAAATTCTGAACAAAACTGTATACTTAACTCATTTTGGGTATTTTGTCCCTTACCTCAATTGAACCTACGGTCGACGATATGTATAGATAAGCTAGCAGATCTATTCGGTTTTTAACCGTTTTAATTAAATCAAATAAATAAACCTACAAGGCAAGAATAAAAGAAATAAAAAAAATAAATAAAAATGGTTTCTACACTCTCGTGTTTCCTTCTATTCGGAATAATAATACTAACAAATGGAAATCATAATTTCTATAACGAGAGATCTGAAGGCTTAATACAAAAACTATCAAGCCTAAAAGCAAAACATGGTCTAAACTTCGTTAATATTGAAGGAACCGGGAGTTTGCTGAACAAGTACAAAGAATCCCATCCGAACCTGCATTACATTGAACCTGGAGACCCACATTATAAGCAGATTGATAACCCGACCGATATGAATAATATAGAAAAGTTTAATCTTTTGGTGGCGATGAATAAATTTAAAACACCAATTCATGATAAAGCTAAAATATCACGAACGAATAGTCTTAGAATTTGTAGAAAAGAACCCAAAAAGATAACATGTAACATTATTAAGTGCGAGCCAGAGGAGGAGAAGAAAAGTGAAGAAGAATGTGATTCTAATAATATAAAGAAAAAGGGAAAAAAGAGTTATTACAGAGCTGGTAATAACAAAAACCACTTCACTGTTGATCAAACTGCTAAATTACTGAACGATCTTGAGAAACTGTTGGCAAAGAATGGTAAATACAAACTTTTCTTGGGTTGTGTGGGTGACATGTGTGGAGGGAGAAGTAATAAAGACCGTTATGACGAAGATAAATACAACACAAAGGTTGAAAGAGAACACGTAGGTTGTACAGGCGATAGATGTGGTGGCAGTAGAGATGAAGATAATGATACCGACGTCCGAAGAAGATATTAATGAAATAATAATCTACGTCGCAAATGCGGCTATATCCTCTTAAGGGGTCATTGTACTCTTCATTATGAACAACTTTTACCATCAAACCTGAAATCGCGAAAATCAAAACTGCTGTTCCCTACATTTATGTTCGCATAACTCGTCAAAATGTAGAGAACAACTGATTTTTATTTTGCGATTTCAGGTTTGGTGACATACATAGTAAAAGTTGTTCATGGTGCAATGACCCCTTAAGAGGATACGTAGAGAAAATAGAGACGGCAAAGACAATCTGCACAGCATTAAAATATGCAATAGGATTAGAAATAAGTAGCTTAGAATCAACATCAATAAAAACAGCAAATCCTGTATATCAATAAAAATAATATGACAGATGTCACCTGCATAAAAAAGTGGGGGTCTGTTTTCTTTCTTGCTATCGTATCAAGTGATATGTCAAATGAAAGGGTCCTAGAGACTACTTTCTAAAAATATATTGGTTACCTACCTACCTTTTTTCTATCTATCTATCTATCTATCTATACATAGTACACTAACCCCAAAATAATTGAAATGAAAAAGAAAGAAAAAAGAAAGGTAAACCCAACTACAAAAACCGGTTAAGTGCATTTCAGACCACGCACAATAAAGGGTTCCGTAGTTGAAAAGAATTTATCTCAAAAACGAACTTATCATTGCCTGTAATTGGTTTATTTGAAATAAATGCTTTGAGTTTGAGTTTGAATAGTATTTTTTGGGTTCCGTACCCAAATGGTAAAAAGGAACCCTTATGGTGCGACTCTGTCTGTCTGTCTGTCACAGCTGGATATCTCAAGAACTACTAATGCTATCAACTCGATATTTGGACCAGTTTTAGATGACGTTTACCCAACTATTTTACAAATAAGAAAAAAATTAAAATATATAATGTTTTTTTTTTGCAAAACTGACTGAAAGGGGGTCTTAAAAATTTGAAGTGGGGCATGTGGGGTATTATATGAAAGAGCACTGCGCTTACACAATCTCAAACATTTTTTTTTCTTTTTTTAGGCCGCATAGTTTTCGACTTTTAATGAAAAATGCTAAAAAAATACCGTTCCCCATCTTATCTCCGATGTTTGCATAGAGAAAAATCTGAAGTTATTCTATGTGATAGAAGTATATGTAAGGATTACAGGTAAAATAATAGGTCTTTACCTATGAAATTGCCGTTTTGTATGAAAAAATTTATACGAATTTTTTTCATGTATTTTTTATTTGTATTAATCGAAGTAATCACCCATGCAATCAATGCATCTTTGCCAACGCAGTGGCAGTTTATTGATGCCCTTCTTAAAGAAATCAGCTGGTCGGGAGGCAACAAATTCTTCAAAGGCATTTTGTACTGCCTCTCGGGTATTGAATTTTTTTCCCGCCAAGAAGTTATCCAAATTCTGGAAAAAGTAGTAGTCTGTAGGCGCAAGGTCTGGTGAGTAGGGCGGATGACGGAGAGCTTCCAACCCCAGTTCTTGCAACTTGGAGACCGTCTGCTGTGCAGTGTGAGGTCGCGCGTTGTCGTGCAGGAGCAGCGGAGACGAGCGATTGACCAATGCTGGTTGGAGATGTGCCAGCTTCTCCATCATTGTGTTCAGTTCTTCATAGTACACATCTGCAGTAGTGCTCACCCCGTTTGGTAAGAAGCTGTGATGAATCACACCGGCGCTAGACCACCAAACAGTGACCATCACTTTTCTAGGGGTAAGTTTTCGTTTAGGGCATTGTTTAGGTGCTGAACCAGGATCCAACCAACTTGCTGAGCGCTTGCGGTTATCAAACAGAATCCATTTTTCATCGCAGGTAACAATGCGGTTCAAAATTCCTTCATTTGTGTGTCTGTTGAGCAGTGCAAGGCACGTCTCGACGCGTACTTCGCGCTGGCGATCATTGAGTTCGTGGGGCACCCATTTGTCAAGCTTTTTTACCTTGCCAATTTGACGCAAATGGACCAATATTGTTTTGACGCTAACGTCGAAAGCTGCTGCTAATTCAGTCGTAGATTGTGTATCATCAGCTTCCACAATCGCCTTTAATTCGTAATTGTCGACCAAAGTCTTCGGACGACCGCGAGGTTCATTTTTCAGGTCGAAATTTCCAGAACGGAAGCGAGCGAACCAATAACAGGTGGTGCGTTGGTTTGTAGTGTTACCTCCGTAAACGTCGTTGATGTTGCGTGCCGCTTGTGCTGCGTTGCTGCCACGACGGTACTCATATTCCATAATTACTCGAATTTTTAACGTATCCATGATGACGAAAAAGATTGAAATGCGATGAAAATGTAACACTAATCAATAAACAAATGACTACTTTTGGAAACAAAAATCCATGTTTTTAAAATAAAATTAATTTGAAATTAGAATTCTTAGCCAAACAAAAATTATTTTGATTTGAAATGGCCAGTACTGCAGAACGGCAATTTCATAGGTAAAGACCTAATAAAACGATGTCTCTAAATAGCACGCTTTTTCAGAAATCATCAACAAAAATTAAATATAAATGATGGTACGGAACCCTCGGTGCGCGAGTCCGACTCGCTCTTGACCGGTTTTTTTTTACTTGTGTATGCAACTAAGTAGAGAGAGTAACTTAAAAAAATTATTTTTTTTACTAAATTAAAATAAATAATAATAATAACCTCCGTATCTCTACGTTGACGTCGTGGTGGGGCTTGCGCGCTCCGAACTCTAGGTCTGTCCCGGTAGAGTTTACTTTGAACAGATCTAGGGTGAGGAGCCAGACCAAGAGAGATACAGAAACCCGCAGGGCAGCATGTGGCAAGCTGTTGGGCAGTAGCGACCCCACAGACCCTATCTACGGGTAGAAGTCTTGTTCCTCACCTCTGGCTTGCCTTTATTGGCCGGCTGGAGTGAGCACTGATGAGGAACAGAGCTTCCACCTCATTGTTGCCTTTATTGGCCGGCTTGAGTGGAGATTCGCAAGAGCAAACATGCTCGGAGGAAGGAAGTATTCCAGTAAGTGTTTGTAGGGATCTTGACCATCTTCAGGGCTCTGGGATGTTTCTGAGAACCGTGGAATACCTCTCCACTCCTCAAACACCTCAGGACATGTTGCCCCCTTGCCGCTACGACACTTTGTGCTAGCGACCGTTTTCGGGGGCCCATTATTGAGTGTGCAAGTCCCCCCCCCCCCCCTGCCATTTAACTGTGTATATTATATAACATTGGTAAGGCAGGGGACATAGTTCTTCCATAGTTTAAGGTACCCGATCCACTATAGCCACCCAAACCCAGCCTAATATGTTTTGTTTCCATGTTCTGCAATAGTCCTGCACCAACCGGGGGTTGACCTTGGGTGCACTTGCATAGTGCATAGGATAATCGTCGGCTGGTGCCGCCTCGTCATTTGAAATCGTCTAAGGGGCCTCTGCGAGTTGGCTTCGGCTTCGGACCCCAGGGTCCCGAGATATGTAAAAGACATAAAAAATAATAATAATAATAATCTTTATTACATAAGGAAGTAGTTACAATTAATGTGAAGTCCCTGACACTTGTGCTAGGTGGTTAACCTGTGTTACAAGAGCCAGTGCCCTCTCCCGGTAGTAAATACTATTGAAAAACTACGTTGATGTCGTGGTGGGGCTTGCGCGCTCCAAACTGTAGGTCTGTGCCGGTAGAGTTTACTTTGCCGGAACAGGTCTAGCTAGGGTCCCCACCCTGACCTGAGCCAGACCAAGAGGTATACATGAACCCGCAGGGCAGCATGTGGCGAGCTGTTGGGCAGTAGGACCCTATCTCCCGGGAGAAGCCTTGTTCTTCACCTCTGGCTTGCTTTTATTGGCCGGCTGGAGTGAACGATGACGAGGAACAGTGCTCCCACCTCTTTCTTGCCTTTATTGGCTGGCTTGAGTGGGGATTCTCAAGAGCAAAAGAGCTCGGAGGAAGGAAGTATTCCAGTAAGATGCTGGTAGGGACCTTGACTGTACTTCCGGGATTGTCCTGATAGCCGTGGAATGCCTCTCCACTCCTCAAGCACCTCAAGTCATGTTGCCCCCTTGTCGCTACGTCACTATGGGCTAGCGACCGTTTCCGGGTGCCCACTATTGCGTGTGCAAGTCACCCCGTGCCAATTTATCTGTGTACAACATTGGTCAGGCAGGGAACATAGTTCTACCATAGTTCAAGGTACCCAATCCACTATAGCCAGTATAGCCACACAAACCCATAGCCCAATATATTTTGATTCCATGTTCTGCAATAGTCCTGTACCAACCGGAGGTTGTCCTTAGGTGCAATTGCATATTGCATACAGGGATAATCGTCGGCTGGTGGCCTCTCGTCATTTAAAATTGTCTAAGGGGCCTCTGCGAGTTGGCTTCGGCCCCTCGAAACCTTCCAAAGGTCCGGGGTAATAGGGTCCCGAGATATGTCGAAAACAAAATACAATAATAAGTACCTAATAATAAATGTTGGGAGTTGGGATTCTCCTCTGACCGGGGGCCCCTTCCGGCTGGGGGCCCGTGGCACTTTGCCGACTTGCTACCCTGTAGTTACGCCACTGCCCTAAGGGGTGCTTAAATGTTGCTAAGGGTCACACTGTTATGTCCTGGAAGGAATACGTTGAATTAAAAGTCATACTACATAATGTTAAAATGATTCTAAAACCGCAATTAGTGAAGTGTACCTATCACATTTTCACATTGTATAGCATTTCCGTACAATGAGAGCTCATCTTATACTGGAAATGTATAACTTGATATGTAGCCGTGTGTACCAGCTAGGTATTTCTCTAATGAATAATAATTAGAATTATAAACATTTTATGATTAGAAATTACGAAAACATTTTGCATGAGGCCGTTTTAAATTAATGTTTTCTAATAATTTTATTGGTATTGTAATAATGTAACGGGTATTTTAATTATATTTTTTTTCTTTTAAGTACTAAAGTAAGTACTTATATTGTTTTAAATGATAATAATATTATTAGTTAAGTTTTCGTATCAAATAAATATTGTGTTTATGATAGGTGTTATATTGATATTTTCTTTATCTGTATGATTTTGTTTGTATGAAAAATCTTATTCTTGAGTTAATACACCTGAAAATTGGCACGAATAAATAAGTAAATTATGAAGTTTGTCATTTCTAATTTCTAGGGTTCTGTAACCGAAGGGTCTAACCCTTGCTGTCACTCTCGTGTCCGTCTGTCCGTCGTCTGTCACACAGGTTTTACAGCCAAACGGTTGGAGCTACAGTCTTCTAATTTGCACAGTATAAGCATATTGTTGACCAAAGCCATACAAATTGTCAAAAAATATTTTTAAATGTTTTAAGGAGGGCTCCCATACAGCTTAAGGGGGCGCCAAAAAATATTTGACCTACACCATCGAGTGGGGTATCGTTGTTTATAGCTCGTTGAGTTACAAACTTTTGTTCCGAAGAATTTTTTAACTCCCCATTGACCTATGGACTTGAAATTATGTGTTAATGTTTATTATTACGTAGAGTAGTACCCAACTGATATGGCTTACCGATGTACCTGCGCAGAAGATGGATTTTCAAAGCGCGGGAAATGCTATTGACCAATCGGCACGCTCCACGCACCGTGCTTCTTTTTCCGTGGTCGGCACCTGCCGCCATGATGTTAGTCAGCCGCCATACTTGCGAGTGAGACGTAACTAACAGCTGCAGTGTATTATGAACCTTATATTAGTGATCTAAGGTTGATTGTAAGTTTTAAGCAATCTCGTTAATCTTCGGGGCCATACTTTCTTTTCTGCGCGAACGAAGATTCACGACGCGCCTTATTAGTTGGGTACTACTATACTCATGTTTAATTTAGTTACAAATAACAATATATAAATCAGATTTGGTACGGAATCCTAAAATGTGAGAAGTCCGACACGCACTTGGCTGGTTTTTGTTTTTCTAGACTATCCATAGGAGATTGAGGGGTGTCTTTGTACCTATAGAAGTCCGATCAACTCGAAACTCAGTATATAAACTTAAACCGAAAAGAAGGAATAACGTGTGACAGGGTTTTTTGAAAATCTACCCCTAACGACTTCGTCAATCACGAATTCGATTCGAAATCCAGGCGGACGAAGTCGCGCGGGAAGTGCTAGTGCTTGGTACAATACTGCCATGTGTCGGTGTTACGCATGTTTGGTATATAATGCTCACATAGAAGTAATTAATCGCGTACATCATGCACACATCACTGCGATGTAATAATCATAGTTTTTCAATCTCACGCTCGATTAGACGTCGATACCGTTACTTTTAACTACTTTCTCAATAAATAAGCCTACCATAAAGTTTTTATAATTATTAATCAGTAGGAAACCTAGCATGCTACGAAAGAAATTCTAAATAAAAAATGGTGGTCTCATACTTTATTATATTTGGAATTATAACTATTACCACAGGAAAACCGGCAGGGGATGATAGAGAAAATCCTCATTTCTCTTATGTGAGAAACGAATATGAGCTTCAAAAGTTATTGGAATCACTGGCTAACCAAGATACATACGACGAAGCATCAAATCAGCGAGGAGACAGGCCTAACACCTATCATGGAAACAGAGCTGGTTCATCACGCTTCGATGATAAAACACGTCCATTATATTACCATAATGACAAAGCTGACTCTCCACAATATTACGAATCACGCGAAAATCAGCCGAGCATGAACAGCTTACAGATAATCAATCAATTGAAAAAGAACGATGATAAGCCAGGATACGATAATGGGCAAAATTTACTTGAAGATTTACTATCACTAAACCTTAATAACAAGTTTAAATTGTTAAAGCCTAACGATGAAACCGATAATGTCGACGAAGTTGCAGTTTTTCTTCGCGATTTACAGAATAAAGTCGCTGACGACAGAAACAATAGAGACGACTACGTTTATGGTAAGGTTAGTGGTGATAAGGGGAGCAAGTTATATCTTGGAGAAATTGATAAACAAGAAGTCTCGGATCAACTTAAACCAGTGCTAGTTCAGCCAATAGATGGAGCAATGAAACTGGTTGAAAATATTGTTGGATTTAAACCTCGCTATCATAACTCAGCGGACTATGTCTCTGTTATTGACAGCTACAGTGACAGAGATAATTTACGTTGTAGTGGGAAGAATTGTGCACGAACCAACAAATCTGTCAACGATGACAGCAATAATCGTTTACGCTGTAGAGGGAAGAATTGTGCAAGAGCTAGAACTGATGATGACGATATAAAATACAACTCGAAGCTTTCAGCTAAGAAAGTCAAACTTAACGATGAATTAGATGCTGTTGTTCTCGAGCTTTCGGATGCTGAGCAATTGCTGCCAAAGTTCACTGCACCAAAACAGTACCGTACAAACCAACTAAGAGGTGCAAAGTTGTTCGAAAATGTAGATTTAGAAAATCTTTTCAACAGCAGAAGCAGTGTTAGTAATAAAGGCAACGTAGAAGCCGTAGTTTTCGATTTAACACGAGTAGAAAATGGTGATGCTGTAGCAAGAAAAATCAAGCAGTTACTTTCACAAAACAATGACGGGTCCTATGACGAGTATGAAGAATATGGAAACTTAGTTGAAGAAGATTTAAAGCAAGGAGTGTATGATATTGGGAAACAAGTCGGTACAGATAGAGCTAATTCAAACATTTTGCCCCATAAAGAGAACAATAATAACGTGTACCTTCCACAATGGTTACTTGATGAGGTGATAGCAAGATCTAGTGGACAGGAACAACGCGCTAAAAAGCGTAAATCTTTGTTTCCTTTAACACGGCAGCAGAAAGAAAGAATCGAAGCAAGAAAAAATCAAAACAAGCCTAGAATTTACCGCCGTAACGTTGAACAAGATGTAGGTGTTCCATTCCACCTGGAGGTTCAAGGGTTAGGTCAGGTTAATCCATGATAGTATTTAAATGTTGAATTTGAAAATGTTGAATTTTATGATTATAAAATAATTAATAATTGTTTTATTTGGTTCATCAGTTCGGGGTTTCAGTTGGTGATTGCGCTGTGGTAGCCCGCGAAATTCAAATTTTCTTGCGTTTTTTGCAATTTTCAGGTCCGTGTAAGGTTGTCTCTTGATTAATTATTCGCGACTGTAACAAATATGTATTTACAAAATTATAACCTTGACAATCATCAATACAGAATCTTTAGGTTAGATTTCCTTCGGATTGGTCTGATTTCGGAAATCAGATTAATCCGGAGGAAACCTAACTTAGAGACATGTATTGATGAATTTTATGGTCAAAATTATGTACTGAAGTACATATTTATTATTGTCGTGAATCATATTTTAATCAAGATACAACCTGGCACTGAATTTTGCGGGTTACCTTAGCGCATCCCCTGATTGTTAGAGCGCCTTATCCAATACACACATGATGAGTTTTCCGTTAGCCTTTATTCACCCGTTAGGATTCCGTACCCAAGGGGTGCCAACGGTACTTACGGGACCCTTTAGCTAAGTCTAGGCCGCCGCGCCGTCCGTTTGTCTGCCTGTCTATCACTAGGCTAGGCTGTATCTTTTTTATTTTGATTATCGATAAAAATGATTGAATTTTAGCCACAGTTTGTATACAGTGACATTTTACGAGCATTTAGTATCAAATTAAATTGTATAACTTCCCTAACAAAAATGCAGATATACGTTTACGAGTTGTCTCAGTTTAGATCTAGGTGTGCGATAATTATGTTCCTTTGTGGCGCTCTAAAGACCAAACGCGTGATTCTTACGTCAATCGATTTGGATTAATCTTGTGAGCGTCACTAAAGCCATAACGTAAAAAAGAAAAAAAATAAGTCTACGAATTACAAATATCATTGAATAGGTCTTTGAGAATCTTCTCTAGGTTTCTCTAATCATTTTCATTTTGAATTACCGTTAGCAACCATTCTCACTTTTTTTCAAAACTTATAATAAAGCTTATAATAAAAAGTTCTTAATAGGTCTTATACATGGCAGATAGGGCCGTCTGCTACGTGTTTAGGCCCAATAACAACAATCGAAATTCGTCGTTCCTCATAGTTCAAACATTAATAATTTCATATAGAAAGAACGAAACTGTTAAGACCTGTAATATTTTTTTTCATTTTCATCTAGAATAATATTGTAAAATCATATAAAATTCGTATCTGACGCTGATGATTGGTAGAAAATTAAATACGAGCCCATAATAAGAACTTTAATTTTTTCACGGAAAAGTGAAATTAATTACTTACACGCAAAATTGTCAAAATGGAGTGTGAGGTGATGATTGCGTAAAGTGCATAGCCAAATACAATTTTCACTGCGCTTCGTTCGTCATCGAGTTATTAATATTTAACAGTGAATTGAACGCACCCCAGCCCCAGCTGACAAGTGTCAATGTGAAGTTGACGTTTCATAGCTTGACGTTATGGAAGATCGACTAATATTGATTTATTTTTCGCCCTAAAAAATATTAATAAAAGCGTGATACAATGGCAAACGACACACCAGAGAGTGACTTTTCCATAGAATGCTTCCAAAACTATTCCGCCCCGGAAGTTTTCGTCCAAGGTTTGGCGGGAATGGTGAATCAAAACGATGTGGAAACTGTTATAAGGGCACAGAAAAATATGTAAGTTTACATATTCTTTTAGTACCTATCTTTTGGATGTAACACAGGAAAGACGGGGATTTTATTACTGCGTCATTCTTTAGTTCCAACACTTAACTGTAGGTATTTTTAAACAACAAGACGCCATTTTGCTATCTATGTAAAAGAAAACTTACCTACCACCCTTGCAGTAAAGATGACTTTAGGAATGGAGTGTAAGCAATACACAATACTCCTTATTTCCTTGAATTTGTCTTACTTTTTGCTTCAAAGCCGCTGTACGCTTCAATAGTCAAATTTAAAAAAATACTTTATTTAATCACGTCTTAATTGTGTATTCCAGGCTACAGCGTTTTGAGAAGACAACGGAGATGCTCACAAACTGCAACCAGCTGTCTGCCAGTCGACTCCGAGCGGCATCCACAGAATTCAAAAAGCATACGCAACTGCTTCTGGAAATGAGGAAGGATCTGGAGTTCATATTCAAGAAAATTAGAGCCATCAAGACTAAGCTAAGGTTAGCAGACAGTTTAAAACAAAAGGCAATAGTGCACCGCTAACAAGATCTATGAATTGAATATCCTATTAAATAAGGAGTCGTTTTTAAGGTTATAACTAAATGAAAATTATTATTTACTAGCTGCGCCCCACAGTTTCACCTGCATTGATTTGGATAAAAACTAGCATATGTATTAATCCAGGGTATAAGCTATCTACATACCAAATTTCTTCCAAATTGGTCCAGACGTTTGACCATGAAGAAGTAACAAACATACACACAAACTTTCGCCTTTATAATATTAGTGTGACTACTTAAATCATTTTAGTATAAATACCTCAATTACTTTGAAAAAAAGTGAGGTCTCATTACGTTTGTCTTGACATCACGAGTGGCAAAAAAAAAATGGGATAATTTCCACATCCACACGGGCGATGCCGTTGGCAAAATCTAGTTATTAATATAGGAAACAGTATGTGAAAATCAGTTTTCTTGCAACCGTTGAGACCACCATGATTTTTGGCTTAAAATCAGTCCTTTGATAAGCTAAACCCAATATGCTGATGAATTCTTTATTCATTTCAGTACCCAGTACCCAGAAGCTTATAAAACGGCAGTAGCAGCATCAATAGCAAACCGAAGACCTGCAGAAGAGGATGATGACGAAGACTTCAAACCATCAGACACCAGACCAGAATCTAAGATGGTTGCCACAGTTTCCACAGAAACCCTAAAACCTACCACAAGCGAAACTGGCAAGAAATCCAAGAAAAAAGATCTGACCAGTGACGAGAGTAATAATAATAAAGAGCCTAGTGTTGCCAATGCGGAAAATTCAAAAAACGGTGGTAGAAAAGTTAAAAGGAACAGTAGTTCTTCGGAAACTGAGAGTGCGAGTTCTGGTGACGATAGTAGCACAGATACAGGCTGAATATTAGAACTGTAAATATTATTTTTTTCTGCTTACTGCTTATATACAAGCAAGTATGGAAGCTTCATTATTATTATTAGGAACCTGGGATCCAAAATAAAAATATTTTACCACATGAACCTACATGGCACCTATGAAACGTCAGGCTAGGTGCACGGTTCCAATTGGTTGTTTCTGGAGAAGAGTATCTCTTTTAAAAACAGTTCAGCAAACTTTGACAAGATAAATGACAGTTAAAAAAACCACACAATCGAAAGTAAACAACAGTGTAAGAACTTAAACCTAATAATAAAAATAGGAATATAAAAAAAGCAAAATGGTTTCACCAGCACCTAACTAAATGGACTCTGATGACTCTGAAAGGAATATGAAACTTGGTATTTGTTGTGGTGACCGCCACAATTTACACAAATGGAACAAAAATACAATCTTAGAAACACCATGAAAACCTATGAGATGCGAGTGATAAGCAAACTGACAAGTGATATGGATGAAGATTAAAAAAACCATACAATCGAAATCTATTGCTATTCAGCGCGGAAATGCAGCCAGTGTTCTTGGCACCATGCCTCATGGACACCCACTTTTGTTAGATTTTTAAAGTTTAGTTTTAGTTTTGTATTTAATTTTACCATAAATTTGTTATTTATGAGTAAATAAATTCATCGAAAGTAAACAACAGTGTAAGAACTTATACCTAATAATAAAAATAGGAATATTATAAAAAAAAGCAAATTGGTTTCACCAGCACCTAGCTAAATGGACTCTGATGACTCTGAAAGGAACATGAAACTTGGCATTTGTTGTGGTGACAGCCACAATTTACACAAATTAGGGCGAGCGCGCACTGCGGTGCGTTCCGTTAGTTCTGCCGCACTGGGCGGGGCCTACAGTAACAAAACGCATGACCGCAGTGCGCGCACTTCAAAGACATTCCATACTTCACAGATTAAGGGCGAGCGCGCACTGCGGTGCGTTTCCGTTAGTTCTGCCGCACGGGGCGGGGCCTACAGTAATAAAACGCATGACCGCAGTGCGCGCACTTCAAAGACATTCCATACATCACAGATTATGCGGTAGAAAAACGCACCGAAGTGCGCGCTCGCCCTAAGCGTTAGAAAAACGCAGCGCAGTGCGTGCTCGCCCTTGTAATCAACTTCGTAACGGAAGAGTGTTATGTGCCCACCCCCCAGCAGGAACACATGAACAGACGAACGGATGATATCATCGTACTTATTATCTACCACGACCACAATCGTAGTAAAAAAAAAATACATATATTGAAAAAAATGGCGCGTTGCCACTGCACGGAGCTCATCCAGGGCTGCGTCAGTCACGCTGGCCAGAGGTGCGGGCGGCGACGTTGCGCGACGTCGGCGACCGCGGCGATTGTACCTATGTCATTAGGTAATGCGACAGGTCGTTTGTGCGACAGCCTTTAGTTCGACAAGCAATGTACGTTTAACAAATATGAATATACATAGTGTTTTTTTTTATTTCCCATAACTCTAGGGTATTAATGAGACCATCGTTATGAACAACTTTTACTATGGGACCGAACCCAAAATCGCGAAAAAAAAATCAGCTGCTCCCTACATTTTGACGAGTTATGCGAACATAAATGTAGGGGGCAGCTGATTTTTTTTTCGCGATTTTGGGTTCGGTCCCATAGTAAAAGTTGTTCATAATGATGGTCTCATTAATACCCTAGAGTTATGGGAAATAAAAAAAAACACTAAGTATACAGGGTGTAAGGGACAGCCCTCCGCAAACTGATAGGGTGAATTCAGCATGTCATACTAAGATGACCTTTACATGAAATTTTTTCAGGAACGTTAAGGGAATCCAATAAACCTGATTTGTTTGTGTTTTTGTGCACAAATCGGAGCGTCTATTACTGGTTGGGAGGGGAAGGTAATAGGTATGCGGTGAGTTCGATGAACTCTGTAGCTAGACAGAAAGTGAACAGCTGATTTCACCCGTCGTTGGTTAGAGTATTTCAACATCCATTGCTGGTTTATTTTTTTTTCTGTTTTTTTTTGCAGTTTTTTTTTACATAAATGGAGTGCTGCGAACACACAATGCAATTTTACGTTGAAATAATGAAAATATAACTGAAAAAAAAATTGAAAAAATGAAAATTATCCTGAGAAAATTTCCGGTGGAATATGATTCAAAATGAGGAGCTGAATGCACTCTGTTAGTTTGCGGAGGGCTGTCCCTTACACACTGTATATAAGTCATATTTGTTAAACGTATTGCTTGTCGAACTAAAGACTGTCGCACTAACGACTTTTTTTATTTTTATTACCTACTGTTAAGTATATTATTTTGTGTGCCTCATAATTAGTCTGTGCTAAATAAATTTATTTTCTTTCGTTTCTTTCTTTCTTCTTTCTAACGACCTGTCGAACAAACGACCTGTCGCACTAATGACATACACTCGACCGCGGCACCGGGCGCGCCGAGACCTGTCGCGGTTGCCAGCAGGATTTTGAATTTTATATACACTCATACCCTCTTACAAATAAACACAGAATAAAGTTATTCCAAACCTATGAAAATGTATGGTTATTCCTTTGTTATCCCTGATATAACTTTATTCCGTGTTTAATTTGTAAGAGGGTTCGACTTTAGAGGAATGCAAAAAAAAAAAGGTTAAGTTTTTCCTGTTGTTGTTGTTGTGTTGTTGTACCTACATGTCACAAACCAATGACATTGCATCTAAGTCACAAACATTAATACAAAAAACTATTTTGCTATTAAAAAAAAAAAGTTTGGAATGTTTTTTTTTTCGAATTTCCCAAATATTAAATCAATCACAAAAACCACTGGCTGGGAGTGGATATTACCGATAAGTACCTATTATACTTACAAATTTAAGTTTTCCATCAAAGTAAATAATAGTTACAATAAATTAATTCACAATTTTAAGCCTTTATTGGAATTATAAATCACAATAATGTAATAATCAGCAATATTCTACTGTTGGAAATACCAAGCGAGGGGGCGGAGCCTAACATCGCGCCATCATGACTCAGGATCACGTGAGCGGTGCGGTGGGGTGACCTGTGCGCCGGCCGGTGGCAGGTGGCAACGGGCGGCGGAGCGGGCACTCACTTTTTGCTTGGCGGTTGGACGCGACGGTCATATCTCGTAGCAAGAATATTGTGCATAGGATACCTAGGTTCTAATTATTTTTCGTAATTAAATTTCGTTTAGTTAATTTGGTCGTTATTTTTTAAAAATTCAACCTCACCTCTGGTTTGTAAAATCAGAAGTGGGATTGACCCCGCGTTTTATTTTAACCGTTCTTCCATCTATTTTTATTTTTTTTTAATATCAGGGTAGTGTTAAAAAGTCAAGATGACCGGTCGTTCGTCTAGATCAAAAGAACGTGATTATTCTCGTAGACAGCGTCGTGATAAAACTAGGTCAGTTAAACGTCGGGGTTGTTCAAATGTCGAACGCTATACGCCGCCGTTAAATGAACGTGAGCATCGAGTGAGGTCATCTAGGCGATGTGTACGCACTCCGCGTCGTAGTCCTATTAGGAATCGTGAATATTCACGTAGCCCTCATGGTAATTCTTGTAGGCGCCGTGATAGCTCGTACGATCGCCGCCATAGCTCGCGCGACGATGCGTTAGAGAAAATTTTATCTCGAATTGATTCGCTTGAGGGTAAATTGCAACCATCAATAACACCGTCCAATATTTTTCCGGAGCGCCCAACCTGCCAGCATTCTCAACCGTCTACGCTAGCCAGCGAGCGCGCCACGGTCCAAGCGGAGCGTACGATTGAGGTCGGTTCACGGGCGCCGGAGAGCCGGGATGCAGCGGACAGGATTGTTGGAGCGTTATCTTCGCTCGTTCAAGTAAGGTCTCAAAGTTTTTATATCTCGCAGTTTGATCCAAATGTTCATGATTTCGATGCATGGTGTGCGGAAGTTGACCGCGGGCGACACTTAAATAATTGGGATGATCGTGAATGCCTCGGGCGCATAGGCAGGTGCTTACGGGGCGATGCGAAGTTGTGGCTTAATGAATGGGTTACGGATGATAGATCATGGAGTAACTTTAAGGCAGAATTTCGATCATTGTGTCCGCGTAATATTGATGTGGCTACCGTGTTGTATGAGGTCATGTGCACTAATTCTAACAAGTACGCCACCTACGCGGAATACGCCCGTAGGTCTATTTTACGGCTAAATATTGTTAAAGGGTTCTCCGACGAATTAAAAGTCGCTATAGTCATACGAGGTATTTCCGATCCCCAAGTGAAGGCCGCGGCAACCAACGCCAAACTGCAGACAAAGGACCTTGTAGAATTTTTGTCGGTTTTTGTTAAGCCTGTAATCGATCATAAGAATTCCAGCAATTCTGTTCGTTCCGCTAAACTGTCGGGATCGTTACATCCCCGAAAGCGCGAGGCACCTCAGGGTGATAAAAATATTACATGTCTTATTTGCGGCAAGCTAGGCCATAAAAAATGGCACTGCCCATTAAAATCAAATACCGAGAATGCGGTCCCACAAAATGACACAACGGCTAAATCATCTCCGTCGACATCAAACAATAAGAGAAATTCTAAATATTGCACGTTTTGTAAGCGTAATGGTCATTTAGTCGATTCTTGTTTTCAAAAACAGCGTTCTGAAGATGCGAGTGGGAAAAAGTCCTCAAACGTAAATTTTTGCTCAGAGTCGAATCTCAACTCAATAACATAATACCCGCATTAGTTCAAAAAGTACCCGTTGATATTTTAATTGACAGCGGGTCGGATATTTCGTTAATTTCAGAATCAGTTTTGAAACATTTTAATTTTAATAAAATCCCGGCTTATCGTTTGATGCGAGGAATCGGAAGTCAGGAGGTCGAGTCAACTTCGTATGTGACGACTGTCATTGAGTTTCCAGAAGTCTCTCTTGAGGTTGATTTGTATGTCGTTTCTAGTAATTGTATCAATGCGCCAATTTTAATCGGTACGGACGTTTTGAATCGAAAAGGAATTACGTATATCCGAGCTAACGATGAACAACGTTTAACACGATCGGGTAGTCCGGTAAGAGTACGGCATGTGAACACTATAGAGGTCGAGAGCATTAGAACACCTTTGGTCGGCGAATCAAAGGAGCGTCTATTAGGAATCATTCGCGAGTTTTCTGACACTTTTATTACTGGCACTGCAACCTCTACAGTGAACACGGGTAGTATAGAAATTAAATTAACGTCAACTACCCCCATTTGTCATCGTCCTTACAAACTATCGGTAGATGAAAAGAAAAGAGTCCGTGATATTGTAAACGACTTACTTGGTAAAGGTATCATACGTGAATCAAGGTCAGAATACGCAAGTCCTATCCTCCTTGTTAAAAAGAAGGACGGAAGCGATAGGATGTGCGTAGACTACCGTGCGCTAAATGCCGTTACTGTGAAAGAGAGGTTTCCTTTACCACTCATAGACGACCATATTGACAAGCTCGGTGGCTTCAAGTTCTTTTCTAGCCTCGATATGGCCACAGGCTTTCACCAGGTGAAACTAAAAGATGACGACTCGATAAGCAAAACAGCGTTTGTCACCCCCGAAGGGCATTTTGAATATTTAAAAATGCCCTACGGTTTAGCTAATGCTCCGATAGTCTACCAAAGAATTATAACAAACACACTGAAACCTTTTATAGATCTTGGCAAAGTTCTAACGTACATAGATGACGTCTTAATTCTGTCGAATTCGGTCGAGGACGGACTTAATACGTTGCGTGAGGTTTTACGGACATTAACTGATGCAGGATTTTCCGTGAACTTAAAAAAATGCACCTTCTTGGACACCCAAGTTGAGTATCTTGGTCGAGTAATAGGTAATGGTCAGGTACGACCGAGCCCAGGGAAGGTCGAAGCTCTTATCAGGTCGAAAAAGCCAACAAATGTTAGAGAAGTCCGCCAATTGTTGGGACTTGCAGGTTATTTTAGGCGATACATAGCCGGGTATTCTGCTAAAACGGCCCCCATAGCTAAATTGTTAAGAAAAGGAGAATCATTTGTATGGGGCGCCGAACAAGATTCTGCGCGTGACTATGTTATTAAATGCTTGACAGGTGAACCCGTTCTAGCGATCTTTGACCCCAAATTACCCACAGAGCTCCACACCGACGCTAGTGCGGTCGGTTTGGGCGCTATATTGTTACAAGAACACCCCGGCAAAAAGAAAAGAGTCGTTGGGTACTTTAGTAAGGCCACCCTCGACGCCGAAACGAGGTATCATAGTTATGAGTTGGAGACACTGGCCATCGTTCGAGCCTTACAGCATTTCCGTCACTATTTAATTGGCATAGACTTTAAAATAGTGACGGATTGCAACTCTCTTAAACTCACGGAACGAAAAAAAGACTTGATACCCCGAGTCGCGCGTTGGTGGGTTTATCTTCAAGATTTTAGGTTTAGTCTGGAATACAGAAAAGGATCTTTAATGCAGCACGCTGACTTTTTAAGCAGGAATCCTCCCGTTAATGTTTCACATATACAAAATCCCAATAATTGGGCAAAGATCGCTCAAACGGCAGACTCTGAGTCGCTGGAATTGATGGCTAGACTACGGGATGGGACATTAGACTCCACTAGGTATGTCATTAAAAACGATTTGTTGTATTTTAAATACACGCCAACGGGGGAAGAATCGCGACTTTTATGTTTCATTCCCAAGGGTCATAGGCTTAGCCTATTAAGGATTTTTCACGACGACCACGACCATATAGGCATAGATAGGACCACTGATTTAATATTACGCCATTTTTGGTTTCCGAGCTTGCGATCATTTGTACGCAAATACATAGGCCACTGTCTTGTTTGTCTGGCACACAAAAAGGTGCCCAGAGCTCCACACCAACCAATTGAATCCTGGTCAAAGCCAGACATTCCTTTTTCCACGGTTCACACCGATGTATTGGGACCTATTCCTGAATCCAACGGCTTCAAGTACATTTTGATTATTGTTGACGCTTTTTCGAAATACACCTTGCTCTATCCGATATATCGACAAGACTCTGAAGAGCTTAAGCGGGTATTTACTAACGCCGTCTCATTATTTGGTACTCCAACTCTAATAATATGCGACCGTGGGCGAATGTTTGAAAGCAGTACTTTCCAAAGTTGGGTCAGGGGGTTAGGTAGCTCCTTACACTTTGTAACACCTGGTATGCATCACGAGAACGGTCAGGTCGAACGCTACTGTAGAACCGTCCTCAACATGTTACGTGTCGAGGTTCGCAGTAAAGGATCGAAATGGTCCGATGTACTGTGGAAAGTTCAGCTCACCCTCAATATCACCCGACAAACCACTACCCAGACATCGCCGCTCCAACTGTTGGTGGGCATAGAAGCGATGACACCAGTTATCAGGTCGTTGGTAAGAGATGTTGCATTGGACAACAACAACCCCAATCGAGAAGCATTGCTGTCCCTCAGAAGACAACGTGCGTCCGAGCTGCTCGCTGCTAACCAGCGGCGCCAAGATGATTACGTCAACGAGGGGCGACGGCAGCCACGTAGTTTCGCTGCCGGCGACTTGGTATTCGTGAACAAAGCTTCACAATCTGCTGGGAAGCTGGACTCCGGCATGCGCGGTCCGTATAAGATCGTGCGTGCGCTGCCTCATCACCGATACGAGCTGGAACTGCTTGCCGGGTCGTATGGCAAGAAGACCCAGTCGGCTGCAGAACACATGGTGCTGTGGCGAGGCGAGTGGACGCCGGACACCTGCTCAGCTTTCTTTGAGGGTGGTGAGTAAGTTTGAAGTGTCATGCTAACTTTGGGCCTCTGTCACTGGACGACAAGTGTACCTACTGTCTGTGTCGCTTGGTCGTAATGGTTCTTCACGAATGTATAATACTGCAAACGTGGGGCCTCTGTTATGCATTCGTGAGGGTGACAAGCAAACGTGGGGCCTCTGTCATTAACGCCGTGCGAAGTATATAGAGCGGCACATGTGTTGCCTATCTACTAGTGCGGATTTGTTTTTATTTATTTTGTCTTAAGTGTGCTGCGAGTGACCGAAGGCCGGAATTCGATCATTTGTAGCACATTTGCTTTATTTTTGCTATCCTATTAGTTTTGCTGCTTTATTGCAAAATAAGTAACTGATCTGATGATTTAACGACTTCATAGCTAACTTTTCTTGCTGGAAGCCCTTGCTTGCAGGCGCTTGAGTGCACGCTTGCGCCTGTGAGCATGGGTTTTCATGTGGATCTGCTATTTATGACCCTCTAAAGTACATAGCGTTCAATTTTTGTCGTCTTTTCCCCTCTTCACGCTGCACTGCATTGTCTTGCCTGTAACATTAAATGGTTCCAAATGTGTTGCAGATGAGGACCAAACTGATCAGGGTGCGGAGGGCCTGTCTCGTGAAGATGAAGAGGAAGCGGTCGAGGACGCCCAGCAGTCAGGAGAGGCCGTGTTGGAAATACCAAGCGAGGGGGCGGAGCCTAACATCGCGCCATCATGACTCAGGATCACGTGAGCGGTGCGGTGGGGTGACCTGTGCGCCGGCCGGTGGCAGGTGGCAACGGGCGGCGGAGCGGGCACTCACTTTTTGCTTGGTGGTTGGACGCGACGGTCATATCTCGTAGCAAGAATATTGTGCATAGGATACCTAGGTTCTAATTATTTTTCGTAATTAAATTTCGTTTAGTTAATTTGGTCGTTATTTTTTAAAAATTCAACCTCACCTCTGGTTTGTAAAACTACAGTATGTAATCATGTAAATAAAACAATAATTAATAAAGAAAAGTTTATTAAAAATAGTATTTTCCATTCTCTTATACCACGGCCGATTTATCTTGGCAGGTCCGAACATAGGCACTTCGAACTTTCGCGCATGTTGTCTCACTCACACTCGCCTCATGTTACCATTTGGTGGCTAAAAAAAAAAAACAACCGACTCCCAAAAAACACTACAAAGTGAAAAATAACTTTAATTTCGGAAGTCGGTGTCTTTGGTTTTTTATTTAGGTACCTACTTTCGTTTTTTTTGCCACCGACTTCCGAAATTAAAGTTATTTTTCACTTTGTAGTGTTTTTATTTGGGAGTCGGTTGTTTTTTTTGTAAAAAGTTTTTATTTTTTACTTTTTAGTGGTGACAGTACAACTCAAGTAGCACAATTTGAAGCGAAATATAGTTAGCATTCAATCATTTATAGCCCGAGTGCACCTCATGACAATTCTAATAAGTCCAAACACGGCTACGATCATTGACTTATATATTACTACTTTTTATATCAATGGCTACGATACATTATTTTATTACCGAGTTCCGATGCCTACCTTCCGGCTTCTTCATCAGATCGGTTCGATGGCACCATTTTCATCAGAACCATATAATTGAAGCTTCGTCATAGTCGCTTAACTATTTTAATGGAGATATCTTATCGCCACCCGTGAAATAGTTATCATCGTTGATGAGTTCCAGTGGCTTTCTGTGGTCTTCTTCATCAGTTCCACTTCACCAGATGATACTTTCTGAATGCAAACGCTTGATTTGTTGATGAAAATACCAAAATAGCTATATTTATGCATATAATATTTGAGGAGTTCCCTCGATTCCCCATCATGAAAACTGGATTTTTACAAAAATGGGACCAACCTGGAAGTATACCCTTTCAAATAAAAAAAGAATTTTCCGAATCGGTTCATAAATGACGGAGTACTGAGGTAACAAACATACAAAAAAAAAAACAAAAACATACAACCGAATTGAGAACCTCTTCCTTTTTTTGAAGTCGGTTAAAAATGTTGCTGCGCAGCCTTCTGAGCAAAGTTCTGACTTGCCAAGATAAATCGGCTGTGCTGTAATTGTGTGCAATGAACCCCACATCCATTATAACAATTTGGCTTACTGACATGCTGTTCCAGTAAAGACTTGTCCAATCTCATAAATAGATTACCTACAACATTATTGACCCAAATAAATTATTTGACATGATGTGGTGCTTCTGTACTTACTTATTTTTGTGTGACTGCATTGTTTTTCTAAACTACACAAGGGATATTGATGCAGTTTTCACCATAATTTAGAGAATTTATTCCGGAAGATTTAATGTGTAAGTATTAAATATTAAACTTAATACTTTCCTAGAACTCGACTGCAGCACACACAAAATTTCATCTAAATCGGTCCAGCCGGTTAGAAGGAGTTAGGTAACAAACACATCTACCTACATTAAGATTTATATGGATTTCAAAGTCTGAATAATATTTTATTTTATTTTATTTATTACTTAGACATGAATAAATACTTATACATTAATAATTACTTGCATAGAATAATTAAATCTGGGCAGGTCACTAATATAGTTAAAATTAAGTCAAGATCCTTCAAGGTTCTGAGGCCTTAGTGCGAGATTTTATATATTACTCAATCACACTATTTGTACTGAAATGAAACTGAATAAGCGCCATCTGGTGACTATAATGGGAAACATATTTCATACAAATTGGCGTAAACGCGATTGGGTATGTTTAAAAACTCGCACTAAGCTTTCTGAATACAAATATAATGCAAAAACAGAACCCATACAGTTTTGTCATGACAACCCCTAACAATCTTAAATCTAATTAAATCTCGGACATCCTGTGATAACATTAGTAAAAGAAATGAAAACTAAACTGAAGAAGATTTCTTTTGATAAAATAAGTAGGGTAACTTAACTGCTGCACTAATTGGCCCCGCTTTAGTAACTGGCCACTCATGAAAACAAACCGGCCAAGTGCGTGTCGGACTACGCACAATGAAGGGTTCCGTAGTTGGGATTAAATTATCCCAAGAACAAACTTAACATTATAGTTGAAACACATGTCCCATACATTGCAACAGTAAATGTAAGTTTGTACTCATAATATTGAGAGATTTGCCATGTTATTTTAAGACCATAAACTTCTTATAGGTTTTTATGTAATCTAGAGGTATAGAACTATTTTCTGTATTTTTTCAAAATTTTAGGCTCAGTAGTTTCGGAGATAAGGGGGGGAATGGTCAATTTTTGTCTATTTTCTTGAATAACTTTAAAACGATTTATTTTAAAATTATAAAAAAAAATATATTTGAGAGCCCTTTTATTTCATATATATCACACGGTACAGTTTGCCAAACTTTTTTTTTTTTATTTGCCCCCTAAAAGTGACCCCCATATTCAAAATTCATTTATTTACTTTAGCTTTACGTGTTTGGGTCACAGAAATCCATATGTGTACCCTTAATCGGTCCATTAGATTCGTAGCAAATTGGCTGTGACACACGAGTGATCCTATAAGGGTTCCTTTTTTTTTATCTTTTGAGGTACGGAACCCTAAAAAAGGTAGAAACAAGGTACCTAATGCAAGCAAGCTCATGAATGAAAAGAAAAAAAAAAATATTTTTCGTCCTTTTCATTCATAAGCTTGCTTCTTCTTGTTCCTACCTCTTTTTTTATGAGTGGCCAGTTACATGGCTAATTACTACAGTAGTTACCCTAATTAGTTCCGATAATCTAACACTTTCATCATACATAAATTTTACAATCACCCAACTGATTTACTACCCCTTTGCATATTTCTCAGTGTGTCTCTTAGCATTTTCAATGTATTTAGCCATGTCGTACTTATATTCGTTGGCTACATCCATCATGAGCGGGTCATCTGGGTTGGGATTGGCCATCAGGGTCTGAAGGGACACTAGAAGGGTCTCCAGCGTGATGGTGGGCAGCCAGGCACCTTTGGGCGGCATTTTTAACATGTCCATACATATTCTGCCACCTGTAATCAGTAAACAAGATGTTAAAAAAAAACCGCTCAAGAGCGAGTTGGACTCGCGCACCGAGGGTTCCGTTCCGATTTCTGAAAAAGTGTGCACACGTCGTTGATGAGACATCGTGTTATTTTTCCTGTAATCTTTACATAAACTTCTATCACATAGAATAATTTCAGATTTTTCTCTTTGCAAATTTCGGAGATAAGGGGGGGAACGGTATTTTTTTTTACATTTTTCATCAAAAGTCGAAAACTATGCGGCCTAAAAAAAAGAAAAAAAATGTTTGAGAATGTGGAAACAGCGCTCTTTCATATGATATCCCACATGCCCTAGTAGCCCCACTTTGAATTTTTAAGACCCCCTTTCAGTCCCTGTTGCAAATATTTTTATTTCTTTCTTAGTTGCAAGATAGTTGGGTAAACATCATCTAAAACTGTTCTAAATTTCAAGTTGATAGCATTAGTAGTTGAGATATCCAGCTGTGACAGACAGACTGAGTCACACCATAAGGGTTCCTTTTTACCATTTTGGTACGGAACCCTAAAAAATAGTAATACAATAAAAATTGTTCTTAAAATAGAATTCAATGGTCTTTGAGGTACAGTAAAATGGGGTTACTTTGATACTACGGGTTTGCTTTGTTAACAGCTTTTATGAAAAAATCTACAGCCTCTACAGGTATAGATTTTTGGAGGCAACACAAGTTTTTGTTAACTAAAAAATGCCCAGTAACCGATACACCAACAAAACATTATTCACACACCAAATAAAATTACTTAGTTGTTTTTCTAATGTTGAAAGTTGTTACCTAAGTAAACCCGTAATATCAAAGTAACCCCATTTGACTGTAACAAGCCAAGACAAATTTCAAATTATCCATAAAAAATACTTGAAAGATTCCAGAAAACTGCATGAGGAATTATTGCTATTTTTACCTCACTGCATTTAGTAGTTTTTATGGATAGGTATTTATAAATAATAGGTACTCTTTGAATAAAGCACATGAATGAAGCGGTAACATGAACTAAACTATTGTACTCTCTGTATGTTACCTACCTTTATCAATATTGGGGTGATAAACAGGAGTTGAGAACTTAACGAGGGGTGGCTCAAAGGGATACTTCTGTGGTATAGTAACGGTCAATTTAAACGAGCCGTTCTCATACGGGGATCCTTTAGGACCTTGCAAAGAGAAATTCAAAACATCGTAAATATCTTCTTCTCTCGGATGGCAAACTATCCCCCAAGGAGGTTTCGTTTCAAAGTTTTTCACTTCTCGGGCTAAACGCACTGTTCGAGCACTGGGTAACATAATTTATTAGGTAAAAATCTCGTAAAAATTAACGACCGACTCTATTGATTTTTTAAAAAACAACAACAAGCAAGAGTCAGGTCAGTCAAGACCGCAGTTTTCAACTGACATTTAACATGTCAATCAAATTGTCAATTTAATGTTTAATGTCAAATGTCAATTTATTTTTTTGCTTTCAAGCTTATGTATTATTTATTTTACTCAATACTTTCAAGATTACTTTTATTAGTATATTATTACCACATCCTATTAGACCGCAACAAGATTTTGTTACAGACCTGCACATAATGCTTAGTTTTAGTTCTAAAAATATTCTAAAAACGTAAGTTTTTGAACGCAACCATTACTGAAATGTCAAATGAACATGCTTTGCAACGGAAGCACCCTCTGGCGCCAGAAAATCGAACCACACCTGTACGAAAACCGTCGCGAAACTGTAACACTTTGCGGAAGGTTATTACACGTTTTAATAGTTTCTCTTGCAATTATCTAACATAAATCTGTTCACAAATTAAGAACGTATACCTCTTATTCGCAAAATTATCCACTTACATTAGATTATCATTACGTAAGTCGTATAGTGCAATATAAATAATTCAGTGCCAGTGTTCTCCAGACACCATTGCAGCTCCGCACCGTTCTTTGGTAAGTAATTCATTATTTCTGTATCGTTAGCAGTACTGTATGTACTAATTGTGAAATAGGATAAATATTTACGGTATAAACTTGTACTTACATTGTGAAAATCGATTAGTATAAGCGTATTTGCGGGTCTAAATCAATACTGACAAGACGTAAGGATTTAAATGATTTATTTATGTTTGTGGTGTTTTATCGATCTGCAAGTGCAAGTTGGCTGATTATTTAAGTGTCAGAGTGTATAACGAAGATGTTTTAAGTAATGCGATAGGATGTTAGCCGTGCGGAAAACAATTATCGTCAGTTTTGTTATGATTTGTCTGCGGCCGAACAGCCGGTAAACGTGCCAGTTTCTCTGAATAGGGTAGTTGCGCCGGTTGGCGACCACTTAGCTGAGTTGCTAACTTTAGACGAGTCAAAATATTAGACCTTTACACGTAAAATAGTTGGCGACCATGTAAATTGGTCTTAAATATAGTCAAGTTGTGAAATAAAACATAAAATATCGCACTTCCATTCATAAATTTTGAAAAATTATAGGAAAAGTGCAAAAATAGCCTAAATGTTAGATAACGACCACTTTTTTTAGTTGACGACCACTAGTATGCTAGTTTACGGCCACTCTTTAAAAAAATAAAAATAAATTAATAAAAACAACTTTTATTAATATAAATATATTTTTATTTTTCACTTTAAATTAAATATCTAATTATCATCATCACAAATAATATTTAGTCCTCTGATTTAAAAGAAAAGTTGGTTTTATTGACGCACTAGTTTACATTTTGAGGTGTTGGCAAAAACTTTATCACAGCCGCCTTCCATGACGATTTCAGTGATCCAAAAACACTTACGTCTGCTGGTTGGAGCATGTGGGTGGTGTTCTGAGGAAGAGCATACAAAATTATGCCTAGCTTTTCGCACGTGGCACTCAAGACTAGTGTCATGTGCGATCTGTGACAATCAATCACAGTATTGGTGATGGATTTTTTGACCCATGGTCTTTAACAATTTTGTGGACAGTATCCAGAAGCTCTGCTTCTTAACTGGGATTCCGCACTTGACAACATTTAAAAGCTACTATTTAACCCACTTTTCACCCTCCACTCCTAGTACAGGATCTGGTCCTCTAGCCTCGATAGCGTCACGTCTTTTCCCACTTAATAAATCCTGTATCGTCGTTCGAGGAATCCCATATGTACGATAAGGTCGACAAGTCTCTCATATTCCCTTTTCTTTCACCCAAAAGTCATGAAGAGCTTTTTGTAGATCTTCTTCGGAGTACTGGACAGTCTTCTTCATCCTCCTCCTCATCCAATTAATTAAGTAAACAATACGATTATTAAAATCTTATCTCAATTTAAATTTATTTTACGAATAGTAAATCAAATAATCCTATGTGGTCGAATACTGAACAACTGAACTTTATCAAGTTATTGTAGTTCGCGGCCATCCTTCTCTTTGTAATAAATCTTGATGGTCGCAAACTACCATCGTAATTTTCAAACTGTATCAGTTAGCGACCACCTGTGAACCAATGTTTGTGAGTGCATTAAACAAGTTTTATAAAGAAAACATGTGGTCGTTTACTGAAGAATTGCATCTTTAAGCTTTTACAACACCAAACCCTAAATTGTGTAACCATAAGTAAAACATTGAGAACATTATAAGCAAAACAAAATAAAACTGAGTGAGTCAGAATACGACCACCTGGTCGCTTTCTAACGTATTTCTAAAATATGCATTTCAGTAACCGACCACGGGGTTTTATTTTATTATATGGTAAAAAATTACTTAAATGCAATTAAACAATTGAAATCACCACATAACTGAAGTAACTACGCTTCTAATTTAAGTAAACAACATAAAGTATGTAACAAAACTTACCTTCGAACGCCGCGCGCCTTGCTAATTTTTTGCTCTAGCGCAGCACATCCACACACCACTGAGTCAACACGTAAATTGAGCGTCCTTTTTCATTGCTTTAGGTCAAGCGGTTGGTATTAAATTTAGTAAATTCTTATTACGTAACTATTCAAATAATATAAAAGGCATACTCTTTATTTTTATTTCCTAAAGAAAGGTTATTAACTTTCATTAAAGGAACCTAGTCAGACAAGTGGTCGCTTACCGGAGGTGGTCGAGAAACCGGCGCACCCACCCTACATTGTGTCTTCACTGCACGCGACGTGTTTCTGGCCAGTATATGTAATATACAACCTAATTCTCGTGAATCAACCTCTTTTCATCAATATTATTCAAGCTATTGAAGGCCTTGTTATGGCTTCCACAAACAGGGAGTAAAGGCCTGTCAGAACTTAGCAAGATAATTTCATAGTAACTTGTTGTATGTATCTTTAGGATTTAAACATAGAATTATAGGCAAAAGGCAATAAAGTAGGATTGTACACAATAAATTTTAAGTTTTAGTGGCTATTGATAAAAGAATAAGTAAATTATTATGGTAATGATATCTATTATATTATTGAATAATAAATCATCTCAGAAATAGTTTCTAGACTAGATTCTTATTAAATGCTAAGTTAAACTAACTACTTTTAATAGATTCTAACAAGAACCTTCAATTTTTCTATTTTTTTTTTCTACACAAAATACTTTAACTTTTTTTTTTTTTATTTATTTATTTACATAGATAATATTATGACCTTACTGTTAGGTAAAATGAAAAGAATTATCTCCAATAGACATTATCATAGACAATTTATTACATGTTATGAAATATATTGCCCTGAGGTTATTAACTGTGCTGTACAGTGCCCCGTTAGGTAGTGACCCGGTTCTTTCATTGATTTCCATGCTTATGCAGATAGTTATGCAACTCTTGTTTTATTATTCTCTAGTCTATAAGTGCCTTTGATTTATATTCAGGTCATTAAATTAACACAGTGTCTATCTCTTTCTAATTAGAAAAGTATTTTTATTAATATCTAGTGCAAAACAAACTTTGTGTCTGATAAGTTAAAGTTTGTTTCTAGTAATAATTTAAATTACAGTAGACACTTGTGGCACTGAAGCTACATAGTTATATAGCCTCCTTGGTTCTGCCATAATTGAAAAAAAAAGAAGAGACAATCGCCCATGCCATTATCTATTTAAAAATGAAACATGTTCCAGCTAGTCACTTTTTAAATATGGAACAATGGTTCACCTGTTAGCTGTTAGAAACAAAATCAATCCATTGAATGAAATGTAAACATTACTATAATATTTACAATGAATGTACATACGTCAATACATATTGTAAACTTGAACAATGATATTGTACTTATGTACTAGATTGTTGTAAAACATGATAGATAGGTTGTGTAGTGTGTTATTGTTAGAGATTTGTAAAACAATCTGTGATACAATGTGCTAGCCCTTTTTTTTTTTTTTGAGGGTGGGAAATCATCAAATAACTTCTCCCGCTCTGGGTGGAGAGGAAGGGCGTGTCAGACTTTTACTGACTAAAACCCACCCGTGTTCCTTCAGTTGCCTATGCCAGGACCGCGGTATCTTCTTCAAACTAACCGCGACCCCAGCGGCAATGTGCTAGCCCTGTGGTAATAAAAATGTTACTTTTTTTGACTACTGATAGCAATTACCGAAGAAACGCTAAAGCCGAGTTTCCGTCTGATAAAAATCCGTCAAAACATTATCTGTTGATGCAGTTGTTATGTTACAAACAACAGCCACCATGACAATGAGTCAGGCATACATTATTTACCTATCAATACTCAAAATAATAAAATAAGTTTATGTTGAATTCACGATTATGATTAATTAACAATGAAAAACACATTTTTCAGTCATCAAAATCGAATTCCATGGCCTTAAAACATCTTATTATGTATAATTCTTCTTTACGTGTGTTTGTCACCTAACTCCTCCTAAACGGCTGGACCGATTCAGATGAAATTTTGTGATGTGTTCCTGGATGGTTTGAAAACACAATTGAACAAGGTAGTTGGCGCTGCAGTCGGGTTCTAGGATCGTTAACAGTCGTATTTATAGTCAAGTAAAAGTAATTGCTCAAGCAATGATTTTCTTTCTATAGTTTAGTCAATCAATCTGCCTAGCCTTTTCCCAACTACGTTGGGGTCGGCTTCCAGTCTAGCTGGATGCAGCTGAATACCAGTATTTTACATGGAGCGACTGCCTATCTGACCTCCACAACCCAGTTACTGGGTAATACCCCTTGGTAAGACTGGTTGTCAGACTTTCGGGCTTCTGACGACCCGTAACGACTGTCAAAGATACTCGAATAACAGCCGGGACCAACGGCTTAACGTGCTTTCCGAGGCACGGAGGAATCTCGGTATGTAAAGATGGTCACCCATCACTGACCAACCCCGGCAAGCGTAGCTTAACCTGATGGATCGACCCGTGCGGCTGTTATTACTCAGCCACGAGCTCCTCTCTTTCTATAGTTTAGTAATTGCTTGAAGTTAGAACTGTCAAAGCATAGACTTATAAAAAAAGTTTTTTTTTTTATAAGTCTATATGTCAAAGCTTAGAATTCTTAGCCAAGTAATAGTCGCCATTTTCTTTACTTAAGAATTCTACCCTCAAGTATGAAATTACTTAGTAGTAAGTAATTACTTTGATTATAAATACGAGCCTTAGACAGGACAACGTCGTCGGGTCCTCTAGCATAAAATAATAATTTAACTATTTTTGTAGGTACGTCCTTCGAAATTTTTCATATAATACAGTCGAAATTCTGTTGATATTATAAGTAGGTAACAATTTCTAAACCTGAAGGGCATTTTCCGTTCCATTTTCGACTGACAGCCTCAAATAAACCTTTCGATTTATCGCCAAAGATATCACATCACGATAATAACCAACCTACCCATTTTCACCACATACACCCAACACACCACACACAACCCACACATCACACACACCCCACTGATTGATTTTTGTCAAAATTTAATTTAATTTATTTAATTTTTTAAAAATGTTTGTTTTACTTGGGAAGAGACTGGACCCCACGACACAGGGAATCCTAGTGTGGGGTCCAGAGAATTTGTAAAAATCTAACACCTAAGGACATTTGATTTGATATTGATATTTTTATCTGATACTAGATTTCTTTTTTGTTAAATTATTGTACCGTGTTTTTTTTCTGAACTGAATAAAGTTTTTATTATTTTTATTATTTTTATAATGACAATCTATGGATTAGAGGAATATCCGACATTTGATTTTGCGTGCGATAGATAGGTTCGTCAATAAGCTCGTGGCTAAGTAATTTAACAGCCGCACGGGTCGATCCATCAGGTTACCTAAGCTACGCTTGCCGGGGTTGGTCCGTGGATGGGTGATCATCTTTACATCGGTACCTAGTCTTCTCCGTGCCTCGGAAAGCACGTGAAGCCGTTGGCTTCGGCTGTCGTTCGTGGATCTTTGACAGTCGTTATGGGTCGTCAGAAGCCCGAAAGTCTGACAACCAGTCTTACCATTTTACCAAGGAGTATTGTATTACCCAGTTAAGGTTGATGCGAGAAGGTAGCCCGCGAAATTCAAAATTTCTTACGTTTTTTCCAATTTGTAGGTCAGTGTGAGCTTGTATGTTGATTAAAATATGATTCGCGGCCGTAGCTAATATGATTTTACAGAATTATAATCATTAGAATCAGCAATACAACTCCATAAGTTAGCATTTATCTCAAATGTAGCGATTTCATGAAATCATGAGGTTTGAGGTAAATGCTAAGTTATGGAGCTGTATTGCTGATTCTAATGATTATAATTCTGTAAAGCCATATTAGCTACGGCCGCGAATCATAATTTAATCAACATTCAAGCTCACACTGACCTACAAATTGCAAAAAACCTAAGAAATTTTAAATTTCGCGGGCTACCCTGGCGCTTTCGCCTTAAGGTTGATGCGCCAAGGTAGCCCGCGAAATTCAAAATTTCTTACGTTTTTTGCAATTTGTAGGTCAGTGTGAGCTTGTATGTTGATTAAAATATGATTCGCGGCCGTAGCTAATATGGCTTTACAGAATTATAATCATTAGAATCCGCAATACAACTCCATAAGTTAGCATTTACCTCAAATCTAGCGATTTCATGAAATCATGAGGTTTGAGGTAAATGCTAACTGTAAAGCCATATTAGCTACGGCCGCGAATCATATTTTAATCAACATACAAGCTCACACTGATAATTTGTCTCTCAGCCCAGTGAATCTATTCTGGGAATGTTTTTGTCTTTATTTTTCCCTGCATTAGGTCAGTGGGTCGTCTTAGGGGCGGAGTTGAGGCCGAGTATTCGGTACTAGGCCGTTAATACTCTGTGCTCGGACGAACCCTGAAAAAAGGCCGAATCCGCCGAGTACCGAATCCAAACCGAGTACTCGTCCCATGTCTACTACACAGGCCTTCTGCTCTTTACGCCAATCGTCTTTGTTTTGTGTCAATATATCAATCTGTCTAGCCCTTTCCCAACTATGTTAGGGTCGGTTTCCAGTCTAACTAGATGCAGCTGAATACCAGTATTTTACAGAGACCACAACCCAGTTACTGGGTAACACGATACCCCTTAATAAAATAAAATATCGCGGCGGGATTTTATCGCGCACTGGATTTTCAACTCCCGGCGCGTGCGCGGGTGCGCGCTCCCAGTGCGCGGGTGCGCGCTCCCAGTGCGCGATAAAATCCATCGTTCATGCTCCTCGACGTGGACCGCACATAATATTCTACATCAATGGTGCAAATAGAACCATCAGCCACCCAAATATGCAGTTACTGCGGCAGTTAATACGGACAACGGGTAATAGTCAGTTTTTAATTATTTAACAAATTATTTACTATTATGTATGTATTCTTAAACTCTGGCGGATGCGCTAAGCTAGCCCGGGAAATTCAAATTTTCTTACGTATTTTGCAATTTGCAGGTCAGTGTCAGGTTGTATGTTGATTAAAATATGATTCTCGGCCGTAACTAACATGGCTTTACAGAATTATAATTATTAGAATCAGCAATACAACTCCATAAGTTGGAATTGTACTTATATTACCCAATATGAACTTAGAGAGTTGTATTGATGATTTTTATGACTATAATTCTATAAATAGACCGCGAATCAAATTTAGATCAACATACAACCTAATATTGACTTGCAAATTGCAAAAAACGTAAGAAATTTTAAATGGGAAATTATAAGTGCAGCATCAAAAGTTTTCTTTAGCACCTGTGCAACACGCCTTTTTTTGTATGTAAGCAACGAGTTAATAGAACAGCCTCTATTATAATAAGTCATCATCTTTACTATTCCAACAGAATATCAAGAAACCAGCGTCAATTTAATATGACTCAGAGCTACCGTTAAATATATTTACTTCTGAATTAATAACTCAGCGACTAATGTTGTAAGTGGGCTCCTTATATATTTTAGAGATTCAACATCTGTCTGCTAGTAAAATTACTGGTAACATTAATAGATAGGAGACTACATGAAATTAGAGCTTTCATTGACCATTATTTGGTGACAATAATAAGGTAATTTTATGTTCAATTTTTATTTCAAAAGATTCACTCATCAATTACTCTTATATGAAATTAGAGTACATTGAAATTATTTTATAGATGCAGTTGATACACATAGTAGAAGCTGTCAATGCGTAGACATATCAAAAATTTTGTTGCTTAAAAATAATCACGATGCTGCATCATAATAACAGTAGCTTGTTTTACAATATACGGTCGCTTGAAAAGCATTTATTAGACGTTATAAGTTAGTCGCTGACCTATTAATTCATTAGACAACTAATTATATTTGAAGACGAGAATGACATTTTAAAGAAGCTGCATTAATTAGCACCCATTTTAAATTTCACGGGCTACCCTGGCGGTTTCGCCTTAAAAGAGTCGGATCAATCCAGTCGAAACGCGCAAAAACCGGTCAATCTATCAATGCACGGAAAAAACATTTTCCTTGAGATTAGATATTCATTGATAGCCAATAAATATCATCATGACTTTCAGTTTCTGCCTTCTTACAAAAGTTTATAATAAGTACTAAAAAAGAAAGAATGCAGTACTAAATTAAATATTTTTATTGCATAACATTTTGCAATGTCTTGCGATCTGCTTAGTTCGCGTCACGTTTAGTTTCGGACTTTCCTTGTTAAAATACAATGCACGATGAATAGCAAAATGCCTACGTTCGTAGACCATTCATTGAGTAGTACCTATTGTAGGTAGGTATATTTGATTAATGAGTTATAATATTACTTATTGTGTGTCGGGGCTCGTGGCTAAATGATAACAGCCGCACGGGTCCATTGAAGGTTAAGCTACGGTTGCCGAGGTCGATTCGTGGATGGGTGACCATCCATTACCTACAAATCGAGACGCACAAGAAAGCACGTTAAGCCGTTGGTCCCGGCTGTCATTCGTGGATCTTTGACAGTTGGTTGTTGAGGTCAGATAGGCAGTCGCTCCATGTAAAATACTGGTATTCAACTGCATTCGGTTAGGCTGCAAGCCGACTTCAAGGATAGTGGCGTAATTATGAAGCATTCCCGTTTGAGCACCTATTTTCTGAGCACCGATTTTTAGAGCATCCAAGGTATTCCCATTTGAGCACCTACGGTCCAGTAGCTTCTAGTGATGGGGTTACTTACCTAGGTGCTTATTTGGACTCCTTGTATCTGTATCCTAGGAGTCCAAATGGAGTAAAATCGCTTTCCTGTTCCATTTAGTTAACTTCAAGTGAATTTTCTTTTACCTAAGCCTTCTCCCTGTCTTCAATGCCAGGCCAGGAATGCTAGGATCAGCTTTGCTCCTCATCCTCTCATGAAAATCACCACATCATTCAGCCAGTAAGTCCTCTCGCTAGATCCTCAATATCTCTTGTCCAAGACTTTCGTTATTGAATGATTTTCTTTGACACGCACCCCAATTGCGTAATATCAATCGGAGTTGGATTAATTTTGAAACAAATTGCTAATCCATTGCTTCATAAATATGCTCGAAAAATTTGTCTGCTCCACAACGTAAATAACGCAATGAATGTTGTAGAACTGTCAAAATGAAACCAACTCCGATTGATAATGTGTTATGCAATTAGGGTGCTGGGATAAGTGGCTCCTGACTCCTACCTGAAGCTTTCACATTGATGTTGTCTTCTTATTCTGATCTGCTAATCATGTTTGGAAGAAGGTAACTGCCAGCTGGGCCTGTAGTGCTTGACTCTCGTAGCTTTGATCTACTTAATGTAAGTAGTATAAGTTGTCGTGGAATCGTCAAATTCGTTAGTTCACGACAGAAATGCAATTTTTTAACTAACGACGAAACTGCGGACGAAACTAACGGAAAATTCCTGCCACAGAGAACTAAAAATAAATGAGGGTACTGCTCTATTTTCACCTGAGTAACCCGAGCGTCGAACTCACAATAGAAAATTAGATTAAATTAGATATAACTGCGACACGACGCAACTATGTTGACACTTGACATACAATCGGTAGAAACAACAGCCCACATACAAGGTATACAGTGTGAGTCTTCATAATGGGCAATGTTGAAATTAGGGACACAATGCTTAATTTTATCGACGGAAAAAATATTTAAAAAAGAAATTAAAGTGTCGTAACTCGTAAGTACTTGCTGAAGTATTGTGGTAGCAGTGTGCAGGGCCTTTCTTTAACAGTTCACTGAAAAAAAGAAATAGCTGAACCAGTTTTGCTAGTTGGAAAATTCTCTAATAGGTACCAAAGTTTTGTTTCAATTAGCAGAACTAATGTAGCTGCAAGTCCCAAACTAGGTATGCTAATCGTTGTCTATTTATCAGTAGTCAAAATGTTAGCTAATGGTTATCAAAACGAACTAGTCAAACTGAGTTAGTTGCAAGAACAAACTATTTGATAGCCTGTAACCTGACACTTTGACTTGTATTCAATAGAATGTTTATTTAAAAAGTGTCAATCACTTATCTATATATATCGAAATAGAATACATTAATTTATAACTAAATCTATTTATTTGTTTGTAGCAATTTTTTTATCAAATATTAAATCTTAGTTTATTTATTACTAGATAAGTCAAATGTATAAAATATCAGTCAAACTTTGAGACTTATTACAAAACTGTTTAGCAATTTGTAGTCCAAATGTTGTTAATTATAACAATACGAATTTGTTTATTGATAATAAAGCTCATTGTCTGTTTTCCCGCGCTTCTCGTCAGTGTTGGCGTCGATTTGGTCGGTTCATGTTCAAACTTGTACGTTTCCGTTTCTCGCGGGCGGGCGGCGCGCGGCGGTCGCCATTCTGTGCGTTTTTATTAACAAAAATAGTTTGTTCTCGTCAGGGGGGGCACACATAACACTGTCATCAATTTCCATAGATGACAGCGACATCTGGAGTTTGGTGTGATAACAAAACTTGGCAGCCATCTTGTCTTGCTTGTCATAACAACATTTCGGATTTTCTAGCTATCTAATCTGTGGGACTTTCGGCCATTGTCAACTCGTTCCCGACGTTGTTGATGCGCATTTCGAGTTTATCTCAGTTAATTCTGTTATTTGTTTTGTTGAGTTTTGTTTTTATTATTTCCTATTATTGTTATACTTTGTTTTTCGTTAGCAATGTTCATTAGTCATATTAGTTGTTTTGAACGAACTCCCAAGAATGAGTGAACCCCCAAGAAGATATTGTATTTTTGGCTGTGATGCTTTATGTAAGTGTTTACTACCGTACCGTACCTTTAATAAAAGTAAGAAAAAGTTTTATTTAGCCGTCTGCTATTCATTAATTTCATTCCAATTTCAGTGGCATACGGTGTACCTACCTCTTCACCGGTTCCCAAACCCTGACAACCACTACGAGGCCCGATTTGTTCACTGCTTGGATAGCGGCTGTTGGCGGCGAGGTTAGAGAAAGTGATTGTATGAAGATTTTAAAGAACAAAAGCAGTGATCACCATTTTGATCCCACATTCAAGACTGATTGATTGGTAATAATAAACGGACATTTTCCTGAACTGCATACGTGTTTTTAAAATTATATTATATCCCGATTGCCCATAATTTATAAACTCGTACGAGAGTTATATAGATAGGTACCTACCTATAGCTATAGCTGGTATGCATACTATGAGTACCTACTCAGTATGCATAGGTAGGTATGTGTATACATTAGACCCTTAGTTCACCCACCAAACGTATGGTGGCAGCACTTTCCATACATGCAAATTTTACCACAGAGTTGCCACTCTTTCTCTCTATACTTACTTTACTCTTTGGTTCTCGTCTCGAACTGTACCTACGTGTTGACATTATCATCTATTGTGTGCATGGATTACGTATATGTAAAAAAACTTTGTAAAAGTGTTATGGAAAACCTCGAAAACGAGGAAATTCCAGTGGACCCCATGGCCGACTACATGCGCTCGTGGGGCCTGGAAATGTACATAAACATGTTTAAAGGTATGTGATTGTTTGATTTTAATTTAGATAACCAGCTTTCTGTTAGTCTCATGAGTGGTCGAACACTCATCAAACGTTTGATGAGATCGGAGTAGGTACCTATCGCAGAGGGCTGCTGGTTCAGATGTCGCGAAGGCGAAGGGGAGCGGCAGCCCCCTGCCTCCGCCCGGACTGCCTGTTTACAAGAATCCAAATGTTTTCCAATTAAAATATAATCCACTTACCCTTTCTGTCAGGACCTAACCTCCCTTATTACGAAATTAGCCCAGATTATCCCCTAAGATGACCCACTGACCCATTGACCTTCTCTACCAGAAGCTCTTCTCAATTGGAATTTTGGTTAGATGCATCATACAAAATTCATAAGTATGGAATTGTGATCATTATTCCTATTACCTACTGGTGGTTGGTGGTGAAGGTATAATCCAATAGGAAATACCTATTGGATTTCAGTTATTCCAGTGTTGATGTCGACACCTGCAATTTAAAACATTGTAACTCATTTTTCACTACTTTTCAGGATAGTGATTTAAACATTCAACATATTCTCACTTTGTTAGTAAACAACATATTAGTCATACAGCAAAATAGTATAATAATACCTTTTTACTTATATTTACAAAATTTGAAGACGCTAGGACTTTATAGGAACAAAGTGAGAATATGTTGAATGTTTAAATCGCTATCCTGAAAAGTAGTGAAAAATGAGTTACAATGTTTTAAATTGCAGGTGTCGATGTTACTATTGGGCTTGCAGTAAATGGTGATTTTCATGACTGCATGACTTCCAATATCATATTTACACCATGCTTAGGTATTTTTAATTAACTTGAGATTGGTATTTCTTTGTTTTTTTTTTACACAGGCAGTGTCAAAGAACTGCTAAAGTAATTCGGTTTATATGTTACAAGAAATTAAACCTCCCTTTTATTCTTCTGCAGAACATTCTATTGATGCAGAAACACTGCAGATGTTGTCGGAGGATGACATTAAAGAATTAATTCCTCTGATAGGTCATCGAGCAAGGTTAATTACTCAATTGAAAACATTAAAAGATATAACATCATCAGAAACTGTAAGAAAGTTTTAATTTAAGTAGATTCTTTAATTAATTTATTATATTTATTTAATTTAAATTAATCATAATTTACTGGCTGTTTAAGTGGACAAAATGAAATGGACTAATATGGATAGCTTCCATGCTTGACTGGATGCTAAAGAAAAAAAAGAAGGTCCTATCAATATTGCATCACTTTTTCATCTAACAATATAACCCCCTAATCTTTGCTAAATGTGGCATCAAGATCTATTAAGGGTATTTCATGCTCTGTCTACCCCGTATTGGGATATTGGCATGACTTAATGTATGTACAATTTAAATTGGTTTACATTTCAGCATAGCATGCAAGAGTCAACTACGCATGATGTGCTATTGATGAACAGCCTGCCAATCCTCACAGATGCTAGCATAAATATTACTGAGGATCTACCAGAATCAAACAATGAGGAACAAGAAAATTCTAAAAATGAACCACCCAACTTGAATACAAATGTAAGCAATTTTGCTGTTTATTTCACATTTACTATTTACATTCATGGTTTCCAGGTCATGCATTGTATTTTTATTACGCAGAGTGTCAGAACCCCTTACTATCTTACACCTTTTAATCTATACATATAATAATATTATATGAAATATGATGACTCTCAACATCCATCAAATTTTAATCATATCATAATATTCATTCAATATTTATTTATTTTCCTTTTTTAGGGTTCCGTACCCAAAGGGTAAAAACGGAAATGTCGGTCGCCAGGCTGTATCTCATGAACTGTGATAGTTAGATAGGTGAAATTTTCACAGATGATGTATCTATTTCTATTGCCGCTATAACAGCAAATACTAAAAAATTTAATAAATTAAATATTTAAGGTGGCTCCCATACAACAAACGTGGTGATTTTGTCGTTTTTATAGATAATGGTACGGAACCCCTCGTGCGCGAGTCCGACTCGCACTTGACCGGTTTTTTATAATTTGTCTAATCATTGGATAACTCAGATGTTGTTTATTTTTCAGGAAGTGTACAACATTTTGAGCTCATGTAATGAAGGAAAAGGTCTACTACTCCGCTATCAAGAAAGTGGGTTGCTGAATAACGCGGCAAGAAGAAAACTATGTAACATAATCATATCCGATGAACTAAAAGACAACCCCAATAAAAAAGTCTCCAGTGCAAGATTTTATACGCTGGCATTTGAAATAAACCACGTCTTTAAAAAAGAAAGTTCTGCGGTGTATTTTACACCATTTAAATCCTTCAACCCACGTCAGAAAATTTCGGCTCAAGGTAAATTACTGGATTGTTATCGACAGAAGAGACGCGATTATTTAAAATCAGGTGTCATTGTTTCTGAGAAACTTGTCTCAGCATCAACATCATCCTCAAGTACTTCGGATTCACCCCGGCCCAATACAAACACACAAGAGGCTATTAACTTTTTGGAAAATAAGGGTGATGATATTCAAGAAAAAGTTTTATGGCTTAAAAACTGTATGGACCCATGGTCAACTGTGCAGTTGTATTGGGAAATCACAGCCAAGCAGAGACTGAGCCTCTTGACCGATACTGGCATTTCAATTGACAATTACTTTCAAGAATTCAAGGCTCTTAATCTACCAGGGGGTCTATATTTGGTATGTATATACTATTCTGTCTTTTAATGCATTTTTATCCAACTATGGTGAAGCAAAAAGGGTATTGATATTGAGTGGTTTATATGTATGTATGTTGTTTGTTTTTAATGTCTTTTTGCAAACTAATCTACATCATGTACACTAATATATAAGAGTAAATGAATGAATTAATTTAACTAATTTTCTTTTCTGTCATTTACCTACTATGTATTTTGTTTTTCAGTTACTGGATGACTTCAAAATTTTGTTCCCGGATACTGACAACAAATTAAACAATAATTGGAATTTAATCAAACCTAAAGTTATTGAATATGCACAGAAAAAGGGAGATAAGGCATTGAAGGACCTATTAAGTGACTGCAATGGTAATTTATTTATAACTAGCTGCCCGTCGCGACTTCGTTCGCGTGGTTCCCTACCGCTGCTTGATACCTACCATTACCCTACCCTTACCCCACCCCTACACTACCCCTACCCTACCCTACCCCACCCCTACCCCTACCCTACCCTACTCCACCCCTACCCTACCCTACCCTACCCCACCCCTACCCTACCCTACCCCACCCCTACCCCACCCTACCCCACCCCTACCCCTACCCTAGGTTTAACTAGTGTAGGGCTATGAAAGTGGTTGTTTTTTTATTTTTATTATACTTAAGATATGACAAAAATAATACTTTCTATAATAAAAAGCATGATAACTTTTGTACTAAAATAATTAATGATTTTTTATTTTTTAGAGGACAATGAGGATTCAACTGACTTGCGGGCTTTTATGACCATACCTTTTCTAATGAACACAAATACGATTGTAAAATCAAAGAAAGGTAAAGGACATCAATGGCGGCCCTCTAAACAAGAAGTGCTTGATTCTTTCATCACCCATGTGAAAACTGCAGCCGAAATTGATGAATGTATCACAAGAAGGCGAGAAAAACTACAAAAAATAGGATTCAACTTGCAACCATTTATAATGGTCGTAGGAACATTGAAAGAAATTTGTGACAGATACATAATTCTCAACAATGTCAGGTATGAAGTTCCGACTGTACTACAAGCAGTTGATGCATGCTTCAAAATTATGTTTGTTTTGAATGCTGAATACCCGCCAGAATGCAAGCATGTGTGGCAATTCATACAAAAGGCGATGTTCAATCTCGATACCAAATATGACAAAGTGTATACAACTGTTAATACTTTAATAACGGATCTCAACATTCAAGATAAATAATTCTATTTTTTTGATAATGCCCAAGTGTTTTTTGTGTCTAAAAGAAGTTAATAGTCTTTTTAATCTTCTTAAGCACTTCACTTTAGCCCATGAAAGACATAGATTTTCTGTATATCATTGTATAGAAGGCGACTGTACGCGTTCCTTTCATTTGAGAAATACTTTTCGCAAACATTTTTTAAAAGAACACTCTAGCTTAGTGAATAACTCTTCTGCAAACAGTTCAGTGTCTTGTGAATTTACTCAGTCTAATAATTCTAATACATTATCGCCACGAATTGATGAAGCTGATTTAGTTCCTGTAAAGACTTCATTCTCAAATTCTTATATTTCAAATATTGCTAATACTACAACAGATTCTGTGTCATGTTACTCACTAGAAGTTTTTGTATCGTCTCTCTATGCAAATCCATTAATTCCAAGGAATGTAGTTCAAGATATTATAGTTGGGATGACACAATACCTAACTAAAACTTTAGCTCCCAATATAGATACAATTTTCGCAGATATTCTTCAGGCGGCACAAGAAGGCAAAGATATAACTTTTTATAAAGATCGAATTTTAAATAATATAAAGGCTCCGCTTCAGCAACATAACACTGAACATAAAAGACTACAATATTTTGAAACGAAAGGAACTTATATACCTCCAAAACAAATAATAATAGGCCAAAGAAATACTGTGGTAACGAAACGCGGTGTTACTAGGTCGATAACTGTAGAGTGTACACAGCAAATAATTCCACTTCGATTTGTATTACAGAAGTTCTTTTCACTTAATGATGTTATGAAAGAAACGTTAGACTATATTAACAGTTTGGCAAATTCAAGCAATTGCATAAATCATTTTATACAGGGAGCTTTCTGGGTTAATGAAAGTAAACGATTTGCAAAAGACAAGATAGTTTTTCCTTTGTATTTATTTTTTGATGACTACGAAAGTGGAAATGTGTTAGGGAGCCATTCGGGTATACATAAGTTAGGAGCAGTTTACGTATCCGTTGCGTGCCTTCCTCCATATCGAGCTTCTTCCTTAGAAAATATATTTTTAGCTTTACTCTTTCATTCTGCGGACCGAACAGCATTTGGAAACAACGTAATTTTTCAACCACTAATAGAGGAATTATCATTTTTATCAGAAACTGGAATCAATTTGGATGTACCTTCATTTCATGGAAAATTGTATTTTTCTCTAGCTTTGATAATTGGAGATAATCTTGGAATCCATTCAATTATAGGGTTTAATGAAAGTTTCTCATCCAATTACCCTTGTAGAATATGTACTATAAATAAAGAAGATTTAAAAAGAGCATATTTCGAAGATGAAAATTTGCTTAGAAATGTTGAAAATTACAATGAACAATTACTTCAAAACTGTCCAAATAGTACAGGCATAAAGGAAAAATGTGTTTGGCTTCAAGTTAAGGATTTTAGTTTATTTGACCAGGTGGGCGTGGATCTCATGCATGATATTTTAGAGGGAGTAGCTAAATATATTATGTGCTTCCTTATTGTTAAATTTACGCGACGCTTAAAATACTTTTCTATACAGGTTTTAAACGATAGAATAAATAACTTCAATTATGGTCCAGATACTAGTAGTAAACCTTGTCCTTTGAGCATGGAACATATTACAAATGGTGTCATTCGTCTTTCTTCTTCTGAAATGTTAACTTTTATTCGCTATTTTGGATTACTTATTGGCCATTTTGTACCAAACGAAGATCCATATTGGCGCATGTACATAACCTTACGGAAAATCTTAGACATACTAATTTCCCCGTCTGTCACAAAAGATAAGTGTGATGTGTTAAAATTTTTGGTATCTGAACTAAATGAACAATATGTTACATTAAGTAATGAAAAATTAAAACCCAAATTTCATTTTCTGGTTCACTATCACACGATGATGGCTAAATTTGGACCTCTTACTAATATTTGGGCTATGCGATATGAAGCCAAACACAGATTGTCTAAAATTGCTGCTCGAGCTTCATTCAACCGTCGAAACCTTACGTTGACGCTAGCCACTAAACATCAACTACAACTTAATGAAATGTTTGTTAAAGGTTTTTTAAATAATTCTGTGAAAGTTGGACCCACGAAAAGAATTTCTAAGTGTAAACGGGACGACATTATACGTTATTTAAACTTGGATTCAGACCAGTCTCTTACATGTGTTACATGGGCTAAAGTTAAAATGACACTGTATAAACCTGGAACAATTCTACTTTATGATGTACAAAATATAAACGAAGTTAGCTTTATTAAAGTCAAAAATATATTCGCATTTAACGAAGACCAAATTGTATTTGAATGTGTTCTGTTGTTAACAGAAGATTTTGATGAACACTATTATTGCTTTGAGGTAAAAGAACCAGAAAATGAAAAAATAATTTACATTTTGCAGGATAATTTAATTTCTTATATACCAAATCATATAAATATTTCTACTAATGGTAAGAGTTATGTAACACAAAGAGTGTCTTTATAATTAAATTACTTTAGGCTTATCATTTTCAAAGTGAGAATCTGTTTTCAAGTCTGTGTAGAATTCTCTTATGATATTTCGGTACGGGTTTTATAGGGATAGTTTTTCAGCTATCAATCGACACTAAGTCACCCCTTTAAGATAATGTCCTCCTTTTGCTTCTACACGGTAGTTTCTAAATAAACCACAGTAATTTAATTACTTACCAATTATTTTTGTTTATTTAGTTCATATTCCTATTTTGTTCATTTAACTATTATTCATAATATTACCGAGTGACCAGTTGGTTTGGTCAATGATCCTTTAATTTCCTTAAAATTACTTTGGATTATAAGCCAATGCTTGGAAAATTTCCTATCAAGGCGGTTGTAAATCAGAGGTGGAACCACTATCACAAAAAATGTACCAAATAATACAATTTAACTTCATAAAAAATTACGTTTACTGACAATAATATGTCTTATTTTATTTTTTAAATCTTTATATTACAATGACTTTTTCTTTTCTTTTTTTGTGAACGTGGCGCTACCTCCGCACTAAAACCCCTAATATTTGATTTATTATTTCTTTATTTTTTATGACTGCGATATCCCTTAAGCTATAATAATATCTTGCAACGTGATCTTAAGTTATATCTCCCGATATAACTTAAGATCACGTTGATGTTGTTTGTTTATTAGTTTAAGCTTCACTCCTACTGTGATTTTTTTTAAAATATTATTCAACTGAGAAAGCCGATTGCTTTTTTAGGTTAATTCCGTCTTTCATTTGTGAATTTAATATTGTATTGTAATGTAACATGTAAATCATGTTTCTACAATCTTCTAGTCTAGCTAGGGGAATCTATGATAATGGATAAAATACCATACGATGGATACAATACTCAAATAAATAAAGAAGTTTTTAAAATAAAAAAATTGTTTTTTATTAATTTTTGCATGTTCCTTGCCATCTTTGTTTTAGGGCAGCTGTTAAACCTGCAACCACGTGTCAGGGCGCCATTTTTCAAAAATATTATTGTGTTTGAATATATATATATTATTATATTTTTAATGGATTTAAACGATTCAATACAAAACAATAATATTTTTGAAAGGTGGCGATTCCGACCTGTGGTTCCGGGTCCTACAGCCGAGCTAGGACCAGCTACTGGTAGCTAAACTATATTAGCAATAAATAAATAAACAATGCAGTTACTTCCACGTAAAGCGATTATCTACTAGTAATCAAACAGTTTAGCAAGAGATAACAACACAATAACGTTATATATAAACGAACTATTCAATCATTTATTAATAAACCATAAGACGTACAGTTATTTAAACACTTCAGTTTTAATTAGCCAAACTAGTTTAGTAACAACGACACTAACTGTGTATCTATAAACTGTCAAACAGTTTTGTATAAATAACAAAACTAAGTTGTCTGCGGTTAGCTTTGAGGGGTTGGTAAATAATAACTCTACTTTTTTTACAAAACTCATTTTAGTTACCAATAGCCCTTAGTTTAGTCGTCACTCGATTTTGGTGGCATGCAGCTAAAATTTTAGCTATTAGCAACAATTCTTTTTTTTCAGTGTTGATAGGAAATGCTGTGATTGAGTTATAAACGTGGTATTTTTACTTTTAGAAAGCTATTACGATGTAGAATAATTTAAAGTAAGTAATAAAAAAACGTAGGTTTTATTGAGAAAATTTACAGTTGTAAATTGTATTTTTTGTTAAAAAAAACACCTTAATTCTCTGTTGAGGGTGGTTTTTTTTTCTTTAATTTTTATTTTATGAGGACGCCCTCTTACAGTTGTTGTATCTCACGAAAGCGGGCGAGCCATACTTGTATGTGTAAATGTTACAGGCACATTGTCTTTGTGTGCGTAAGCTCGGGAGCGCGCTACCTGCAGGTACGCACACAAGAGCGCGTGTCTATACGCATTACATCTACAAGTATGGCTCACCCGCTTTCGTGAGATAAATCAACTATAAATGTATTTCCAATCATTACTGAATTTGGTTCATCGTGATACTTAGATCATTTAGTTTAAAAGTTATACCTTTTTGCGTACACAGGTCACAGCAGCGAATAAGAATTTAAAAAATGCTATTCAAAAAAAAGTTTTTATTTTTAGATTTTTTTTAAATATTTTTTCCGTCGATATAATTAAGCATAGTTTCCCTCATTTCGATATCTGCACATTATGACGACTCATACTGTATTCATTCCTATTGTAAACAGCATAAGAGTGTAAATCCCTCGCTCATAAAGAAAACATGTGGTGCAGATTTTCTCAAAACGATACATGCCATTACTACCTCTATGGCTGAAGCGTTAAAGGTTGAAAACCCCATGCATACAAAACTCGTTCATAATATGTAACACAATACGGTCTTGCCCGCTGAACTTGGCACTGATTCAATAAATAATTATGTATTATGTAATAAAGTAAATAATGCCAAAGCGGCCTGCATTGATTTTCCACATAAATTATTGAAATCTATAAAGTGGGAATACCTACTCCCGACAATTCTGCAAAGAAGTATCCTAATTACGTAACACAATCTCAATGGCAATCCCAAAACAATTGGTTGTAGTGTTAAAATTAAAGGAATTAGGGATGATGACTGAATTTTTTTTCGTCCGTCATATAGATTATTAAAAAATATTGGACACTTATGTTTGCGTATAAAGCAAAAAATACGCGTCTAATATTTTTATTAACTGACTGACGGACTAAATAGAATTTCTTTATTTTAACCAGGCATCGTCCCTATTGTCGTTCAGAGTTAACGCAATGAGGTTGCTGGTCATTTGAACCCAAGGTCATATCATCTGCCTAGCCTTTTCCCAACTATGTTGGGGTCGGCTTCCAGTCTAACCGGAGCAACTGAATACCAGTATTTTACATGGAGCGACTGTCTATCTGACCTCCACAACCCAGTAACTGGGTAATACGATACCCCTTTGTAAGACTGGTTGTCAGACTTTCAGGCTTCTGACGACCCGTAACGACTAACAAAGATCCACGAATGACAGCCGGGCCCAACGGCTTAACGTGCTTTCCGAGGCATTGGTTGGCATTGGTCTTGGTATGTAAAGATAGTCACCCATCCACGGACCAACCGCGGCAAGCGTAGCTTAACCTGATCGATTGACACGTGCGGATGTTATTACATGGCCACAAGCCCAATTGAACCCAAGGTATAATTTCTAATAATCTAAAATTCTAAACCAACCTAGAAGTGTTTTCTATAAGTACTTAGCGTTTTTTATGGACATAATACTGGTAACTTCACGCACATTATGTACTTTGCGTATGACTTTATGTACCTAAGCCTGTGAATTATATTGCTACAGCTGGTTTTCGGAGTCGCTGGTTGGTTGGTCTCCGCCTTCACACAGCTGCTTCCGTTGCGCAATGATGTCTAAATACTGCTGTGGAGTACAAGGTTCATCATCCAGCACCCTAATTGCGTATTGATTTTGAAGCATATTGCTAATCCATTGCTTCATAAGTTAGAATTGTGTGCTTCAATCAATATTTTAACGTGGTGCTCAAAGGGAACAATAAAAAATATTCAACTTTATTCCCTTTTGAGCACCTAGGGTGCGGTAGCTTCTAGTGATGAGTGATGGGGTGTAAATGGTGTAATACAACATATCGATACAAATTGGCAGTAAGTACTTTTATTATCATCATTCGAATGTTGTTAAATGTTCATCTAAAGGTCACACAGGTTAAATAAAACCACCCACCCAATATCAAAAATAGCTTAAACCGAACACTAATCACTACTTTTTACCTAAAACAATGACACAGCAGAAATATCAAGTGCTACACAAACAGACACACCTCACCCACACATACATAAGAACATATACACCACGGCTCGGAGGTGTGTTACGAATGACGCACTTACAAACATAATGTTATGTACATAAATATATACGTAGCACTTATCAAGAGTGATATTTATGTGTATAATCAATAAATGTGTATGTTTGTTTATACTTTGAAGTATTTTTTCATTGAGGAAATGATTGGTATCGGGTATTGGCCAATGACCGGTGCAGTGATGCAATCTTGCAGGTATTTGCATTGCGGTGACAAGATATTTGTTTCACGATTGTTTGTGGGATTCGACAAAATGTGTGTTTGTCACTGATATGTGAATAGTTCCTGTGTACCTTTTCTATTTTCTTTTGATCCGTAAAACCCTTTCATTTGCAAAAAGTTACCGCGATCTTAGGGTCCTCGCACACGGCCCACCGGCCACAACCAGAAAACGACGCCAGTGGCATATTTCCTGTTTTCATACATTTTATATGGACTTGCCGCACACGGTTAAGGCCGCCACACGCTACAAATCGTCGCTGCTCGCTCCTTGTGACCCGCACCGGCCACTGAACGCCGACACACAGGAAAATATATACTGGAAATATGCCGGTGGCGCCGTTTTGTGGTTGTGGCCGGTGGCCCGTGTGCGAGGGACCCTGACTAAACCTCTACGGCAGCCATCCAAATTAGGGATAGAATCCTCCGATGGAAACTGCACCCTAATTATGTAACACACTCACAATCGCTTTCATTCGAACTTTGACAGTTGAACATAATTGTGTTCAAATAGTCATCGAAATTTATTTCGTTGAAAGCAATTTTTACTGCAATGCTTTCAATTTGACAGCAAGAGTTTTAAAGTAGCAGCTTCTTTTATAAATTCAGCGTGGTTTCGATATTTCCAAATTAATTTATTGTAATAATAACATAATATACCGACCTTCATCTATTGTTCTTATCACGCAGTACGATAGTATTAGAGTATTTTTCCATGGTGCGGTTCCATATTATGTGACAGGCCACTGTTTTGGCCACCAATGACATTCACTATGTCAACACCATTGTGATTGTAATAAAATAACACGTAATAGTAATATTATAGTAGTACTAAGTATTAACAATGTATACGTTCACAATCAATAATGAATGTGTGACGCACCAGGTGTTATCTTTCAATCAGACTGTAGAGGAAGGAAATATCTATGTCCTTGAACATACAGGCTGTGGTTTATTTCTGTTTTTCCGTTGAAATTGGGCCTATCTGCGGGAACGCTTCTGCTACGTGTCGCAGTTGGGATGGCAAGGCAGATTGATTGATTCAAATAAACCTCTGTATCAGCTCAAAAAACCCGGCCAAGTGTGTGTCGGACCACGCACAATGAATGATTCCGTAGTTGGCATGAAATTATTCCAAGACATTATAGTTGAAAAACATGTTCTCCCATACATTCCAACAGTAAATGTAAGTTTGTACTCACAATATTGAGAGAATGACCATGTTATTTTAAGACCACAGACTTCTTATAGGTTTTCCTGTAATCTACAGGTAAAGAAATATTTTCTGCCTGTACATTTTTTTCAAAATTTTAGACTCAGTAGTTTCGGAGATAAGGGGGGGGGGGATGGTCAATTTTCGACAATTTTCTTAAATAACTAAAACAATTTATTTTAAAATTATAAAAAAAATATATTTGAGACCCTTTCATTTGATATGTCACACGGTACAGTTTGCAAAACTTGTTTTTTTTTTATATTTCTTATTTGCCCCACAAAAGTGATCACCATATTCAAAATTAATTTGTTTACTTTACCTGTCCCTGATTGGGTCACAGAAATTCATATGTGTACCAAGTTTCAACTTCATCGGTCCATTAGATTCGTAGCAAATTGGCTGTGACAGACGGACAGGCAGACACACGAGTGATCTTAAAAGGGTTCCGTTTTTTTCCTTTTCAGGTACTGAACCCTAAAAAGATAACTCGTGGACTTGATACATAGATAATTATAATACAATTTACTGACATGTGCTAATGCTATTTAATCTATACATATAATAAAACAGTAACGGAAGAAAAACTGTACATTGAGAATTTTCGAGAAAAAATAAGTGGCTTTTGCTAGAAAAACGTAACTGATGACAAAAAGTGACTTTTTAGAATTTTTGTCTGTTTGTCTGTTTGTCCGGTAGTCTGTGTGTATGGTACGGCTTCACGGCAAAACTACTGGATAGATTGAATTGAAATTCAGCAAAAATGTTCTTTGTAAACCAAGGAAGGCTTTAGGCTACATATTATCACGCCGTATGTTATGGGAGGTAAGCAATATTGATTTTAAAATGTTTTTGTTCGTAATTGAATGCACAAAATTACATGTTATTTAGTTAATAATCAAAATTTAACTCTGGGAACATAATAATCACGCTATTTTTATAAAGGAGCGGGGCAGTAATATTATAAATTGCAAGGAAACAGCTATTTCAACAATATGTCAACGGGGAATTTAGCGGTAAGGTCAGGTGACCGTTTACCGCACTAAATGGTGCGAGTTCAAATCCCATAATATTGTTTTAAAAAATCGTAAAATCCTTTTTTTTTAGTTTTTGCATTTTTATGTGCATTACATGTCCTATCTAATTGTTTGGAGAGTTTCACACCAATATTACTAAACAGATTGATTGGTGGTACAACAAGCTACACTATCATGAAGTCAAGTCAAACTTTTGGTTTTAAGTTATAAGTATCTTGTGCAAGCACATTTGTTGTAGGTAATTGATTTAAAACTAAATTGTCGTTAATTTAACAGCAATTAACGATTTAGTTTTATTCATAATTTAATTTGGGTAAATAATATGTAGTTTCCGTTTTCTAACTAGATGGCGTTGGCGTCGAGTTAGATCAGAGGAATTTTAGCTATGCCTTCTAAAAAAAGATCAAATCTGTCTCGAAACTCAAGGGTTTCTAAGATGCGCAGGTTAGTTCGATCTCTCGAAACCGACACAGAGCGTGAACAACGGCTAGGTGCTAACCGTGAGCGTAATGTACTAAGTTTGTCCGCAGAAACTAGCACGCAGCGCCAATTACGACTAGAATTTAAACGAGTCCGCACTACTGCTTCTCGATCTCAGGAAAGAGTGGAACAACTAGAAATGCGTTTAGCTATCAACCGGGATCGTCATTCTTTGTCTCGCGCATCCGAAACGGTTACACAGAGGGATCAGAGGTTGAGTCTTCAGAATATCCGCTCTGAGACTGCTCGATCACTTGAGAGCAGTCAGGAGTGTGTGCAGTCACGACTTGCGCGTGACCGAGAGCGTCATTTTTTATCTCGCGCTTCCGAAACGGATACAGAGAGAGAGCAGAGATTAAGTCTTCAGCTTTTCCGCACTGAGACTGCTCGGTCGCTCGAGAACAGTCAGGAGCGCGATACACGCCAAGCAAGCGATCGCGAGCGCCACGCAGTCTCTCGCGCTTCGGAGACTTACCTACACGCAGAGAGACTCGCGTTTAAGCTCCCAGCGTATTCGCACTGCCACATCTCGATCACTTGAGAATCCTGAAGAGCATGAGACACGCCTTAGTGCAGACCGCTCACAGCATGCTCTAGCTCGGTCTTTGGAGACAGACGAGCAGCGCGAGCAACGCAACGCACTTGCTTGGCAAAGATATCACGACATGCGTGTTGAGGTGTCTGTTCATTCCACGCAAGAACGTGAGCGGATACAGGAAATTCGGGCAAGTCAGTCAGTCAAACAGCGTGTGGCCCGAATTGATCTAGACCGTATACGTCGCAATTTTCGCAATTCATCCTCATGTGATACTGATTCTATGGTTTATGATCCTGAAGAGCAACCGTGGTTCAATAAAGAAAGAACCGCGTTTTATAGGAAAACCCGCTCCTTTCTTTATTGATTACATCGAACACGGAGACATTGGCACCATGTCTGAGGTGTGTGCACACTGTCACGCGCGTAAGTGGAAGGGAGAGACCAAGGGAATAGATAGATAGAATACTCTTTATTATGCACACCATAAAAATTACAGATATAAATGTTGAAATTTAGAAAGGAATGGATCAAGGGAATGTGTTTTGCGTCTGGAAAAGTACGATTAAACTCTATGCAAGAGCTACCGGAGATCTTACGTGTTCTTTTGAATGGCGAGCATCCCAAGTCCAGCCATTTCTTAAGCAATCTTCGAGCCTGCAACAGTGCTTTCCAGATGACTTCATTTGGACCTCATCAAGGCACTGAATTTGGATTCATGCCGACTTTTAAAATTCAGGGGCAAGTCTACCATCGGATAGGTTCCCTGCTTCCCACCGAAATGCCGAAATTTTTGCAAATATATTTCATTGCAGATTTTGCTGAACAGGCTAATGTCCGATGCCGGCAAATTCCTAATTTAGACTTGAGCCTTATAAGGGCATTATAAAACACTGCGCAGTGTCAACCCATACGTTACCGATTTCAAAACTGGAATCGGTGCCTGAACACGAGTCGATAATTTTAACTTCGTTATTAGCGTAGACAAATGACCGACAGCAGTCCATCCAGGACGATATAACACACCAACGTCAAACGAGGTTGACCAGGAATGCGACAAAAGACATTGTTTTACGCACACGTGATGATCGCCTGCAGCGTATCAGCGAGACACATCGCGCTTATGATACCCTACAGTATCTCCTAATGTTTTGTCGCGGAGAGGATGGCTACTACTTTGCCGTATACAATGTAGACCCGCAGACAAGTGCCCCAAATTATACCAAAAAGACATCCGCCCTCCAGTTTTACAGTTACATGATTCAGCTCCGTTCCAACGACAACTGTCATCTCCATTATTACCGTGCACTCTTTAGTTAATTTGCAATATTATTTTTAATTCAGTGTACCCTTGGGATTCACTGCGAAATTACGATTACGGGAAGAAAAGTTTTTTCACAGACACAGACCAACTAAAGTATAAGAGATATAAAAATGGTGCCATAGCAAAAAATATTCCACGTGAAGAGCATTTTCTGCTGTGAGAATAAATTGAAGATCTGGAACACCTGTTGTGGAACTCCAAAGCCCAGCGACACTATAACATATATAAGAATGACGTCTTAGCAAAAGTGTTTAGTCTGATGGGCATTTCCTGTTGACTTACAAAAATGAAAGATCTGGAACGTCTCGAATCGTCCCGTCCCCGGGAAAACAGCGTGATGCGCGAGACGATTCTCTTCTTTTAGAATTCGACATCAGACGTTTCAGATCTTCGATTTTGACGACCCCGTTGTCTCTGGCATAAGCAACAGGATCCGCGCACGAAGTCGCGGGCAGAAGCTAGTCAGCTATAAAATATCACTTCGTGCCAAACTACAGTTCAATCACTTCTATTTAATCACTTGGCAGTGATTATAACTTTGATTAATTATATTTCTTTTTATAGTGACAGATACTTTTATAGGGAGACCCTCCCTTTTGGGAAATACGAGTATATTTAGAGACATTGCTAAGAGGTTTTTTGATCAAGTTATTAAGTTACCCCGTACCCTAATTGCGTAACTCACAATCGATTGGAATCTGAATCATTTTGAAGCAAATTGCTAATCCATTGCTTCATTTGTTCGAAAAGTTTATCTGTTCGACAACGTAAATAACGCAATGGATGTTGTTGAACTGTCAAAATGAAACCAATTCCGATTGATAATGTGTTACGCAATTAGGGTGCTGGTCTTTAACTTATCTTACCCCTAGTTTACAGAATAAGTTCTACGGCCATTCATCAAATGGTTTTTCCAGATTCTCCTTCCATCGCAATGGCTTAAGAATATTTTAGTCTTTCCATACATTCCTGACTTCTGCTAATGCTGGCCAGTATCTCCGGTAGGAGTCAAGCTCGTCGCGTTATCTTTCGCTTTGGTTATCCTACGTTGGCGCCTAGCGTTCAATGGATGGTTCTTTTAACTCGCAGCAATTTTTTTTTGTTCTGTCATTTATATTACTAAAAATTATTGGACACATATTTTTGCTTTTTTACGTAATCAAAGGAATACGGCGATACATCATCTGCCTAGCCTTTTCCCAACTATGTTGGAGTCGGCTTCCTTCCAGTCTAACCGGATGCAGCTGAATACCAGTATTTTACATGGAGCGACTGCCTATCTGACCTCCACAACCCAGTTACCGGGTAATACGATACCACTTGGTAAGACTGGTTGTCAGACTTTCGGGCTTCTGACGACCCATAACGACTGTCAAAGATCCTCGAATAACAGCCGAGACCAACGGCTTAACGTGCTTTCCGAGGCACGGAGGAATCTCGGTATGTAAAGATGGTCACCCATCCACTGACCAACCCCGGCAAGCGTAGCTTAACCTGACAGATCGACCCGTGCGGCTGTTATTACTTAGCCACGAGCTCCACGAGGAATTCGGCGATACATTGTGTTAAAATGTGGCCTGACGTCACGCCTTGCTAGATTTTATACATAGTTGTGACGTAGCGGTAGCCCCCACTCCTCAACTTTAATGATAAAGTAATATGATAAAGCAAAAATACGTGTCTAATATACTTACCTATTCCACTATTAGAGCGAGCGCGCACTGCGGTGCGTTTCCGTTAGTTCTGCCGCACTGGGCGGGGCCTACGGTAACAAAACGCATGACCGCAGTGCGCGCACTTCAAAGACATTCCATACCTACTTCACAGATTATGCGGTAGAAAAACGCACCGCAGTGCGCGCTCGCCTTTATAAGCAGTTTTTTTTATATTTTTTTTTATTATGGTCTTTTATAACCGCAACGTAAATAAATAATAATAAAATACATGGTGCCATGGATTATATTTACGCCATGAACCTGAACAGACTCCACGCATCATCACGATTTGGTTGAGACAGAATTCTATGGAATGTGCCTAAATCAAGTCGGTTTAACCTCAAAAGCATGGTTTATTCATTAATACTTTCAATTTCCCTATACATTAGCTCATAGTTATATGTGTATAGAGATAAGTAGAGCAAATATACGAATTTCATAACCTCTTGCGCATGTAATAGATACAGTAATCTATAGGATTATCCAGCAGATAAGATAATTATATCTCGTATGAGTAATTTTAGCAGGAATTTGAAAGGACCTGTTATTATTACTTATTATCCCTGTGTCAGCAAAGAGTTACAGGTTACGAGTATTAACTCCTGATTACGTTATTATGCTCGAAAACAGACTGCCTGGCCTATCGTTAATCTTTGAAAGTCTGAAGATTATTTGTTAAAGCAAGCTGTACACCATACAAAAATCAATCTGCCTAGCCTTTTCCCAACTATGTTGGGGTCGGCTTCCAGTCTAACCGGATGCAGCTGAATACCAGTATTTTACATGGAGCGACTGCCTATCTGACCTCCACAACCCAGTAACTGGGTAATACGATACCCCTTGGTAAGACTGGTTGTCAGACTTTCGGGCTTGTGACGACCCGTAACGACTGTCAAAGATCCACAAATAACAGCCGGGACCGACGGCTTAACGTGCTTTCCGAGGCACGGAGGAATCTCGGTATGTAAAGATGGTCACCCATCCACTGACCAACCCCGGCAAGCGTAGCTTAACCTGACGGATCGACCCGTCAAGCTGAACACCATGCATCATCCATCAATAGCAATCATGATTCTCTTTTATTTTTATCATGAACTCTTAACTTTTTAGAAGTATTACAATACTATTCTAGCGAGGATGATTTTTAAAAATATTTACAGGGCAATAAATACAGGGTGTAAGGGACAGCCCTCCGCAAACTCACAGGGTGCATTCAGCTCCTCATTTTGAATCATATTCCACCGGAAATTTTCTCAGGAAAATTTTCATATTTTTTTTTTTTTCAGTTACATTTTCATTATTTCAATGTAAAATTGCATTGTGTGTTCGCAGCACTCCACTTATGTAAAAAAAACTGCAACTCTAACCAACGACGCGTGAAATCAGCTTAAGCTGATTTCACGCGTCGTTGGTTAGAGTATTTCAACATCCATTGCTGGTTTTTGTTTTTGCTGTTTTTTTTTTTTGCAGTTTTTTGTCTAGCTACAGAGTTCATCGAACTCACCGCATACCTATTACCTATCCCTCCCAACCAGTAATAGACGCTCCAATTTGTGCACAAAAACACAAACAAATCAGGTTTATTGGATTCCCTTAACGTTCCTGAAAAAAATTCATGTACCGGTCATCTTAGTATGACATACTGAATTCACCCTATCAGTTTGCGGAGGGCTGTCCCTTACACCCTGTATATTTGAACTGCCAAAATGAACGCGATTACGAGTGTGTTACGGAATAAGGCTCCACCAAATTTATATTTGAAAAGTATTTTATCTATAAAAAAAAAAAAACGTAACTACTACTTGGTAAAAAATAACGATAAAACAGTTAGAATTACGTTGTGGATTAGTATATAAATGAAATACTTAATAACAAATCAATGAGCTACTACGTCGAAGAAAAAATTAGTTTTAAGTACTTACATTAAAATTAAATTACCAATGAATTACAAAAGTCTTCGTATAGATGCATAGGCATAGGTATGTATGTAACCAACCTTCTACTTGATAGATACAAATACAACGTCGCAGGCAAGTTTTTTAACATTAGTACATAATGACTAGCACAGTAATTGTATGTATGAAGGCAAGTCATTGCTTCGACCTTCAGCTTCTGCGTAGTCATGCCTCGCTATGGTTACAGAATACAAATAAAAACTAAACTAACCGATAAAAAATCTAAAAGTTGTGCTGTTTATTCATAAATCATTATTATTTATCTATAGGTACATATTAAAAATTGGAGTCGCTTTTCGTGTGTCTTTTTAAGTTTTTTTTTTGTTATTCTTCTCAAACACATAATTATTGTCGTTTTTAGAATTTTATTTGCAAAACTTTCTGTGGTCCGCATTGTTCTTCTAAACTACGCCAAAAAGTGGTCAGTTGGTTCAGTGATGAATTATTACCTTGGTTGGTTGTTGAAACTACTAGGGCGGCGAATTATTACCACAAGAATCAACAATACATCACTCTTAAGTTAGATTTGTTGATCTGATTTCGGAAATCATGACATTTTAGAACAAATCTAACTTATATTTAAAAAAAAATATTAAAAAAAACAAGTAAAGTAGGTAAGTACTTAAATAAAAAAAAAAACAGAAAAAAAATAGTAGTAAATACATATCTATTTCTTACAGTCGCGAATCATATTTTGACCTGCAAATTGAAAAAAAAAAAGAAAAAAAAATGTAATTTCGCGAGCTAACATTGCGGATCCACCATAATCTGCCTTTGTACAGTATTTAAAAAAAATCTAAATAGCTAAGTCAAAGCTTTACTTATCCGAAAACACAGACAGACGCAGGCGGCCTAATTTTTTAACTCATATTTCGAGACATTTTGGTCACATACAACCATCACATGACTTGCAGTTGCCACCCAGACTAAAACCTCATTAAAACTTCAATTACTTTGTCTGGACGTTAGCAATTAAACCGAAAAGGTTAATTGGAGTAATTTGATAAGATCTGCGAACGGTTTCAGTGGATACAATGTTTTAGCGTCGTTTTATTTAATGTTGTAGGTAACACAAGAGTAGGTACCTACACATCGTTATCAGCCGAAACGATAAGTCTCCATGACCAAACATGTGAGTTACCACATTTGACCGCATGTGAGTACTTACAATGGAGTACTAGGTATTTATAAAACTTCCGATAATGGTCATTGCGGTGTAAGTGGACTTCTGGCCGTTGACTGTACATAACGCGAACCCAGGCAAACGGAGTTAAGCCCCGCCCCTTCGCTCTACGGTATGCGTAGGTACTTGTCGGAAAAAGTTTAGTAATAACACTTGGAATAAGTTTTAGTAAAAAAAAATGCGACTTTGACCTTCAATATCTCCAGAACCAGTGGATTCCCAGGTGTGGTGTGTCTGGTGGAAAAAAACGATCCAAATAATGTGTAAATACGTGGCTTTCGACTTCGGCAAGTGTCTTTTTACACCCGGTATGTCTAACTTAGAGTTATGTGGTGGAAAAAATAAAGGTGGGTCGAAGTCCAGACAATCTTTAAACTAAACTTATCGAGGCTCACTGCTGGACAGTGGACATAGGCCTCCCAAATTACACCGCCTGGTTCTCCGTGTTCCTAATCATGTCTGCCTCAGCCACCTCGATGTGAGCGACTTTCAATACATCGACTCTTAATACTCTATTTCTTTATTTAGGCAAGTTCTTTAGACTCTTATTTCTTAATTAGACAGGGGTCAATCTACCACTGATATATCTTAAGAATTATCTCCATACTGACCACCATGTCGGCACTGCGTAGTATCGATAACCTGGAGGTCAATTGACACAGTATTATATAAACCTTACCCTACTATATCTACTTGTAGAAAAACTAATTGATGATAATTTATTGCCTTTGTCTTCAATGAAAGTGAATTGTTTATAATTAAAGGCTGGAGTACAATTAAGTTTGATGATACGGATAATTAAATATTCTTGTGAAAGACAATGAATGTTTATCGTATAGAACATTTTTCTAGATACAATATTGCTGCGGCATTGGGTCGTCATTCTTGATCTGGGACTAGACCACCAGCTGTCTCTTGCAACTAGGCCATTTCTGCCAACTCTACAATCTCTTTCTTCTTTTCCTTTGATATTTATATGACTCAATTGACCAGAATTAATATCATCATGATCATCATTCTCCTGCCCTTATCCCAATCTATTTGGGGTCGGCGCAACATGTCTTTTTATTCCATACTTTTTACAAAATTAATAGTTAAAGCATATTCCTCATCCTCGTTCAATTAAGCATTGATATGGTGAGTTTTAGGAGCTCGTGGCTAAGTAATAACAGTCGTACGGGTTGAACCATCAGGTTAAGCTACGCTTGCCGTGGTTGGTCCGTGATGGGTAACCATCTTTACATACCGAGACTCCTCCGTGCCTCGGAAAGCACGTTAAGCCGTTGGTCCCGGCTGTCATTCGTGGATCTTTGGCAGTTGTTACGGGTCGTCAGAAGCCCGAAAGTCTGACAATCAGTCTTACCAAGGGGTATTGTATTACCCAGTTACTGGGTTGTGGAGGTCAGATAGGCAGTCGCTCCATGTAAAATACTGGTATTCAGCAGCATCCAGTTAGACTGGAAGCCGACCCCAACATAGTTGGGAAAAGGATAGGCAGAGAGATTGATTGATGGTGAGTTTTAGCAACTGAAAGCTGAAAGAACTCTTATATTGCTGGCTGGTAAAAAAGTCCTGGTTCCTGAGAAAATCTGTCTCTGAATTGAGAACATCCCTAAATAACTTCGATCCGATCCAGACTGGGCCTTGCTGCCCTCCCAGCGACGTCCTAAGCCGAGGTCTGTACCCCACAGCGTGCCCTTAGCGTGTAGTCGCTTAGTTTATAAGTTTTATTTCCTGGCTGGAGGCCTTTCTGGGAGGAAAGCAGTTGAACTCATCATCATAACCTTTGATTCTGCTCAATCAGATAAAGCTTCGAGTTCGTTCACCTTTTATCGGATGAGAGGTGTATTGGCATAAAGTAAAACTATCTTATCGTAATGTGGTTGCTATGCCGTCTGGCCTGGATCTGTGATGCCGTCTGGTGGATGACTGATTGGGATTGGCACTTTAGTTCGATCGATTCGAAATACTTTTTTGGTCTACAAATAGCTGTTTAGCACCCTAATTGCGTGACACACTTTTAATTACAATTCATTCATTCTTTTAATTTCATTCGAGGATTTTGATGGAGATTTCTAATCCATTGCTTCATAGGTTTGAAAAATTCGTCTGCTCAACATCGTAAATGATGCAATGAATGTGGCAGTCATAATGAAAGGCATTGCAATGAATTGTCATTGAATGTGTGTTACGCATTTGCAATTGCCCCGCTGGTGTACATAAAAAAGCCTCGAGAGTAGAGAGGGATACTTGAATCTAAATCCCGTGCCCTGGGTAGTCAATCCTGCCATTCCTCTGATCTGACTGGTCACGTCTTACCACGGCAGGACATAACAAACGCGGCGTAAAGTAATGCCAAACTGTATCCTCTAGAAATGTATGGTTAATCGGGTTGTAGCTTCACTACGCGTTTCTAATAAGGGATAATACACAAGATGGAGACGACACTAATACGACAATAAATTAAACATCGTATAGTTATCTACCTCCGTGCCTCGGAAAGTACGGCCGGCATCCGGCAATTACTTCTTTGCGCGTCCACTGCATTTTAGAAAAAAGTAAGTTTAAAAACTAAAACCCGACTACTGAAAAATCGGCTCTAAAAAGTATTCTAAAAATCCGGAGTCACACATAATCTGTTCAATTTATTTACATGACGTGTGACTCCGGATTTTTAATTTGTCTGCCTTTTTCTAATTTCAGATGAGAATATTTTCTTGTTTCATACTTTTTACAGCGGATTTTTCAGTAGTCGGGTTTTAGTTTTTAAACTTACTTTTTATTTAAATTATTTTGGGGTTATAATTTCGTGATATATAAAGTATTGCAGGCCCACATAATTATTATATTATAAATTGTATTTTGGGTAGGTTTGGAGAGAAATGTTTGGCTCACATCTGATTCGTGATTTTAGAAATTATTCCCAATAATTATCGGGTGCATGGAAGTGAAGCCGCGAGCAATAGCTAACAATATATATATATTTTTTAAATGTGCTAATTAAGCCCTTTCATTTGATACCCAACACAATCAATCTGCCTAGCCTTTTCCCAACTATGTTGGGGTTGGCTTCCAGTCTAACCGGATGCAGCTGAATACCAGTATTTTACATGGAGCGACTGCCTATCTGACCTCCACAACCCAGTAACTGGGTAATACGATACCTCTTGGTAAGACTGGTTGTCAGACTTTCGGGCTTCTGACGACCCGTAACGACTGTCAAAGATCCACGAATGACAGCCGGGACCAACGGCTTAACGTGCTTTCCGAGGCACGGAGGAGTCTCGGTATGTAAAGATGGTCACCCATCCACTGACCAACCCCGGCAAGCGTAGCTTAACCTGATGGATCGACCCGTGCGGCTGTTATTACTTAGCCACGAGCTCCTCCTCCATTTGATACCCAATACGGCATCATTAAAAAATTTTTGTTAGTTGATAACTTAATATTTTCTAGAGGGCGCCATATTCAATTTAATGTGACGTCACATAGCCTATACGCAGCGGACAATCAAGACGCTTCCAACGATACTTCATTTGTCAAATTGTGATAAGCAGTTTAGAAGTTATGAGGGAACAGATGAACATACATACCGGTCAAAATCATAACCCTCCTTTTTGCTCGCCGTAAAATTCCAGAAACCCTTTGTTTTTATTTATATATTATATAATTATTTATAAATAAATAAATACATTATTTATTTATAAAATGCTTGTAAAACGCGTTTTGTAAAAGTAGTTTGTTTTTGACCATGTTGAATTCGTATCACATCACTAAAATTACAAAAAAGTCATAGTACCGTATGTTGTTTTCTTATTTTTCTTACAAACACAATCCTATTATCTCTTAGCAGCTGTATGTAATCTTAAATAAGAAGAACCCTTATCATTGTCAGATATGATCATGATAGGCTTAAGTTCAGCCTCAATAAAATACGCCTTAAATGGCGATCAAAACAGGAAATCAAAAATTGCGAATAATTCCACACGTACAAAATTATCTTTTCGATATTTGCGTTAAAACATCTATTAGATACCTTATCTATTATATTGGTAATAGTCATAACTTTAAAACAATAAATAAGATTAAAATTCGCACAAAATATTTATCTACAGGGTGTAATTTTAATCACCGTTATCCTCTTAAGGTACCCTCTTATTGTACTCATCATTATGAACAACTTTTACTATGGTACCAAACTTGAAATCGCGAATCAAAAATCAGCTGTTCAGTACATTTATGTTCGCATAATTCGTCAAAATGTACTGAACAGCTGATTTTTTTTTTCGCGATTTCAGGTTTGGTCCCATAGTAAAAGTTGTTTATAATGATGAGTACAATGACCCCTTAAGAGGATAACGGTGATTAAAATTACACCCAGTATACTTACTAATAAGCTGAAAAATTTGTTTGTTTGAACGCGCTAATCTCGGGAACTACCAGTCAATCAATCTACCTAGCCTTTTCCCAACTATGTTGGATCGGGTTCCAGTCTCCAGTTCCGGATGCAGCTGAATACCAGTATTTTACATGAAGCCACTGCCTATCTGACCTCCACAACCCAGTTACTGGGTAATACGATACTCCTTTGTAAGACTGGTTGTCAGACTTCTGAGGGCTTCTGAAGACCCGTAACGACTGTCAAAGATCGACGAACACCAGCCTACTAACACGGACCACGTGCTTTCCGAGGCACGGAGGAGTCTCGGTACCTATGTAAAGATGGTCACCCATCCACGGACCTACTCCGGCAAGGCGTAGCTTAAGCTGATGGATCGACCCGTGCGGCTGTTATTATTTAGCCATGAGCTCGGACTCTTAATTATGGAATTACCAGTCGTATTTGAAAAATTGTTTTTGCCTTAGGTTTTTGCATTTGATGGCATAACTCTTGAGGAAGGTTGTAGGTTATTTAACATCACGCGCATTTTTTTATCGTAACAAAAAATAAGAAAGAATACTGAGCGAAAACGACGTATTTAGCGCGGGCGGGACGGGAGAACAAGAAATTTCACGCGGACGAAGTCGTAGAAAGTAGTTTATTTATTACAAAATCCACAGCTCTTTAACAATTTTACTTATACAAATAAAAACCAATCCTAAAGCCAATTACGGATTTACATTTTATAGCAACACTTATTACATGCATCAGAAACAACAGGATGACGTGCTAGCAGCATCTAAGCAAGCATACCAAAGTGTGTAATGTGGGTGGGTGTGTAGGAGTGTGTGTGTAGTGTTATAGTGGTGTATGGATTACATACATTCAATTTTATTTAGAAATATTATTCAAATCGTCGCATACAGAAGTTACCAATAGTTTTATTTAGAAATATTATTCAAATCGTCGCATACGGAAGTTACCAATAATTTTATTTAGAAATATTATTCAAGTCGTCTCATACAGAAGTTACCAATAATTTTATTTAGAAATATTATTCAAATCGTCGCATACAGAAGTTACCAATAATTTTCTGAATGTAACTTTTTTGGTGTTAAATATAGTTAAGCTGTTATCAATGATAAGTTTGATGAAGAGACAAGAACAAACATGTCTTGATGCCTGACATCACACGGCAAGAATGACGGGAGTATTTACCAAACAGTGACGAGGCAGTTTGGACACATTTCAATTTTCACGTGTGGTGTTCAAATGTAATTCCGGTTTTTTATCTGTTGATTATCTTCACACTGACAAAATATTACTGGGCCTTCTTAGTTGCAAAAAGAAGGCAGAGATCGGCAGAAGAAAAGGTAGATGGGTGTGATATGCATATAACCAAAGTGAACTCTGTAATCACAGCCATGATGTATGGTAGGGAAAAAAAACCGGCTTAGTGCGTGTTGGACCACGCACAATGAAGGGTTCCGTGGTTGAAAAGAATTTATCCCAGAAACAAACTTGACAGTGTAATCCCAAATAAAAACTTATGTGATAAAATTGTGAATTTGCTGTGACCTTCTACGTCAACGGAAAGTACCTAAGTAAATACCCTATAGGTTTTGATTTACTTGCGAGTATCAAAATGTGTCGCATAAATGTCCGTATTTTTTTATTGCGTTGATTTAGAAGCTTGATTTTTTTAGAACTCCACGGGACCATAGACCTACCTACGTGTTTGATATTAATTTCAACTTGATACCTCTACGCGTTCCTGAAAAAAAGGGTCTTGACAGACTGACAGACAGACTGACGGACAACGAAGTGATCTTAGAAGGGTTCCGTTTTTTCCTTTTGAGGTACGGAACCCTGAAAATGCTGCGTAGACACCAAATAAATTGGGATTAGTGCAAGAAGATGATGATTTCTATCAGTTTCTTACGTGGCTGCATATCGTTTGATTGACTCTCTGCACCAACAAAAACCCTTGTTCCTTCAACTAGGTCTTACTCATCTAAGGGACCGCCAAAAACTGACCTGCGCAACTTTTAAACGAACCTTTTTGTCGTTACTATGCTGGTGAGATTCCAAATATCGTCATTTTCAATAACCGCAAAAAGTCCCCCAAGTCTGTAATTAGTTAATTCTCGTCCCAGACATCACAACCCATGCAGTTCGGAATTCCCAGTAGACATGCGTCACAGTCTTATTTTAGTTGTCGTCTAGAGCTCGTAGTGTAGACTACAGACGTTACCCCTTAGTAGAACTGTTGATAAACACATTGGATTTACAAGCTTATGCATAAGCTTGTAAATCCAATGTGTTTATGCTGATACTTGGCAGAAGCACTCCATGTTCCTCGACCAATATAATAACTACTACAGTTATTTGAATAAAACCTCTCCCAAAATTGACCTGCAATTGATACTTATACATACTTGCATTTAGTCATTTACAGGTATTATTGGACAGGTACAATTCCGACCTATCGTCGGTCGCAATTCTTTTTTAGGGTTCCGTACCTTAAAAGGAAAAAACGGAACCCTTATAGGATCACTCGTGTGTCTGTCGGTCTGTCCGTCTGTCACAGCTAATTTGCTCCGAATCTAATGGACCGATTAAGTTGAAATTTTGTACACATATGGATTTCTGTGACCCAAACACGTACAACTGAAGTAAATATATGAATTTTGAATATGGGGGTCACTTTTAGGGGGCAAATAAGAAAATTTTAATAAAACAGTTTTGCAAACTGTACCGTGTGACATATCAAATGAAAGGGGTGATGAGGTTCTCAAATATATTTTATAATTTTAAAATAAATATTTTTAAAGAAAATAGACGAAAATTGACCATTCCGTCCCCCCCCCCCCCCCCCTTATCTCCGAAAGTATAGAAAATAGGTCTATACCTGTAGATTACAGGAAAACCTATAAGAAGTTTGTGGTCTTAAGATAACATGGTAAATCTCTCAATATTGTGAGTACAAACTTACATTTACTGTTGGAATGCATGGGAGAACATGTATAGTTGAAACTATAAGATTTTTCTTGGGATGATTTCATAACAACTACGGAACCCTTCATTGTGCGTAGTCCGACGCAGTCCGTTTTTCGGAACCAGGAACACACTAAGTCTCGGTGACAGCATCTACTGTAAATTCTAAAGAATCCCGCATCATGCTACCAAGTTTACCCAACCCACGGCTCTTACAAAACTAATGCGACATCATTTCAGTCACTCATAATATCATCGATGCACGTCGCAAAGGGCAGGCTGATAGCTAACCTCAGATATATCACGGGTTATTGCGTTACAGCCAACTTTATCTCCATTCACGACGAGAAGTTTCAAAAATAAACTCCAGACGTAGACCTTGAACGGTCCAAGGGTCAGGAGACACTTTCGAAACTTAATTCAATTATTCACATATAATCGGTTGGAATTTTTAACTTTTTGTGTCATTAATCATTATTGAACGTTCTTGAGTTTAAAAAGGTCGCTTTAACTACAGCTGTGGAAAGTTCTAGATTAATTCGACAGTCAGAATTTCAATAGTCATATTTCCTCCTGTTCTGTCATTATCTTCCTGCCCTTATCCCATGGTACGTGGGGTCGGCGCAACACGTTTTCTCTTTCTATTCTTCCCTGTCAACCGTCACGCTATCATTCACTCCCTTCTCTTTCATATCATTCCTCACACAATCCATCCATCTTTTCTTTGGCCTTTCTTTTTCCTGTTCTGTAATTAATGTTTATCACGGAATATTGTCATTCCTTCCTAATTAATCAGCCAATCGGATCCACCGTTCTTTCTTGCCAAATGTAACTTCTTCATACTGAAATCTCAAACGTTATCAGGATCCTTCTGCCCTCATACCATTTTATTTGCGGTAGACTCACCATGTTTTGTTCTTCCGTATCTCTATCAGCCGTCAGTACTGATCTAGCCAGTAGCCATTATCATCTTTCACTTTTGTTTTCCTTTAGATATGCTTATATTACCTACTAGCTTTTGCCCGCGGCTTCGCCAGCGTGGATGTCGGAAAATATCCCATGGGAACGTTCATGTGGAAAACATAGAGCCGTCCGATATAACTGTGCAAACTCAAATCGCTACGATATATCGTTACCGTGTATAGTAGGCATAAAGCTACCAGTCGGCATGATTTTTTCCGACATCTTCAACAGTCGTCGTCATATTTCAGCCACTTTACACAAAACCATAATGAATTACACTGAATCACTCCGTTCATTGGAGAAAACCGTATGAAAATCCGTTCGGTACTTGTTGACATTATCGCATTCAAACAGACAGACTTACGCGGCGGGGGGACTTTGTTAATTACTTAAAATTTACTATGCCAGTCACGCTCTAATAACAAATAACTTTTGTTCGAATGTCCTCTCGTTCAAATAATTTCCTCGTAAAAACGTCGAATGAAATAAAGACTAAATGTTACCTCAAGATTCGAACTATGACTACATTTCCAATCCCTTAAATCTCTTAAAAATAGGCAGGTACACAAACATTTGTCAACCCCTATTGTACCCCTTAGGGGACGATTTTTCAAAAACGCTGTACCATATATTTCTTTATTTCCTACCAAAAGCATAAATTTGAATTTTCATATCCCTAACTTAAGAAATGCTGGGTTTCCCATACAAACATTCATCCCATATACCTTGTAGGATTATGTTTTAAGACAAAAAGTAGCCATGTTCTTTCCCAGGATGCTATCTATAGCCTTGCCAAATTTTGTCGAAATCCGTGCAGTTTTGTAAATTTTAAAATAAACCCCTGTTTTACCCACTTAGGGAATGATTTTTAAAAAACGCTGAACCGCATATTTCTTAATTTCCTACCAATGGCATAAATTTGTTATCCCTAACTTAAGAAATACTGGATTTCCCTTACAAACTTTCATCCCCTATATCACCCCCTGTAGTATTGTTTTTGAAAGTATCCTATGTCCTTTCCCAGTATGCTATATACAGCCTTGCAAAATTTTGTCGAAATCCGTGCAGTTTTGTAAATTTTAAAATCAACCCCTATTTTACCCCCTTAGGGGATGATTTTTCAAAAACGCTGAACCACATATTTCTTTATTTCCTATCAAAAGCATACATTTTAATTTTCACATTCCTAACTTAAGAAATACTGAGTTCCCATACAAACTTTCATCCCCTATATCACCCCCCGTAGGATTATTTTTGAAAAAAAAAAGTGGCCTATGTCCGTCCCCAGGATACCATCTATAGCCTTGCCAAAATTTATCGAAATCCGTTCAGTGGTTTAGGCGTGAAAAGGTAACAGACAGACAGACAGACAGACAGAGTTACTTTCGAATTTATAATATTAGTATGGATAGCAATCTAATCTTACTAATTAATTATACAGTAGGTAGATCATGACGGAGGCCTGTGGCCGCACGGGTCGATCGTTCTCGTTAAGCTACGCTTGCCGCGATTGGTCCGTGGATGGGTGACCATCTTTACATACCAAGACCCCTCCGTGCCTCGGAAAACACGTTAAGCCGTTGGTCCCGGCTGTCATTCTTGGATCTTTGACAGTCCGAAAGTCCGTCTTACCAAGGGGTATCGTATTACACAGTAACTGGGTTGTGAAGGTCAGATAGGCAGTGGCTCCATGTAAAATACTGGTTGCATCCGGTTAGACTGGAAGCCGACCCCAACATAGTAAAAAGGCGAGGCAGATGATGATATTGGACATGTTCCTCTCGCACTACCCAATGGAAAATATAGAAAGGAAGCATGTTTTCCTGCGCCGACTTGATGAAAGATAAAACATGATTGTCTACTGATTGTCAACAAGACGTTTCACACAATTGTAGAGGTCGTTCTAGAAAACGGGCAATTGGAAGACGAAGGTATTATCATTGTAACTGTGATGTATGTAAGTATGTGTTTTCACTTCAACAATGATTAATATTGGTAACACTGGCTGGGTTAGTGTCTGTAAAGGAGATGTCAGCTTTTTGTATTGACGTTGGTTTTTTATTCCGAGAAAAATCTGACAAGCATCAAACTACACCTAAATAAAAAACGACAAAAACATGGAACTAAGAACCACTGACATAATACTTTTAGACGCATTTAAGAGAAAAATGATAAACTATTTAAATATTTTATTTATTGATGTCAAACAAAACCTCCCCCCACACACTGACAATGTTATAATTGACAGATGATTGATTCTATAAGCAAGCCACAGTCCTGATGAGACCTCATTCTAACATCATAATCAAATATTGACTGACAGTAATGACAGTAGCTACCAGTATCAGTTTTGACAACTTCACTATTTTTGTTGGGGGCGTGTTCACTTCTTTATCCTAGATAATTAGAAAGGTTGTTCGTTTTAGGAGTAAATTCATATTAAAATAAAAAAAGATGTTACTCCAAATTGGAGACCTTTAAAATGTATGATATAGTTACAACCACTAGTTTTTGGGAAGTCAATCCAAATACATTTAACTTACCCATGTTAGAATTATTGAATAATAAAAAACCATTTTCGGACATGTGCTTTATATGTTTCTTGTCAACCGGGCTCAATGGGAACCCCTTGTCATTGCGAATACATGTGTCATTGTATGAAGTATTACTTTATATAGTGTATTATCTATGGTATGAAGCTTGTAGCTATTCTCGGTGAACGCTTGTATTTCTTTCCTTGACTACACAACTAGCACCCAAATTGCATTTCACACTATCAATTCAATCAGAATCTGAATCATTTTGAAGCAAATTGCTAATCCATTGCTTCATATGTTCGAAAAATTTGTGTGCTCGACAACGTAAATAACGCAATGAATGTTGTTGAACTGTCAAAATGAAACCAACTCCGATTGATAATGTGTTACGCAATTAGGGTGCTGGTTCCAAATATGAAGTATATTTGGAACCAGCACGCTAATTGCGTAACGACTCTCTGAAATACGGTGTAATTGACAAAATTGCCCAATTTTGGACGAAACCCCAATTGACTTCAAAAACTAATGACATACCTATATCTAGGCTCGAATCTAAATAGCTAATGCTGGAAACTTCTGATATTAGCATATTTTTAGTGTAGCAACGGTTCGTTTCTTACAAGGTTTTGGTAATAACCGATACTGAAGGCACCGTAGATAGGTACTTTACATTATGATATTTGGAAGATTTAAGGCCGGTTTCACATAGTCTAGTACACCATCCAGGAGATAAATACAAAGTGTTTTTGAAGAAGCGTGAATCCGAGAAAAAAATCTGCTGTTCGCTAAATTTTATCGACTCATGGGAACATTAATGTCTGGACCAGCTGATTTTTCCTGAATTCAGGTTTGGTCGCGTAATAAAAGTTACTCTTAATGTTGAGTACAATGATCTATTACACCTTGTATTAAAAGTTGGAGATCGTCAGAAAGTGATGAAACAGGCCGTTAATCTATATAGGTACTTAAATAAAAAGAAAAGTCCTGACTGACTGACTGATTGATTGACTGACTCATCAACGCCCAGCCCAAACCCTTGAAACTAGAAAGCTGAAATTTTGCACAGAGGTTCCATTTGTAATGTAGACAAGGAAATAAGGAAGGATTTCCCGGTAGGACGTTCCTATAGGATATTTTCCCGACAGTACGCGTACATCAACGCGGGCGAAGCCGCGGGCAAAGAAATTAAAGCCTAAGTAAGCTGATGTATCCTCTTAAGCACTTAGGTAAACAGTAGTCTGCTGTAATGAGTTATTAATTAGCCAATCAGCAGGCCACTCATACACAAGTGCTATCGGCACTTAGGTAGTAGGCGCACATGTCTTCCAACGTGTTTCCGACACGTGATGATGCTTAACCGTTAATGGAAATAGCACGGTGGTGGAAACCAGCTATTAGAGAGGAGAGTCAGGAGTTAAGGCTGCTCCTCCCTAAAATACGGCGAAACTAAGTAACTTTGTGACCATCTTACAGTAACTACAGCATCTTTCTGATAGGAAAAAAATACACAGCAATCTACAACACATATGAAGTGATTTCATTTGTCCTGAAAGGGAATTGCCCATCAGCCACACAAAAAAATGCTTGAAATGGACAACAATTATATATACGCCAAATTGCACTACAAATCGTAGGGAATCCACTACAAAATCAATAATTATCAAAAAACTAGGTAGCAGCCAGTTCCAATAATTTTTTCTAAAATATAGGTTAAGTCAAGGTTAAGGATTAATATGCAATAATTATACAACAAAACAGCATGTAAATGTTTTAATCATCATTAAAAACCACTAATATATCATAAAGAAACTGTGCAGGAGGATAGATATTGGATTGGTACCGGGCCCAAGCTAAGTACCATATTATTGACATAGTATGAGCACAGGTACCAACTGTTCGCCGTCCCACTAGGCAGTTACAATAACGATGCTATATATGCCTACTTGTCGACTATCTGGTCGACTGGTTCCTGGTGTCTCGGTGATAGTTTGAATTGCTAATCTTAGACATGCATCACAAATAACACTGTTTTGTTCAACCTGTGAAAAAGAACAAAACATAATGTACTTATTGTTGTATGTCAGTCCGTTCAACATAAATAGGCAAGACACCTAGGGAATCTCAGTACTTACAGCTTGTGGTGTTATCCATGCCTGTATTAAACGACGTACTTCATCATTTTGCACTGATATAAGATTACGTCTCATCGATGCAATATCGAGATAGCAATTAACACAGTGTACGTTTCTATCCATTTTTAAATAAACACGGCACAAGTCCGAAATAATAGCAGCGTCGTATAATATAAAGCAGGTTCAGGTCCGTCGTCAAAAAGCCGAGTCGAAGTTTCGGCGAGTCCAATCTAAGCCCGTGTTCAAAAATGGGTAACGTGTACAGAAGTAAAATCAAAATCCTTAAAAAATGGCCAAAGTCGTCGTTAAATATCCTAAAAAGTAATATACTAGTAACTCAAGTCGCAAACGCAAAACCATGAATCAATCAAATCAACAATCGAAAAAATTAAATGCAGTAATGTCAAAGTGTCAGTAAGGCAAAGGACATTATGATGCATACAGCCTACGATACGTTTTCTATTTTGAAAATAATTGGATTTTAATTAATATTGACATGCATATATTATTTTAATTAGATTTACGGTATAAATAGGTCGAATTATATTAAATGAATGATAACTGTGCAATAATTCTATAAAATAGTTCGTTAAAGATTATTTGAAGATTCCTGTTTGGCTGAATGTCGATTACTCATGTCAAATAAACACTGACCTCCATGATAAAATAAGAAGGAATTAGACGGATATCAAGTTAAATATTTTAAAGATCGTTATATTTTCACCCTGGGTATACAAACTTGAGAATTATTTCATTATACCTAATTTATTATAAATAGAATTATGGACTGTAAGTAGTTTCTGTCTATTTCAAGCATTTTTCAGACATTCCCCATTTTAGTTTGTAAAACTAAGGAAAAAAAAAACTAAATCCAAATCTTTAAACATACCTCCTAATAATCTTTAAAAGCTGTTTATCCCTTTAATTATAATTATAATTAAAAATATACCATGTAATGTCAAATTCCAAACTGCATCCAGTGATGGATTACTTTTTATTAAATAGTTAATTTCTAATTTTATACGATTTTATTTGCACTTTTACGACATAATTCCTGTGCGCGTGAGAATCTTCTATCTCGTGCGTCAAACTAGACAGCCGTAACGCCATTTCACTTACACACCGAGATAAACCAAGCTTTAAGACACTTCACTTTAAGGCCCTGGTTCCACCAGGGCCTTAAAGTGAAGTGTCTATGATTTGAATCTGTCCAAAGATCATCGTTGATCATCATTTTCCCATTGTTTTGGTCGGCTTCCAGTCTAACAAGATGCAGCTGAATACCAGTATTTTACACAGAGCGACTGACTATCTGACCTCCACAACCCAGTTACTGGGTAATCCGGTACCGCTTGGTAAGACTCGCAGGTTGGTCTGACAGGTTGTCAGACTTTTGGGCTTCATACGACTCGTAACGACTGTCAAAAATCCCCAAAAGACAGCCGGGACCAATGGCTTAACGTGCTTTCCGAGGTATGGAGGAGTCTCGGTATGTATGTAAAGATGATCACCCATCCACGAGCCAGCCCCGGCAAGCGTAGCTTAACCTGATGGATTGACCCTTGCGGACTAAAAAATCTAGTGGTACCGAATAACCCGGTTCACATACAGCGTGGTGTTTAAAATGTCAGTTGTAATTTTCGCATGTGCTTAAATGTATTGTTCGGCCGTGAACTTCAACAGGTTGCGTAGATAATTAAGAGGAAATGGGGGCGGAAAGTTAGGTATTTTAAGAAGGTATTGCTGTCGCTCTGCGAGCGCTCCACTCTCGAATTCGTGCGATAAGGACAACTGCAGATTCGACTAAATAGCCTGTGTAAAAAGTCACATTTCGAGGTTTGGCTCTCGCCTATTTCCTCCTCCAATATTGGACCAATTAAAAATATATTTCATAAACTGAATAAGAAGGATATATACTATGCCCCTATGTTTTTCTTTTTTCGTTAATTGGTACACTAGGCGTCTGTTGACAGCGGTCTGAATAGGCAATTTTGAGCATTTTTTGAGGGTTCTAGTTCTTATAAAAATAATATATCATCAAAAAGGAAAACATAGGGTCATACAAGTAGCTGTTATTTATATTTCTGTAAAAAATCATTGCTTTATTGGTTCCACCAGGGCCTTAAAGTGAAGTGTCTATGATTTGAATCTGTCGATCATCGTTTTCCCATTGTTTTGGTCGGCTTCCAGTCTAACCGGATCCAGCTGAATACCAGTATTTTACATGGAGCGACTGCCTATCCGACCTCCACAACCCAGTTACTGGGTAATACGATACCCCTTGGTAAGACTGGTTGTCAAACTTTTGGGCTTCTGACGACCCGTAACGACTGTCAAAGATCCACGAATAACAGCCGGGACCAACGGCTTAACGTGCTTTCCGAGGCACGGAGGAATCTCGGTATCTAAAGATGGTCACCCATCCACTGACCAACCCCGGCAAGCGTAGCTTAACCTGACGGATCGACCCGTGCGGCTGGTATTACTTAGCCACGGGATAGTAATAGGCTGGTGTTAAAATACGGTCTAACAGCAAGCCAGTTCTAATTTAGACTTTGTCTTCTCTTTCTATCACACTAGCTGTTGCCAGCGGCTTCGCCCGCATGGATGTCGGAAAATATCCCACGGGAACGTACTACTGGGAATTCCTTCCTTATTCCTTGTCTACATTATAAAGGGAACCTCTGTGCAAAATTTCAACTTTCTAGGTCCAAGGGTTTGGGCTGGGCGTTGATGAGTCAGTCAATCAGTCAGGACTTCTTCTTTTATTTATATAAGATAGCACTTCGGAAAATATCCCACGGGAACGAAATTCCTTCCTTATTCCTAGTCTACATTATAAAAGGAACCTCTGCGCAAAATTTCAGCTTTCTAGGTCCAATGGTTTGGGCTGGACATTGATGCGTCAGTCAGTCAGTCAGTCAAGGTATGGCTTGATCTAAAAGCAAGCCAGTTCTAATTTAAACTTGTGTCTTCTCTTTCTATCAGATGACACAAGACTCTTTTAGACCCATCTTTATAAGGAATGCGCTTATTTAGACGACACGCTGGTAATAAACATAAGCTGGTGATAAACGTAAATAACGCGTGAAAACAAAACGTAAAAATCATTCAAAGAAATTTTTGCTAGTCGAAATCCAGTTCATTGAACCCAACAGGTGAAAATTATACTGTTTGCCTACTGTACTTACTATTAATTGTCCAGAATATAGAGAAGGCTGAACATCGCCGCCGCTATTGCTGATGGTTTTATTGACAAGAATTATCCATTTAATTAATTAAAATCGCACCATCCACACCTGACAATCAATCTGCCTGCCTTTTCCCAACTATGTTGGGGTCGGCTTCCAGTCTAACCGGATGCAGCTGAATACCAGTATTTTACATGGCGCGACTGCCTGTCTGACCTCCACAACCCAGTGACTTGGTAATGCGATACCCCTTGGTAAGACTGGTTGTCAGAGTTTCGGGCTTCTGACGACCCGTAACGACTGTCAAAGATCCACGAATAACAGCCGGGACCAACGGCTTAACGTGCTTTCCGAGGTACGGAGGAGTCTCGGTATGTAAAGATGGTCACCCATCCACGGACCAATTCCGGCAAAAGTAGCTTAATCTGATGGATCGACCCGTACGGCTATTATCGCCACGAGCTCCTCTACTCCACTACTTCGGATGAAAACAAAAAACGTAAAAATAATTCAAAAAATTTTTTGCTAGCCCTGAAAAATCCAGTTCATTGAACCTATATATACTCTGTGCCTACTGTACCTACTATTAATTGTCCAGAATATAGAGAAGGCTGAACATCGCCCCCGCTATTGCTGATGGTTTTATTGACAAGAATTATCCATTTAATTAATTAAAACCGCACTATCCACACCTGACAAGGCATGAAAAACATAAGTGTGTGAAACACGTGTTTTCGCTGCAGTGTGCTATTACAATATACAATTCAAATTATGAATCGGATATCAATGTCAGTGTTGTCAGTATTATTTTCAGTCGGCATCGAACTGCGTTCGAATGCGCACGTCGAGCTTAACGCTATACCGGAACATTCGCGATAAATTAAATAAAGATTTGTTTTAATAATCGTTTCCTTAATAATTACTTTACTGTAGTGTTGTGTGTGTATCATTGTGTAGATTATTAGTGTTACTGGGTATGTATTTTTTTTTTATTTGAATTCGAGTAAGTAATCTTTTATTGTGCAAGATTGATCGCTGTCGTCATGCGACTGAAAAATTACTTGCGAGTTTTTTTTGTTTAATTTAAATTAAATGTATTTGTACAGATAATTACAAAACTTGTATAGTAGAATTTATTCCTTTGATATTGAATAGACTATTAACCTTAATTTAAATTCAATTGAAGTGGAAAAAAAGGTTGGCCAAGTTAGTAACATTAGTTACCATGTTGTAGCATATTATTCAGTTCTTAAAATAATTGTAGGACAAGTCTAGAATTTCTGTTAAGATTTAATGTTCGTAGAAAAATTATGAACACCTGCTCTTTATTATTTTTTAGACGATATTGAAAGAGCTATTGTATAATGTAAAACAAAAACTTCATAAAATATTTACATTTTTACTATACGTTCATAATTTCAATTTCAAATAGCCTTTATTATCAATCTTAAAACAAGTACTTATTAAAATTCAAATTCAAATTCAAATAGTTTATTGTGGTACACAGGTAAAAATATGGTGTTACAGTTTATATGTTAAAGTACATCTGTGACCCGCCTTTCGGCATACAATAATTTAAAGTCTTGCTTGCCACTATAATAAATCAATAAATAGCATAGTCATTAATTGTAGTCAATAATTAGTTAATATTTAAAACAATAGGCAACAATTTAATATTTAATAACAATTATGGAATAAATTCAATAAATTAAAATCTGTCATCTAGGTACTCATTAACGGAGTAATATACCTTCTTATACAGTAGTTCCAATAAAGCTTTTTTGAACTCCGGTGTTTTTTTTTTTTTTTTTTTTATTATTACAATTTATTCAAATTGAAAGGTTTCGACATCAGAAATCACCAGATTGCTTTGTTCTTTAGCATGGTCGTCCCCAGGCTTTTCCGTAGTAGTTTTAGTAGTTTTCAAGTCGTCTTCTCATCTTTGAAATGGTCTTCCTCTTTCTCTGGGATATCATTCTGTTACGGCCCATCTTCCGTTTCTACTTCAGATGACATTTTGGTTCGTTAAAATATTGTAAATATAAAAAAATATTTTATTATTATTATTAGCATGAGTGAGTGTACCTAGACCGTCCGCCAGAGTTTAAAATTATAGGTCTTTCTCGATCCAGTCCAGTCGAAACAAATACGGATACAATGCGCCCCTTTCCTATATCCTCAGAAAATTATAGGTCTTTCTCGATCAAGTCCAGTCGAAACAAATACGGATACAATGCGCCCCTTTCCTATATCCTCAGAAAATTATAGGTCTTTCTCGATCAAGTCCAGTCGAAACAAATACGGATACAATGCGCCCCTTTCCTATATCCTCAGAAAATTATAGGTCTTTCTCGATCAAGTCCAGTCGAAACAAATACGGATACAATGCGCCCCTTTCCTATATCCTCAGAAAATTATAGGTCTTTCTCGATCAAGTCCAGTCGAAACAAATACGGATACAATGCGCCCCTTTCCTATATCCTCCGAAGATGCAATGACTTGTTCCACAGTTGCGATCTTGATGTTTTCGGTGGTAAATTATGTATATTTAGGAAAAGTATCTTTGATAAAATGTAAATTGTATTAAGTATAAAAAAAAACCCAAATTTTCATAGTATGTACCTAATCAAATTAATTTTTTAATTGTTTTGATTTATTTTAGTGTTTAAATTTTCTTTATTTTCTGTTTAATGTTTTAGTACGCTATTTGATAATGCCGTGCTTTCCTATAATTTAGATACATGCGAGATCTTTATGTATGACAAAGACGCTGGGTTAATGCTGTGTATGTGTTTAGTTGGTAAGCCTTTATAAATAAATAAATTATAAATACCTATTCTATTATATTTTTTGAGCAAGTAGGTAAATAAAATCTAATCTATCTGTGGTTAATCTGAAAAAGTCGGACTGCGAAAAAATATTTTTTATGAAAATAATAATTATAGCCTTCGAATTTGACATTAAGAAAACCCCAATGATAAGGTAAAATTATATTGAAATTAATCAAATGAAATCTGTCAAGATTAAGTCGAAACATGTTTTAGTAATCTAGCTGGTTATTCTAGATTATTTCTAGTTTCTATAAATCTACTTATACATATTATAAATTGAAGTCAGTTTTCGTGTCTGTCTTTGTCACCGCGTTGTGCTTATAAACTACTGAACGGATTTAATGCGGGTTTCACTATCGTTTAGAGAATTTATTACGGAAGGTTTATGTGTCAATCAATCTGCCTAGCCTTTTCCCAACTATGTTGGGGTCGGCTTCCAGTCTAACCGGATGCAGCTGAATACAAGTATTTTACATGGAGCGACTGCCTATCTGACCTTCACAGCCCAGTAACTGGGTAATACGATACCCCTTGGTAAGACTGGTTGTCAGACTTTCGGGCTTCTGACGACCCGTAACGACTGTCAAAGATCCACGAATAACAGCCGGGACCAACGGCTTAACGTGCTTTCCGAGGCACGGAGGAATCTCGATATGTAAAGATGGTCACCCACCCACTGACCAACCCCGGCAAGCGTTGCTTAACCTGACGGATCGACCCGTGCGGCTGTTATTACTTAGCCACGAGCTCCAAGGTTTATGTGTATAATACATTAATATGTATTTAACTAACATATAAAGAAATCTCTATGTTTAATCAAGTCGTAAAAACCGTGCGAAGCAGGTGTTTATCACTAGTTATATAAAAAAATACTGCCAGGCATATTAATTTAAATACCTGACATTTATTTATTCAGTTTGATTTACATTGGAAATGTAACTAATACCGTAGCATAATTATTAACATAGATACAAAGATTCAAACCGGTTTTAAGGTTGATATTAGCAGAGTCAAAGACCTCTTAAAAAAGAAGCTGAAAAAAAAATTGAATTTGACAGTTCGTTTTTGTTTATTAATTCACAGTATTTTTGTTTTGGTATTTATTTATTTATTACGAATTAGGAAAATATTTATGATGAAAAAAACCTAGTTAAATTCCACCCTGTATTCGCTTATTAAATTTTTTAGACGACCAAAAAAAATTTTTTTACTGATTGACTCAGATTAGAAACTAAATTGTTTATTAACTAATGCAGGAAGGTTAATATACAACATGTCCCAAAATTGCTGTCACAACCGTTTAATGGGTCATTGTACTCATCATTATGAACAACTTTTACTATGGGACCAAACTTGCTGTTCACTACATTTATCTACATCAAACTCGTCGTAGGGAGCAGCTGATTGATATTTTTTCGCGATTTCAGGTTTGGTCCCGTATTAAAAGTTGTTCATAATAATTCATTTATTTAAAATGCCTTAAAAGTATCATTACAGGTCTTAACCTAATGCGATAGCCAAGTCACCCAAAATTAAAATAAAACACAAAATACATCTCAAAATCATTGTTTGTAACATTAGTCTCAACAATAGGTAACGTCACCCGGGGCAGTGGCGTGCACAGAGATTTCAGACAGGGTATGCACGGTTAAAATAAAATAAAAAACTTAAGTACCAGTTTCAGCTTCTTTCGGTCGGAGTCCCACCGACTAGATACCCTACCCAGTAGGTACCTAGTTACCTACATACCCGACTCTTACCACACGGCGCCATTGGCTTCGCATGGCGTTTGTTTGCGACCACCAAAAATATCTAAATTATTTAAATCTGAACATCCGTTATATGTAGATCCAAATATATAATTTTTATGTTGATTTGTAAATAAAATGCAAGGTAAACAATACAATATGTTTGTGTGTACACAACCTTTAGCTGTTAGCCAGTAACAATTATCATAATACTTTTTATGTAAATAACGAGTAAGTAGCATTACCTTTTTTTTGTGTTAAACCAAACCCCGCGTACACACGGACCCCTTTACAATCAATTTAACTTCTTCCTCAAAAGATAACGTCGAAAAAGCGGCAGAATTTAATTTATTTGAACACACTTGGCCAGCACAGGTCTCACGGGAATAATTTTTAGTTTTTTACAATAAACTTACTGAATAATTACTTAGACAATCAATCAGTTCCGCCCAGAAATACAACCGAACAATGATATTAAATCAATCGAAACAATAAATATGGCGAATAACAATTACGAACTAATACGAACAAATGAATTGATTAATCCGACTAAAAAAAGTTGATCCTCTACAATCAACGAATAAGCGGTGCTTTTACGGCTTCTCAATTTGGACGGTTTGCAATGTAAGCTCTGCTTCTAAAACTCCAACACGCGCACACATTTTCACGCACACAGTCACACTTTTGCTGTGTACTACACGAGAATTCACGAGATGCGTTGTATGAAAAATAAGCAATGCGTAGTAGTGCTTTTGCTCACACGGGAGCGCTGCTTGCGCGGTGAATCGGTGGCGCGTGTTTGCCGCTCCAACGTGTTAGTTCCATAAAAAAGTAATAGATGGCGCGGAATCGCATTATAAACACTGGAATTCAAATGACGGATTTTAAATTATAATTCATTTAATACCTACTATGTTTTTTTATTTAATTTAAATAGTTATTTATCATTTAGAGGGGCATGTATGTATGGGACTACAGGGTATGCAGAGCTTATTTGCATGTATGGAGTGCACGCCACTGACCCGGGGCTATTGTAACCAGGGGGCAAATGTAACTGGTTGATTAATCCTAGACAGCATGGAAACGCAAGAATGGTGCGATTCTGTAGGCCTACTCCCTAAGTCCATCCGTCTTTCCGTCCGTCCGTTCATCCGTTCTTCTGACATTACGATCCATCAAAACAAGTGTAAAAGTTAAATTTTTCGGACGGGCAAAAACGCATCGGGAGTAGGGACGGGTCGTGGGGCTTTCGGGACCGGGACCGCGGTCCCAGATTCCACCTTTATTATTTTAGAGTAGTATTTTGGGACCACAAGAAAAAAGAAGTTAAAGTACAGTTAACAAAATTCGTGTTCCAAACAGGATAAGTATGCTCTAGAAATATTAGAATCTACAGCTAAGCGTTTGCAATCGGGTAGATTCGAAGGTCTATTGTGGCGTAACGACATTCCAGAAGTACTTACCTGACAGCTACCCTCATGCGCTGTCAAGATTTTTAGGTTTAGAAAAACGTATGACTCGTGACGCCAATTTTAATAAAAAGAGTTACTGCGTTTTCATAAATAATATATTGGAAAAAGAATATGCTGAAGAGTGCCTTTGGTTTTATAAAAATAGTTAACCGATGATGATGATGATGATAAAAAATTAATAATTATAAAAAATAAAAAACAGGACTGCCAACATGTCAACATATTGTAATAATTGAAGAAATTTTTTTCATATTTGAAAATGGACCCATACTGCCGTCATATTGATTTTTTCAAAACAAATTATTAGCCAATGTCACTCGGTATGATGTAAGGATTGCAACGATACCCCATACATTTAAATTCAGGCACTCAAAAGTTATAATGGAATATAGAAACTCACAAACATACATGAACGCTGAAAACATTACACTCCTTTTTGGCAGTCGTGTAAAAATAGTTTTATTTGTAAATTTTTGGGTTGACCGTACTTTCCCAAGACATATCTTTGTTTACTTTATTTGTGGTCCCAAAATACTACTCAAAAATAATAAAGGTGGAATCTGGGACCGCGGTCCCGGTCCCGAAAGCCCCACGACCCGTAGGGACAACTGGCAAATCATGTTGTCATTCATACTTCGTTCTGGCCCCGAACCAATTATCCATCCGTAGGTGATACGGAGTAGGGAGCGCCCGTAACGAAGGCCGAAACTACGGGCTTCGTGCTTAGGGAGTAGGACCCCTGTTGTGCACAAACTAAACTTAATTTAGGCTATTGCTAACTTTTTCTTTCTATTAAAACAAGAAAGAGACGGACGTAAATTAGAGCTGTCAAATTTAGTTGAACTACTATTTCCTTATAGATTTAGACGACATGTAAAAACATGTCGACTAAAAACACGATGAAGCGCAAGGCGGAAACTAGTTTGACATTTCTAACTTAGTTCATAGCTATAGCAGTCCTTTTCTCGCGCTGCCTGTTAGTAAAAGGTAGCGATACTCTAATTTTGGTTTAGTTATTGAACAAGAGAATCGGCACCAATAACGAGTTATCTCAATCCGTTACATTTGCCCCCTGGTTACAATAGCCCCAGGTGACCTTAGTACTTTTGCGAATTCACCCCAGTGACATGTAAATATATCAATTTCGACCTGAATATGAATGAATATAATGAGTACAATGACCCCTTAAGCGGTTGTGCCATCAATTCTGGGACATGTTGTATATACCAAAGCTTATCATCAAATAAATATTTCTCTAATCGTTAAATAATTGCTCTATTACGCAATACATTATTGCTTAATTTTGCACATCGTTAGTGCAAGCGTAATCATTAGGATTTAGGCTTTTTTTTGTAAAGTTATTGGTGGTTTTACATAGGTAGGTACAGTAGGCTGCATCAATTGGGTACCCCAGTTGTATTAAACTTTTAATACACTGGAGTACTTGACGAACGACGGGCATAGCGGTGTTAGAGTTATGGGCCGTCGCTCCATCCTGTTGAAACCAGGTCCGCGTATTGTAGCCTGGAAAATTCTGCAACGCTGGTGTAAAAAACTCCTCGATCATCGCTACATATCGCTCTGAATAATTACATTTTAAAGGACTTATGGGCCACCCTGTAGATTGGTATAAGGCAGGAGCATAGATATTAGAAAGAGATGTGCCCAGTATGTTAAAATGTATCGGAACCCTGTGTCTCCACTTTTTCCCTTTGTCACTTTCATGATTTTAAAGACTGTAAAATACTTGTACTTACATATGGAACATAAATATTCCATGATTTACATGGCTTCGGTTTTTACAAGAAATCACTGAACAACACGGCATTCTTATAAATTGTCACTAGTCGAAAGCGCACTAGTTCGCGGAGACGGAATTTGTACTATGAACGGCTCATACTGAGCATGTCGCGCGGACACAGATTCGCCCGCTTGCCACTTCTCCTGTTTTTTATATTTTGGGCAGGAGGCACTACAGTATCTTTTGTCAATGAAAATGATGCAATAAATACCTACTATAGTATCATAATGTTAACTCATTTAATGTTATTAATAAGTGGTGCAATTATTATTTGATCAGCGTATTTTATTTGTTTAATTACTGATGTGTAAATAAAACTTGTACACTATTGTTTTTATTATAGTACGATGTACTCCTGCTACTCTAGTAACTATAAAATATGGTACCTAACAGTAAATTAAAAAATTAAAACCATCAATAAAGTTTTGCGCTATGGAACCAAAATAAATACCTACATAACCAAATAATAAGTCAACAAATTCATCAAGATACTCAATTCACTAGAGCCTATGCATAACCACAGATTAATACAGATGGGACACTCCGCAAAATCATTTAAATAAAAAGCGACTCTTGCTACGACACAATAAAGTGCAATTCAGTTCGCAGAACGCTAATTACCTACAGTTATATTCACCTACACTTTGCTCTCTTTCTATCGCGTAACTCTTATACCTTCGGCGCGCGGCATTTCTACTGAATTAGCCCCGTAGACGGGGCCCGCCGTGTACTTGTAGCTTCATACCTAAACTGCGGAGTGTCCCACCTGTATTAATCTGTGGCATAACGCAGTGGAGTTTAGCTTGTATGTTGATTAAAATATGATTCGCGGCCGTAGCTAATATGGCTTTACAGAATTATAATCATTAGAATCAGCAATACAACTCCATAAGTTAGCATTTACCTCAAATCTAGCGATTTCATGAAATCATGAGGTTTGAGATAAATGCTAACTTATGGAGCTGTACTGCTGATTCTAATGATAATAATTCTGTAAAGCCATATTAGCTACGGCCGCGAATCATATTTTAATCAACATACAAGCTCACAATGACCTACAAATTGCAAAAAACGTAATATTTTTTGAATTTCCCGGGCTACCCTGGCGCTTTCGCCTTAACGCATCGACGCGCGTAGACACAGCTACACTTGGACTTTTAATCGTATTCAGTACCTTGACAGTTGAAGGGACAAATAAGTTCGTGACAATAAAACGGAAATGAGGTAAAAAAAATAATTAGCGAAACTACCTTGATTTGCTTATAGTTTTAATTGAAACTCGTTATATTCGTTTATACCATGATATAAACGTTACTTAAGTAATTTAAAAACGAAAATTTTCTGCATCGAACTGTCAAAAAAGTCCTTCCGAAAGCTTTTCCAAAGCAGAAAATATCTTTCGACGCGGGATTAACATGGAAGTCATGGAACGCACCTGTCAGTGGGTTTTATAAAAAGCTGACTAACATTATCGCTTCATACTACACTTGTGTGCAAAAAAATTGGCCCACCCCATGCTCTCTATTTGAGAGACGATAGCTCAAAGATATTAATGTATTTATTTTAATTATTTTATACTGTGTGAAGGTAGGTAAGATAAAGTTTATTTACACATACAAATATACTTTGATAAAAGCAATATTCTTGACAAGATCGACTCGATTCTTCTGATGTTCTCATCAATCACTTTTGTTTGAAAAAACTGCGTGACTTTTTTTTGTCAGTGAAGTTGACATAAGCTTAATTTTGTTTATTACTCTTCGTTTATTGATCATTTGACTTGAATTTTCAACCAACTTGAAAAAGAGGAGGTTTTTCATTCGATCTGTATGTTTTTAAATTCGCGTTTTTCTCAAAAAGTAATGAATCAGTTTTGATATTTTTTTCACTTACGTAATCTACATACAGTCAGGAAGGATTTAGTACACAATATATTAGGTTATTGTTAATTAAACTTGTTAAATTTTCACGTTTCATATCGAAGAGAATGGGGTGGATCGATTTTATTGCATGCAAGTGTATTTACAAGCCAAAATCATGTCTTGCCAACAGAAAAAATTCAAAAGAAAAACGTCATCAAAGAAAATTTCGACAACTATTTCCCAAAAAACAATATTACTGTGGAAGAGTGACTCATTCGGGACTAATAACTATGACTAACAAAATGAGAGTTAGCACAGATAAATAATATTACGAGAGATAAGAAATCGTCTCCTGGCGTTCTGCCAGGATGCCATCCTTGAACCCACGTCGGGAAGTCTGAGCGCCGTCTGAAATTTATAGTTTTGAATCAGACATTTGTCTTAGTGTTTTGCATCCCTCAAGCGATTACGATTTGTATGGCCTCGGAAAAGTATACGTAGAAAAATTTTGGGGAGGCATTTTTCCAAACATTGGGAGAATTACGTCTATTAGGGTTCCGTACCAAAATTGTAAAAAGGAACCCTTATGGTGTGACTCAGTCTGTCTGTCACAGCTGGATATCTTAGAACTACTAATGCTATCAACTTAAAATTTGGAACAGTTTTAGATGACGCCCAACTATTTTGCAAATAAGAAAGAAATAAAAATATATAGTTTTTTTTTGCAACAGGTAACTACTGAAAGGCGGTCTTAAAAATTCGAAGTGGGGCTAATAATAGTAGGTAGGTATTACATGTGGGGTAATCATTATGAAAGAGCGCTGTTTGCATATTTTCTTTCTTTTTTTTAGGCCATATAGTTTTCGACTTTTGATGAAAAATGTAAAACAAAATACCGTCCCCCCCCCCCCTTATCTCCGAAGTTTGCATAGAGAAAAATCTGAAATTATTCTATGTCATAAAAGTTTATGTAAAGATTACAGGAAAAATAAAACGATGTCTCTAAATAGCACACTTTTTCAGAAATCAAAACGGAACCCTCGGTGCGCGAGTCCGACTCGCTCTTGACCGGTTTTTAAGTATGTGCTGTGCACGTATTTGAAACAAGAGTGGGCAGTTTCTTAAAAAATAAAAAGTTTGAGTTTTTTCACACAGACTCTGTCATATTCAGTAACAAAATCTTTAAACTTACAATTATATGGTTTTCAATGCACATTATGAAGACTACTAACATTTTTTTTGTCCGTCATGTAGAATATTAAAAAATATTGGATACGTATTTTTCTTTTTTTACGTAATCAAAAGATTACGGCGATACGTTGAGTTAAAATATGACATGACGCCTAGCTAGATTTTATAAGTGGAAGTGATGTAGCTAGCTAGCTAGCTAAAAATTACTTATGGTGGGTTGCACGAAGTGCTAGGTTATAGTTTCCGTCAAAGTTAAAATGACCATAGAATGACTACTGGCTGTTGCACCGTCATGTCAAATGTCAAAGATAAAGTTCGGAGCAGGGACATGACATTTGACGCGTCCGACACAAGTGACAGATATTTAACAATAACTTTAACCAGCGAAGCGTGGGCGGTTAAAGTTACAGTTAAAGTTATGACGTCAGCTAACAAATTGTCAAATGGAACAACCCATTTTTTGTGTAACAATAACTTTAACAAGCGTGGGTTGCACCATCTTACTTTAACTATAACAATCATCGAACTGAGGGTGCGATATTTGTTATAGTTAAAGTAAGATGGTGCAACCCACCCTTAGATAACACACATTAAAGTTGGGGAACTGTAATGTGTGTTATCTAAGTAATTTTTTATTAAAAATTGTATGCAAAAAATACGTGTATTTTTGTATTGTCTGACTGACTGACGGACTAAATGTAATTTATTTATTTTTTTACTCGTGCATCCCTATTGTCAATATTATAACTTTGTAAGGGAAACGCCAAATAAATTACAATCTTCTTTTTCTGACAGTCTATGATTGTTTAATAAGCGGGCCACTTGCCCATTTCTATGACGAACACAAATTTTCACAGCAAGATATGCGGTTTTTTAAATAAATAAACGATAATGGTTAACCACCGGAAAACCGATAAGTTTGACGTCAGAAATCTATGGTCGTTTCCATAAATTGACATAAACAACAGCTGGTAATAATAATAAATAAATAATATAATAGGCTGAATGTAAGAGTTGCCTTTGTGTCGAAATCGGCGCATTAAACAGTGTGTTTCTTTTGGGATCATTAATTTGAACCGTTCGATTATTTTAATAAATTACAATTTTAGATTTTAAACGTACTTATGTAACGAAAGTTTTTCGTGATATTATTATTTGTACTATACTTACTTTGTAATTATACTTGGCCCTGTCTCCTGTGATACAGTTTTTTATAACTAGTACAGGATACAGGTGATCTTTTCCACTAAAGTTAAGTTATCACTGTATTGTATTGCATAGTTTTTGCTTTTCAATAACTGGTGGAAAAGCAATCTGTAACACTGTCTTTGGAACAATAAAAAAAAATATTATTATTATTATTATTTATAATATAATTTCTAATCACGGTTTCGATGAAAGTTGCAATATAGGGGTTTATTGGGGGGGGGGGGGGGGGGAGATCGATCTAGCTAGGTCTCATTTCTGGGAGAACTCGTTTTCTCTATTTTCACCAGAGCAAAGCTCGGTCGCCCATCAGGTACTTAAAATAAAGTGATTATATTCAGTCAATTTATAAAGCTTTTTATTTGAGAGAGCCTGCAAAACCTGACTTTTTTTACTTATTATGTATGCCTAAAATACGCAAAATACGCTCATTGTCGTGGAGTTGCGGATACCAGCCCGTATTACCTATGCCTAAAATAGAATTCACACTTTACCTAAGTATTATGTTTTCTTTTCCTCAATGACACAATTTCCACTTGAATGAAACCAATAGATTGACCCGCATGCTCAAGGAAAACTTTTTTTGTCTGCTATTGTGCAATTTAGCCTAGCCATACTAACCATATCGTCCGTGTACTTCTGATACCTCATATCTAACATTTTTACAAAATTGGAAGGTTAATGCTTTCAACGGGTCCCAATTTAAGCCAAGAGATGGCGTTAAAAACAAGTTTTGTAAAAAATGTTAGATAGGAGGTATCAGAAGTACACAGACGATATGGTAAATAAGGATATTAAAAGAATTCCAATTTCTTTTTGTAAGGCGGAAAACATGTCGGTGTATCATGGCGTAGGGAAAACCACAGAATATGACATGTTCAAGAGACGAATCATATTTAATGATCGCCTTCCTTAGAGGTACCTAAATCATAAAAGTTACAATAATGTGAATCATTTCATGTTGTATTCATCTACTTACCCTACATAACTTACTTCATTTACGAAGACTTTTCCTTCTTTCATTCAGGTTCTTTTTTTATTGAGGAAAATGTAATCATAGCTGCTTGGGGCGGTTAGGTAACAGATACTTATTAAGGAAAATACAAATAAAATTGTCTGTGGAGAATCCCGCCAAACTTGATCTGTCAAAAGTTTTTTTTAATGATTTATTTCTGTTTGTTGCCAGTATTTTTGTTTATTATTATTTATCTAAGTATATAAATCATAAAAGTTACAATAATGTGAATCATTTCATGTTGTATTCATCTACTTACCTACATAACTTACTTCATTTACGAAGACTTTTCCTTCTTTCATTCAGGTTCCTTTTTTATTGAGGAAAATGTAATCATACCTGCTTGGGGCGGTTAGGTAACAGATACTTATTAAGGAAAATAAAAATAAAATTGTCTGTGGAGAATCCCGCCAAACTTGATCTGTCAAAAGTTTTTTTTAATGATTTATTTCTGTTTGTTGCCAGTATTTTTGTTTATTATTATTTATCTAAGTATATAATAAAAATTTAATGATGTTCGTTGGTAAACGCATAACTTGAGAACGGGTGGACCGATTTTGCTATTTATTGTTTTAAAATGTTTGTAATAGTTCTAATCAGGGGGCCTACTCCTTAAGTCCGTCCGTCTTCCCGTCCGTCCGTTCATCCGTCCGTCTGACATTACGATCCATCAAAACAAGTGTAAAAGTTAAATTTTTCGGACGGGCAAAAACACATCGGGAGTAGGGACAACTGGCAAATCATGTTGTCATTCATACTTCGTTCGGGGCCCGAACCAATCATCCAACCGTAGGTGATACGGAGTAAGAAACGCCCGTAACGAAGGCCGAAACTACGGGCTTCGTGCTTAGGGAATAGGGCCCCAGTTCTTACGTAAAGAAAAATTTGAAAAGTTTCCGGGAAAATTGGAAAATTCGGGATAACTGAAAGTGCATTTTCTATGGGTATTTTTTATTACTGAAATTTGGACAAGACACCGTCTCAGGTCAGCGAGTACATTAAAAATACATGTGTTCTCTAACATTTAAACATTATAAATCAATTTTCAAGGGCCTTTACCTAATTTAAATATAAATTTGCGTAGTAATAACTTGTTTCTTGCTAATTTCCTGGTTTGCAAACCATCTTTACATATATTTTATTTGCTAAAATCTCCGAAACAAGGAAATTAATTATTTCCTACAAAAATTGGCATGCATACCAAGTTTTAAGCCTCTAAATACATGGTGTTCATTTCTGTGCCAAGAATTAAGTTAGGTGTAAACTATTTAGGTCAGATAATAAATGAATTATCCGCACTTAGATATAGCATCCTACTGTATTTCAATCTTACTGAAGAAATTGACCTAAAAAAAGATGTTCGTAGATTGTTTATTTCAATAATAAAATATTCCTTGAACTAGATTTTTAGAGATTAGATAAAACATCGAACGAGAAGAATTTTCCACGTCCAGCGTTTACCGTTCGGTAACATAACGAAATTTTAGTGTAACGGTCACCTACAACAAAAGACGTGAGACGTGTCCACATATTAAGGACGCTGTCACAACTGGGTAGTCAAATCATTACTTTTTTACACAAAAGTTTATTTATTAAATAAAATGCTTTGCATTCTTAAAATGTTTTTTGACCAAATTCTTGATAGATGTGCATGGTACGATTCTGAACTACAAATATAATTTTAGTTCTGTACATTTTCTCAATAAATGTACCGAAGTAAAAATTTTCACTTCGGTACCGTTATTGACAAACTATATCTATCTTAAATTATATTTGTAGTTAAGAATCGTACCATGCACATCTATCAACAATTTGGCCAAAAAACATTTCAAGAATGCAAAGCATTTTATTTAATAAACATACTTTTGTGTAAAAAAGTAATGATTTGACTACCCAGTTGTGACAGCGTCCTTATGTCAAGCACACTAATAATATCTTTAGCCGACAGCGCCTGCCAAATAGTATCTAATAGTAATACTTTCCGCATATTCGCCCTAAATATATTGCCACCTATTTGCTCGATTTGACATCTGTAACAGCAACGTTAAACAACGAATTATAAAGTTGCTAAATTGAAGACTACAACTATGTGAGACAGTTGTTTATTGTTTCAACACTGCTGCGATTCCATAGGCATGCTAAAGAACTGGGGGTCTACTCCCTAAGCACGAAGTCCGTAGTTTTGGCCTTCGTTACGGGCGTTTCCTACTCCGTATCACCTACGGACGTATGATTGGTTCGGGCCCGAACGAAGTATGAATGGCAACACGATACGACAGTTGTCCCTACTCCCGATGTGTTTTTGCCCGTCCGGAAAAAATAACTTTTACACTTGTTTTGATGGATCGATAAGTCAGACGGACGGACGGACTTAGGGAGTAGGCGCCCTGGCCTGCCATTCATCCATAACATTAAAGTGGGATCGGCCAAGAGTACATTCTTCTTTTGGACGCAAATCTTTTGCATTTCTTGGGTCATATCTCTACTCAAAATTCTACTCCCACAATAGAACAATACTCACCTTAACGTACACCAGCTACAAAAATGCAATATTTAAATGGCTGCACACCAAAAATTATGACCAAACGGAAGACCTTAATGTAATTAAGACTAAACTTAATATAATTAATTTGACCTTAAGGTAATGGCGTTTCATGCACATGTCACATCCACGTTACGATACGGGATAATATATTGGGGCAACTCCACGAACATGGACAAGGTGTTTAGAGCTCAGAAAAGGTGTGTGAGGGCAGTATGCGGCATTCCAAGCACGGAAAGCTGTAAACCGTTTTTTGCCAATCTTCGTATATTGACGGTACACTGCCTATACATATATGAGGTGGCTCTATTTGTCAGAAAAAATCTTCATTTGTTTGGAACACTTAACAGTGCGCGATATAAAAATAAAATAAGCGGTAGACCACACAGAAAAGCCATATTTGGTAAAAAATTTTTAGGTATGGCTTCGCAGATATATAACAAACTGCCTAAATGTTTATTAGACTGTAACGATTTTAATATATTTAAAAGACAGTTAAATAATCTGCTGATAAGTAAGACGTATTACAAAGTAAGTGAGTACCTGACAGACAAAAAAATATGTGTAAAATAGTCTTATGGTAGATACTTTTTAAGTCCGATTTTCATAATTCGTAATTTATTTGTTTAATTTAATTTATTTTAATTTTGTGATTATTTTAAGTGTTGACGCTACGGTGTTAATATGTGACATACACGCTAAACTAATTTAATTTATTTTGTTTTTGTTTGATATGGTGACTGTATCTTTTATTTGATTAAATTGTAAATTTTGATTTGAGATAGAAAATTTTGCATGCCTAAATTGGTAGGACACAATGAACTGCGCATTCACTAACATCTGAAATATAATATGTACTGTGTTCAGCAATAAAGATTTGAATTTGAATTTGAACCTTTTGCACGTACAGTCGTAATATCTGACATATAATTGTACGAATAAAAAAAAAATAAAAAAAACCAACAAGCACGCACCAACCCACCATTTTTCACCACATACACCCCACACACCACACACGCCACACATTCACACACACCCCATTGATTGATTTTGTCAACATTTAATTTTATTTATTTATTTACTGTCTGTTTTACTTGGGAAGAGACTGGTCCCCACGACACAGGGAATCCTAGTGTGGGTTCCAGAGAATTTGTAAAAATGTAACACTTATGGACACCTGATATTATTATCTGATACTAGATTTTTTTTTTATTTATTGTACCGTGTTTTTCTGAACTGAATGAAGTTTTTATTATTAGTGTTATGTCGTAGCATGACAACTGAAGTAATAGATACGTTACGTTTAGTCGGTTAAGGCGCAGATTTCCTGAAAACGATCAAAAACATGTTTTTTTAAAGCTGTGTATCTCATAAACCGTAAATAATTTTGATATGTAAAAAAAATATGATATTTTCAAGTCCTTTTCGCATACAGTGATGGAAGCCAAAACATAATTAAACATATTTTAGTGCACCAAAAAAATCTTTAAACATAGCTCCTAATAATCTTTAAAAGCTGTTTATCCCTTCATTAGAAATTATAATTAAAAATATACCATGAAATGTCAAATTCCAAACTGCATCCAGTGATGGATTACTTTTTATTAAATAGTTAATTTCTAATTTTATACGATTTTATTTGCACTTTTACGACATAATTCCGGTGCGCGTGAGAATCTTCTATCTCGTGCGTCAAACTAGACAGCCATAACGCCATTTCACTTACACACCGAGCTAAACCAAGCTTGGAACCAGGGCCTTAACCAGACACGTGGTTTTTTTTGTTTACCTTTTTTTAATTACCGAAACCGTAAAACATGTTCGGTTAGGTTAGGTGACACATTTGTCATGTTTGATAATGTTCATCGTCATTTGTACACATGAATTGTTTACCTGAGTAGTGTTATACAGTTTAAGGGAGAAACCTTACAGGGTTGAGATGGTTTAAGGTGATTACGCTGTGGTAGCACGCGAAATTCAATTTTTCTTGCGTTTTTTGGAATTTTCAAGTCAGTTTAAGGTTGTATCTTGATCAAAATATGATTTGCGACAATAGGAAATATGTATTTACAGAAATTAAACAATAAAAATCTTGAAAACATCTCTCTAAGTTAGATTTCTTCCGAATTGGTCTGATTTCCGAAATCAGACGATTTTTTTTTTTTTTAAATCGGAATCTATTAAATCTTAATCATCAATCAATCTGCCTAGCCTTTTCCCAACTATGTTGGGGTCGGCTCCCAGTCTAACCGGATGCAGCTGAATACCAGTATTTTACATGGAGCGACTGCCTGTCTGACCTCCACAACCCAGTAACTGGGTAATACGATATCCCTTGGTAAGACTGGTTGTCAGACTTTCGGGCTTCTGACGACCCGTAACTACTGTCAAAGATCCACGGATGACAGCCGGACCAACGGCTTAACGTGCTTTCCGAGGCACGGAGGAGTCTCGGTATGTAAAGATGGTCACCCATCCACTAACCAACCCCGGAAAGCGTAGCTTAACCCGATGGATCGACCCGTGCGGCTGTAATTACTTAGCCACGAGCTCCTCTTAATCATCACAATGATACAATAAAATATGCTATCTCATTCATAATAATGACAGTGACGCATTCATGATGTCATCTACAACCTAATTATTTTAGCCTGATATGACATGTTGTATTTGATTATATTCCTTATCAAGACAACGTTTTATTTTCGTAGATAATGATAATTAAAAGATAAAGTTATCAGACCAACGGTTGTTGTTTACCATAGATATAGGATATCAAACAAATTCGCTTTTAATATGTTTTCTGTGTTAGCATGAGTAGACCAAAATATGTAGGTACAAACACAGATTAATACAGATGGGACACTCCGCAAAATCATTTAAATAAAAAGCGACTCTTGCTACGACACAATAAAGTACAATTCAGGTCGCACAACGCTTATTACCTACAGTTGTATTCAACTACAAGTTGCCTCTCTTTCTATCGCGTAACTCTTATACCTTCTGACCTACTGAATTAGCCCCGCGGACGGGGCCCGCCGCGTACTTGTAGCTTCATACCTAAACTGCGGAGTGTCCCATCTGTATTAATCTGTGGTACAAACAAGGGTATCCACACTCGTAATCGCACCTACTTATGTAATCTTTAGATTCTCGATATCCCCCCATTATACAGTGCTATTTTTAAATGACTAGCTAAATTTTCACAGGGTGTTATACCCATGAATATGAACAACTTTCACTATGGGACCAACTTTGAAATCACGAAAAAAAAACCAGGGGTTTCCTACAAAACTTCAATACCTACTCTATCAAAATGTATGAAACAGCTGATATTTTTTTTGCGATTTCAAAGTTGGTCCCATAGTGAAAGTTGTTCATATTCATGGGTAGAACACCCTGTGAAAATTTAGCTAGTCATTTAAAATAGCCCTGTATATTTGTGTTACATTATCTTCATCACAAACTAGGTTTTGCCCGCGGCTTCGCTCACGTGGAAGTCGGAAACTGTGCCACGGAAACGTATAACCGGGATAAAAAAGTAGCCTATGTAGTTAATCCAGGGTATAAGCTATCTACATACCAAATTTCATCTAAATCGGTCCAGCCGTTTGAGCGTGAAGAAGTAACAAACATACACACCCAATCACAAACTTTCGCCTTTATAATACTAGTGTGATAGCCTTAGCCGGTCTGTGCAAAATTCTGGTGAAACTTCAGCCACATCTTCGTAATACTGACAATAGGGATGATGACAAAAACATTTTTTTGTCCGTCTTGTTTTTAGGTTATTAAAAAATATTGGACACGTATTTTTTTCTTTTTTTACGTAATCAAAAGATTACATGTATACTTACCTGCATTACACATTTACATTTTTTTTATATTGATTGCTAGATTTTATACGTAGTTTGTTATAGTTGTCATGTAGCGAGCGGGACTAATGCGTTTTATCTAAGTCAATTTTGTTTAAAGCAAAAAATACGTGTCTAATATTTTTTTATTGACTGACGGACTATTTTTTTTTTTTTACCTAGGCATCAGCCCTATTAAGGTGCAGCTTTAGAGTAATAAAAAAAAATTAAAATTAAAATAAAATTCGTTTATTGCAGACCATTTTATTATCCATAATTTTGTTAGTAAACATTATCTTAAGGCGGTGAGAGCCGTAAAAACGTCGTTTTGTTTAGTGTTTTATTCGTAGATAACACGTATTTAAATTTTGAAAAAAATATATTACTTAGTTCAGACTTCGATCTAGAAATTTCGGCCGTCCGATACACGATTACTTGCACTTTACTGCATCCAATTAAATCGCAAAGACAAGTCTAAATTATGATCTATATCTTATTTCATTTTATTTATATTAGGCTTTGAACAATAAAACTTATGCCATAATAAAGGTCGTAAAAAATGTAATTTATAACGGCTATCATAATTTGAAATATCAAAATATTTATATCACTAATTCCAATGTCAAGTGTTTTCAGCTTCGCAAACGCTCGCCCTGAGCCGTTTAGTCCCGAGCGGAACGTGACGGAGGTCGGACGTGTGCCAATTTTTCGAACCCACCACCCCCGCTAACTTCTGTTACCGGCTGCGACCGGCACAAATTAGCATGTGTTGAAAACAGTTGAATTTGAACGCTATGCCTATGTAAATAAAGACGTCACGCGCGCAAAAGCTTTATTGGTATTTATTTTTATCACGGCCTATGTTTACCAATCGCATCAAGTGTGTAAAACAGTTGAATTTGAACCCTACACTGGAGCTTATAAAGCCGCCTGACGCGCAAATTTTTGGTTCACTATTTTCAAATCTCAAATAGGTAGGTGCCACAGAATAAAGTTAGTACGGGTGGTTCTATAATGAATATCGGATAGGAAATGAGATTTCTTCATAACATCACGCCTGAATTCTTTCAAAGGGTTGGGCAGGGATGTTCAGAAAATAAGTAGGCCCTCAAATGTATTTTTCTGTATACCTACATAAATAAGATTTTTTTTTTAAATTAAGTTTTTTTTCTAATTAGGTATCTTCTTATTTTTTTTCTATTTCAAGGTCAAAATGAAAATCCAAGATGGCGGCTGCAAAAATTTCCAATTTTTCGTCATGGGTGTCGTTTTCGTGATATTTTAGGTCGCTGAAAATGATAGTGGGGTCAAAATGAAAATCCAAGATGGCGGCTGCGAAAATTTCCTAATTTTTCGTCATGGGTGTCATTTTCGTGATATTTTAGGTCGCTGAAAACGATAGTGGGGTCAAAATGAAAATCCAAGATGGCGGCTGCGAAAATTTCCTAATTTTTCGTCATGGGTGTCATTTTCGTGATATTTTAGGTCGCTGAAAACGATAGTGGGGTCAAAATGAAAATCCAAGATGGCGGCTGCGAAAATTTCCTAATTTTTCGTCATGGGTGTCATTTTCGTGATATTTTAGGTCGCTGAAAACGATAGTGGGGTCAAAATGAAAATCCAAGATGGCGGCTGCGAAAATTTCCAAATTTTTAGACATGGGTGTCATTTTCGTGATATTTGAGGTCGCTGAAACCGATAGTGGGGTCAAAATGAAAATCCAAGATGGCGGCTGCGAAAATTTCCTAATTTTTCGTCATGGGTGTCATTTTCGTGATATTTTAGGTCGCTGAAAACGATAGTGGGGTCAAAATGAAAATCCAAGATGGCGGCTGCGAAAATTTCCTAATTTTTCGTCATGGGTGTCATTTTCGTGATATTTTAGGTCGCTGAAAACGATAGTGGGGTCAAAATGAAAATCCAAGATGGCGGCTGCGAAAATTTCCAAATTTTTCGACATGGGTGTCATTTTCGTGATATTTGAGGTCGCTGAAACCGATAGTGGGGTCAAAATAAAAATCCAAGATGGCGGCTGCGAAAATTTCCAAATTTTTCGTCATGGGTGTCATTTTCGTGATATTTTAGGTCGCTAAAAACGATAGTGGGGTCAAAATGAAAATCCAAGATGGCGGCTGCAAAAATTTCCTAATTTTTCGTCATGGGTGTCGTTTTCGTGATATTTTAGGTCGCTGAAAACGATAGTGGGGTCAAAATGAAAATCCAAGATGGCGGCTGCGAAAATTTCCTAATTTTTCGTCATGGGTGTCATTTTCGTGATATTTTAGGCCGCTGAAAACGATAGTGGGGTCAAAATGAAAATCCAAGATGGCGGCTGCAAAAATTTCCTAATTTTTCGTCATGGGTGTCGTTTTCGTGATATTTAAGGTCGCTGAAAACGATAGTGGGGTCAAAATGAAAATCCAAGATGGCGGCTGCGAAAATTTCCTAATTTTTCGTCATGGGTGTCATTTTCGTAATATTTTAGGTCGCTGAAAACGATAGTGGGGTCAAAATGAAAATCCAAGATGGCGGCTGCGAAAATTTTCAAATTTTTCGACATGAAATCAAAATCAAAATCAAAATCAAAAGTCCTTTATTCAAATTAGGCTGAGAATCAGCACTTTTTGAACGTCAAAATTACAGTAAGACAGTCCCCACAAAACGCCCGCCCTTCACCACTTCCTAGTGCTTTAGCTGGGAAGAAGAAGTAGCGGAACAAACTCCCCAGCAGCACAGCTGTCTGTTCAGTTAGAAGAACTAGATTCTATACAATAGTACCTATGCAAAATAATTTACGCAACACAATACATTAAATTATATTTTTGTCAAATAAAATAAACAATTTTAGTACTTAACTCATGTAACCTGTCATTATGTAAGCTGATCCTGGAGAAAGAACATAACATAAACATTGTCTTGAGTTAATCACAGCGACCAACTATTCTTATCGTTTAAGTAATCGTTGATAGAATAGTATGCCTTTGAACAAAGATTGGATTTAACTTTAATTTTAAACGCATTAAAAGGCAAATCTAGCAAAGAAGAAGGTAGCTTGTTATAAAAAGCTATACCAAGACCAACAAATGAGTTATGAACCTTATGAAGCCGATGAAATGGAGCACGTAATTTGTCCTTATTTCTGGTGTTAATATTGTGAATATCACTGTTTTTACTGTACAAATGTATATTTTGCCTAATGTATAAGATGTTGGCGAAGATGAACTGTGATGCCACCGTGAGAATACCAATATCCTTAAAAAATTCTCTCAGAGAAACTCTAGCTCCTAGCTGGTAAATTGCTCGAACAGCTCGTTTTTGAAGAACAAAAATATTTTGAATATCAGCCGCTTTGCCCCATAGCAGAATACCGTAGGACATAACGCTATGGAAATAACTAAAATAGACTAACCGAGCTGTATCAACGTCAGTGTATTGTCTTACTTTCCTGACGGCGTAGGCGGCTGAACTGAGCCTTCCCGCTAGGCTTGATATATGTGGGCCCCACTGAAGTTTAGCATCTACTGTTATACCCAGAAAAACTGCTGATTCTACAGTCTTAAGTACCTCTTCATCTAAGACGATGTTGGGTCCCAGATTTCTAACATTCGGTAAGGCAAACTTTATACATTTAGTTTTCTTGGCATTGAGAACTAAGTTATTTGTCGTAAACCAATCCGTAACCATTGAGAGTGCACTGTTTACATCATCAAAATCATGTCTGTTTCTGTCTACTTTAAAAATAAGAGAGGTGTCATCTGCAAACAGTACAACATCACAGATACCCTTTAAATAGAATGGTAAGTCATTAATATACACTAGGAATAAGAATGGACCCAGTATTGAGCCTTGAGGTACACCTAACTGAACTGGTAGCCCGGAAGATTTCACACCATTAACATCTACACATTGGAACCTATTATGTAAATAAGAATTTATTACTTTGAGAGCTTCGTTTTGGACACCATAATGACGTAATTTACGCAAAAGCGTGTCATGGTGCACGCAATCAAAGGCTTTGGAGAGATCACAAAAAACTCCAATAGCATTTTGCGAGTTCTCCCAAGCGTTAAATATGTGTTTCAGCAGAGCAACACCCGCATCCGTAGTCGAACGACCTTTAGTGAAGCCATATTGTTCATCGTGAAGGAGTCTGTTTAAATTAAAATGTTTTAGCAACTGCTTGAGTATTAACTTTTCAAATATTTTGCTAAATGCAGGTAAGATAGAAATAGGCCTGAAATTTCCAACGTCATTTTTATTACCGGATTTAAATAATGGTATGACTTTGCTACTTTTCATGAGGTCAGGAAAAGTTCCTAAATCAACACATTTATTAAAAGTAACAGCTAGATAGGGGGCTACGATGTATATTATATTACTTAATAGTTTAATGGAGATGCCCCAGTAATCACCAGTGTTTTTAGACTTAAGTGTGTTAAAAACATTAACTACATCACGAGGTGTTACATGTTCGAAGCTAAATAAGCGACTACATTTGGGCACACTACTATGCAAAAGGTTTTCAGCTTTAGATGGGGACGAATTTAAGGAGCGAGTCGTAGTAATAGGTATGTTGGCGAAAAACTCATTAAATGCCTCAGCTACGTCAGCTGCTTTACTAATTAACTTATTGTCAACCATAATCTCAAGTTGTTTTTCTTGTTTCACCGACTTACCCGTTTCATTGTTAATAATTTTCCAGGTTGTTTTTACTTTATTATTGGATTTCTTAATTGTATCGCTTAAAAATTTAGATTTAGCAAAAACACAAATGTTTTTAAATAATTTTGAATATTTTTTGACATACTCTAGGAAAGAAGTATCAAACCTGTATTTTTTCAAACCGTATAACTCGTATAGTCTCGCTCTACTTTTATAAATACCTGGAGTAGCCCATTGATTAAAGCCAACGGAGGTGCCATTAATGTTAATGGTTTTGGTCTTGAAAGTAGATTGGTATTCTTTTTGCACAACATCAAAAAGGGCTCCATAGATTTCATTAGGATTCTCGTGTTCTGCTAGAGATGGTGTAATTCTACGAGCTAAATTATTTTTAAACTTGTTGCAACGACTAGCTGTATAAGGCCTGCATTCTCTTTTATGCACCTTTTTATGTAATGGCATAGGGAAGCTAGCTAATAAACCACAGTGGTCAGATGTTAGGTCACTTAGCACTAATTTATTTTTGACCTCACAATCACTAAATATATTATCAAGACATGTTGACGAAGTTGCCGTGATCCTAGTAGGTTCGAAAAACAAGTTAATTAAATTATAAGACCTAAACAGATTGAGAAGTCTAATACTTAATGGAGTAACATCTAAAATATTAATATTAAAATCTCCACATAAAATTATGCTTTTATTACTTGATTTTAACCTATTGAGTGTATCTTCCATAACCAATTCGAAACGAATAAAATCCCCAGAGGGGGGTCGATAAACGCAAATTATAATGTATCGCTCGAGTTCAACACAAGACAACTCAACAATGCGCTCAATAGAAAGATTAACTATATCTAAACGTTGTTTACATTTCAACTTGTTTGAAACAAGAACTAAAGACCCACCGCGAATAGCACTTTTTCTCACAAATGCACTTTGTACAGTAAAATAATCATCATTCATAAAGACTACTTCATGTTCTTTCAACCAGTGTTCAGTCAAACATAACACCTGAACATCATAGTTCTCCATAAATAAATTTAACTCTAACTCTTTGCCGGACAGACCCTGCATGTTTTGATGTACAACATTCAAGTTATGCGGCCTACCCATTGTCACACCTAATAGTTTAAACTACAAGGCGTATCAAAAGTGATATTAGTACTACTACTAACAGTATTCGATGGTACACTACAAGTACCGGTGTCACTATGTATATTGTATGCTAAAAGATTAGCAATATGTCTCCTACAACTAGGTGGCAAATACATTTCATAATTAGTCAGTTTGTAATCAGTAATAAATTGATTACAATCAAAATATAAAATAGCGTCACTATGATGACAAGTTCTATTATAAATTAACATATTTAAATTATAAATGTGACTATTTTGCTCATCAGACAAATATGTTGAATAAGGCAATGCACAGAAAATAAATTTACAGTTCTTAGTCTCATTGAGATGTAACATCAAATGGACACATTCAATTATGTCCTTTTTTCTTACAGATAAACTATCCCCATATAATAGTATAACAGTGGAACCGGGGTTTATTTTTGTCAATTTAATATTTTTAATTAAATGGCTAATACTGGCACCGGGTAAACAATTATTAATTACATAGTGTTGCAAACACTGATTAAATATACTACCAAAACCTTGACCAAATTTGTCAGAAAAAACATAAGTTGTCAAACTATTCATAATATTGATATCTTTATCCATACAGCTACCTACTGTCTGAGCCACTAAGGGTGTGGGTGTAACAAGTTGGGGTGCGGGTGTAACAAGTTGAGGCTGGGGCTCCTGGGAGCAGACACAGCTAAAAGAGAGGGTATTAGTTAAAGACTCATACCTCTCAGCATTACACTTCACCAAATCCAGTAGTTCCCCAGCCTCAAATAAGCGGTCACTAAGTTGTTGTTGTGAATTCTCATATTTTTCAAAAATATCCTTCAGCAAGTGTTCCTTGTGTTGTATATCATTATAGAGGAGCTGGATATCTGTGTCATATTTTTCCCTACATTTATTTAACTCAATATTACAAGTAATTAAACTTTGAGATAAGACAACACGTTCCTTTCTAAGCGAAAGATTTAATTTTAAGAGATTTTGTTTTTTAATTACTCTCTGTGACCGTTTAATTATTTTCTTTATATTAATATATTTCTTTAATTTATTGTGACTCATAACAATAGGAGATAATGGTATAGTATCATCACCAGTCCAATCTATCACAGCTGGCTCATACAGTGATTTTGAGTTACTACCTACCAGCTCATCAAATAGATTACTAGTCCTAGCAACCTGTTTGCTAACTTTAATACACTCTGATAGAGATAGTGCCTTTTGGGCACGGGTGTCATTTTCGTGATATTTGAGGTCGCTGAAACCGATAGTGGGGTCAAAATGAAAATCCAAGATGGCGGCTGCGAAAATTTCCAAATTTTTCGTCATGGGTGTCATTTTCGTGATATTTTAGGTCGCTGAAAACGATAGTGGGGTCAAAATGAAAATCCAAGATGGCGGCTGCAAAAATTTCCTAATTTTTCATCATGGGTGTCGTTTTCGTGATATTTTAGGTCGCTGAAAACGATTGCGGGGTCAAAATGAAAATCCAAGATGGCGGCTGTGAAAATTTCCAAATTTTTCGTCATGGGTGTTATTTTCGTGATATTTGAGGTCGCTGAAAACGATAGTGGGGTCAAAATGAAAATCCAAGATGGCGGCTGCGAAAATTTTAAAATTTTTCGACATGGGTGTCATTTTCGTGATATTTGAGGTCGCTGAAAACGATAGTGGGGCCAAAATGAAAATCCAAGATGGCGGCTGCGAAAATTTCCTAATTTTCGGTCATGGGTATCATTTTCGTGATATTTGAGGTCGCTGAAAACGATAGTGGGGTCAAAATGAGAATCCAAGATGGTGGCTGCGAAAATTTCCTAATTTTTCGTCATGGGTGTCATTTTCGTGATATTTTAGGTCACTGAAAGCGATAGTGGGATCAAAATGAAAATCCAAGATGGCGGCTGCGAAAATTTCCTAATTTTTCGTCATGGGTGTCGTTTCCATGGTTTTAGAGGGTGCTGAAAACGATAGTGGGTTCAAAATGAAAATCCAAGATGGCGGCTGCGAAAATTTCCTAATTTTTCGTCATGGGTGTCATTTTCGTGATATTTGAGGTCGCTGAAAGCGATAGTGGGATCAAAATGAAAATCCAAGATGGCGGCTGCGAAAATTTCCTAATTTTTCGTCATGGGTGTCGTTTCCATGGTTTTAGAGGGTGCTGAAAACGATAGTGGGTTCAAAATGAAAATCCAAGATGGCGGCTGCGAAAATTTCCTAATTTTTCGTCATGGGTGTCATTTTCGTGATATTTGAGGTCGCTGAAAGCGATAGTGGGATCAAAATGAAAATCCAAGATGGCGGCTGCGAAAATTTCCTAATTTTTCGTCATGGGTGTCGTTTCCATGGTTTTAGAGGGTGCTGAAAACGATAGTGGGTTCAAAATGAAAATCCAAGATGGCGGCTGCGAAAATTTCCTAATTTTTCGTCATGGGTGTCATTTTCGTGATATTTTAGGTCGCTGAAAACGATAGTCATTCATTTTGACCCCACTATCGTTTTCAGCGACCTCAAATATCACGAAAATAACACCCATGACGAAAAATTTGGAAATTTTCATAGCCGCCATCTTGGATTTTCATTTTGACCCCGCAATCGTTTTCAGCGACCTAAAATAACACGAAAATGACACCCATGACGAAAAATTTGGAAATTTTCGTAGCCGCTATCTTGGATTTTCATTTTGACCCCACAATCGTTTTCTGCGACCTAAAATATCACGAAAATGACACCCATGACGAAAAGTTAGGGAATTTTCGCAGCCGCCATCTTGGATTTTCATTTTGACCCCACTATCGTTTTCAGCGACCTAAAATATCACGAAAATGACACCCATGACGAAAAATTAGGAAATTTTCGCAGCCGCCATCTTGGATTTTCCTTTTTACCCGACTATCGTTTTCAGCGACCTAAAATATCACGAAAATGACACCCATGACGAAAAGTTAGGGAATTTTCGCAGCCGCCATCTTGGATTTTCATTTTGACCCCACTATCGTTTTCAGCGACCTAAAATATCACGAAAATGACACCCATGACGAAAAATTAGGAAATTTTCGCAGCCGCCATCTTGGATTTTCCTTTTTACCCGACTATCGTTTTCAGCGACCTAAAATATCACGAAAATGACACCCATGACGAAAAGTTAGGAAATTTTCGCAGCCGCCATCTTGGATTTTCATTTTGACCCCACTATCGTTTTCAGCGACCTAAAATAACACGAAAATGACACCCATGACGAAAAATTTGGAAATTTTCGTAGCTGCCATCTTGGATTTTCATTTTGACCCCACTATCGTTTTCAGCGACCCCAAATATCACGAAAATGACACCCATGACGAAAAATTAGAAAATTTTCGCAGCCGCCATCTTGGATTTTCATTTTGACCCCATTATCGTTTTCAGCGACCTCAAATATCACGAAAATGACACCCATGACGAAAAATTAGGAAATTTTCGCAGCCGCCATCTTGGATTTTCATTTTGACCCCACTATCGTTTTCAGCGACCTAAAATATTACGAAAATGACACCCATGACGAAAAATTAGGAAATTTTCGCAGCCGCCATCTTGGATTTTCATTTTGACCCCACTATCGTTTTCAGCGACCTAAAATGTCACGAAAATGACACCCATGACGAAAAATTAGGAAATTTTCGCAGCCGCCTTCTTGGATTTTCATTTTGACCCCACTATCGTTTTCAGCGACCTAAAATATCACGAAAATGACACCCATGACGAAAAATTAGGAAATTTTCGCAGCCGCCATCTTGGATTTTCATTTTGACCCCACTATCGTTTTCAGCGACCTAAAATATCACGAAAATGACACCCATGACGAACAGTTAGGGAATTTTCGCAGCCGCCATCTTGGATTTGTCTAAAATGTCTAAAATGTGTCTAAAATGTCTAAAATCTGTCTAAAATGTCTAATCTGTCTACAACTTTCAAAAATACTTACTAGAAAAATAAAACAATATAAACTTGTATACTAATCAGTTCAAGTTTATCTACTGCATTGCTCTATTCTGTGACGCAACATAGTACCTACTCGAGTTCATGAACTCATGAGCGGTGCGCTTGGCGCGCGTTTCCCGCGCATCGTAATTTATTACGTATCGCTACTCCTTGCGGGGGCTGCGGTAAGCATTTAATACCTACGGCGCTTGCTTTCACCCCGCCTTAACACTATGTTAGTAAACGGGAACTCAATTAATGTAGGTGAACATTGAAAATGAAATAAATAATGAAACTTTTAAAACACAAGCTAGGTAAAACGTACCTATTCATAACACAATATAATTAAAAGGCCTTTATCAATGCCCCCTTCGTCTCGTTATCAGCCAAATAGAAGCTTATCATATTGACTTGTTGTGAAGTTAATCCGCAATGATTTATATCCGGACAACCACAGTATACAGGGCAATGATATTCTATAGGAAAGATATGCTACGTTCATACTGAGCGGCGTTCGGATATTGTTGCGTTGTTATTAGAAATGTACTTTAAATATTATAGGTGTATAGTAGTTTACTACGACTGCGATAGATAATACTAAACGTATGATACAGAAAGAAATAGCTTGGCATTTTTGATATATTGTCATGCCACGGACACGCTTTGTTTCGCTCGCTGCTATTAGCCGACTAAATTAAATTACAACAATTATCTGAATTTGTCTGCAACAATTTGCGCGCGCTACTGCCTGACTACCTCTTTATTTATAACAGGGTCAAATTAAATAAGCTAGAGAAACTCAGCGTGATGTGTATCTGAACACGACAAAATAAAAATAGGAATTTTTTTTTTTGGTCAATGAGCGCTGGTGGTGTTGTTACTTGAAGTGTGAGTTGATGAAATCTGTTTTGTCGTGTTGAGATATCGATACCCTTCACGCATGTGAAGTTTACACAAAAACTGATTTTTAAACTGGTATTTTAAGTGACCCCAAAAAAGAACTTCATGAAATTATTTTTTTTTTTTATCGTTTTTAGATATCGATACTCATCACGTCTGCGAAGTTTTGTTACCTAATTTAATTTGACCCTGTATATATTAGTGTACTGTACTGTGGTACAGTCAGCAACAAAAGTCGATTATCGCTTGAGTTTTCAAAATCTTAATTATTGAGAAAAATACTTCATTAAAATCGGAACAGATGTAAATTTTAAAGAAAATTAACTCGATAACTAATAAATGAAATGCTAAAACGCCCGTTAACGAATCATTTTATGTTAGATCATGTCAAAAAGTAGCAGTGTTAACCGACTTCTGTAGCTGACCGTATAACGTTTGCATTAAACAGTCAATACAAATACACAAAATTAGGCTCAGAAATGCAAATGACATACAATTGTACTCACCACGCACTAGCTATCGCAGAAAAAATGTGATGTACGAGGATGCGGCATTGTATAATAAACTACCAAATAACATCAAAAATGCAAAATCCATGCCAATGTTTAAGAAACAACTAAAATTGTTCATGTTTAATAAAATGAGCGCACTTTAGTACATTACATACCACATCTAGTTGCGCGCGTTCCGTGTATGTTTACATTTTAGCAGTGTTCAATTATGAACCATGCTCAGCGTTTGAAAGTTTCCATTTACCTAGTTACCTGAAGGACTTTGGACATGGGGTATATGCTAGGTACATGTATATTTAGCTTATGGCTAAGTAACAACAGCCGCACGGGTCGATCCGTCAGGTTAAGCTACGCTTGCCGGGGTTGGTCAGTGGATGGGTGACCATCTTTACATACCGAGATTCCTCCGTGCCTCGGAAAGCACGTTAAGCCGTCGGTCCCGGCTGTTATTTGTGGATCTTTGACAGTCGTTACGGGTCGTCACAAGCCCGAAAGTCTGACAACCAGTCTTACCAAGGGGTATCGTATTACCCAGTTACTGGGTTGTGGAGGTCAGATAGGCAGTCGCTCCATGTAAAATACTGGTATTCAGCTGCATCCGGTTAGACTGGAAGCTGACCCCAACATAGTTGGGAAAAGGCCAGGCAGATTGAGTAAGATTTACACCTGACATAATACTGATCAAGTGCGCCTTAAAAAGTCTGATTTATAGAACTGGTGGTCTTGACTCTGACGAAGTGAGCAAGGACCTATCACTGACAGTGTTTTGGCACCAATAAATATCTAGAATTTATGTAACGCGACTATTTACTAACCTATTATTGTTTCTTGTTTCAGATAGCAACAATCACGACTGCACATAAACCAAGCAAAAACGCTGTTTGCAACAAAAACCTACCACAGACCCAAAAAATTACGACGAAGAAGAAATAGACTAAAAAAGTCCGTAAGACTCAAAACTGCGTGTGATATTAATTTTATTTAAAAAAAAAAGTATTTATTCTGACTGCATTTAGAATTTAGAATTCGCTATTTAAAAAATCCGCCATTCGAATAGAACTAGCCATAGATTAAGGACACAGATAATCTAGAAACAAGTGACAGAAAAGGAAAAAGGCTGGATCGCAGGAGGCTGTATGCGATAAAATCGGACATTAAAATGAAGGACAGTATGAAATCCTGCCAGCACGCGTTATCAGATGACGTCATGTACAAAGAAGTTGTTGTTATCGGTAAGAAATTTTAATATTTTCCCTCAAAAAAGACCATTGCATTTAGCACTTTAAAAAAAAAGATGTTTAAGCTTAGTTACAAAAATTTAAATAAGTGTTTTTTTTTTAACAAGCTTTTATTAATCTGGATATAATAGGACAGAGTCCTTGTCAAGACGAATCAAACGAGCACAAACTCGATAGGGCTGCGTCGTTTTATTACGGAGTTCCCATGGCCGCCTTCCGGCTCCATCATCAGATCAGCTCGATGTCATAATAATATTGCATTGTCATCCGATTTACATATGCATGTAAAATTGCAACTCCATCGGAAACCGGGAAGTGGGTCAAATTTAACTTGCAAGATTCGATCACAGACAGACACCGGGACAGATGAAACTAAATAAAATATGAATGTGAGTGGAAGTTCTATAGAAGGACATAATAGCGACCTTATTGGTGATGTTCTTCAGAAAGGTCAGGTGCGTAGTACTAGCAACCGGCGTGCGGTATGACCAGATTTATGAACGTAAACGAGGCAAAAGCAGTACAATGTGAGGATCGTAGCAGGTGGCGTTCTGTAGTTTCTGCCTACCCCCGTGGGGAGAAGGCGTGAGTTTATGTACGTGGCAGGTGGCAAGAATATATGAAAAGAGGCTTGTATAATTTTTCACCCACATTTATTTTGTCGTCTATTTAGGCCACTCAGCCCTCTTAGCCATCAATCAGTTTCGTTACGGGTCTCTAAGCACCAATGAGCGGAATATTTCCGTCACCCGAGCAAGCATCAACGCGCACGAGACGATCAGACGAATCAATTGACCCTCCACCCCGTCGTGTAGCTACTTTGTATATCATGTACTGATTAATTCCAAAGTAGATTAGTTTGCCCCGCGGGGTATCCTTGTTTCACTCTCTATTCTCGTCCAATTATCGAATCGTGCGCCGCCTAAGAAGTTTCACTTCTAAAGGTGTTTCATTTCGTAGCTGATGATAGTGTTACCATCGGATTATTTTGGACTAGCTTTTGCCCGCGGCTTCGCGTCGATGACCGAAAATATCCCACGGGAACGTCCTACCAGGAAAACCTTCCTTTTATTCCTTGTCTACATTATAAAGGGAACCTCTGTGCAAAATTTTCTAGCAGTTTTCTAGGATCAAAGGTTTGGGCTGGGTGTTGATGAGTCAGTCAGTCAGGACTTCTCTCTTTATTTATACAGATTACATAAAACAATACACAAAGCATTGTTTGCCATTTATCTGGCATCGTGGCCATGACCGACACACCGCAGTTTCACGGTTGGCTTGTTCCGTCTGGCATTGTTTACCGTTGCGTTACGTCCTTCGCCGATCCCTGTCCGTTAAGTTACATTCCAGAATTTTCCATGACCGTCACGATGTTGTGTTGTGACCGAGGGTAATCGTTTGGGCCGAGATTCTGATGAATGTTCACTTCTATTATTAAAGCGAAAAATAGTCTCGTCTGTTTGACCCATTTTAACGTAGCCATGAATACGAACATGATCAATCCGCGTGTTTATATTTTTCGGGATACAGTGGCCTTCCATATTAAAGTCTAAACTACGTCTCCGTCAAATATTTTTAAACAGTTTTTCCATGATAACATTTCTATCACCATCATCTCTCTTTCCATGTGTCTACTAGTAGATATAATATGGATCTGATACTATACCATGGTAACCAGTAACCATGCAAAAATATGACACTTTTGAGCTTTAGAAAGAGACACAGACATACACAAACACACCCCCACACGCGCACAGGTATGGGTGACAGAGAGAACGATCTACAAAGCCGAACTTTTTCTGAATTTCAAAGGGCCATATTCTTCTATTTTATATATAGTGTTATCGGTGGCAGAGCAGAGGTCTCTTTGGCTGCATGTTTTGGGACAGAGGTCAGGAAGGAGGTGCCATATTTACGACCAGTTACAGAAAGAGAAGGGAGTGAATGATAGCGTGACGGTTGGCAGGGGAGAATGGAAGAAGAAAACGTGCTGCGCCAGCCCCACGTACACGGACAAGTGCAGGAACATGATGATGTTGATTTTCAGCCAGTTACAGTTTATTATTTAAAGAGTATTTTAACTAACTATCTATCGTTAGTTAGTGCTCCATAAAATTGACACTAAATGACTTCTAATTAGGAATTGGACGCGAGCCAGGTTTTATAGAGAATCTTGCTCAAATTATTGTTCGGCCTTCAAATAACCTATAATAGAGGAGGCCGACCTAGTTTTGTATTGTTTTTATTTTGTTTCTGATAATAACGGCCCATTTAGAAATGACATAATTCTTGAGATCCGTCTTTTTATGATTTGATTTGTTTGTGATGTACCGACGGAACTCTTGACTTCGCTTAGTTTAAACGGGAGGTCGCTGCTTCCTCCTCTATCTTCCTCTTATTGTATCGTATTGACTAAACCCTTCAGCCACTTCATCAAGCATCTACAGTACAATTATTATTCAAGTTCCAGCAGCCCGGAATTTGGTACTAATGATAAATTTAAAATTTTGCCATTCCATATCGAATTTCCAGGCCAGTATTAAGGCTTAAAATATGTTTGAGAATGTTCAGATGGATGTGTGGAGTGACAGAATGGATAAAGTAAGAAATGAGTATATAAGAGGAAGTTTGAAAGTGGCGCCAGTGACAGAAAAGTTGAAAGGATATCGTGGGCATGTGATGAGGAGAGACGAAACGCATGTGACTAAAAGAGTGATGAATATACATGTCGATGGATGGAGAGGCAGAGGAAGGCCTAAGAAAAGATTGATGGATTGTGATGAAAGAGAAGGGAGTGAATGATATGAAAGAGAATGGAGTGAATGATAGCGTGACGGTTGACAGGAGAACGGAAGAAGAGAAAGTGTTGCGCCGACCCCACGTACCGGGATAAGGGCCGGAAGATGATGATGATTAAAGCACCTGCCATAAATCTCTGCGGACTTAATGCCTAAGAGGCATTAAGTCCTCCTTTATACTGCTCTTAGTGCGATAAGTTTAAATAAATAAATTAAAGGTTAAAAAAAAATAATTTGCTTGGTTTGTTTTTTGCTTTTTTTGTTAGTTTTTTTTAAATACTTACTTAATTGGAATATCCGAAAGCAAGTACATACATAGATGCAATTTTTATTTCCAATAAACAATTAAGTACTTAATTAATAAACAGGAAAACACATTGATGCATTGTGTTTCCTATTTGTAATATCTGTTTTATGTTATAATAATAGAATAATATATTGAAATATAATATCCAATTATCGACTTCCTATTGTTGTATTGTTATACAATTAATTAATAACGGGTTATTCCGCAAAAACTTTAATTAATTTTGCATCCGCACTGTTGCCAGTGTTAAAATTATTTTTCACTGCGGGTATAAAAATTATTCTACGTATAGTATTTTTAATCGTTGTGTGTATGTTTAGTCGGAGCGGCTTGTGGCTAAGTAATAACAGCCGCACGGGTCGATCGATCGGTTCCTCCGTGGATGGGTGACCATCTTTACATACCAAGAGTGCTTTCCGAGGCATGGACCCCTCCATGCCTCGGAAAGCACTCTTGGTGCTTATGTAAAAAGCACGTTTTAAGCCGTTGCTCCCAATTCCATTTTGGTTGGTTAGTCTTACCAAGGGGTATCGTATTATTACCCAGTAACTGGGTTGTGGAGGTCAAATACGTAGTCGCTCCCTGTAAAATACTGGTATTCTGCCGGTTAGACTGGAAGCCGACCTCAACATAGTTGGAAAAAGGCTAGGCAGATTGATTGTTCTCGAAAACGGCTCTAACGATTTCGATGAAAGTTGCAATAAAGAGGTTTACGAGGGCGGAAAATCAATCTAGCTAGGAAATATCTGGGAAAATTCATTTTCTCTATTTTCACCCGAGCAGAGCTTTGTCGACTTTTTAACTGAATGGCACTGCAGATATTTGTGTACAGTTCCTATGTATTCAGTCTGTGTTTTCACCAATGTCCACACCTACGATCAATGTTTACATAAACCTGGCTTGCGTCCAATTTCTGTGACAATTTATTCACTAGACTAAATCAATTTAGTTAGTAAGTTTATGTGTTTACTTGTGGCACTATTTACATCGCTAACTTAATCTATATATATAAATAAAAACTTTTTAACAAAAAAAAAAACCGACTTCCAAAAATCACTACAAAGTGAAAAATAACTTTGATTTCGGAAGTCGGTGTCTTTCGTTTTTTATTTACTTTCTTTTTTTTTTGCCACCGACTTCCGAAATCAAAGTTATTTTTCACTTTGTAGTGATTTTTGGAAGTCGGTTTTTTTTTTTGTTAAAAAGTTTTTATTTCTCGCTTTTTAGTGGGTCTGTTTATAATTTGTATAAGTTACAATAGTCTAATGTCAATTGCTCATCACATGTTACAAAATATTGCTTTTCCCGATGCTGGGACGTTAATTGTTGAGGAGTTCTGCTGGTAAGAACCAGGAGAACTCCTCAACAACCACTCACCACAGGCATTGTTTGACGAGCGGAAATTGCTTAGCAACCATATTAAAGTAATCGAATCGCAACCCGTGAAATATTTATCATTGAGTAGTTCCGGTAGCCATCTGTGGTCTTCATCATCAGTTCCACTTCACCAAGTGGTGCTTTCCGAGAGCATATGCACAAGCTACTATAAAAAATACCCAAATCGCTATAGGTGTGCCTATAATATTTGAAGAGTTCCTTCGATTTCTCCAGGATCCCATCATCAGAACTGGATTTTGAAAAAAATGGGACCATTTGGGAAGTATACCCTTTCCAACAAAAAAATAATTTTTCAAATCGGTTGGCAAGCGACGGAGTTATGCGCGAACATACATAAAAAAAAAAAAAAAAAAAAAAAATACAAACATCCGAATTGAGAACCTCCTCCTTTTTTAGAAGTCGGTTAATAAAAAGAGAAGTCCTGACTGACTGATTGACTGACTCATCAACGCCCAGCCCAAACCCTTGGACCTAGATAGCTGAAATTTTGCACAGAGGTTCCCTTTATAATGTAGACAAGGAATAAGGAAGCAATACGTTCCCGTGGGATATCTTCCGACTTCCACGCGGGCGAAGCCGCGGGATAAAGCTAGTTTGTTATGTAAATGTTTTGGCTTCGGAAGTTATTTTGTTTCTCTGCCAATCTGGATGCAAATCACTTTGGGTGTTGGGACCTTACAATACAAGAATTTTCATATTGATTTCATTGATGAGTCCAAATCAAAGTATCCTTTGTACCTACTCATTTGTCTTTTTGCAACATAATATGTCTGATCTAGCAAATAATAATTGTATGGTTATGGACCTTACACCTTGAGTTGATGCTGATTGATACACTGATCACTGATTGCTTAATATTTATTGATAAAAGTATGATTGCATGATAAATGAGTGCACGCGGTATGAATGATATTCGTGTACTAAATTAGTCGGCCCGGCGCAGGTAAAATGCTGACATATTGGCATGAAAACTGTGCTGTGCTTGCACTGTACAATAATCATCATTAATTCATCCAATCATTACTTTTAAAAAAAGACTTAGAAAAAACACCAAATCGCTGTGTAGCCCGCGAAATTCAATTTTTTTTTGGGTTTTTTGCAATTTACAAGTCCGTGTCAGGTTTTATATTGATCAAAATAAGATGCGCGGCAATAAAACTTAAGTATTTACATAATTTTAACCATAAAAATCATCAATACATCTCTCTAAGTTAGATTTCGTGCAGATTCGTTAGATTTCGTTCGTTTGACGTGCAGATTCGTTCGATTTCGTTCGTTTGAAAACTCAAATAAATTGAATTTCGCGGGCTACCACTGCGCATCATCCTTATGTAATCAACTAATCGTTTTTTATCTTACACCTTAAAATTTAAAAATCCAAACCCCTAATCGAGGTCTTCTCCTCCATTTAGAAGCCTCTTCAAACCTAACTGGTGTGTTTTATTATCTCTAATGAACTTTTTCCTCCACCAGGCAATGGACCCAGCGGCATGGTGTCCTCGTTCATGCTCGCCGGTAACGTGCCATACCTCAAAGAGATACCAGATGACTTACCCATCGATGAAATGCTTAGAGCCAGGTAAATAGAACAGGTTACCTGCAAACATTCCTGAACCTTATAGTCCAAGATCCCAGAGGCGCCAGACCTTACTTATTTTCTGATTAACAAAATGTATGGGTTAATAAATTAATAATCAATACTGCCAGACACTTCCCGTCGGCAGTTTATTCCGCCAGACGCTTTAAAAGCTCGCAAAAAATGATGTCATCTTACTTATATTTTGAGTCTTAATTTTTATACAAGGTGTAAAATAAATAACCCACAACCTCTTAAGGGGTCATTGTACTCATCATTATGAACAACTTTTACTGTGGGACCAAGAGAGGTTGTGGGTTATTTATTTTACACCTTGTATAAAAATTAAGACTCAAAATATATGTATAATGAATAATGATACTCGGAGAACTATTTCAATACTATTTGTAAGCCGCCAGATTAAACGTAGCTGCCAAACCCAGACAGAAAAAAAGAAACCCAGACACATTAAAAGGCCGCCTTCGTTAAGCCGTTGGTCCCGGCTGTCATTCGTGGATCTTTGACAGTCGTTACGGGTCGTCAGAAACCTGAAAGTCTGACAACCAGTCTTACCAGACGTATACATACGTGGGTCGTAAAGCCCAGTTACTGGGTTGTGGAGGTCAGATAGGCAGTCGCTCCATGTAAAATACTGGTATTCAGCTGCATCCGGTTAGACAGGAAGCCGACCCCCAACATAGGAGAAGGCTAGGCAGATGATGATGATTTTTGTGAAATTAAAAAAAAAAAACAAGTTTTTCAGACATTGCAACTTGGTATCCTGATGTTGTTATGTATTTTTTTACAGACTTTCAAACCTGCCACGTGGACAGAGTTTGTACGACACAGACCTGATGGAGCTGGCTGAGGGGCTTGAGGGCAGAAGCCAGAACCCCATACCACTGCTGGTCAGTACCTACAATAACATTAGTAGCATAATGTTAAACTTAATAAGTACCTACCTCAAATCTTACAATCTTTATTTATGACCTTCTGAATCTCTGTGTGACGACCCACTACTGAGGGATCTTGACAAATTATACCTAATCATGTTAAAACGCCACACACAAGCTCATATTATATCACTCATACACATAATTACATAAAAAACGCATAATAACCAACATACCTACTTAATCCTCATTAGGTATAGAGGTTTTCAGTAGAATTTGATAAAAACTGGTATTTTATCATGTGCGGCTATCCGGGGTCAGTACAGAATTTTTTTGGTGTTAGCTGATAAAGATTTAAGAGTACGCTCAATTATGGGATTTTTTTGCACGAATATACAAGTAGACATTGTTAAAACTGCCAGAAGATTTCTGTAGGTACTAAAACCGAAACATGAGTACTTGAAATTTTTTCGATTCCAAAGTAACACCGTCTATTTTCTGTTTTATACGATTATACGTAAACAGTTCTTTATTGTGCAGTAATGTTTGCTTTAAATCGATGGTACTAAAATATGTTAAGAACTTACTAAGCTAAAAATTTATTTAAGGCGAAAGCGCCAGGGTAGCCCGCGAAATTCAAAATTTCTTACGTTTTTTGCAATTTGTAGGTCAGTGTGAGCTTGTATGTTGATTAAAATATGATTCGCGGCCGTAGCTAATATGGCTTTACGGAATTATAATCATTAGAATCAGCAATACAACTACATAAGTTAGCATTTATCTCAAGTCTAGCGATTTCATGAAATCATGAGGTTTGAGATAAATGCTAACTTATGGAGTTGTATTGCTGATTCTAATGATTATAATTCTGTAAAGCCATATTAGCTACGGCCGCGAATCATATTTTAATCAACATACAAGCTCACACTGGCCTACAAATTGCAAAACACGTAAGAAATTTTGAATTTCGCGGGCTACCCTGGCGCATCAACCTTAAATCTACATTTAAACGAAGCGCGTTTAGTTCCGGTGCGCGGAGTCTTCTATCTCACGCATTCAACTAGACAGCCATAACGCCATTTCGCTTACACACCGAGCTAAACCACGCTTCGATGTATCCTCTTAAAATCGTCTCTTTATGTCGTCGATATTTTGAATTTTTCTGGGCCTGTCACGATGATAAGATAGTTTTGTCTTAAAATCTTCGAACCAACGGAATACTGCTCAAAATGCACCTGAGACTCATGTTAAAATAAACGTCTTCCATTATTATTTCATTAAATAAAGCAATACGAGAATTGAATAGAACAATCAAGTTTCAACCACACATAAAACATTCTTTCATATCATCATGAAACGGAAAAACAAAATCTTAATTTCACACTGTCGAAATCAGTACGACGTACTTATATAAAAATTTAATCTTCGCTAGTATTTTAAGGATTATCGATAGGATTACTATTAGTCGTATCGCTCGATACGATACGCCCTTTTATGGCACGTCCCACCGCCCGCCGCGCCGACGACAACGTCGGAACGGGCGTAAAAAAATCGTGGCGATTTTTTTCGCGCACTGTATGTTCAACGCTCTGCTTAGCGCCGGGAGTTGAAGTTGTCCAACATTGTGTTTTTTCGACGCGCTGGGATGCACTCTCTTGTTGTTAGGTTGGATTCCCAATGCTCGGGCGACGTAAAAAAATCGCGGCGGGATTTTTTCGCGCACTGGATTTTCAACTCTCGGTGTTGAGCCGATCTTCGAGAATCCAACCTAACAACAACAGAGTGCATCTCAGCGTGTCGAAAATCACACTGTTGGATTTTCAACTCCCGGCGCTATGCAGTGCGCGAAAAAAAATCGCGATTTTCTTACGCCCGTGCGAACGTCGCCTAATTGCGTAACACATTATCAATGACAATCTGAATGATTTTGAAGCATATTGCGAATCCATTGCTTCTTATGTTCGAAAAGTTTGTGTACTTAACAATGTAAATAACGCGCCGTTGAACTGTCAAAATAAAACCGATTCCTGCTGTAAAACCGACATATCTTCGATCAGAAAAAAAAAAATAAAGAAAAAAAAAACTTCTTTAATGTTATGAGAGCTGCTTGTTAGCTGTCACAATTAAGACTGACGGACAGACAGACATAAATATTTAAGATGATGATGATACTAATTTATCTGACTTTGCTCGGACGTTGCGTGTCAGCATGTGTCGCACACGTTGAAAATAGAGAGAACTCAAAGAGTTGTGCTAGGAGAATATTGTAGTGATCCAACCACCGTACATTTCGGTGTTCCACAGGGAAGCGTGCTGGGTCCCACCCTTTTTATTATTTACATTAATGGATTATGCAGCATGAATCTCCCGCAGGCTAAAATTTTCACATATGCTGATGACACCGCGATAGTTTTTCACGGAAAAACATGGGACGTGGTACAGGGCGCGGTTGAAGACGGGTTAAAGGTTGTTGGGAACTGGCTACAACATAATCTATTGACGTTGAATATAGAAAAAACCAAGGCAATCAACTTTGCTATTTCCGAACGTTCTTCACCTAACAGAGTATCTTGCTTACGGCTGCACTCTTGTAATAGTTCCATCCAGTGTTCATGCCCTTGTATCGAACAAACTGACTCTGTTAAATATTTAGGAGTTATTGTTGATAACAGATTAAAATGGTCTGCACACCTGTGCGCTTTAAAGGGCAGGATTAGAACAATGTTGCGTATATTTAAGCAACTAGGCAAGATTGCTGATGATTCAGTCCTGAAGATGATTTACTTTTCACTTTGTCAGTCCGTTCTTAATTATTGCATAGTAGCGTGGGGCGGCGCGGGCAAGACCTCACTAATTAAAGTAGAACGAGCTCAGCGTGCGCTTCTAAAAGTTGCCTATAGACGACCTTACCGGTACCCCACAAATAAGCTCTATACTGAAGTGGGAGTTCTTAGGGTTAGACAACTTTACATACTATCTGTCACCCTACGATTTCATAAAACTGCCCTGAGCACTTGTGTCATTTCAAGTCGAAGGGTTAATTGGAATAAAATCCGATGCCGTAAACAAATCGGTAGAAGGTCATACGGTTTTATGGGTCCACACATATATGCGAAACTCAATGGTCTACACAACTTACTAAAACTCACACAAAAAAAATGCAAAGTGACGGTAACAAACTGGCTTCTTACATTGGACTACAACACGACAGAAAATTTATTAGCTTAAGTAGGAACGCACAGTACACACATTGACAATTCACAACACACGTGCACTCACTAACATACGTATAACATCCTGACACTCTCTTACAATACCAACACCAACACATCTGACACAAATCACAGCAACACACATGCACAGTTTATTTATACTTAGTTTAAGTTTTAAAATGTAAATTTAAAATAAAATGTTAACGGAACGAAGGAGCCTGGATCTCACAACACAGGGAATCCTAGTGTGAGGTCCAGGAATTCAATCTCACCTGATTGTAATTTTTAGTGAAATAAATATTCTTATTCTTATTCTTATTCTTAAATAAGTGCCAAAGACTACGGACTGTTGGGAAGTTTGTTGCGCGGGCGCCGCTTCTTAGACAAATCACTAGGAAGTGATGCAGGGGGGTTTTTGAGATACTCAATACTCAATCATTTATTGCATTCCACAATGTTTATGCTTAGGTGGTAAGTAGACATTAAATTTTGTAGTAACAATCGTGGACCCTGTCGGGCACAGCAAAATAAAAGTTACAGAGAAGAGGACTTATATAAACATGCAAATTAACATAATCTAAGTAAAATTAGTAACATTTTATTAATTATTAATTAATCTAAATTATTCATTATGTATTCATTTATATAATTATGTCAGTTAGTCTATGGATTTGTCAATTAAATATTCATCTATACTATAATAACATTTATTTATTAATATTTTTCTTAATTTATTTGTAAAAATAGCAATCTTTTTTTCATTTCTGAGTACTTCAGGTAGTTTATTGTACATTTTTATCGACATAACCAGTGGACTAGATGAGTGCATTTTTAAACGGGATGTCGGTAGGTTTAAACGTGTTTTGTGTCGGAGTGTGTATCTAGTTTGTATGTCTTCTCGTTTTGTGTACAAGTGTTGGTGTGTGTGTGCGAATTTACAGATCTCCAGTATGTATAAAGAAGGAAGAGTTAAAATGTTAAGCTTTATGAAATGGGGTTTGCAGCTATCCGTTTGTCTTAAATTAACTAAAATCCGAATTAACTTTTTTTGAGTTGTGAACAGCGCCGGTGCGTCTGTGCTATTTCCCCATATTATTACGCCGTAGCTAAGCCAAGGATGAGCATAAGCATAGTATGTGACCAGAGCAGTTTGCAAGTTCGTGGTCTTTTTTATTTCTCGAAAAGCGTACAAAAATTTGGAAAGTTTGGATTTTAGTTTCTGCACGTGTGGTTTCCAATTGATATTTAAATCTATAGTTAAGCCTAATAGTGGAAATTCATTTACTGATTCTATTTTGTGGTTATTGTAAGAAAAATTTACATAAAGAGTTTTTTTTTGGTGGGGGTGGAAAGTTATTAATTTAGTTTTAGCAAAATTTATTTCCAAATTATGTTCGTTCAGCCAGGTGATTGAAGTTAAGGGTATTATTTAAATGTACGTTATCATGACAGGGTACTAATAATAGAAATATCGTCCGCAAACAAAACGCATGGTCCGGATTCCTCTATGGTTTTTGGAAGATCGTTGATGCAAATGAGAAAAAGGAAACATCCAACAACGCTCCCTTGGGGTATTGAGGCGTGTACTGCCTTGTTGTCGGATCGAAATTTTTGAAGTTCATTCTTTTTATTCGTCGGCGTCGAAGAATTCTATTTCTACTAATTGCGCTCGGTTTTCTAGGTAAGATTGAAACCATTCATATGCCTTGCCGCGGATTCCCACTCCGTATAGCTTATTTAATAATATTCCATGATGTTTGACTAGTGAAATAGAGAAAATAACAAAAAGATTAATATTTTCTTAATTAATTGAGTACTAAATTGTCGCTACACTTGCTTTTATTTAGTTTCATAATACACGGTACATCTACGTCTGTGATCGAATCTTGCAAGTTAAAATTGACCCACTTCCCGGTTTGCGATTGAGTTGAAATTTTACACACATATGTAAACGGATGACAATGCAATATTATTATGACATAGAGCTGATCTGATGATGGAGCCGGAAGGTGGTCACAGGAACTCAGTAATAGAACGACGCAGGCCTATCGAGTTTGGGCTCGTTTGATTCGTCTTGACAAGGACTCTGGTCCTAGATGATATCCAGACTAATAAAAGCTTGTTTTAAAAAAATATTGCGTTTGCTGTCGACATAAAACATTTCATTTTTGTTACGAGGCTATAAATAATTTTTTATAACTAACTCAGTGGAAAATTGTCGACTGGACGGTTCTCATCGTGAAGAATAAGTTCAAATTCTACTACCGTAACAATCAATCTGCCTAGCCTTTTTCCAACTATGTTGGGGTCGGCTTCCAGTCTAACTGGATGCAGCTAAATACCCATATTTTACATGGAGCGACTGCCTATCTGACCTCCACAACCCAGTAACTGGGTAATACGATATCCCTTGGTAAGACTGGTTGTCAGACTTTCGGACTTCTGACGACCCGTAACGACTGTCAAAGATCCACGAATGACAGCCGGGACCAACGGCTTAACGTACTTTTCGAGGCACGGAGGAGTCTCGGTATGTACCTAAAGATGGTCACCCATCCACGGAACAACCCCGGCAAGCGTAGTTTAACCTGATAGATCGACCCGTGCGGCTGTTATTACTTAGCCACAAGCTCCTCCAGTTTAATACCGAAGTCGAAAAATGTTCTGTGTTCCTACTAGTCGTGAAGTCAGGAATTGGCACTGTGCCCGAAAAATGGCGCTATCTTAATCGCGCCACTTCAAAACCATGCTGTCATCAGCGAACTGTAGTGTAGGTAGGAGTAGGAATGTCCATTGTACTCATCATTATGAACAACTTTTACTACGGCCCAAACCTGAAATCGCGAAAAAAAATAGTTGTTCCCTAAATTTTGACGCTTAGTTATATGCGAACATAGATGTACAGGGAACAGCATATTTTTTTTGGTCCCATAATAAAAGTTGTTCATAATAATGAGTACAATGACCCCTTAAGCGGGTGTACGTTATTTAAGTTACGACTTGTACACTTAAAATTATCTCCAAATACCGAATACGATTATTTTAGTCAATCTACTCGTACAAAAATTATCATTTGCCATTATGTAAAACTTGTCGCCAATTTCGTCTGAAAATATTATCATTTATTTGCATAACCTTGACGTGAAGTTCATGGTGATATAATTATTATGTCTGAAAGTTCACGGTCCATTGCGTTTGATATAAAAATAACATAATATATTACGTATTATATTATACGCATAACTAGTTCCTATGGCGTATAGATATAGAAATGTTGCCAACTTTTGTATTTCTATTTTAAAAGACTAAAAAACTTATCATTTGGCGATGATTTTTTTTTAAATCTTTGGTACTATTGGATTGGAGGTTCGTGGCTAAATAATAATAGTCGTACGGGTCAATCGAAGGTTAAGCTACGCTTGTCGAGGTTGGGTGATCATCTATTACATACCGAGACCCCTCCGGTACTACGTTCCCGTGTGATATGTTCTGACATCCACGCGGGCGAAGCCGGTGGCAAAAGCTAGTATATACGGTGACTGGTAATTAGTGACCGATACCTAAACACATGATTGTGCTCATGATAACAAACAACTTTTACTATGGGACCAAACCTGAAATCGCGAAAAAAAAATCAGCTGCCCCATACATTCATGTTCGCATATCTCGTCAAAATGTAGGGAGCAGCTGTTTTTTTTTCGCGATTTCAGGTTTGGTCCCATAGTAAAAGTTGTTTGTTATCATGAGCACAATCATGTGTTTAGGTATCGGTCACTAATTTCCAGTCACCCTATATTATCTGACTGACGACGGCCGCGACGGACTAAATAGGTTTTTTTTTACTCAGGCATCATCCGTATTACAACGAGTTAGAAAATACATAACTAATCAATTTGCTATGGTTTGTATCTGACCGCCTATTGTAACAGTCATGCATGTTTCTATGCTTGTTATGTTTCATGCATGCATATTTTTAACACTATTTAAATAACAATAAAATTGAAGTGACATTCGGGCTTTTTAACAGTCTGACCATATTTTGCACAGTTGATGAAATAGCTTGGTGTGTAGGGACGTTTAATATCTTTGCAAAACTGGAATGCCAGCAAATATATTTCATTTAATTATATTAGTAAATCATTAATGTACAGACACAGCAGGATTACGATTTTATTATAATGTATAGATTACGTTGTAGTAAATAAAATAAAAACTAACGTTACAGTTATTTTTTTTATAACAACCGGGCCCAAATCGAGCCTCCGGGCAATTTTTTTTAATCTTTTAGTTTAAACATTTTTTTCACATAATAATAAATTATTTTCAATGTAAAACAAAGCATGAATAAAGTATAAGCCATGATATTGGCCATTAATCATCAAGTTCAATATGTCATGGAGTTCATTTATCATGCATTGTATTCGAAACTTAAGTATAATTTATTAATGTCTAAATCGTATTTACGTGAAGTTTTTTATACATATAGTGAATCAAATATATAAAGTGAGCTGCTTGCGAGTTTTTCTAGGACGTTATTTCAATCAATCTGCCTGCCTTTTCCCTACTATGGAGTCAGCTTCCAGTCTAACTGGATGCAGCTGAATACTATTATTTTACAATAGCTTTTCCCCGCGGCTTCGCCAGCGTGGATATCGGAAATTATCCCACGGGAACGTACTACCGGGAAATCCTTGTTCCTTGTCTACATTATAAAGGGAACCTCTGTGCAAAATTTTAGTTTTCTAGGTCCAAGGGTTTGGGCTGGGCGTTGATGAGTCAGAAGACCAGCCAAATTTTCACAGGGTGTTCTACCCATGAATATGAACAACTTTCACTATGGGACCAACATTGAAATCACGAAAAAAAAACCAGCGGTTTCCTACAAAAGTTCAATACATACTCGATCAAAATGTATGAAACAGCTGATATTTTTTTTGCGATTTCAAAGTTGGTCCCATAGTGAAAGTTGTTCATATTCATGGGTAGAACACCCTGTGAAAATTTGGCGGGTCATTAAAAAATCACCCTGTATATACAGCGTGTTTTTTTTATGTGTATCCCATAACTCTAGGGTATTAATGAGACCATCATTATGAACAACTTTTGCTATGGGACCGAACCCAAAATCGCGAAAAAAAAATCAGCTGCTAAGTACATTTTGACGAGTTATGCGAACATAAAAGTAGGGGTCAGCTGATTTTTTTTCACGATTTTGGGTTCGGTCCCATAGCAAAAGTTGTTCATAATGATGGTCTCATTAATACCCTAGAGTTATGGGATATAAAAAAAAACATTATGTAGATAGACGGAGCGACTGCCTGTCTGACCTCCACTACTCAGTTACTGAATACCTAGTCTTTATTTACTGAAAAAAAGAAAAACGAAAAAAAAATGTGAGTTCATTACTCTTTTCCTTCAAAATGTATGTCAATAAGTTCATCTTAGTATTGTCTTTGGCATCTAGCCAGGCTAGATATTACTTTCAGTCGCTTTCAGACTACCTACCAAAACCGACAGATTCCTAAAGTAATATCGATCGTAGTCGTATCGTAGTATATCCTAGTTATAAATCGCATAAAGTAATTAATACTTAGTGATAGTAAACCAGTCCACAATTAATCCACATAGCTGCTAAACCTGTTATAAATAACGCCGGCGCCGGCCTTCGATACCTACTGAACTTGTGGTCGATAAGAGGTCGATGTATTGCCGGCGCTGATTTTATTAAGGCGCAGATTTCCTGAAAACGATCAAAAAGGTGGTTTTTTAAAGCTGTGTATCTCATCAACCGTAAATAATTTTGACATGTAAAAAAAATATGATATTTTCAAGTCGTTTTCACATACAGTGATGGAAGCCAAAACATAATTAAACATACTTTAATGCACCAAAAAAATCTTTAAACATACCTCCTAATAATCTTTAAAAGCTGTTTATCCCTTCATTAGCAATTATAATTATAATTAAAAATATACCATGAAATGTCAAATTCCAAACTGCATCCAGTGATTGATTACTTTTTATTAAATAGTTAATTTCTAATTTTATACGATTTTATTTGCACTTTTACGACATAATTCCGGTGCGCGTGAGAATCTTCTATCTCGTGCGTCAAACTAGACAGCCATAACGCCATTTCACTTACACACCGAGCTAAACCAAGCTTGGAACCAGGGCCTTAACCGAAGTCCGGCCGAACTTTTTTATTTTCACAGAATGTCGCGAAGTTCGTATTCGGTTCATACCACGTTCGGCTCATCCCTAATTAATACTCATTAGGGATCTTGCCAAGACGATACAACGTTTCTAGATCGAAAATAGTTGAGAGTCCTTAGAGTCCAGCTGTTGCTAGCATATAAGTAAGTTAACTAATATTTGCTACCGAGACTCTAACGCCCGGTTTCTCGACGGCTATTCAAATCTAAAATCAACTAACAAACTGGTTAAATTAACAGACCAGTCAAATCAAATTGGGTTGCTGAATCGGCGATTACTATAAAATTAAATAATCAACGATCAATGTCAACTGATTAAAGAAAATAGATTATGTGGATGGCAACATCGTATTCTTCATTCATTTTGACAAATAACTCGTTCAATTTAATGTCAAGTTGACACTGTTGACAAAGGCGGCATTTTATTGAAAATATGAATGTTTGAGGATAAAAGTTAAAAGATTGTTTGAAGTACCTACTTTTCATTTTATTTATTATGGCATCGACATCATCAAGAGGAAAAAACTACACAGAACGCGAGAAATGTTCACTGTTGAGTATAGTAGATAGGTAAGTAACTATTGCACGTTTTTATTCATATCATTGCCTATAAAGTTTTCTACTTTCGATGACTAGGTACTTTTTTCAGATATAAGTATATTATTGAAAATAAATGTACCAATGCAGTAAACATCGTTAAAAAAAACGAGGCTTGGGAAAAAATTACTGCATCTTACAATGCTTCAGCAGAGGTACCTCGGACTCAAAAACAGCTTCAGACAGCATATTTAAATCTCAAAAGAGTAACGAGGAAATCAGTTGCTGATGAAAACGTAAGTAAAAGCTATATTGCATTAATTATTTAAACAGTTTTGACTTTTTAATAGGTCCCTTTTCTTACAGGTCAGACAGTACACAATCAGAAAAAATGAAATCGACTGTTGGACACAGATGGAGACAAATATCGAAAATACGGATAATGTAAGTCACTACGAGTAGGTAGATGTTTATAAACCATATACTCTTTACTCTCCATCCCATCCACATCCATCTCTCCATTTACTCTTTGGTTCTGGCAAATATGAGTAGCCCTGTTCTAGCATGATAAATAGATAGCTCTTTAGTGTGAATTATTTTCTACTATAACAGTTTTATACATAAGCCATCTAAACCTATTAATATTTACCATATACTTAATTACCAACTCTTCTGTTTCTTAGGATTATGACGAAGATATGATTAAAAAGTTGAAAAAGGACCAAAGTACAGATAAAGTAAAAAAATTTTCTATAATGCTATGTTTATTGTAGGTATTCAAGTTAAGATTATTTAATAACCTGATCTATTTACAGAAAGAAATTAGAGCAACTGGAGGTGGAACATACAAACCTGTGCTGAATGATGCTGGAGCTCAAATACTGGCATTAACGGGCTCCCAAGTAAAGCCACTGGCCAACTACTGTGATAGTGCTTCTGAATATTATGTTACTGGTTAGCGATATAGGTTACATAATGTAATCAGTGCAGAACATTCTATTATAAAGATACAGCATTAAGTGCTAAAATTTTAATTTAATTGCAGTGGAAACCACAGACCAAAATGAGGTTGGAGAAAATCCAGAATATTATGCAATTGGTAAGTAAAAGATTTTAAATTTAATATTTGCAACAACATATTTTTCTCAGAAAAATGAGAGCCCTTCAATACATTTCCTCAGCTTTGTAATATGCCTACGGTGCCTACCGTATTAAAATATAATAGCAATTTAGGTTGATGAAGGTATAATACCTTTTATAAAACGAAACAATAAGAACAGTTCATTTTGCCTACAATAATGAATCATTATATAGATGCTAGGTAGGTTGGCTGTGAAATAAAATGTTTACACAACAAAAAAAAATCAGTAATAAACTGTTACTTTTTATTATTTTCAGATACAAATACAGCGGAACAAAATGTCCAAGATAATAACGAATCCAGATCACCAGCAATAACCTCTCCAATCAGTCGGAAAACAACCAATGCCTCCTGCAGGCTCCAGGCTACTCGTATCCTGAAAACAAAGAAAAAACAAATTAGAAATAGTGACATTTTGAAAAAACAATTTTATCAAAAGAAAGTAGAAATTGCGATAATTGAGAAAAAGATTAAATTAGTTGAATACAAGAATGCTTTAAGTACACAAAAAAATTTAGATTTAGATATCAAAATTAAGAAACTTGAATATGACAATTTACTGAGACAATCACAAGGGTTACCATAGTCATGTTGTTTTTTTAACCGGCTTTTCAAAAAAAAAAAAGGAGGAGGTTCTCAATTCGTCGCGTATAATATATCTATATACAATGAGAGGTCAGTCTCTCATTGTAAGGAAATTCTATACAATGCGAGATCAGCTTATACTGGAAATGTATAGCTTGATAGCCGTGCGTACACCGATTTTTCCGTCAATTGTAATGTAAAATGCTAACTATGTGTGTGGCATCGCCTTGGATATGCTCCAAGTCAATTTTTGGTAGTTAGTTTAAATATGTATCTACTGTTATGTCAATAAAACATTTTATCAAAGTATTTTATTTTACTTTTTCTGGTATCTCAAAAACACCTATCTTGCCTGATGAGGTATAAGATTCCATTTGCTAAAATGTAATCTTTGCTTGTCATTTATAAAACAGTCATTTTTACATAATTATGTTCTTACAAAGTAAACAAATAATAAAGAGCCCGGCTTACTCACCTATCGACTAAAATGTGTCAAAAGAAGAGAAGAGCGTACTGCAGTGTTCTGGTTTGTTGTTGGAACCTCATAATTACTGTCCCACTGTACAACAGCTTCATCATTTTGATCTTCCTCGACTGTATCATTGTTATCAATTGCAATGTTGTGCAGCACACAACATGCTACAATAATATTCATTGTAGTTACTAGTTTTGTCCTTAGGCCCATGGATAAACATGGAAATCTTCTTTTCAACACACCAAAGCATCGCTCAACAGTGTTTCTGGTGGCTATGTGTGCTTCATTATATGCCTGCTCACTTGGTGATACAGGGTGTAGGAATGGTGTTAGGAGATAAGGCCTGCAAGGGTATCCACTGTCTCCTAACAAATAATCAGTTCCATATACACCTTGTTCAAAATCGGCACGAATGTGGGAATCATTGAGGATTGTGGTATCATGCACTGAACCAGGCCACCTAGCTATCACATCCATGATTTTTAAATTTGAGCTGCATATAGCTTGTACATTTAAGGAAAAATATCCTTTTCGGTTCCTGTACAGCTCTGCTTGATCACCACCTGGAGATTGTATTTTTATATGCGTACAATCAACTGCACCCACAATATTTGGGAATGACTTAATGGCATAAAAACCACTTTTAATTTTATTTCTCTCTTCTTCGTTTGTAGGCATTTTTATAAAATGTTGTCGCAGTTGGGCCAACTCATGTGATACACTCTTTATAAAGCGGCATGCGGTACTCTTGTGTACTCTTATATTATCCGCCACTGTCATTTGAAACGCTCCAGTTGCATAAAAACTTATAGTTAGCAATATTTGCTCGGTAGCACTGATTGCATTGCCTCTCACAGTAAATGGTTTTAGCCTGGTGCCAATGAGATCCACTAATTGGAGGATAGTCTGCTTAGATAGCCTATACCTGGCCTTGAACTCCTCATCATTGTAATGTTCCATTGGATGCATTCTTTGGCGATAAACTCTAGACCTGGTATCTGTTTGCTCATCTTCACTGCTACTAGACAAAGACAAAGACGACAGGGAGGATTGCATTATCTATAACAAAAATATGTACCGTATGTTACTAGAATTTTTATTGTTTGCTTTTAGATTTTTATACAAGTAAATAATAAGAAGATGATTGATAACCATTGCTACTTACATGTGTATTTCTAGTTTGTGAAAACGTGAAATCCTTCGTACAACCTCACGGTTCCGTTTGTTTGTAGGAAAATATTTGTACGGTTATCAAATCTCAGAAAAGCAATCTCGAGTCCGTTATGCGTAGCAGAAGTTGTTTTTTATTAACTAAAACTAGAAAATATCAAAAGAAAACAGAAAAACACGGGGAACGCAAAGATAATCGCCCAAGCTTGACAGATTAGCTAACCACAACATTTGACAGTGACTTGACATGACATTCGAGCTTAATCGTTTGTTCAGAAACCCAAATTCTGAATTAACAAGAGATTTTTGTACTAATTTGATTGTTGTGTCAAGTGATCAAAGATTCAAATCAAAGTACTTAATCAACGTTCGTGCAACTCGTTTTCGACTTAACAAGAGATTTTACACATGGTTAGTTAATTTTAGATTTGAATAGCCATCGAGAAACCGGGCGTAAGGGTGAATTCGACCAAACTTTTATAACCGGTATAACCAAGAGACCCCAACTCTAAATCTTCGAATAAATTTTGAATTTTTGACAGTTTCTCCATACAAAAACTGTCTGTCGTCAATTTTGTGTTTTTCTATCTATAATATGTATGTATTTACAAAAAAAAAAATTATATATGTAGTATATCAGCCATCTTGTTACCATAACACAAGCATTAGGTTGCTTAGCTTGGGACTAGGTGACGTTGTGTGAAATGTCCAAGGAAATTTATTTATTATTATTTATTTATTTTATTCCACGAGTAAAAGATATCCGACTTTAGTGAAATTAGCCCTACGAAAAAGAAAAAGCAAGTTCGTGTCTAAGTAATAACAGCCGCACGGGCTGATCCATCAGATCAAGCTACGCCACATGCCCTAGTACCCCCACTTTCAATTTTTAAGACCCCCTTTCAGTCCCTGTTGCAAAGAAGATATAAATATTTTCATTTCTTTCTTGTTTGCAAAATAGTTGGGTAAACGTCATCTAAAACTGTTCCAAATTTCAAGTTGATAGCATTAGTAGTTCTTGAGATATCCAGCTGTGACAGACAGACAGACAGACATACTGAGTCACACCATAAGGGTTCCTTTTTTACAATTTTAGTGCGGAACCCTAAAAACATAGAAAATAGACGTTCAGTTTTCAAAATCCTCATCATTCACAGATATAAATTCATATTATTTTAATTTAAAATATTCGATCTGTCATTGAAAAACACAATCCATTATTCAATTAACTTCCGTCCAGCTAAAATGGACCACTTCCTCAATCCGCCATGAATGCAGAACAGGAAGAAATGTCGCGACTTTTTTTTATAAAATAAGGAAATTCACGAATACAACCTTGAATGGTAAACTTACGCCCGGTTTCTCGACGGCTATTCAAATCTAAAATTAACTAACCATGTGTAAAATCTCTTGTTAAGTCGAAAACGAGTTGCACGAACGTTGATTAAGTACTTTGATTTGAATCTTTGATCACTTGACACAACAATCAAATTAGTACAAAAATCTCTTGTTAATTCAGAATTTGTTTTTCTGAACAAACGATTAAGCTCGAAGGTCATGTCAAGCCACAGTCAAACGTTGTGTTAGCTAATCTGTCGAGCTTGGGCGATTATCTTTGCGTTCCCTGTGTTTTTTTTGTTTTCTTTGGATATTTTCTAGTTATAATTAATAAAACAACTTCTGCACGGAGGCACGGAGTAGTCTCGGTATGTAAAGATGGTCACCCATCCACTCACCAACCCCGGCAAGCGTAGCTTAACCTGATAGATCGACTCGTGCGGCTGTCATTACTTAGCCACGAGCTCCTCCTAAAAATCTAAAACCAAACAATAAAAATTCTATAGGTAGGTACTTTAACTGCGGTACATTTTTTTTTTTGATACCTACGTGTTGAGGTTTAGGGGTTTAAGGGTTTTATAAAGGGGGGCCAAATTTTCATTATTTTTGCGATAGGAAACACCGTTTTCGAGATATAAGGAAAAGAAAAAAAAAATACCAAACATTCAAATTTTCAATAAAATGGCGCCTTGGTCAACAGTGTCAACTTGACATTCAATTGAACGAATTATTTGTCAAAATGAATGAAGAATACGATGTTGCCATACACATAATCTATTTTCTTTAATCGTTGACATTGATCGTTGATTAATTAATTTTATCGTAATCGCCACTTCTGCAACCCAATTTGATTTGACTGGTCTGTTAATTTAACCAGTTTGTTAGTTGATTTTAGATTTCAATAGCCGTCGAGAAACCGGGCGTTAGGCTAAGTTACAACACGGTCACGTTGTGCACAACAACTTACAAAGAAGAAATATTAACAATAAGTAAGTAACTCGTTTATGGGGACAATAAATTTTAATGAGCATGTCAAAATTATTTTCTAATTAAAAACACAATATTATGGACTATTTAAACAATAAGGTAATTAGTTTGGTCTCGGAACGTGCTCTTGTTTAAATATCTACTATATTCTAAAATTCTAACCTCCTATAGTATAGTTAAAATCTCGCTGCAGACTTGGTCATAAATCATAATCTGAGTAGGGATGTGCGCTAGTTGCACACGTTCAAGGCCATTATCGATAACAGAATTATGAAGGTTATCACGTAAACATACTGCATTCATTATGTTTATAGTTTTATATATACGTTCTTTTGTTAATATATATATGCTTTGTAGTAAATTTGGTAATAAAATTTAAAAAAAATGTGTATTTATTTCTATCACCCATTTATAAATATATAAAACTATAGATATCACTCATCGACTGCAGTAATGCACAGGACTACGTGTGGGCGTGGCCTGCCCATAAGGCCCGTGAGTGGGAAAGAGAGCGAAACACTCGAATGATTTATGACCGAGTCTGCAGCGAGATTTTAACTATACTATAACTAATATTATAAATGCGAAAGTGACGTTTGTTAGGCTTTCACGCTGAACGGATTTGAATGAAATTGGGCACATGATTTTTTGATTAACTATAATAAAATTATCAGCAAAGTTTTTTTAATTAAAAAAATCGTCTTGTTTCTTTTATTTCAACATTCGAAAATTAATACAATATGGAGATATCCAACTAGGCACAGCCTGTATCTTGGGCATCATTAAATAATAATACTAAGCTAATAATTTTGGTAATTTTCAAATTGAATAAATTAAAATAAGTTTAAATTGGCTCTATTAAGCTATTTAGAAACATGGATAGACCATGACCTAGAAAGAAGTCGCGGGCAACAGCTAGGTTCTTAATAAACTACCTAACCTTCGGTTTGTGCTGTTCCAAGACAAATAAAAACAAGCTGGACTTTCGATGGACTGCGATTTCTCAAACATTTCTAGAACTCTTAGCTCTAGGTATTTGTGGTCGGCGCAACATGTTCTTTTCTTCCACACTTCTCTATCAGTCGTCATCTCGGTAGTCACCCCCTTTCTAGCCATGTCATCTTTCACACAGTCCATCCATCGTTTCTTTGGTCTTCCCCTACTCGTATAGCCATCCACATTCATACTCAAAACTTTCCTCACCGCATTTTCCTCATTCCTCCGCATCACATGCCCATACCATGACAACCGATTTTATATTTAGCTCAATTTCAGTTCTGACTAACCAATTTCGATTCTGAGTACCTACACTGTTCTGGGTATTAATCAGCTTCATTAGTTTATTGGCTGTGTACTAAATATATCTTTTCCGTTTGTTTTAGATGGACAATTTGCTAAGACCTTGTGCAGACATGGGTATTCAGGCAGACTCACTGATCGAGTGGAAGTATGACATAGAGAAACAGGTAACTAATAGTCTCTGTGAATCTACTATCATTTTACTTTATTACTATAAACGGCAAATTTTTCAATCGTCAGATAACTTTTATTTATGGAATAAATATGGCGATTTGACTGCTTTTGTATAGAAAATATGTCAAACTGTCATATTTATTCTTCAGATAAAAGTTCTGACTATTGAAAAATCAGGCCTAAATTATATTTAACTTAGCTATAATATTGTTATCTACAGAATATGTAATTAACATGTTTTGAAATTATACAAGTAAAAAAGATTAGGTTACTTTTATGATTCATAAGAAAGTCCTTGTGAGAGGAGCTCGTGGCTAAGTAATAACAGCCGCACAGGTCGATCCATCAGGTTGAGCTACGTTTGCCGGGGTTGGTCTGTGGATGGGTGACCATCTTTACATACCGAGATTTCTCCGTGCCTCGGAAAGCACGTTAAGCCGTTGGTCCCGGCTGTTATTCGTGGATCTTTGACAGTCGTAACGGGTCGTCAGAATCCCGAAAGTCTGACAACCAGTCTTACCAAGGGGTATCGTATTACCCAGTAACTGGGCTGTGGAGGTCAAGTAGGCAGTCGCTCCATGTAAAATCCTGGTATTCAGCTGCATCCGGTTAGACTGGAAGCCGACCCCAACATTGTTGGGAAAAGGCTAGGCAGATTGATTTATAATATTGCTATCTACAAAATATGTAATTAACATGTTTTGAAATTATACAAGTAACTTATACGTATAAAAAAGATTAGGTTACTTTAATGATTCATAAGAAAGTCCTTGTGGCGGTTGTGAACTTGTGAAAGTTATCGCGAAGTTTACAATAACTGAGATCCACTGCATGTCGTGCCGTTTACATCTCACGGACCCCCAATTATTATTTTCACATGGACCCCTTGTAGGCCGACCCTTTGGGTATCATTGTCTTAGTTACACTCTAAGCTCTAAGGCTTAGAGCTTATGCACACGTTCATAAATTATAACAGTGCATTCATAGCTTGTATACTTTTGCATCGATTTTGATGCAGCTCTTTTTAGCACTGTAAACATGCAGCGTTGAACAAACGCTCGTGTGTTCGTGTAACCGAAAGCGACTATCACGGGAATACGCGATTACGAGATCTCGAATCTCGCGTCCTTTAAAAAAGCGATTGTAACGCGAATACGTAATCGTTCTCACGTCACTTTTTGTTCGGAAAACTGGACATACAATGCGTTTCAAATAAGAATAGGAACGTCAATAACCTCTATCTGTCAAATGTTGATTGAAAAGTACGGTTTGCAAAGAAAACTTATTTGCGTATTAATAACGTTTTTTTTTTTTTGTTTAACCGAGTCTTGGTTAAATCAAAGTGAAAAAAGACATAAAAAAGTTATTCTTATTTAGTTTTTTATAAATTATACTTCTTTCTTTCATATTTTCACTGTTGGCAACAATTTTTTTCAAATTCTTCGTTCATGATTCGTAAATAAATGTTATTTAAAAAGTATCATATTATTTATTTATTATTGTGTGAAATGTCCAAGGATATTTATTTATTTATTTTTATTTTTATCTTGTTTTGCTCACCCTACCCAATTTATTCGATTTGACAGCTATGACGTCACAACATGGCGCTAAGTCGATCCTATTCTTATTTGTAACGCATTATAAGTACAACATACGCGACTTGATTGATCGCGCGAGTCATCATATTATAAATGCGAAAGTTTAAAAACGGCTGAACGGATTTGTATGAAACTTGGCACATACGTATGACCTGGCGAAGGACATAGGCGTTTACATATCACCTTAACCAATCTCCCCTCCACAGATAGATCACATAGTACTGGGCCGAGGTCCCCCGGGGGGCGCGTGGCACACGTTCCCGCCGGGGGTGCGCACGCTGTCGCCGGGCGCCTGGCTGTCGCTGCCGCCGCACGCCGCCGCGGGGGCCGCGCGGCTGTCGGCGCGCGCTGTGGCCAAGTACTGCAGGCGATATGTACATGCGTGTAAGCTGCAGGTAAGAACCAACAACAGTTACGTACAACCTCTTAAGGGGTCATTGTACTGAACAACTTTTGATAAGGGACCAAACCTGGCATCGTGAAAAAAAATCTACTGTTCCCTAGATGTATGTTCGCATAACTCGTCAAAATGTAGGGAACAGCTGTTTTTTGTTCGCGATATCAGATTTGGTCCCGTAGGAAAAAACCATCACGTCACCGTCTAACTATCACGGTTCATGAGATACAGCCTGGTGACAGACGAACAGCGGAGTCTTAGTAATAGGGTCCCGTTTTAACCTTTGGGTACGGAACCTTAAAAATTGGTATAAACAGGTCCATAACCGGACAACTCAATCATGAGCTAAGCTCCAATATTGGTAATATAATTAACAATATTGTCTTTATTTCCAGAAATTCTTCCGTTCCGGCGTGACGGTCACCAGCGTGACCCGCATCCCTCAGACCGGTGCCCCTCGGTGCCACAACACTGAATGTCCACTCAACGCTGAGTTCTGCGTGGCGGGGTAAGCATACATACACTTTAATAACACTTTGGTTACCCGTAATACTGTGCCATGTATATTTCTCCTTAGATCAATCGGTAGACTTGAAGAAGTAATAGATTCGGGAAAATCTCATCAGAACTTAAACGTACAAACATAACAGCTATCGCCATCTAGTGGTGAACAGTGTGTACAATTTCTTATTTTGCTATTGGTTTTCCGAAAAAAATCTAGATGGCGCTGATTATGTACTCAATCTTTCAGGTAGTCAAACTTCTCATGAAAATAAAAAACTTGCAGTAGTTTCATGATTTTTTTCGGAAAACCAATTGCAAAATATTGACTTTTTAGTTCATATATAGCGAAATAACAACAGTTTTCACCACTTATTTAGAGCGAAATAAAAGTTTTCTTGTTTTTCGCCAATGATCTGTGGCCAATGACACTCCGCAGTTTAGATATGAAGCTACATACAAGTACGCTATTACTTTATATAGTGTATTATCTATGAAGTACGCGGCGGACCCATCTCACTGGGTCAATATTCAATGTGTGCTGCCGCGCATGCGTCCTGAATTGCACTTTATTGTGTCACAGCAAGAGTCGCTTTTTATTTAAATGATTTTTCTGGGTGTCCCATCTGTATTAATCTGTGCAATGACTACAAATCCTCAAGCTGATCAATATTTCTCCAGCACCCACACCAAACATAATAAGTAACGTAAATTCTGTATCATTCCAGCTACGACACCTCGTCGTGCCGTCCATTCCGCTACTTGTGCCGCCGCGTAGTGGTCGCGAGCGGCGGCGGCGACCGCCCCAACACTCTCGCGCACGAAGTGGCCAGGCACGCCCTGCACTCACTGGCGCCGCTTGAAAGGGCGGTACAAGTGCTCAGTAGCCATGGTAAGGAATAATAATAATTTATAAAGTTTTCTCGTGCTATCCACATTACCTTGAAAAGATTTAGAAGTCTCAGGGCAACATTTATACTGATTATGCATAATAAAACATATGTATTTACATAATTTTAACCATAGAAATCATCAATACATCTCTATACAGGGCTATTTTTAAATGACTAGCTAAATTTTCACAGGGTGTTCTACCCATGAATATGAACAACTTTCACTATGGGACCAACTTTGAAATCGCAAAAAAAATATCAGCTGTTTCATACATTTTGATCGAGTAGGTATTGAACTTTTGTAGGAAACCGCTGGTTTTTTTTTCGTGATTTCAAAGTTGGTCCCTTAGTGAAAGTTGTTCATATTCATGGGTAGAACATCCTGTGAAAATTTAGCTAGTCATTTAAAAATAGCCCTGTATGTTAGATTTCATGATGCATAATCCGAATTCACAACTTAAGTAACTACCCTCCTCTCCCAATTTTTACGGTGGCTTATAACTGTAAGCCATGTAAGCCAGCAGTGGTTCATGATTACTAGTACATTTAATTGTTAATTTATTAGGTTTTGATTGTTTATAAACGAATCTGCCATCATTAAGTCTAATATTTACGACTTCTCCTCTCCTTTAGTACTTTTAGTATTGAGGGTTCTTAGTTAAGTTTCATGTATTCGGAATCCTAGTTTAATTAAATGATCATTGATTTATAAGTAAGTAGGTTTGTACAATAACACTTTTACACGTCAATCATATTTTTTTTAAACTAGATGAGGTCGACGTTTCCTATCTGACTACTCTGAGAAGAAAAGCCGAAACAAACTCAGAGGTCACAGGCTCTTTTAAAGTCCAGACATAATCTTGGTCAGATCATGTGAAGACCATGTAGATTGCTGTCTGAAATGGTCTTTTGAGGAAAGAACCACACAGATTGAGTGGACCTGTCCAGTCAGTGCACGCATTTGTCAGTAATCGTGCAGCTCAAAACTTAAGGAGCTCAACAATTGAAATAAATAGTCGAGTTTGTCACAGTTTTAACCATGTTTCTCCCCTATTCCAGCATCAGCAACTCCCCCATCAGTCCTCATCGTGGGCTCCGGCGTGTCCGCGGCGGACGCGGTGTGGCTGTCCTTGCGCGCAGGGCTGCATGCGCGGCACCTGCACCGGACGCCCGCTGAAGCCCTGGCCCGGCTCGAGCCACAGGCCTACCCGGACTACTGTCAGGTACGGTATTCATTATTATCAAGTACTACCTGATTCAACAGACGTTGTCCTGTCTGAACGATCCTAGAACCCGACTGCAGCGCCACCTACCGGGTCCAATTGTGTTTTCAAACCATCCAGGATGCCATTCAAATATATAAACAAAATTTCATCTAAATCGGTCCAGCCGTTGTTATACCACGTTTTATCCTTTTTTTTAAAGTATCCTATGTCCGTCTCCTGGTTCTAAGCTACCTACCCACAAATTTTCAGCCAAATCGGTTCAGCCGTTCTTGAGTTATAAATAGTGTAACTAACACGACTTACTTTTATATAAACAACATTAGTTTTTACACTAAACCCGAAAAGGGGTCAACAAAAACTAATGTTCGCGTAAAATCGCCAGGGTAGCCAGCGAAATTCAAAATTTCTTACGTTTTTGGCAATTTGCATTTGAATTTTTCTAATCTGTCTTCACTTCTCCTTCCAGGTATACAAAATGATGTGTGACGGCCCCTCCGGCAACCACAACAACTACACGCCGTATCCGGAACACATGATCGTAGAAGTTACACCAGAGAACGACCTCACGCACAAACTGGACGCCGACGACATCGAGGACTACGCCTTATCGCTCAAACGGGTCAAACTACTCAACCTCAGCACAAAAGAGATCACAGAAATACAAGTCTACCTCATCGGTGTCTTTATCGGCTCCAAGCCAGACCTATTCTTCTTACAAACCAATTTCCTAGACTGCATTGACATAAAAATAGACTGCGCAAAATGTATCGACGAATCTAAAACCACAAAACGAAAGATCGAAGAAAAACAATGCTTCTTGAAAAACCACTGGCATTACATCAAATCTATGCTCGGACAAAGCATTCAGAGTTGCAAGTCTAGATATTTAAATTATTCCGAAATTAATGGCAACACTGACACAAAATGCGTTGTACCGGATTGTAACAAGAGAAATAGTGATAAAACGGATAAAGATAGCGATATGATCGAGAAATGTCAAATCATTCCATATTCGGATGAAGAAAAGGTGAAATGTACTTGTGAAGCGATTAACCCTTATTCTTCTGGTCTCGGTTTCGGTATCGACCCAAAAAAGGCTGTGGACGGGAGGGCTAACCCTATCGCCATAGACAAGTCTTCTCACGAGATATTGAACGCTCCCGAGGGCATGTACGCACTGGGTCCGCTGACCGCGGACAACTTCGTGCGGTTCATCCCGGGCGGGGCGCTCGCCATAGTGTCTCACATGCACCAGATCAAACAGTGACTTGCCATAACCAGTAATGTGATTGCAATACTTAATTTGTTTTTTTTTTTTACAATAAATTATTTTTTATACCCGGTGTTTTGTGGTTTTATTCCCAATAGCTGCATCCCGCAATTTCACCCGCTAATCCAGGGTATGAAAATTGGTATGTAGATAGCTTTATCTACATACCAATTTTCATCCAAATCGGTCTAGCCGTTTGAGCGTGAAGAAGTAACAAACATACAACACACACACTTGCAATCCTTCGCCTTTATAATATTAGTGTGGTCTGTTTTGAATGTTGCCAGTTATATAAACAACTATTTTTTTTTTTTGTACTTTTCATGTTGAATTTGTCTTTTCGTTGTCGGTAACTGCTTTTTCTAAGCCACAGGTATTGAAGGCAAAATGGAGAAGTAAATAAAACAAATTATTTATCACATTGAACATTTAGATGCTTTATTTTATAAATGGCGTTTCGCGTGTCTTACAGTAGTAATCATCAATTTATCGTCCTCTTACAATATTACACATTGAAAGCAGAACAGTAAAATTTTAAAAAATATGGACTATGGCACATTCTCACCAGCTAATAACAGCGTAATTGATAATTAAATATAAATAAAGTATCCACACTTATTGTATTGGAAATCAGTGTCAATACAGAAATAACTCAATACATAATTAAATTATGATTTATCTCCTCTAAATTGGTATACATAAAGTATAATTCTAGACGGAATTATTCCGAGTAGCTAGTGATCTAAGTGATTAATATGAAATCTAAGTAGTTTTACTTAAGCTTCATAACTACCTACCTACAAAATAATATCTACCTACTTATGTATTGATTTAAATGATTGCGCAATAACATACAATATGTACTTATTTTAAAGTATTAAATCAGATAAGCGAATATCTTTCACCACATTTTTAAAACATTGCAATTTATTGCACAAGTTGACTTACTATTAAACATTCCCCGTCTTATTACAAAATAGTTATAACCTATTTTGTAATTCAAACCCACGTTTAAACCAAGGACCCTTTTGAACCCAAGGAACCTTGAATTTCGAACTTTATTCCGACACATTAAGATGTCAGTTTTACCAACTTAGTACCGGACTAAGTTGACAGTTTTGTATAAAGAACTGTATTTCTATCACAGTCACGTTCTTATTAGGTACAAAAACTGTCTCGATGGTAGAAGAAAAGCTCGTTTTGTAATAAGCCCGATACAAAACGATATTTTCCGAATGTGTCATAATAAAATTCAAAATTCAAAAAAGGTTCCATGGTTTAAACCAGGGTTTGGAAATGAACCTTTTGTTTCGTAATAAGACGGTGTAAGTTTATTTGTCGCCATCTCACCGGAAAATCTAATTATAGGGCCAGGGCTAACTCTAGAACGTTTAGTATGTACTGTAGTACCTGTGAGCTGTGTTGTGTGCTGGTCAATTTCTGTAATTTCTGCCTACACCAAATGAGTAAAAGGCGTTTGTAAATAAAAATAAAATTCCTATGGTCTAATGAAACCACAGAGTACATTTTTATATTTAAGTAAGTATGTAGGATTTTATGATTTAATATGGATACAAAGATTTTCGTCACAAAATAGAGGCAGGTAGGTAGATACACTCAGCAGCAGATCAAGTTACTACAAACTGTCAAATTTTGAACTTAACCGTTAACATTTTAAGGGTTAAAATCATTTGGAGAAATAGTTTGCTATAACCTGAAGCAGGCATGTATCCTCATTATACAAGTGGAAAATTAGCAAGGACAAACTGCAAAAATAGTTATTCATGCAAATCAAAATTCACAGTGCAAATATGCAAGAAAATTGTTGTTGGGAGTTTCTGATTTTGACAAAATGAGAGTTAGGTAATGAGCCGTTTAGTTAACAGTCTTTTAACTAAACGGCGCTGTTCGACTAGCGGCCTGATTGGCCTGAATAATACTCAATCATAGGTCAGGTTTGAACTGTGACCGACCACACGCGAGCTAATTATTGGTCGCAGTAACCAAGTCAGGGTGCAGGTCACGCACCCCGACCTAAGGTTAGGTTAGGTTAGATCTGTGCCAACAGCGCGCGAACAGAGCGGGGCCGCGGCAGCGGCCGGCGAGCGCTACTTCCAAATATTAATACATTTGTCACCTATCTACATAATTGAGCCATTCCAGTCTATTCCTCAAAAGCCATTTAGACCAAGTCGAGCAGGACTTATGGGGTATGGTGGTCTTACACAAAGTTTCACAATCCTACACTAATATTGTGAATGTGATGGATGTTTGTTGCATTGTTGCTCAATCACACAAAAATGGCTGAAAGGATTGGGATGTTTGGCACACAGCTTTTTATCCCGGTAGTACGTTCACGTGGGATATTTTCCGACATCCACCGGGCCGCGGGTAAAAGCTAAGTATCAAGTAATTTTAAAATATCATTTACATCGGACCCAGTTGGTAATGACTGTGTTGAGCGAAACTACATGTTTCAAGTGGGCGTTGACATCATCATCTGGCTTATCAATTATTACTAACCGACGTACATAACTACACTCGAGAGAATTAATTCTGTGCAGAATTAAAAATGATAGGCAGTAAATCAAGTATTTCTGACTTGATTTACTGCCTATTATCACTAGTACTGTTCTTTCCGTGCTTTTAAGCGACTTCAAAAAAGGAGATTATTCTTATGTACGTAGGTACAGTGTAGGTATCTCCTCCGGCATTTCTAAGCGGATTTTGACGATTCTTCTTTTCGCTCGTCTTATGCATATGTAATTGTATATTCAACTATAAATGGAAAAATAAATATGCTCAAAACAAAAGTAAAAACCGACTTCAAGAACCTAAAATGAATAAAATAATTTTCATAAAAGCCAGTGTCGTCAATATTCTTCAATAGCTTGGCACCAACTTCAGAAGCTGTTTAAAGTTTTTAATGAAAATTATTTTACTTAGGTAGGTACTTATTCATTTCAGGTTTTTGAAGTCGGTTTTACTTTTTTTTAAGTAATAAGTCTCAACTTAGTTCCAGATTAAATTCCACACCCTGGAATATAATTTAAAAATTTCAAACGAGTTTCTTCGATAACTGAGCAATGAGTAAGTATCCATATTTTAAGTTAGTACCTACTTAAGTATAAGGGCGAGCGCGCACTGCGGTGCGTTTTTCTACCGCATAATCTGTGAAGTATGGAATGTCTTTGAAGTGCGCGCACTGCGGTCATGCGTTTTGTTACTGTAAGCCCCGCCCAGTGCGGCAGAACTAACGGAAACGCACCGCAGTGCGCGCTCGCTCTAAGTGTTTTCTACATGATTGTGAATATTTCGATTTTGCCCGATGCGGACGGTAGGTTTTGCCGACGGCCCGTTCCGGACGCGACCGGAGTCAGTTACAAGTTACTAACGCGAACCAAACACTGAACCATAGCTGGCTATTAATAGGTAGGTAGGATAAACAGTCACTCTCACTAAAAGTAAGCTATAAAAAATACTCTAATCGCAACAGGAATCTAACCCATGACCCGATCATCTGAGGCGGATGCCTCGCCGCTGCGTCAATTAGGTCATGCACTGTTACCAAGTACCAACTAAAGATATTATGACACACCAATTTTCGCCCGAGACTTCACCCGCGTTGAGGTCGGAAATGATCCTACAGGAACGTATTACCGGGATAAAAAGTATCCTGTCATAATCCAGGTCATGATCTACCCATGTGCCAAATTTTATCCAAATCCGTTCAGCCGTTTTAGCGTGAAAGCGAAACAATCAAAATCATTTATCTTAGGATATTTTTTATTTATAACATCAGCATTTTAGTCTTGACAAAAATTGAGATTTTACTTACATAATAGTAGGCCAGTTTTAAATACAAGGTCGATCAAATTTTTATGTACTTATGCCTATTTATTATTATAACTATGCCTATGGCTCTGAGGAATGGGAAAATTAATTTCGTTATTCCCGTTAAATGAATCATTTCAATTAATATCCTCTTGAGTGGCAAATTCAATTAACACTGAAGAACAATTTGTAGGAGTGCCTTTGGAGTAAGGGCAGAACATTATCATTACTGATTTAGTCATTCAGTTAAGTAGTTTCTTGTCCATTCTTCTCCATAAATACTTTCTACACTTTGAAATATGCAACTAGCTTCATCTTTCTGACTGACCTACTCCTTGACAGTTCAATTTAAAAGTGCCTGTTTTGTTGGTTGAATAGAAATAAATGCTTTGAGTTTTTGAGTTTATTATTTCAAAGGACTTGCTTGGAAGGGCCACGTTTCCTAGTTTTTTCTAAGATCTTTTAACATATCACTGTCGCTAACTTCAGAAGTTTACACAGCCAATTCATTCAAGAAAAATATAGTAAGGCATTTTAGGCCAACATTTTAAATAATTTATCTTTTACCTAAGTACATAAAACTGTGAAGGTGAATTATATTCATAAATACGTCCTACCTATTTTTACTTAGTTTAATTGCAATCAGAAATTAAGAACAGACACAAAACTAACAATATGAACAAAAAATATTGATACGCGAATAAAGTATAATATAAAAAAAAACATTCAATAACATAACAACATAATTTAAATGCTCAAAATAAACAATAATACAGTTAAAGGCTAATAAATTATGTTATACCTATAATTACTTAATTGAAACCTTAAAGGTAATAGAATAAGGTCTTTTTCTCACTACACTCATATTTTTTCCACCATTAGCACCGCTGTGCAGTCCGTCTCTTAGAGAAACAATCAGACTAGGAGTATCACCATTTAAAACAACTTTCTCATAATCATTTGCTGATTAATATTGTCAATGAGGTTCGACGCAGGATTTTGTAATGCATACATCAGATGATAAACACAGAAGAAAAGGATAATCAATGCAAGTTTTTGCTTCTTCGTAATTGTTACGCACCAGAAGAGAATAATAGCTGCCAGTGTGAGAAGGATTACGACCACTGGCATGTACAGCCAACATCAGTCAGAGTCCCCACGGTCTTCTTCTGCTATCTCATGAGTCAGCGGCGGGAGATGGAGGCTCGTAACCAACTCTTTCAGCTCTCGGCTCAGTACCACAGGTAGGTCAAGCTCAGAAGCAGCCTCTGGGTTCGGCATCAATGAAGCCAGCGTCAACATTGTAGTGCGTCTTAGGGAACGCACAGCCACAGTAATATTCCAGTTTGTTCTATACATCCTGTCACCCACATGATCGGGAGCTCTAAATACATACTTGTTATTGATCACATAACTCTCCCTAGTTGAAGCATCAGTGAACTCCCATGGATGAGTCAGATATGAATTGATATCGTAAAAAGCGCCTGGTTCCATGCGCTCGTAAAATCGTCGTCTCCCAGCGAAATCTCTCCACCAAACAACCACAGGACGAGATGTCCGATTTGTGAAGCGAAGGAACGCTTGACGATCAGAATTTATTGATTTTACCATAACACTCTCACCTTTTTCGTTCACTTCGTACACTAAACCGTCATTTATAGCCATTTTCGATGATATTACACTGAAAGTTCACTAATAAATAATTTTACTTTGCGAAAATGCGCACTCAGTTTTGAATGTTCCCGCTAAATTAGGCGAACGAAATGTCAATGTTGGTGATTCGATCGCGAGTGTCGAGAGCACTTCCGTCGAATTATTGTCAACAATGGCAGTCTGTGTAGCAGTTATCGGCAAAGATGTAAGTTTTAATGCACTATCTTTTAACTGAACTTCCATACACTTTACTAATCAATGATAGACAGCCTCAGGGCATAACATTACACCTTAAAAAACAGTTGCACCATGTTTCCAAAATAATGGGAGTGAATCGGAATTCAATGAATTTTCGCACTCACACACGTCATTCATCATTGTTCATGATAACGTCATTTGTAATTAAACAGCACCCTAATCCACAGCACTAATAAAAGTTAATTTGTTTTGTTTCGGAAATCAGTTTTGTTTAGGAAACTCAATAAAACCCTGCTATTTTATTGAATTTATTATTTAAGTCATAGACAAAATGTACACAACTTCATACTTGCCAAGTAAAAATTAAATTACCCCTATAAAATGTAAAAGCTTGACTTGGCGGGGCACTGCTAGTGCCGTGCCCCCAGCAAGATACATTCGGAATGCAATATTGCAATGCAGCGTATGCGGGCAGTTAAAACAAGTTATTTTTGTAGATCCGCCAATTTTTCGATGTTTCCAGAACTCTCCCTTATACATCGGTGGTATTGGCAATGACACGAGCACGGACAACGAGCTGTCCCGCCAGTGGCTCGTGCATACGGCGTTAGACGCTTTGGAGGAGAGACTTGCGAGCACAAACACCAACAACTCCGGTACCAATTCTAACGCCGCGCGGACCGATCTGAGGGATCTGTATCTTGGGCTGCTGTATTCGACTGATACTCATAAAATGTAAGTTGTGACACAACTCAGGGTAACTTTACTTTCCCCATTTTTCGTGTGTACAAATATACCTAAACGATTTAATGTGTAATACTTACACTTAATTTATTAGAATGCTTACCTCTGAGCCCCCATTATTGTATCGAATCCCGTATTTCCAGTTACGGGTACGTGACGAACACTCGCATCAAGCTGGTCCTTGTGACGTCATCGACATCTCCGAGCGGCTCCAACATCCGCGACGCTGAAGTGAGGACAGCGCTCCGTCGGCTGCACGCGCTCTACGCTGATGCCATCTGTAACCCATTCCATTTGCCTGGAGACCAAATCACTTCGCAGTAAGAATTTTTAAATAATTTGGGTTGACTATGCCATATAATAGCCAATAATCTCTCAATTTTATCTAAGTGCAAATAGCTTAATATCTTTACATCCATTTTTTTTTACAGGAAATTCGACAAACAAGTGAAGAATATAATGCTCAACAACGTGTAAACCTGGTGTATTGCTATTTGCTATGTTATGCTTAAGTACAAATGTGCTAAAATAGATCATACCGAATGATTTCCTCCATTTATTACTAGGTATTCTAATTTTAATGCTAAGTTAAACAACATCGGACGATGTTTGACTGTTTGTATGCTTTACGAATAAACCTAATTATTTACTGAAAACGGTTTGTTTTTTAAAATTAGTCCAAAGCCACCTTACGCTTTCCTTTTAATATTAACCCATGCCTACCGACTTCTTGGTTTTATCCAGGGTCGGATAAAGGGGCTTGAGGGCAATGGGTGCAGTTATAGTTACCAACCGGGCACAAATCTACACTCCTGGCTGCTACTCAAAAATTCAATATGAAAAAATCCAATCACACTGCCCGACTCTGGTTGCGAACCCAGGACCTCTGCTCAGCAGTAGCGCGCCCACTGGACCAACGAGGCAGTCATATAAAAATAATTCTGAAATTTGCCTATATAATGGGAAAATAATAAAGTTTTAATGGTAATACTCCGATTAAAACTATAGACAAAGACAAATGATACCGTTTGCGTTTTATTGATTTATTCGCATTTTCGCAATCGCAAAGTAAATAATAAAGAGTAAACTATTGTTTAGTCTCTCATAACTTTTCTTAAAAAAGTAAAAGAAACATTTAACAACTTCCTACTAATCAGATAAAATTTTTGCTGATAAAAATTGTGATTAAAATAGTATGGTTTATTTTGTCGCACGAAACGAAAACGAAACGCGTTGACATAAGGCGACATTTTATTTTCTTTCTCTTTCTCTCATCAAGTGAAGTGAAGCTGTACTCCGGTTCAGCGCTGTGCAATTTTGTCTTAAAATTGTTTATCTCGGCCGGAATATCGCATCAAAATGGTAAGTTATAATCGCTTTAATTACAATATATGTTATTATGTATGTAAAATCAAGTTATTCGGAGAAATTCGAAGATTTCAATAGGACCTCAGATTTTGAGGTTATGTATGCACGTGTCAACACAAACTTCAGCATTCACAGCCTTTATTTCTATTATATTATCGCAATAAGCTATCGCCCAACATGACCTTATCAAGTTTCTTTAGTATGGGTACGAAAACACAAAATTGTTATAAATTGCTGTAATGATCGTTCCTTGTTTTACCACGACATTTCTCACCATGACAAAGATTAAACGACAATTCCACAAACATTAGCCCCTCTAGCAGCTCAAAATGTATTCACAACTTAATTTGTATTGTAAATGTTCCAGGCAGCCGCAGTCGTGTCAGGCAAGGACATCGAGAAGCCCCAGGCTGAGATCTCGCCCATCCATCGCATCAGGATCACCCTGACCTCCCGGAATGTGCGCTCTCTGGAGAAGGTGTGCGCGGACCTCATCAATGGAGCCAAGAAACAGAAGCTCCGTGTTAAGGTGGGTTTTAGTCATGCCAATATCATTTTTGAACATACCTAGATTCCATATTCTGTAGATTAGATTCAGCTACCAATCTAGTATGGAAGGGAAAGAGAAACACACTTGAATGACTACTTTTCTCCATTTCTTACAACAATAGTTTTCACTAGTCACTATCTTTAAAAAATATCAGTGTATTTTTTTAAATCTGTGGATTTCCAATTTGCAACACTTACCTAAGTACAATACGGCCGCCGTATCTTGGCGAGTCCGAACTTCGCGCAGAACGCTGCTCAGTAACATTTTTAGGAATCAAATGGCGACATGAGGCGAGTGTGAGTGAGAGAACATGCGCGAAAGTTCGAAGAGCCTATGTTCAGACTCGCCAAGATACGTCGGCCGTACTGTATATCTATTTATTATGTAGAAGGGATCAGTGAAAATTGTATTTAGATAGAACTCTGAGGGCCTGTTTCACCACCTACGATTAAGTTCCTATTAACTTGCCTGGCAAATAATTTCATACAAATTCTGTTCCATTTTTTAATTTATTCGGTAAGTAGTGGCTATTCGGACATTGTGAAATAGGCCCTATGTGTCTGAGTGTATCTTTAGTACCACCAACAGCATTACTATTCTACAAAGTCATCCCACTGTCCAATAAATTTAGCTAAATGGACCGCGCTAGATGAAGACGCAGCATGTTCCATACAGCTGTGTTCACCAAAATGGCGCCAGAGTAACACTCTCAAAAGTGCTTTATGCTAGTCATCACACTGCATATTGTTCATTAGAGAGTTACACTTTTATTTAATTAAGTACACTTTTTTTACCTGTATTTTCCTACTGCTCGGCAATGGTATATTTATGTATATTTATATATAATTAGGTATATATTATTATATTTATAGTTTGTAATAGGTATTATGTGTATCTTTATATTTAAATAAATATTTATTCCTAAATTTTTCGAAATTGCACCTGCCACTGCTTGTCTCTGCATCACCCAAAGGTTGACTGGTAGAAAATGCCTATGGCATTAAGTCCGCCTCTGTACATTTGTGCTTGAAGTGTTAAATAAATAAATAAATAAATAAATGGTCTTCCCCTGATTACATTATTATGCTGTTTTTATTGTTTTGCAATCTTGTAAGTCTTTTCTTTACTGTAAACTTGTAATTTTTGTAGGATTGTAATAGACATCTTATAGCACGTTTATTTAAGAATATTATGCAGAAATCAGATAGTAAAAATTCCTTCATTTGTGATCACGGTGGCCGAGGAAGTGACCAAAAGGTGTCAAATTTAAAACAAAATGCATTGTGTGTACGAATTTTTTCATTGGACTCCGAGGTTTGACAATATTTATAAATTACAGGGCTTGCGGTCCCCTACCCGTAGATACACAGTTATCTATTATTTACGCCACATCCTGAATATCAATACTTTTTGGCACTTCTTGCATCCCAATATTAGTAGGTACTGCATAACAGAAAGAAAACAGCATAGTTTTGTGAACTTCCCACTCCATTCAAGTTATTATAAAAAATCCATGATTTTCTCTGAAATCATCTGGTATTGTGATAAAGCAAATATGTAAAACCTAACTAACCAACCATCTCCATTCTTCCAGGGCCCCGTCCGCATGCCAACCAAGATCCTCCGTATCACTACTCGCAAGACTCCTTGTGGTGAAGGTTCCAAGACCTGGGACAGGTTCCAGATGAGAATCCACAAGCGTGTCATCGACCTGCACTCTCCCTCTGAGATCGTGAAGCAGATCACCTCCATCAACATCGAGCCGGGCGTAGAGGTCGAGGTCACCATCGCCGACGCGTAGGCACAACTGTCTTCTTAATATATTTTATTAAGGAATTTCTGTGGTTTTATTGAAGTGAAAGGTTCATTATGCACGTTGAGCGGTTTTAGTGGACAATCTTATGGTTCGCGTCATCAACATCCTAATGTTAACAGTCTTAACTGTAGCTAACAGTGAAAGCATATGCATTTTATTTTTATTATTAACTAGCACTTCCCGCGCGGCTTCGCCCGCGTCGATGTCGTAAAATATTCCACGGAAACGTCCTACCGGGAATTCCTTGTCTACATTACAACGGGAACCTCTTTGCAAAATTTCAGCTTTCTAGGTTCCAGGGGTTCTAGTCAGTCAGTCAGGACTTCTCTTTTTATTTATATAGATAATTTTATCATTATAAAATTTAATTTTTGATTCTACAAATAATAGGGCCTTTTCCTCCTAGGGTCTAGGTTGTTTGGCGATATGATTAAAATTTAGATAGAATGATTGACACAACCAGTGTTCTTCGAACAAGATGACCAGCCTGGTAGCTACCTTGGGGCTAGCTCTTATTAGAATTTGACAATCAATTCGAGTTCTACTCAGCTTAATATAATCTATCAGAATTGGAAAGACACGTGGCGCCATCTATTATCATAAGCACGTTAATTTCTGACAACATAATTATATGCAAAATTTCAGGATAATCGGTTCAGGTTTAGTCGTGAAAAGGTAACCAACAATTTATAATATTAGTTAGGATAGCCCAGTAGTGCTATTCTGTAAAAACTTAGGTGAAGTAAATTGTCATCCCATCAATCACAGACATCAATAATCAATGACAGTTCACTTCAAGCCCACTTCACATAGGTAATAATAATTAAGTAGGTACTCAGCAGTACTTTTACATTTAGCGAGCCTTGATTGCAGTAACATGACCTCGATTGAAGACTCGGTGACACACTCACAAAAATAGAATAGATCTATTATACAATTACGAACAAACCCGGTAGAGGTCGCCTGTCGGATTGTGATGATTTGTTCAAATTGGTGCACGCACGCAAGCCATTAACCGCTTGGTACAATGAGGTATTATAATACTTGGTACCTCTATTGTAACAAGGAGACATGATTTAGATTTATTTGCCAAAACAATTGAGTCATCCCGAAAATTCGTCTCATCGTCTGCTTATGATTTACCTTGACCTTACCACTTGCGTGTGGTCGTTTTGGTAAGCTAGGTAAGACAGGTTTAGGATTGACTCTTACATAATTCAGCCTTTTAAGGCTTGTCCTCCATAAAATACGGCGAAACTAAGTAACTTTGTGTCAATGTTTTACAGTACCTAACTATAGCATCCTTCTGATAGAAAAAATACACAGTAAAATCAACAATACTTATGAAGTGATTTCATTTGTCCTGAAATCTATTTTAATTTATAGAACTAAAGAAGAAAGAAACTAAATCCATGCCACAATCCTACAATCATTTTTACAATTGTCATTAAAAGTGTTCATAAAATAGGTAGGTACCTACCTACTTAGGTACAGTTTTCTTGGAATGATTTCATGTCATTAGGTAGTTACTTTTTTAGTCCAATTAATAGATTTTTTGTAAATAGGTACTTACAAAAAATCTATTAATTTATTGCAAGATATGAAGCAAGATATTATTATGTTACTTAGGTAAGTAACATAATAATATCTTGCTTCATATCTTGCAATAAATTACCAGCGTTGTATTATCGCGCTTCTCTTTCTTTTAAGGTACTGACACACGTGCTCATAAAAAGCATGCCTATAAGCACGCTTACTCGAAAACATACTAGAAATAAGCATGCTCATTACTAGTCACACATGCTACTAATGAGCACTTGCTCAATAAAAGCATGCTTTCGTGCTAGTAATGAGCACGTCTGTCAGTAGCTTTATAGGTCCGACAGTGACCGCGCTTTTTACGGAGGATAAGCCCTTGTTAAATCTATTGATAAATTAGGTGCCTCAGGAGGCACCATAGAGTATACACTAATATCTGGAAGGAGGCACTCCTGAAGCCTTTAGCTACCCTGAATAACGGTTTACCAAGCTCCAGGATGTTTCAGTAGGATGTAGGACTGAACAGCAAAAAAATCATAAATTAACAAATTCACTGATAGACAACGCACAGCCTATACTGCTGGGTCTAGAAGCATGAAATTTTACACAAGAGTTCCATGTAACGAAGGTGAGCACTGAGAAAGTATTTTTGAAATTTCATCCCCTAAACAGGTTAAATATTAGGCGATGAAAGGAGAGGACTTCCCTTCGGGTATGGTAACGGCCTGTTCACAAACAAAAGCATATTATTATCTTATAATTTCTTTTAATACGTTCAATATTAAAAACAACACTAGGTAAACAAGTGAAAAAATCACGCGACCAGCCCCTTTTCATGGCATACCAACCCTTATTTCAATAGGCGTAAAAATCATTTTCCCACACTATTAGTGAAATCGCGTGTTGGGATAATGTTAGCGGTTTTTTGATTAATGTTAGCTACCTACTGTTTAAATAACCTTTTTGTGACTGACCCCGATGTGGTTAGAATAATAAAGTATTATGAAGGGTGGAGCTGGTTGCTGAAGTCATAGTTCAACACCCACTTCGTGCGTGGTTTCAAGGGTAGTTTCAGTATTGACTGGTATTATAAATTACTTATACACATGAATAAACTTATGTCTTTTTCCCATGTATCTCTATGTAGAGTGTAAGCAGTGGCAATTTTTTAAAAGGTCATTGTACTCATCATTATGAACAACTTTTACTATGGGACCAAACCTGAAATCGCAAAAAAAAAATCAGCTGGCCAGTACATTTATGTTCGCATAATTCGTCAAAATGTAGGGAACAGCCAACGGAACAGCTGATTTTTTTTTCGCGATTTCAGGTTTGGTACCATAGTAAAAATTTTTCATAATGATCAGTAGGTACTACAATGACTTTTAAAACATTGCCACTGTTTACACTTAGGTACACCCTGTATAATTACCAATCGAGAAAAAAGTCGTACCTACGTGATGCGATGCTACTACATTTTTTTCTTTCTCGTGATTAAACAGTTTTTCATTCTTTCTCTCTGTCAGCAGTACCCACTGTATTAATTAAAGGGAAGTGTGGCGGCATCTATATCGCCACATATGAACTACGCATCAATGACATGACGTCACGCAAACCTGCATCGCGCATCTCTCTATACTTACTGTACTCTTTGATCGCGCAATTAGAGTTTACCACGCGATTAGCATGTATACAACGTCCCGACATCAACCGTCGGGCAGTAGCCCACCAGACACGACACCCGTCTGGTCGGAGGATTCTCCCTTTTCAATAGAGGATGAGTGAACTTTACACCCTGTTCCTCATGCCTCTAAAGAAGTTTCTGTACCTAGCAACACTACAGTAGCCTTATCTCCACATCTGCAAGGAGGACGCTCAGTGTCGCTGTCTTCCCGTCAACCCATATCCATCACTTATTAGCTCCACAGTCGACACGGCACTCGCGAGCTGCCGGAAAGCGACGACCGACGAGCAGACGACGGGCGTGGCGAGGAAGACAACCTCTTTGTACGAACGAACTACTTACTAGTACTTACATATTGATATTAATGTCTTTGTAAACGGAGGAACGGGTGACGGACGTGACTTAATCTATGTGGCAGCCAAATATTCTGGATGGAATAGGTACAGGGACTCCTTGAAGGTAGCAGCAGCTGTCACGTGACATCTCTGATGCTAATGTCAACTCCATACAATTTGATTTTTAACCGACTTCAAAAAAGGAGGAGGTTCTCAATTCGGTTGTATGTTTTTATTTTTTTTTTTATTTTTTTTTTTGTATGTTGGTTACCTCAGTACTTCGTCATTTATGAACCGATTCTGAAAATTCTTTTTTTATTTGAAAGGGTATACTTCCAGATTGGTCCCATTTTTATCAAAATCCAGTTCTGATGATGGGATCCATGAGGAATCGAGGGAACTCCTCAAATATTATAGGCATACATATACCTATTTTGGTATTTTCATCAACAAATCAGGCGTTTGCATTCAGAAAGTATCATCTGGTGAAGTGGAATTGATGAAGAAGGCCACAGAAAGCCACGGGAACTCCTCAACGATGATAAGTATTTCACTGGTGGCGATAATATATCTCGATTAATAGTTAAGCGACTATGACGAAGCTTTAAATAAATGGTTCTGATGAAAATGGTACCATCGGACCGATCTGATGAAGAAGCCGGAAGGTAGGCATCGGAACTCAGTAATAAAACAATGTATACTTGCCGTGTTTGGGCTTATTGGAATCGTCATGATGTGCACTCTGGCTATAAATTATTCAAATTGCGCTAGGTACGTTATTTGTGGCCTTGATTGTCAGAAGGCAGATTTCGTAGCCTCGTTATCTCTGTCAACTAAAACTACGCCTACGAAACTTCTGAAACGACATAGCGCGACGTATTTGCTTTTTGAAAAGTTTTTATTTGAAATGGTATACTCCTGAGATGGTCGCATAAAAATATCTTCAAGTTCTGATGAGTGGCTTTTGAGTTAGCTTCAATAATAAGTATTTTTCCCATTTAGTCTATGTGGATGATGCTCTAATTTATTTTGCAGAGTGGTGTTCAGATTTGTGTGGGGTAGGCACCACTAAAAAGTGAAAAATATTTTTTTTTTTTTTAAAAAAAACAACTGACTCCCAAAAAAACACTACAAAGTGAAAAATAACTTTAATTTCGGAAGTCGGTGGCAAAAAAAACTAAAGTAAGTAAATAAAAAACCAAAGACACCGACTTCCGAAATTAATAGTAGATTATGCACCGAGGGGCTAAAGTTGTGTCTTATGTCACGGGCGTCATATTGAATCTCGAGCGCAATGAAGGATTCGGGATTTAACTGCCGAGCGCAGCGAGGTAGTTAAGAGTTTAACTCACGAGCGAAGCGAGGGAGTTAATACAAGAATCCTGAATGCAGCGAGGGATTCAAGCTAGCCCAAGGCAAAGACACCTTTAGCCCAGAGGAGGATAATCTACTTTTTACACCTACTGTGAGAAAATAATAGCCATAGTACGAAAAACAAAGTATTTATTAAATAAACAAACAGTAAGAATAACATATTTAGAACTAGTTAGTTATATGCACTTACATATTAATTGAAGTTAATGGTAACATTTGAGACATTAGTCCAGTTGTGCAAAGATGAGTTAAGTTTTTATTTGGTACGTTTATAGATGTTGATGTGGAATTAAAAAAAAAAAAAAAAAACTTGAGAGGTGTCAAGGGACACACAAGGGATGGAACGAAGTTCCTTTCGATTAATTAGTGAAGGAATTGTAATAAAATTTTATTTTTATACTCATCATCATCATCATCATCATCACCATCATCGTCATCATCATCGCGACACCACACTGTTCAATGCGAAATAGAAATTAAAATATCTGGCTTGCTTTCTATAAGAGAGAGAGACAGACAGAGAAACATGCGCACGCCGCACGGCTTACAATACGATAAAAAGTGTCGTGACAACTTTTCGTTCCCATTTTTTCCGTCTAGCCCCCTTTCACAACGCGCGATAAGGAACTTCGTTCCAAAAAAAAAAAAAAAAAATTAAAAATGGTTCGTAGTTATCTAATTATTCTTACAATATTATGTCTTCGAAAACATGGCAACGATATGAAGAAGCAGTCGTTATGATTTTGTAGGAAATCGAGAATATCATCCACGCGTAGTAAGGGTTTCGAGAATAGCTTTCCTCTTTCTGGCACCAAAAGGTGTTTGTTAGTACTATACTGCCAATTTAGCTGAGCATGTGAGATTCCAAATTCAAATCACATTATTGACCAGCGGGTCATAATGAAATCCAGTACAACATTATTGACCGGCTGTGCCCCCGGCCACTAATGACTCACTTTAGGTTAAGGTTGCTTGACATATAATTTGACATTTTCGAGCAGGGTGGTGTGAAAAGTTATTTTTCACTTTGTAGTGTTTTTTTATCGTTGGTGTTGACTCTTACAGAAAAGGGATTTCGTCTAGGACCCCCTGCTTTTTGGTATGTCCCCCTGGACATCCCAAAACGCAGGACATGTCCTGGGAAAACAGGACGGTTGGCAACTCTATACTAAGGTTCTTATTACATAACTATCGATCATTCATTCTCCTGAAGATTAACTTGTAGGTAGTGATGAAAGATTTCAGAGGTCGAATAGACAGCGATGGACATTTCTTGCATTTGGTCTATAATAACAGAGTCAGAGACGCGGCGTTAGAAAGCCTCCCACATGGTGGGCAGATGACCTTGTGAAGGCAGCAGGAACCTGCTGAATGCGAGAAGCACAGGACCGGTCAATGTGGCGACGCTATTGTCCACTTGTACAGCAGAGGAAGAGGACGTCTTTCGGCTGAAATTATGATGATGATGAACAGGGTTAGTGTTGTTTCGATAAAGTTCCATAAATAAATAAATAAATATCCTTGGACATTTCACACAACGCCATCTAGTACCAACCTAAGCAACCTAATGCTTGTGATATAGTAACGAGATGGCTGATAAACTACTTATATACATTTTTTTTTGTAAATACATACATATTATAGATAGAAAAACACCCAGACTCGGAACAAATACTTGTAGGTCGTACAAATACTTATAAATGGTATATTTAACTAAGTAGGTATCTGGAATGTGTCTTATCTGATATGAAGTAAACAGCAACTGTATTCATGACATAAGCATCAATACAAGTCAAGGTTATGAAAAAAAAAAAATTCGTTAACGAAGGAGCTGTAGGTAGGTACTTACAGTGCGCTATTATGCAGTTTCTAAGGACATTTGTATATTATCACCTCTCTTTTAATTTGCTCGCAGTTAAATAACTACATATTGGCTATACAGGCTGTTAGGCATGTGTTAGGTTAAACGAGGGATATACTTTAACGGAGTGTAGTACACTCATGAAAATGAACAACTGTTACCATGGTACTGGTACCCTGAAATATGAAAAAATTCTTTTTTTTTCATTTTTTTCTTGGCTATTTTATTTTGGCATTGGCTATATAAACCCCAAAATAAGAATTAAGTATTAGAGGTTCACAAAGAGAGGCACATTCATTCGTTTATTACCCGTGGTCCGTAGTCCCACGGGGATTTTGTTACCCGTGATTTTGTTATCCTAGAAATACAATCAATCTGCCTATCCTTTTCCCAACTATGTTCGGTCGGCTTCCAGTCTAACTGGATGCAGCTGTATATACCAGTATTTTACATGGAGCAACTGCCTATCTGACCTCCACAACCCAGTAACTGGGTAATACGATACCCCTTGGTAAGACTGGTTGTCAGACTTTCGGGCTTCTGACGACCCGTAACGACTGTCAAAGATCCACGAATGACAGCCGGAACCAACAGCTTAGCGTGTTTTCCGAGGCACGGAGGAGTCTCGGATACTATGCTGCCGAATAAAAAAGGTAGTCTCGAAAGTATGATTCGACATTTTATTTTGTAGACCACGTTTTGTAAATCAATCAATCAATCATGTTTATTGTGGACAGTGGCGGATTTGCCCTAAGGCAAATTAGGCCCGTGCCTAGGGCGGTAAGATATTAAGGGCGGCCAATCTGACAAAAAACTGATGATAAGAAGAAATAATTGAAAGTACCGGACCAAACCTGTAATCGCGAAAAAAAAACAGTAAGTACCTAACTAGCAGATATTAAAGTTAACTAAACAGCAGTGCAAGTACGTAGGACTCGATTCGATAAATTTGACAGATAAACTCGATAAAATGAGTTTTTATCGAATCGAATCGATGCCGCAAGTACGTAACTTCTGCTTTACCGATCGGTAGATAAACTCTAAAATTTTAACGAATTTATCGAAAATGCAAGTACGAAACGACATTTTGACAGTTGAGATCGCCAATTTAAGCTGTCAAGTTCGGTAATTTATCGACACCTTGTAGAAGCCCGATAAGCTTATCGATCATTACATAAAATGGATTTAGGACTCATGGCTTTATTGCTGGGTGATGAGGAAGAACGGCAGCAGCATCATAATGTGATGCGTATTCGGAGGCGGCGTCTCAGAGACACGAACAATCCTCTGGAACTTCCAGAAGAAGATTTTGTTCGTCTCTTTCGGGTGACTCGGGAAGTGGCGGTAATTTTAACAGAAGGGATAGAGGTGGATGTGCGGAGGATACGATCCACTGGACTCCCTGTCCGTATCGTGGTAAGTACATAAGTACTGCTTTTTTTTACTATAGTTACCTACCTACTTCATTCGAGATCTAGAGTTTAGAGCTTACCGTGTTTACGGATAGCTCAGACGGTGACAGACAGATAAGTTTTTTTCTCAAACTTCAAGAAATGTCAACAACAAACTTTTTTTTTTGGCAAAGGTAAACAACTAAACACGACTTTAATTTAAGAAGATAGCATATTTTCTGTATTTTTACGAAAACAAACGAAAATTTAGGTAAATACTGGTAGCTTCTCTAAATTATACCCATAAATATTGTTTACAATGTCAAAAATGTATAAACAAAAAGGATTTTCTAAATATTTCGGACATTAGTCGTGCCACTGAAGCCCCACCTTAAATGGTTTGTCTGTGGACGTCCTCAGTATTGCCATTTGACAAACGATCCTTATCGACTCGAATCGGCCCACGATAAATCTTATCGTGGCGTGTAACGTACTTCCAAATTCGATAACAAGATCGATAAAAATGCGAACCTTAGCGATCTCGATGTCTTATCGATGCAAAGTCCGTACTTGCACTGCTGAATCGATTTCGATAAAAGTTGGCAATAAAGTAAGTAGGTACAGTAGTACCCAACTAATATGGCTTATCGATGTACCTGCGCAGAAGATGAATTTTCAAAGCGCGGGAAATGCTATTGACCAATCGGCACGCTTCACGCTTTTTCCTGTACCGCTATTGGTCGGTAGCTGCCGCCATGTTAGCGCGCGCCGCTTGACAGCCGCCATACTTGCGAGTGAGACGGAACTAACAGCTGCAGTGTATTATGAACCTTATAGTAGTAATCTAAGGTTGATTGTAAGTTTTAAGCATTCTCGTTAATCTTCGGGGCCATACTTTCTTTTCTGTGCGAACGAAGATTCACGACGCGCCTTATCAGTTGGGTACTACTGTACCTAGTCTATATGCTGGGTGCTGAGAAAGGGGCGGCTGGTACATTGCCTGGGGCCTAGGGCGGCCAAGACTGCAAATCCGCCTCTGATTGTGGATCATAGGTACAGAAATAGATACAGGTGTTAAGAATTACAGTACCAAAGTTAAGTCAACCTACTTACCTAGTACCTATCTAGGTAATGAATGAGGTAGACACAATATTCAATGTCAACAACAGTTTTAAGTACCTAGGCCACATATAAAGTTGATGTCAACATTACCACAATTTTTTTTTCAATGTTGCTGTTTTGAAAATATCATTGTTAGTCATGTAGGTACCTACTACAGTAACAATATGTAGGCAGTTGTACAAGTACTGATGAGTAAGCGGTTCTGAAGGTCGTCCCGTCTATTCAGAACAATCGTACGGAGAAATAACAACAATTATTTAATTTGGAACTGTTTTAGTGTCTCTTGCGATACCAAAATAAATTGGGGGCTTTCTCGTGACCTTTCTTTCACAATTACAGCATGTATGGATTTAATTTTTGGATTAAGTAATATGTTTATTGACTACTAGCTTTTGCCCCCGGCTTCGCCCGCGTGGATGTCGGAAAATATCCCAAGGGAACCTGCTACCGGGAATTCCTTTCTTATTCCTTGTCCACATTATAAAGGGAACCTCTGTGCAAAATTTCAGTTTTCTAGGTCCAAGGGTTTGGGCTGGGCGTTGATGAGTCAGTCAATCAGTCAGTCAGTCAGGACTTCTCTTTTTATTGATATAGAGATAGAAGATTTGATTTTATTGACTATTTGATTAATACTTTGACTGAAGGAAAACTCAATTGGGTTAAATTCCTCGATAGAATTTAATTCCGAAAATACCTCTATTTTTTTTCTGTATTTTTCTAAAATCCTAAGTAATCTCATTGCAAACTTGCATTCAAAATGTGCGTATTAGGCATTGATTAGGTACCTAATTGAAAACTCTGGCTGAAAACTATTTTGATAAATAGCTTGAATTTATTTATAAACAATTTTCATTTGGTTTGGCGCTTTTATTTTGGTTCCAGCGCAGTGTTGCGCTCTCTTTTTTTCGCATGTGGAAGCATGGAAGTAATTGACTCTGTCACTTTCTTATTCCCGCCCAGGAGCCTTATTATGAGCTCTTATAGCAGGGCAGAAGTTGAACGGTTCCAGTGAGAGAGAGAGACGGAGTTATATACGACCTATAGCACCGTCACTCTCTCTCACTGGAAACGTTCAACTTCCGCCCTGCAGAGCTCATAGTAAGCCCCCAGTTCATTTTTAACATATTTATCACCTTTAAAAGGTTGGTCACAAGATGTCGGCTATTGAAGGATGCGTCTATTGATTTGGCGTGTTATTGGCATGTTGCCAGGGAGTTGCTTGAAGGCTCCGCATTGCTAATCGTTCTTTTATCTATGACATTTGATGCTAGATGGGATGGCGAAGACAGTGAATTCTGGGATGGTAAATATTGGTGCCGATTCTCTTGTTCAATAACTAAACCAAAATTAGAGAATTGCTATCTTTTACTAACAGGCAGCGCGAGAAAAGGACGGCTATAGCTATGAACTAAGTTAGAAATGTCAAACTAGTTTACGCCGTGCCGTGCGCTTCACCGTGTTTTTAGTCGACATGTTTTTACGTGTCGTCTAAATCTCTATGGAAATAGTAGTTCAACTAAAGACAGCTCTAATTTACGTCCGTCTCTTTCTTGTTTTAATAGAAAGAAAAAGTTAGCAATAGCCTAAATTAAGTTTAGTTTGTGCACAACAGAATCGGCACCATTATCCACTTTGCTAAACTCGACGCTTTGCTAGATTATCGGTGACCGCAGTAAGGTGATATTATAAAAGCTTTCAGGCATTTCTGTGACATTCATAAAACTACACAGAGTACTCTTCAATCTCTCATAGCATCTGATGATAATAGGATGGATACAGCTGAAAAATTCCTGAGTAAATTGACGAAAGCTCTGCGATGAAAATTAAATTTGTTTTTTCATCATCCTGACCGTGGCGTTTTTTTTTTTTAACCAAATCGACCCCTAGTCCCCCACCCCCACCACACCTGTCACCTGTTACTATCAGAGACCCTGGACGCTTTCCTTATCTTGGAGTGCTGATGTCTTGTTGAGTTCTATCGTAACACCTTAGGAGAAATTATAGACGACCTTCTCAGCCGAATTTGATAAAATAAAGATTAATGCAAATAGGAAGGTATTATCTAAGAACAGTGGACTATCAATCATTATTATGTACAAGCGTACGGCCTACATACTCAGCATGAAACACATTGCGGAAGTTATGACTCAGTACATTCAGGTCCACGGAGGATGTACGAGGCGGGCGATGAAATGGCAGTATGGCCCTGTGTCTTCATAGATAGTTGCTTGTGATATGGGCAGACGTACAAGGAGCTGTGATCATTATTATAAACTAGCTGTTGCCCGCGGCTTCGCCCGCGTGGGTGTCAATACTTTCCTATTTGAATCAGATTTTGTTCTCATGGGTTTTCATTTTTTCGCGCGGATCTTTACTTATTTTTCTAAAATAAAAGTAGCCTAAGTTACTCCTTACAACATCAGCTATCTGCCAGTGAAAGTCCCGTCAAAATTGGCCTAGCCATTTCGGAGATTAGCTGGAACAAACAGACAGACAGACAAAAATTTTAAAAATCGATTTTTTGTTATAGTACCGTTTATACTTTCAAATGCATTTAGGAAAAAGCTGATATTTTGACATTACAAACAGACACTTCAATTATATTTGTATGTAAGTACAGATGGAATAGATTATCTTGGCAAACGGAGGAAAGGAAAGTTAGAACCTTTGTAACACATCAATGGTCGCATACTGCGGAATTCAAAGCAATGCACCATAGAGCATCTACAGATGAGGTTGAATGTGAAGAAGAAAAGCTGCTGCGTCCTGAAAATGGCTCTGACAGGCTCTGCCCTATTTCAGGTCCAAAATCCTAGATCAACCTTCATTAAGCTTTAAACAGTGTCATAAACCTTAATGTGTAATAAATAAAACCTAATTTGGCTCTAGAACAATGTTAGCTGAACAAACTAGGTAAACAAATTCACGAAATCGTAAAAATTTTACGAGTCTAGTCAAAAACTATTAAAGAATGCTCCTAATTTTAGTGAACGAACAATAAAGACCAACAGTGCCTGAAATGATGCATCGATATAAAAATAAAAATGCCTTGTCTCTGGCCGGCACCACACTCGATTGCCCATAGACAATCGAATGAAATATGGTCGCGATTATGTTTCGGCAGTTCGTCTTGACCTTGTCGCATTTTTAGATTACAACAATTGATACGATTGACGTATATTATTTAATTTGATTAAAGGATTTTGTATTTCCGTTTGTTTTCTTTTCAGTAAGCAAGTCGCAAGTGATGATCTACGGCACTGAAACGTGGTCGCTCACAATGGGCCTTAGAAGCAAAGGCTAAAAGTCACCCGAAGGGCAATGGAGAGAATAGCCCTCTCCATTGACTTTTGGTCATAGGTGACTTTTATATGATGCTTGGAGTTTCCCTACGTGATCGAATCAGAAATGAAGAGATCCGCAACACAACCAAGGTAACCGACAAATCCCGAAGAATTGCAAAACTTAATTGGCAGTGGGCAGGGCACATTACTCGCAGAACAGATGGCCGATGGGGCCGAAAGGTTCTGGAGTGGCGGCTGCGTACCGGAAGACGTAACGTTGGAAGGCCTCCAAGGTGAAACGATGACCTTGTGAAGGCCGCAGGAATCCGCTGGATGCGGGAAGCACGGAACCAGTCGAAGTGGCGGTGCTTGGGGGAGCATAGGCCTCCCCCCGCAGTGGACGTCTTTCGGCTGAAAAGATGATGAAACATGGCGCCTGGCTCATGATCGATTCATAATCGCACGATCGACCAGTTTTTATTTTGTCGCCAAAGTCATCATTATTCTCCTTGGCTTATCCCAATTTATTTGGGGTCGGCGCAACATGTCTTTTTCTTCCACACTTCTCTATTAGTCATCTCGGTAGTCACCCCCTTTCTAGCCATATCATCTTTCACACAGTCCATCCATCTTTTCTTTGGACTTCCGCCCCTACTTTTATGGGCATCCTCATTCATCCATGACCACCGATTTTTGTCCCCTGAAAAAAATGGACAGGCCAATGATAATTAGTCCAGTAACGGTACCATGGAGGACCTAGTGCATACTACTGAAGCACCAAGGGTCGCCCGCACGGTGGCGGGTAAACCACCAAAAAAAGCATTCCCAAGGCGGCCGGCTGTAAAACTTTGCCAAAACCATCAGCGACATGAGTGGACCAATGTGAGTAAACATTCATGAAAACAAAAACAAAACGTAAACGCAAAACATTATTCATGAAAATTATGTTCACCTTACCCCAAGTTCAACTAGAGGTGTGGCAGAATACATCATTGACTCACATTGGTCCCCTATGGTACCGTTACTGGAGTTTATTGGAGTAATTTTCATTGGCCTATCCAGTTTCCAACCGGCGCAGTCTGAGAGTCGGCAACATGACTTCCCAGTCCTACATATCCTAGAACATGATGCAATAAAGCATAATAATTACCTTCGCAAACAATTCAGTCGCCTACGTGTCTGGTGCCACAAACTACCAATTTCCCTATCAGATAAACGTACTTTAAATCAGCTGTTAAGATGGATTTATACGATAAGTCGTAATCCTGCAGCAGTGCACTTTGTAAGTGGCATGCACTTGGCGTATTGGGTTTTTGCACATTCTATAAAAACTAAAAACGCAGACACGCAGCACTACATACTCTAAAACAAAGTCGCTTCTTGCATACATACATAGGGACAGACAGACATGTATGCTTATCTTTAAAACTACGCAACGGATTTTGATGCGGTTTTTTTTTAATAGATAGAGTGATTGAAGAGGAAGGTTTACATGTATAATAAACGCGGGCGAAGCCGCGGGCGAAAGCTAGTATAAGTTTTTGCATCTGGAATTTCTCAGCAGTAGCCTGGAGCTTGGATTTCTGCCGGATAGTTGGCGATTTGCTCGTACCCTATTAGACAGACGAAATGTGAGTGTACCATAGATATATTAAAAATATTTATGGAGTGTACTCTCTGCCTAAACCGGCTTTAGGCCGGTTTAGGCGGGTTTTTCCTTCGGGAAACAAGGCATGAAGCTATGGGTAACTCTTCATAAATGGAATATTATAGAGTTAGTGCACTATACCGTACGTATGTCAAGTTGTGAGGTTATCTATGACAGGTGATCTTGCATGGTTTATGGTCAGGACATTCGTGACGTAATCGACGGTATCGTGGATGCACTGTCTCCTTGGTCTCGTGGTTGCAAGGCTTCGGTTCAATTCTTAGGACGGGGAAGGTGATATACATACCTACTATATCATTATTTATTATGTAGGGTCAAATTAATTTAACTAGAGAAACTCCGAAGACGTGATCTGTATCAATATCTAAACATGATAAAAAAAAATTAAATGATTGATGTTTTCTTTTTTTTAGGGTCAACGACCGCTGGTTGTGTGGTTACTTACTTGAAGTTGTTGAGAAAATATGTTTTTAGGGTTCCGTACCAGCCGCTGGGATCGCGGGTTGTTTGAAAAAGATACCGTGGCCCTGGCATAGGCAACTGAAGGAACACGGGTGGGTTTTAGTCAGTAAAAGTCTGACACGCCCTTCCGCTCCACCCAGAGCGGGAGAAGTCATTTGATGATTTCCCATCCACAAAAAAAGGGTTCCGTAAAAGGAACCCATAAGGTGCGACTCAGTCTGTCTGACTGTCTGTCTGTCACAGCTGGATATCTCAAGAACTACTAAGCAGGTGGCTACAGGACCTCACCCATACACAAGCAGAGAGTTGGTGGTCCTCGACACCAGGCTGCAGGCAATCCAGGGAGGCTATGCCCTCCCTGGACGGTACGCTTACTAGACGGTTATTACTTTTATTTTCGTTTCTTATATTAATTTTAATTTTTAATTTTATACTATTTTGCTGTGCCCTACAGGGTCCGTAATTGTACCGTAGCTTTAAGCCTTTGTAACACCTTTTCAAACATTATGGAATGCAAATAAAGATATGAATATGAATACGTTTGGACAGGAACGGGCTGCGCCTGGTGACTGGGACCATCACGGGACACTGATCATTAAACAAACACTTCCACACAATAGGAATAACGGACAGTCCCCTGTGCAGGGCCTGCATGGGGGCTGAGGAGACCGTTGCGCATGTGCTCTTTGAATGCATAGGCGTTACCCAGATTAGAACAGAAACTCTTGGAATACCCCGATCTTTCACAGATGTTCTTAACAGACCCAGAGATTTAACTTCTGGAGGGAGGTGTGCTGGTTGGAATAACCCACGAAGGCCGCCATGGCTCACGCACAATGGTCCACATGAAGGATTAAGTGCGGAAACCAAATTCTTAACATAGAACATAGAACCCGACTGCGGCGAAGCCCAAAAAGGAGGGTTACGTATTTGACCTATATGTATGGTAGGTATGTCCGTTTCGATGTTATGTCATGTTCAATATTTAATGCCGTAAATGCTCATGAGTTAGCAGTTGTTGAAAAACATGCAATAAAATTCTAAGTAAGATCCTATAAAGCCTACTTGATATGCTAAGTGCATGCTGAGGCCGCAATGCGCCGCCTGTAAGCCGCAAATTACTTATAAATAAGTAGTAGGTGAAATGGTCGCAGTTTTTTAACAGAATTCCAAAATTCCAACCTATTTCTTATTACTTATTGCTTTTAATTGCAAGAATCCTAACCGTAAACAAAGAACTTCCTTTTGAAGTTAATTTACTTTTGATTTTCATGACAGCTGAATCAGTTTCCTGAAACACGTTGAAATCAGAAATACCTATTTGCCTTTTCAACATGACATGGCATGGCCATAATTAGGCTGGGAAAAGCCTCTATTCTACTACAGAATTTGATTTTGGCTGTTTTGTTGATTGATTTCTTTACTGTAATTACAACAGGCATCATCATTTTACAGATACATATTATTCTCCTACTACTGAACAAAAAGGTTCTATCTATGTAGGTCATACGTATAATCTCATTAATAATTTGCTACATTGTTCTATGTAGGTATAAAAGTTCTAGATTGAATTTCATATACAGGGTTATTGGTACCAACAACCTCTTAAGGGGTCATTTTACTAATCATTATGAACAACTTTTACTATGGGACCAAATCTGAAATCGAAAAAAAAAATCTGCTGTTCAGTACATTTATTTAAGTACCTACGTAGATCAAACTCGTCAAAATGTAGGGAGCAGCTGATTCTTTTTTCGCGATTTCAGGTTTGGTCCCATAGTAAAAGTTATTCATAATGATGAGTATAATGACCCCTTAAGAGATTGTTGGTGTTTTACCAATAACCCTGTATACGAATTTCATATTCATAAGGCCAAAATATATCAATCGGCCCAGCCTTTTCCCAACTATGTTAGGGTCGGCTTCCAGTCTAACCGAATGCAGCTGAATAAGTGCCAGTATTTTACTGGGTAACACCTGTGTGGTGACACGATACCTCTTGGTAAGTCTAGTTGTCAGTTTTTGAGCTTCTGACTACCCGTTATTAATGCCAAATACCTATCTACGAATGACAGCCGGGATCTAGACACGGAGGTGTCTCAATATGTACCTAATGTATGGTCACCGATCCACGAACCAACTGCGGAAAGCGCTTAACCTTCGATCGAGCCTGTTATCATTTAGCCAAATTGCCGGTGATTCTGGATAATTCAAACAAAACTCCTACAACTTACTTACCTACTTATTAATTCTCTGTACAGTTAGCAAAAGTTAATTAAAACCTATTTTTATGAAACCTTTCCTGCGTAAAAACTAGGCGGCCTAGCGAAAATCAATACCAAACGAACCTGCGTACTAGCATGATAAAAATATACGTACAGAGATAACATAAAACCTACTTATTTACTGAAAATCCAGGGCCCGCATGCACTCCCAGACATAGCTATATAAACACACAAGTTAGCTGTCAATGTGTGTGTGATCGTGAATGTGTGTGTGTGTGTGATCGCGAGCGTGTGTGTCAGGTCGTTATACCACGAAATCAATACAGTCTGGTTCGCTCCAGGGCGGTTGGCACTACACTAACCGTGGTTAAGGTTTAGATGCGTGATTTCATGCAAATGTCAGTTTGACATGAATAAAATAAAATGGCGGAGTTAGCGTGATTGTTATCTGAATCGAAGGAATATAAAGTTAGTGCTTGTGTCGTAAATTAGGTAATTGTTTTGTATGTTTACGTGTAGTTTTCTCATTACGTATTTATTATGCTTGGTTTTGTTTTTTTTAGCGTAAGATTATTTGTTTTGGACTTACAAATGAATTTCAGCAAGCGTTAAGAGGGAACAGGGAGGGCCTGCGATTCTCCATACTAATGTATTCCCCATTTTTCAGCAATCTTTTTTTTTTTCATAAAATGAAAGTCTGCTATACAAGTCCCTGTCATTTCCTTTTTTCAGGAACTAATTACTTAATAAAGGAAATATGACCCTCCACAAATTACAAAAATTGCCCTATTTTTACCGCCGTTATTAGAGGTCACCAGACAAACTACAAAAGTTTTTAACTTATAAGAAAATGACAGGAACCTAGACATAATCTTTCTTAAAATTTTAATGTAAAAAATAATTGAATCGGCTCAGTTTTCTAGGAAAAAAAAGGAGAATACGAAATATCAATCTCGTCAAAATTAATGTGATATAATCAATCTGAGTTGCAGCTGTCCCTATCGCTATTGCACTCTCTTATCACTGTTCGGGCGCAGCGCTACGGCAATAGTTTCTTCAAATGACCTATTTTTCAATTTCCTCGCAGGCCACGTTATTACCCTTTTAACTAACAAACATTTTTGTTCCTTTCTCAGCTTTCTTTTCTAAAGTTTTTATTCACAACACGAAGAGCAGTTTGCGCTGTTTATTCAAAGGTGATGACGTAAGCTTTAGGTTTGTGCAACTCCATTTTTCAGTCTTATACAATTAATAATCAGGACAAGTAACATGAACGTGGGTTGAAGACAACTAGTTCTGCTATGCCTTTCAAAATTACTTGTCTATGTATCCGTAATTAAAGGCCTATTACAAATTATTTCTTTGACCAATTATCTAGTTTACTTTGTTCTACTTCAAGACGGTTTGTTACAGTCACAAGGTGTGGGCGTCCCTCTTGAAATACTGACATGTTATATATTAGAGGCCGTATATTAATTATGTAAAAGTAGAACCTTGGAGTGATTCAGCCAGTAATTACTTAGTTTATGTTTCAGATTTTTTAACGATGAAATAATTATTAGAGAAATCTGTAATTTCGAAGTCTTGTTAACTTTCTATTTTTTACTTTTCTATCATCAATAGATTGCATCTTCCACCCTCTCGAATCAAAATGCTTTACCATAGCCCATATTAGGTACATGGCAGTATTTTTTTTTAACAAATTGCCGGAACAGTTAAAAGAAGATCTATCACAAAAAGCTTTTACTCGGTCGCAGAATACCTAGAACAAAATATTTAGTAAATATTTAATAGCCAGATAAATAATTACCTACATATTATAGTAATGTAATCAAAAAATGCACACATACATAGGTACTCTTGCTCTTGCTCTTGGACCTATGTTAAATTGTTATTATGTTTATTTTTATTACTTGAAACCCTTGAAAAGTTCCAACTTAATGTAACTACACATGAATGCAATACCTACTTATTAAAGAGTTTTTAATTATGAATTTTATTTACTTACGCGAGTCCGTTTGCAAAGGCTTTCAAGAAATCAAGAGATTCAAGATAGGTATTGGTTAATAGGTAATATGATCATAGCTCATTTTGGAAAGATTAGCCAGTCATCGTGTTTATATACATATAGAACATTTTGATAGGTTCATGCAACTGATTAATTAACAATTTTTGATTTAGACAAGGAGACGACAAAATCGACGTGACCCACAAGCTGACATTATTACATCGACGCTCGCGCTGCAATTATTAACTGGAGGGGTCTGCGCTTTTGTGTTTGGGGTTGAAAACTGTAAGCTCTATGGATAGATGGGTACCTCTACCTACCCCATTGTTAGTTGACTGTCAAGGTCATAGTCGATTAGTAAAGGGTGCAGTGAAAGCCAGGTGCAATTAAAGCAAGGGGAAATGGTACGGTCCCTGTTGAAACTTTTATTTGTTAGCATTAATTTTATATTGATTAATCAGATTGAACATTTCATTCTGAACAACTAACAAACGATATAGTGACCCTCTCATTTTATAACTTTTAATAAAAAAAAATAGCTCTTTCACCTACATAAAAGCAAAGTAAAAACGCCACCCTTTCAACACATAACCGCAGTTTAAACTCCAGTTAAGTTAAACAGTGCCACCAGCCTTTTGACCTACCTATCTAGATTATATACAGCTTAGGCCCAATTCTCGGGCCTAGGCTAGGCCGTGGGTGGGGTGCCTGCATGACGTCTGAGCTGTAAGAGCGACAAACACAGCAATATCTCCCGTCCCTCTCCCACTCGAGGAGTTATAGTCGTATGTTCGGTTGTTATGACAACGGGAGAAGACTAGGTAGTCCAATGCGACAATATTTTATAGAATTACGTAGTACGTAATGGTCGGAGTCTGGCTGAATAAGGCAGTGTCGACGAGTTTTACTGACCTATTCAAGCAATTGACTGCAAAATATGCTAGATGATAATCTTATTCCTAAGAGAAGCAAAGCGATGTCTAAATATTGTTTTTTCTCATTTCTTGGATCAATATTGAAGGGTAACTTTGGCACGTGTTTTGGAAGCTTCAAGAAATATTATGTTGTGTAAAAGAAAAAGAGGAATGTGCCAGAAGGTTTTGGGGAGCGGTTATAAAAAATATAAAAATAAATTCAAAACGTGAACCATTTGGTACATGGTTAGAAGTGCGTGCATTCAATTAGTTAGTTATATAAGGTAACATCTTTGTTATACCTAAACTAGGGATAAATGATCGGTTGCTGAGATCCTCAGATAAACTCTCATTATGGGATGAAAGTTTGTATGGAAATTCGTCATTTTTGTCGATGGGAATAATCCCTTCGGGCCATTGATGTAACTTCGGGGTTGTAGACAATTTATTATACTATGTACACAGACGAATCGTCATAAGTGTCAGAAGTAGAAATTATATTTATTTTTAAGAATGTAGTCAAGAGGTGTCAAGTAGTCTTGACATTAATACCATTTCAAAGCCCTTCTTAACTCAAGATTATAATTAAGAACAGTTTCGAAAATAACGAGACGTTCCTAATTCAAATAATAGTAAATGAAATTGACGTAACAACAGTAGTCTCTTACGCAGAGCAAACAAATTGTTTTAAAACACATATTTTAGACAATGTTTAAAACGTGTTTAAAATAAAACAATTTTATTATTAAAGTCTAAAATCACAGTTTCAGACAATGTTTTTAAGAAAGAAAAAAAAATTACTTAAATCTAACTTTAATAGCTAATGAATGGAAAGTGTAAAAACTCTTTATTCGTTATAAAGAGTTTAACCAAGGCACTGATTTTTTTTTTCGTTATAGAAAGTTTTCGTTGTGTGGAGTGAAGAAAGAGAAACAACCAAATACTAATCACAATACTTTTTAATATTAATTTGTTTAAATATATTATAATTTATATTATTCTAAATTACACAATAGAATCTGTTATATTTCCCTGACGTTTTTTGCTATGCCAGTATTTTTTTTGTATTTTTATAAGTATTTTATGCATGTCTTGGGATGTGGTTGGATCATCTTCATTGAACAATAAGAATTTTTCTATTAGTTTAGCGGCATAAAGTGCTTCTTGAGCAGTTGGTGGTGGTTCACAATCATCCTCTTGATCATCTTCTTCAGTTTCATTTTGTTTCTCCTTACTTTTTGACTCTGAATCAAGAATGTCTTCATCAGTAAGCAAAGGGGTTGTGGCCAGGTCCTGATCTATATTTTCGTATGTTTGTAGATATTCGTTAAAATTGTCTGGTATGTTGTACTGTTTAATCCAATCACTCAGTGATAAATTGTCCTCACTATCAAACTGCTCCATTTTTATTGTCTGACTACATAGTCCCACGTGACGAAAAGAATGCTGTATAGTTGCTGCTGTTACCTCTTTCCAAGCTTTCGATATGAGGTTTACAGCTTGCAGCATATTAATCGAGGCCCTGCCGTCAGTTTCGATCAGGTCCATCAACAATTTTCTTCTATAGTGACTCTTTAGGCTTTTAATCACACTCTGTTCCATCGGCTGCAAGATACTGCTTGTATTATCTGGGAAAAATGCTAACTCTATGTTTCGAAGATTGTATATGAGAGCATGAGCAGGGCAATTATCTATTAGAAGCAAAATTTTCCGTCCCTTTAATTCAGTATCCCATTTTCTTATTTCCTCTTCAAAGATCTGCGATGTCATCCAAGCTGAGTTGTTGGCTTTGTACGTGACTGGCAACTGTTTTATGTTGTTAAAACAACGAGGGTTTTTCGATTCGCCTATAACCAAGAGCTTTCTCTTTTCTGTGCCACTCATATTGGCAGCTACTAGAACGGTGATACGCTCTTTATAGAGATTTCCTCTCACACATTTTTCTCCTTTGAATTTTAAAATCTTGTCGGGCGTCATTTTGAAAAAAAGTCCCGTTTCATCAGCATTAAAAATATCGTTGGCAGAGTAGTTTTCCTTTAATATAGGCCACACTTCATTAATCCAGTCGTTAGTCACATTCACATCGTCATCTCGCGCCTCTCCGTTCACTTTGCCGAAGGTAATATTGTGACGGTGTTTAAACTTCCCCAGCCAGCCTTCTGATGCTTTAAACTCAGTAATGCCTAGTTGTTCAGCAAACTTTTCAGCCTTGGCTTTAACGATTGGTCCTGAGATGTGTACATTATTCTGGCGCTGATTGTTAAACCACGCCAACATTGCTTGATCCAAATCTTCGTATTTTGGCTTCCTTATTTTTTTACGAGACTTTCCTCCACTCCACTCGAGCTCCGCCTGCAGGATTTTTTCCTTGTTTTTCCAAATCGTAGCAATAGTTGACGGACTTAGACCTAAACGTCTTCCAACATCACTTCTCTTTTCTCCTTTTTCTATCGCACGTATCAAACACACTTTTTCGTCTACACACAACGCTTTTCTTTTGCTGGCCATGTGAACAGTTTCAACGTTGATTGACGGCTGTTATTACGAGAGGTTTCTTGTGTGTAACGTAACTGGGGCCAACATTCCTAAAGACAATGCAAGGCAGCTGTTTACGACCTCAGGTGTCTTTCTTAGAAACTGCACTTCAAAGATTTAGTCGGAGCCTTTTGTAAACGGTGACATAAACAGTAATGCTGATAAAATATATTTACTGACGTCTGTTTATGAATGTATTTCTTCGTAATAGAGAATGGCTGTTGCGCTATATAGAGTGTATTGTTGTAACCTCTTCATTGATATGTAATATATAAGTCAATGAACCTCTTACATTTCGGTACTGCTCTAACTTAGGTATTTTTTACGAACCGAGTGCACGGCGAGTAAACACGAGCGATACCTTCTTTCACATATTCTCACTCGCTCGCACCATGATGTTGCGAGTGTGGTGACTAAACGATCTTGATACACCGCAGTATAAGGCTTCGTAGCAACTTTATAATAAAACCTGCACCCTAATTGCATAACACATTATCAATCGGAGTTGGATTCATTTTGACAGTTCAACAACCATTTGACAGTTCAGCAATATTCATTGCGTAACTTACGTTGTTGAGCAGACAGATTTTTTAAACATATGAAGCAATGGATTAGCAATTTGTTTCAAAATGAAAAACTGCGATTGATAAAGTGTTACGAAATTAGGGTGTTGTTTAAATAAATAAAACAAACAGATGTAACTGATTCTTATTTTATTTTGTAGTCAATAACCAATTTTTTTTTATTAGAAAAATATTTCCCGCAACAGCATTTATCGAGCTATTTCTCGAGTCGATAATTCAGGCAATAAGTACACATTTTTCATAAAAAGCCTGCAACTTTGCATATTTTCCTGCCAAAGTCCGTCTTTGTGGATTTTTAAACTTCACAACGATCAAACACAGCGGTCGTAGTTTAGAACCGTTCTAACACGCACACTAAAGCAGTGTTAACACGGCTAGCGAGTAGCGACGCACACAACGATGGTATCGACACGACAAAGAGCGCGAAATCACAGAATAATAAATCTACAGTAGTTTATCTGAGCAGGGGCCTTGAATTAATTACCTACGACCGCTCGGTAGATAAATACGTGTCTGTCCGTGCGTAACTGCCGCGCACTCGAACTGTTGCCTACTGGTATATACTGAGATTTCAAAGCGCATAGTTTCAGCCGTTTTCTAAGATGTAATACTGCTTACTTTATTATACTGTGGCGAAATCAACTGACATGTATTATGTAGGTCCGACGTCGAAAAGCGAGAGTAAATAATGTTCCTTGTGCGATAAATTAATAGGTACTGAGCGCACATCGCCTGCGCGGTGTATACACGGCTACACATGAAGCTATGCATTTCCAGTTTACACTGACCTCTCATTGTAAGGAAATCCTATACTGGTAATGTATAGCTTGTTCTGTAGCCGTGCGTTAAAATTAATAATTACTTTTATTTTATTCATTAAAAAATAAAAGAAGCTCTAAAAAAATTGCTGGTATAGTTTAAAAGCAAATTTTGGAGATTGTTTTGGTACCTATAAATACTTCGTCAAAATAATGTAGAACTTCGGATATATTCAGACTTGTATCCAAACCTTTTCAGTAGAAAATTAAGTTCCAGTCCAGTCGTATTTCTTTACGCATATGTAACAAAAATGTAGGTATTCTATTACTAAAAGTATAAGATATACAACGTGTAACGTTAAATGCGCAAAACCTCTTAAGGGGTCATTGTACTCATCATTATGAACAACTTTAACAATGGGACCAAATCTGAAATCGCGAAAAAAAAATCAGCTGTCAGTACATTTTGACGCATTATGCGAACAGAAATGTACTGAACAGCTGATTTTTTTTGAGCAATTTCAGTTTTGGTCCCATACTAAAAGTTGTTCGTAATGATGAGTACAATGACCTCTTAAGAGGTTTTGCGCATTTAACGTTACACGTTGTATTTTCAAATATTTTATAATGTGAGAAAAATATTTTGGATTATATTTATCATAATCTGCAAATTAGAAGTCTCCTTCACAAGTTTCTGCCCAACATTCATCAGGAGAAAGATTATTGCTAAATAAATAATTTAAAAAATCGCTTTATTATTATTGTAGGAGAGAAACGAACTATTTTTATCAAGTAATCGATACTTAAACCAACCAACAAATAGTAAGTAGGTATTCAATTTCAAATCATGCCAGTCTACGCGATCTACATGCATTTTTGTAATAAGTATTGAACTATAATTTCTACTTTAGAAGTTTTACGTTATATCGAAAGACGTTATAAAGAGTTTACACTGTAAATTAAAAAATTTCTTCTAAATTAAAATTCGGAATATCTCGAAAAGAAATTAAAAAAGTCCGACTCAGACCTAAGTACACTTCGTCGCCGGCCTAAATGAAGTACCTACCTAATTCTCCGCAACTGTTTTGGGGATTCAGCTTAGGTATTAGCTTATACAACGTGTAACGCTAAATGCGCAAAACCTCTTAAGGGCCTATACTACCTCAAACGGCTTAGCATGATCCTCCGATATGTTGAAACTATTGCAGCATTAATTTTGAAATAAATATATGGTAAAGTTGAGGATTGATGTCAAGTACTATGTTAGCCGAAAACACGATTCTATAAAATTTTCTCGATAGAAAAAAAATCCAAAGTACCTCTAAACCGAACAATAAACCGCTGGTATTCAAAAAGTACTTCAAATTAGATCATGAAACTTTGCATACTAACTGAACTAACTATAAAGCAGGTCTTATGTTTTTTATTTTTTTTAAATTGCCATTATTTTCACCGTAAAAAGCAATTACCTAAACTATCGGCGCCCAGCACCGCACTCAGTCTCGCTCTCACTTAGTGTGCGCGCAGAATCGCGCGAGCGAGATAAAAACCTGAGGTAGTACTTATAGGCTCTTAAGGGGTCATTGTAATCATCATTATGAACAACTTTTACTCTGGGACCAAACCTGAAATCGCGAAAAAATAATCAGCTGTTCAGTACATTTATGTTCGCATAATTCGTCAAAATGTACTGAACAGCTGATTTTTTCTTCGCGATTTCAGGTTTGGCCCCTAGTAAAAGTTGTTCATAATGATGAGTACAATGACCGCTTAAGAGGTTTTGCGCATTTAACGTTACACGTTGTATATTGTGTATATCCTATATTTCGTCGCCCGCCGGTAAAGTCCCATTCTGTCGCTTGTCGAAAAGAGTTAAGTAGTAGTGTGGCGGAATTCACATCGCCACATACGAACTACGCGTCACGCTGACGTCACGCAATCCTGCATCGCGCAATCAGAGTTTACCGCGCGACTAGCAAATATGTATACAACGTCCCGACATCATTGATTCAAAAGACGATTATGATTAGAGAAGCAATCATAATCTTCAGCACACTTCTTTAAAACATCACATTCTATGGTGATATGGAATCTTTCAAAAAAGTTCTAGATTCGCATCATAGCGAGCGATCTTTTCGCAATGCGACAGATCCAGCCAGACTGTTCTCTGCAACATTATGTAAAAAATACGCCTAATAATAATATACGACACATGGATAGATACCTTAGAAGTGTTAAAATTAAAAGTTAAATGTATGACCAAAAACCTAGAATCGATTGGGACAAACTGGGTACCAATAGGTTCATTATAATGCACAATGTACCCCACCGAAAGGGTAATGCCGAAATCGATGGGGTATACGAGCGAGAGAGATAGAGTGATAGATGAGATAAAGTGATTGGAGTGATAATCAGAAATCAAATGGTTGATAGTAATCAACACTACAGTAGTACTGTCATTATTATCGTTAATATATTATTTATATTGTAAAAACTGGTAAAGACACCCGTTAGTTAAGATTTTTTCATATACTGGGTGTAATTTTAATCACCGTTATCCTCTTAAGGGGTCATTGTACTCATCATTATAAACAACTTTTACTATGGGACCAAACCTGAAATCACGAGAAAAAAATCAGCTGTTCATCAGTACATTTTGACGAAATATGCGAACATAAATGTACTGAACAGCTGATTTTTTTTTCGCGATTTCAGGTTTGGTCCCATAGTAAAAGTTGTTCATAATGATGAGTACAATGACCCCTTAAGAGGATAACGGTGATTAAAATGACACCCTGTATACTTTGTCAGCCTATAGCTCTTATACCCCATCGAATTCGGCCTTGCCCTTTCGGTGGGGTAAATTGTGAATTATAATGAACCTATTGGTACCCCGTTTGTCCCAATCGATTCTGGGTTTTTTTTTGGACCATGACCTTTGTCCTTTTTTAGCTGAATGTAGGTCACATGATTATGCATGTATTTATCGTATCATTATTCTGGGAATTGTATCACAAACATGGCGTTGTATTCAGCGCTGACACGGCAACGCATTTCCAGATATAATCCCTTTTATGTAATTTTTATGTCCTTACAACCGAGGCAATATTGTATATAGGTACAGGGTTATTGGTAAAATACTAGTTTCTCTTAAGGGGTCATTGTACTCCTCATTATGAACAACTTTTACTATGGGACCTAACCTGAAATCGCGAAAAAAAAATCAGCTGCTCCCTACATTTTGACGAGTTGGATATAGATAAATGTCCTACTGAACAGCTAATTTTTTTTCGCTATTACACATTTGGTTCCATAGTAAAAGTTGTTCTAACAATGACCCCTTAAGAGGTTGCCGGTATTTTACCAATAACCCTGTATATATTAATTTATTATAATAACACTTACCTATTGCTCATTGCCTATCAACAGAATATATGCCTCTGGCATACTTACCATCAATTTTAGCAAGACAGTAACAAGTCATTTATTGCTTCAATTTAATTTTACGCCACAGGTAAGTAAAGGCAACTAAACCCCCATGGCTAGAGCTGCTAAAAGCATTCGAGGTTCGATGGTTAAGCAGGCATCTTCGTTGATTGAATCTCCTTACATCACCTCCTGTTCCAATTCTAAACTTACCTACAATTCTAAATGCAGTCACCTATAAATCTACCTCGTCGTCTGCGCATATTGACCGACAGACCGACAGACGCTCCTGATAGCTTTCAACCGCGTAAATTGAGACACATTGCAGCACAAGTGACTTTTATGGCCTCATAAAGTTTAACAGCCATCACAAACGAATATGACCTTTAACAGTTAAAAGATAAAGTCTCCAATGACTGTAAACTTAAGTTGGTGAGAGGAATAGGAAAGAATCGCCTACTGAACGCCTACGGGTGTTTTTGATAGCCTTGGGTTCATTTAAACATGTTTTGGTGGTTCTTGGATTACGTGTGAGGTAAGGTATTGTCGGGGTAAACGGGATTGCAAGTAGTAAGGTGATAACTGCTACGCCCACTGAGGGTCTGTCATCGACTTGAATGGACTGTGCAGCGTAGCGACTGCGAGTGGAAAGGACACGGTATGATGTGGCTCCGCAATGCAACATCCTGACATACAAACATGCCTTAGTAGGATCGTCTTATATGTAGGTACCTAACATGGAGATGATCGTGTTACGCAGATGTTTGCAATACAGTGTGTTTAATAGTGGTTTTCCTCTTAAAGGGTCATTGTACTCATCATTATGAACAACTTTTACCTACTGTAACACCAAACCTGAAATCGGGATAAAAAATCTGCTGCTCCCTACATTTACCTAAGTATCTACCTACCTTTACCAGTCGACAGCGATGCGGAGGAATTTTTCGACGCCATATTTTAGTTTTAGTCAGTTTAGGATATTATATTTTTAACTTAATTATACTTAACATACTATACATCAAATCCCCTAGTACCTACTTAAATAAATGTTGTGAACAGCTGATTTTTTTTTCGCGATTTCAGGTTTGGTCTATGGTGCCATCTCCACGGGCGTGAAAATCGCGGCGATAATCTCGTCGTGCCACCAAATTGAATAGAAACTCTATGAATCAATCTCTACACGGCGATATCATCGCGGCGATAATTTGTAGGCACAGCGTGACTATCGTATCGCCGCGATTCTCTCGCTCGTGGAGGCGGCCCCATAGTAAAAGTTGTTCTTAAAGGAACCATTCAAATTTCACCCTGTACCTATAACATGCTAGTTTAACTGTTGCTCGCGACTTCGTTTGCGAGTATTCTGTATTTCATAATTTTTTTGTTCAGAAAAAGAGAGTAAAAAGTAGCCTTCGCCAGGTTCCAGGCTAGGGCTACCATGATAGGTTCAGTGGTTTAGGTAGACGTGGAAAGGTAACAGACAGATAGCAAATAGAGTTACTTTCTATAAAATATTAGTATGGATAGTATGGATTACAATAGAAGATAACCAGCAGGAATTATTAAAACCCATCAGGGGTAATTGTATCAGTAAATAAATTTGGTAACTAAGTAATTTGATGGTACTACAGTCAACTCAACACAGAAACTGGTGTCAAATAGGTAAAGATTTCACTTATCTCCATGTCTGTAAGCGTGTAACGCTAATCTACAGAACCCCAAACCCATTGTCACATCAGACTAACGATCTCTAATGAAGGCATAACCATTATACAGACATGGGATCCCCAAAAGGGTTCGGTAGACGAGTAAAACTGCCGTAATTTGCTTGTTAAATTGTTATATCCCTTGAGATCGGTGGGGTTACCATTAGCTACATATTATCAAATGATAATAATGCCTGGCCTACTTTTAACCGACTTCAAAAAAACTAGGTTCTGTATTCAACCCGTCATGTATGTATGTTTGTTTGTATGTCCGCGATTTTCTCAAAAACTAATAAACCAATTTCGATGATTATTTCACTGTCGTGATCTACATACTTTCAGCAAGGGTATACTCATCATTAGGAATTTAGGATGCATAAATATACTGTATCTCCGGCATGTGCAAACAAATAAAATAAAATTATAATTTATATTAATTGTTATTATATTCCATCTCCCATGAGATTGCTGGTAAAACTCAGCTTCAAAGCTATTAACTATTATCAAACTACATAATTACTTTCAATAAAATTCATGGCAATTAATAAATTAATTAAAATGAAAGAAACGGTAGTTAGAAGTGATATATTATGGTCGCCTACAGTTCAGAGAATATTATTATGTCATCAATTAGCAGAGGAAATTGTTCTTCAAGGTTGTAGATTTATTCACTGCCCATATTGACATGTTTGGAAACTTTATCTTTTAATCTTAGAGCACTAAATATTGTCATAAATATCCCGTGCAGTGCAATATATTGACCTGTGATCTTTTAATGTATGTAATCAAAATTAATAGTACCTATTAAAAACTTAACAATGATTGTTTGTTTGTAAGAAGTAGGTAATCTCTGGAAGTAAGTAATCCGATTCCAAAAAAAAATTACACTGATTAATTATTGCTGAGTGCACTTTAACCGACGAAAAAAAGGAGGAGGTTCTCGAGTCGACACATATTTTTATGACCACGCATAACTTTTTACACTGAAGTCGGATTTGAACAATTTTTGATTTATTCGAGAGGGATATTACCTCAAAGTTGGTCCCATAAAAAATATATTATCATTGCTTTGGTAGTTTTTGAGTTAGCTTCAATAATACCTAAGTACTTATTTTTCCCCACATAAGTGGATGATGGTCTAATTTTTTTTGCAGGTAGTGGTAAGTATTAGAAATTGTGTGGGGTTTTAATACATCTGGGGTACCCAATTGATGCAGCCCACTGTACCTACCACAGCTAAAAAGTGAAAAATAAAAACTTTTTTACAAAAAAATACAACCGACTTCCAAAAACAACACTACGGTCGGTGGCAAAAAAAGAAAATACATTTAACCAAACACCGAATTCCGAAATTAAATAAAGTTATTTTTCACTTTGTAGTGTTGTTTTTGGAAGTCGGTTGTATTTTTTTGTAAAAAAAAGTTTTTTCTATCACGGGAACGAAGTCGTGGCAAAAGCTAATAGGTCCCTACCTTTTCCATAATATTGGTATTATTCCATAAAATTCAGCATTCAAATTAGCTACCATTCAATGCACTAGCGTGATTGCCTGACTAAATCTATCAACATCAAAAACTTAACATAATCACCCCAACTTAAAACTAATATCCACCCTACCTTTCTGACCCCCTAATTACCCCCCACTAGCCCCCAAGTCCCACATCCCAACCAAATAGTAAAAACATGAGAAAGTACATCCATATGGCACAGCAGTCAGTAGGCGGACGAGTATGAGTCAGTAGCAGGTTCGGAGCCGGCTGAAGTCATCGCTGTGGGCGCCTGCACTCAAGGAGAACTGAATGAAAATACTTGATACTTGCAACGTGGGTCGGTAATGAAATGATATCGAGTTTATTATCTATACTAATATTGTAGAGAGGTAAAAGTTTGTTTGTAAGTTAGTGTCCGTGGAGTTTCTTGCCCGTTCTTCTCCAGGATCTACGCTTTGGAATGGTCAACTAGCTTCATTTTTCTGACTGACCGACCCAAGACCGACCCTTTGACAATTCAAAAGTGCCTGTAATTGGTTTATTTGAAATAAATGCTTTGAGTTTGAGTTTGTTGAGTTTGAGTTTGTATACAAAGTGTCGTTCTGCATCCTCGTCAAATTTAAGGGTGTGGTTTAAACCATCAAACCGAACAACTTTTTCCATGGCACCAACATCGTATCGCGAAAAAATAATCAGCCGTCCCATACATTTGCGTCGAGTTGAAGTTTTCTATGGGACAGTTGAAATTTTTTTTGCTAGATTTGCCTTTTAATGCGTTTAAAATTAAAGTTAAATCCAATCTTTGTTCAAAGGCATACTATTCTATCAACGATTACTTAAACGATAAGAATAGTTGGTCGCTGTGATTAACTCAAGACAATGTTTATGTTATGTTCTTTCTCCAGGATCAGCTTAGTACTAAAATTGTTTATTTTATTTGACAAAAATATAATTTAATGTATTGTGTTGCGTAAATTATTTTGCATAGGTACTATTGTATAGAATCTAGTTCTTCTAACTGAACAGACAGCTGTGCTGCTGGGGAGTTTGTTCCGCTACTTCTTCTTCCCAGCTAAAGCACTAGGAAGTGGTGAAGGGCGGGCGTTTTGTGGGGACTGTCTTACTGTAATTTTGACGTTCAAAAAGTGCTGATTCTCAGCCTAATTTGAATAAAGGACTTTTGATTTTGATTTTTTTTTATTTTGATTTTTTGCGGTTACGATGTTGGTCCCATGGAGAAAGTTGTTCGGTTTGATGTTCTGTTCTGTATCACATCCAACGAATTAAGGCGAAAGCGCCAGGGTAGCCCGCGAAATTCAAACCTTCTTACGTTTTTTGCAATTTGTAGGTCAGTGTGAGCTTGTATGTTGATTAAAATATGATTCGCGGCCGTAGCTAATATGGCTTTACAGAATTATAATCATTAGAATCAGCAATACAACTCCATAAGTTAGCATTTACCTCAAACCTCATGATTTCATGAAATCGCTACATTTGAGGTTAGTTGTATTGCTGATTCCAATGATCATAATTCTGTAAAGCCATATTAGCTACGGCCGCGAATCATATTTTAATCAACATACAAGCTCACACTGACCTACATATTGCAAAAAACGTAAGAAATTTTGAATTTCGCGGGATACCCTAGCGCATCAACCTTAAGAAGATCACATCCTGAAATTTGACGAGGATGAAAAGCGACACGTTGTATCTGGTAATCTCTGGAATAACCAGTCGGATTTGAATAACCAGTCGGATTTGAATAACCAGTCGGATTTGAATAACCAGTCGGATTTGAATAACCAGTCGGATTTGATTTTTTTTTTTTGCATTTGATAGCCCAATTCTTGAGGAAGGTTGTAGGCTATTTAACATCACGCTACGACAATTAAGAGTCGGAAAGAACGCTAAGTAAAAACGAAGTAAGTAATGGTAGGGGCGGGCAATGCTATGCGACGGGTTGGAACACTTGGGACTTGGGACGAGGAAACAAGAAATTTCACGCGAACGAAGTCGCGGGCAGAAGCTAGCTTAGAAGAAAGGGCGTCTGCTGTTTTAGGTGTTGGTTTCTCCGCTTACTGATTAATTGATATTTATTGTCGTTTAAAATGTTTATGTAATTTTTAGGGTGCCGTACCAAAATGGTAAAAAAGGAACCCTTATGGTGTGACTCAGTCTGTCTGTCTGTCTGTCTGTCTGTCTGTCACAGCTGGATATCTCAGTAACTACTGATGCTATCAACTTGAAATTTGGAATAGTTTTAGATGAAGTTTACCCAACTATTTTGCAAATAAGAAATAAATAAAAATATTTATATTTTTTTGCAACAGGGACTCAAAGGGGGTCTTAAAAATTTAAAGTGGGGCTACTAGGGCATGTGGGGTATCATATGAAAGAGCGCTGTTTGCATATTCTCAAACTATTTTTAATTTTTTTAGGCCGCATAGTTTTGGACTTTTGATGAAAAATGTAAAAAAAAATACCGTTCCCCCCCCCTTATCTCCGAAGTTTGCAAAGATAAAAATTTGAAATTATTCTATGTGATAGAAGTTTATGTAAAGATTACAGGAAAAATAAAACGATGTCTCTAAATAGCACACTTTTTCAGAAATCGGAACGTAACCCTCGGTGCGCGAGTCCGACTCGCTCTTGACCGGTTTTTTGTTACTTACCTTCGTTTTACACGTATACATCTGTTATTGTCCGCATTTCAACTTGTCTTAATAGCCCATACACTTTTGTGCTTTAAAGTAGCTTCCACGAGGGCTGCACCCTGAGCATCCAGCAACGCTGCCACGTTGCTGGATGGCTTTTATTTTTGGAACGAAGTTACGGCTTACGGCAGGAGTAGACTGGTAGAACTCGTCAGTCAGTCGTCACGTATGGAAAAAGCGTTATGCGACTTTCTCTCTCTCTCTCTCTTTCTATTATACAGGGTTATTTGTAAAACACCAGTAACCTCTTAAGGGGTCATTATACTCATCACTATGAACAACTTTTACTATGGGACCAAACCTGAAATCGCGAAAAAAAATGCTGCTCCCTACATTTTGACGAGTTTGATGTAGATAATTAATGTACTGAATAGCTGAATTTTTTTTCGCGTGTTCAGGTTTGGTCCCATAGTAAAAGTTGTTCATAATGATGAGTATAATGACCCCTTAAGAGGTTACTGGTGTTTTACAAATAACCCTGTATAGGGTGTAAGTGTAAACAGTGGCAATATTTTAAGGGGTCATTGTACTCATCATTATGAACAACTTTTACTATGGACAAAACCTGAAATCGCGAAAAAAAATCAGCTGTTCAGTACATTTATGTTCGCATAATTCGTCAAATTGTAGGTAGCAGCTGATTTTTTTTCACGATTTCAGGTTTGGTCCCATAGTAAAAGTTGTTCAGAATGATGAGTACAATGACACCTTGCCACTGTTTACACTTACACGAAGTCTTACGATTTCTTAGAAGCCCGAAAGTCTGACAACCAGTCTTACCAAGGGTATCGTATTACTCAGTAACTGGGACGTTGAGGTCAGATAGGCAGTCGCTCCATTCAAAATACTGCTGCAATAAGACCATCATCTTATCTTTAGAGTTTACAATACAAAAACATGATAAATAAACACTTTATTGAAGGTTACGTCACCCTTAGCCTCCCTCAGCCTGTAGTCACGCGTAGGTACAACCCTAGAGATCCCACCCTCGTTGTGGCTCACCCCTACATCCACGTGACGTGTCACCCCACCGCGGTGACCTTGTACGAGGGTCCGTTGTAACTAGTAATCACGTTCAGGGTTCCTTTTGTTACAACAATGTGCAGTTGAACTTCGGTGTGGGGCTGTGGGGTATATTTTGTGACGGGTGTTCTGAACAGGTTGTGTTTAAGAAACCAGCAGCCACAAAAAGTCAGAATCATAATCTCCTTCAGCATCATTCAATAAAGTAGGTGTCAGGGTAGGTATATCCATGATAGTTAACGTAATCCACGAATGGTTCGGCAGAGGTGTGCCTATAGTACACCCAATTTCGGCAGCTATGTTTTGAGACCATAGAAATACAACAAAGGGGTCATTGTACTCATAATTTTGAACAACTTTTACTATGGGACCAAACCTGAAATCGCGAAAAAAAAATCAGCTGTTCAGTACATTTATCTACATCAAACTCGCAAAATTTAACAGCTGATTTTTTTTTCGCGATTTCAGGTTTGGTCCCATAGTAAAAGTTGTTCAAAACTATGAGTACAATAACCCCTTTTCGGGTTTAGTATAAAGAAAAACTAATGTTGTATAAAAAACAGGAGCTTGCCACTTGGCAAGCGGACGAATCTGTGTCCGCGCGACATGCTCAGTATGAGCCGTTCATAGTACAATTTCCGTCTCCGCGAACTAGTGCGCTTTCGACTGTGACCGTGACAATTTATAAAAATGCCGTGTTGTTCAGTGGTTTCTTGTAAAAACCGAAGCCATGTAAATCATGGAATCACTTTCCTAAGTACAAGTATTTTACCGTATTTGTCTTTAAAATCATGAAAGTTTAAAACACAGGGTTCCGATACATTTTAACATACTGGGCACATCTCCTTCTTTCTTATATCTATGTTTAAGCCCCATGTAATAGGTGGCGAGTCTATTGCCATCAACCAGGCACAAATCCAGCCTCCGGGCTGAAATTCCAGATGGAAAAACCCAAAAAGACTTTGCCCCACCCGGGAATTGAACCCAGGATCTCATGCTCAGAAATAGTCCTGCTAGTTTCCTCAGTCGCCGCAGGAGACGCCCTGGGCGGCGGGAATCGCGGGGCGATTTCCGGCCACCGTAGGCGCGGGCCTGCGGACGGTGAGTAGCGGGTAGCTCGCCGTCCGGTAAGGACCAGGCCCGAGTCGACGACGCGTTGTGTTCCACGCGCGCCTCAAAGAGATGTCAGCAAATGATGGGGTCCAATAGGGCCGACGCCGCTGGGGTCGCGGGTTGTTTGAAGAAGATACCGCGGCCCTGGCATAGGCAACTGAAGGAACACGGGTGGGTTTTAGTCAGTAAAAGTCTGACACGCCCTTCCGCTCCACCCAGAGCGGGAGAAGTTATTTGATGATTTCCCACCCTCAAAAAAAAAAAAGGATCTCATGCTCAGAAATAGTCCTGCTAGTTTAATCACACTAATATTATAAAGGCGAAAGTTTTGTGAGTGTGTGTGTGTTTGTTACTTCTTCACGCTAAAACGGCTGGACCGATTTTGATGAAATTTGGTACATAGATAGCTTATACCCTGGATTAACACATATGCTACTTTTTATCCCGGTCCACGCGGGTGAAACCGCGGGGCGCTAATTATACCAAAAACATACCGTAGGTACATATAATAACAGTAAGTAGTGGTATATTTAAACTCTTTATTATAACTAAATACGTACATTAATCCTTAGTAAATAGGTACCATTATTAATTATTTATTACTCATAATCGATGAGTCAGCCTCAGCACACAGATGGCGCCACCCGTCAGTGCAAAGATGGCGACACCATTCAGAACATTACATAGTAAACTTACAGCTTTATTGTAATGAGCTTATTGTGATGGAGGCTTGAGATGCTTAGCTCTTAAATAAACATGATTATGATCATGAATATTGCATTTAATGTAAGGAAAAGATGATAGGTAGGTACTGTACGGTATATTAATGACACAGAATCACAGAATGAAGATGGATCTTTGTGTCACGTAGCACTTGCGATCATTGTGAGGCCCATACCACAGATAATACTATACTACGGCTACGCCCATACGTTCAATAGGAAATGGTGGCAAAGATGATGGGAAGAAAAACCTACTGAATCTGATGTTGATGACATATTTAATAGACAATTTAATTTTATTTGTTCATGCATTATGGATAGTGACAACTTTTTTTACCGTCATTTACATCCTTAGATAATATACTTTTTGTAGGTTATGTGGTATGAGAAATGAGGTTTAACGTAAGAAATCTTCCATATTTTGGACTGAAACCATGTCAATACATTCGCACAATGCAAAAACTGTCCAAAAATGTTAAATTAATCGACGTAAGATAAATTTTGTAACAGTGAAAGTACTTTGTTTGGCAATATTTTTAAATTTTGCCATGCAAAAATACGGCACGCCGTAAGGGACAGAAGATACGATGCTTTGTCTCAATTTTCCTAATTATTTCGTATGTGTCTCACTTCCACACTTCACACTGTAATCATGGCAACGTCTAGATGTATAATGTCAATATTTACATCCATAAATTATTAGAAAATATTGGACATGTATTTTTTTTTTACGTTATCAAAAGATTACGGCGAGACATTGATTTAAAATGTTGCATGAAGTCACTGCTTGCACCCCCACTTCCCAACTTTAATTCATTTTATAAATAATGATAAAGCAAAAACGAGTCTAACTCTCCTATATATATCTTATATCCATCTTGATCAATATATGATTCGCAACAACAAGAACTAATATGTATTTACATAATTTTAATCACAAAAATCATCAATACATCTAAGTATATAAGATTTCCACCCGGATTGGTCTGATTTCGGAAATCAGATGAATACGGGGCAAATCTAACTAGAGAGATGTTTCATAGGGTTATAATAATTATGAAAATTACATACTTACATACTTATTACTGTCGCGATTTCGCGAATCAAGATTGAAGCAAATAAGTAGGTACTTACCTACCTAAGTATTTACCCAGCAAAGGCATTAAATACGCCAAACTCGTAAATAAACCCGCAAAATAACATAGCAACAGCAGAAAAACTGCGCAAAGTATACATAAAAACTAATTGTTATTCGAGTTCCATTCAAGCAGTAAGTTGGTCTCTCCGCCCACGCTGCGGCGACGGATCGATAGCGGGCCTAATATGGCAGCGACGGATCCGAGCCTGGCTGGATGTCGGCTGAATTGAGAGATGAATCTAGACTTATATGGTGGCTACATTGAGACGATTTTGAAGTTTTTTTGGTGGAAAACTGTATACAGGGTGACTTTGAAAACATGCGACAAAATTTAAGGGGGTGTTCTACGCATCAATATGAACAACTTTTACTAAGGGACCAACATCGAATTCGCAAAAAAAAAATAACCTTCCCATATTATACTTAAAGGTATTGGACCCTTTTGTAAAAGAAGGTCGGATTTTTTTTTTGCGAATTCGATGTTGGTCCCTTAGTAAAAGTTGTTCATATTGATGCGTAGAACACCCCCTTAAATTTTGTCGCATGTTTTCAAAGTCACCCTGTATACATACATCAACGTGTAATTTTGCATCCTCGTCAAATCTAAGGGTATGGTATAGACCATCAAACTGAACAACTTTTTCCATAGCACCAACATCGTAATCGCGAAAAAGTAATCAGCCGTCCAATACATTTGATTCGAGTAGGTATTGAAGTTTTCTATGGGACAGTTGATCATTTTTTCGCGAGTACGATGTTGGTCCCATGGAGAAAGTTGTTCGGTTTGATGTTCTGTAGCACACCCTGAAAGACGAGGATGCAATACGACACGTTGTATATTTGCGCTATGTATGTATATGTGTGCCTTATCTCATATAACACATGAACAAAGTATTTATATTATTATTTTAAAATAATTATCACGTAAAAAAATAAGTTAGATTAAGGTTGATGCGCCAGGGTAGCCCGCGAAATTCAAAATTTCTTACGTTTTTTGCTATTTGTAGGTCAGTGTGAGCTTGTATGTTGATTAAAATATGATGCGCGGTCGTAGCTAATATGGCTTTACAGAATTATAATCATTAGAATCAGCAATACCATTACCTCAAATATACCTCAAATATAGCGATTTCATGAAATCATGAGGTTTGAGGCCTACAAATTGCAAAAAACGTAAGAAATTTTGAATTTCGCGGGCTACCCTGGCGCATCAACCTTAATCTAACTTATTTTTTTACGTGATAATTATTTTAAAATAATAATATAAATACTTTGTTCATGTGTTATATGAGATAAGGCACACATATACATACATAGCGCGAATATACAACGTGTCGTATTGCATCCTCGTCTTTCAGGGTGTGAAACGTGAAGGATTAAGAGCCTAATTCTTTTTAATAAAGGATAAAAAAAGATGTTTCACTGGGTCCGTGGATAGCCGTTGGTACCGGCTGTCATTCTCTGATCTTTGAGAATCGTTACGGGTCGTCAAAAGCCCGAAAGTCTGACAACCAATCTTATCAAAGGCAAGGGGTATCGTATTACCCAGTACTGGGTTGTAGAGGTCAGATAGGCAGTCGCTCCATGTAAAACACTGGTATTCAGCTGCATTTGGTTAGACTGGAAGCCAACCCCAACATAGTTGGGAAAAGGCGAGGCAGCTGATGATGTTTTTGTTACCATTTCAGGCAGTTCATAATGAGGTAGGAGCTCTTTCACAGCTGAATGCCACACAGGCTTTTTGTTTATTATCATCATCTGCCTAGCCTTTTCTAGTACTTAATCGTTGACGAAATAATGAAATCTTTATAATTACTTCCGATTCCACTAACGCCATACCTACTATGAAACTCCTATTAAATAAACCTAATGCTTCAAGATCATCATCTGCCTAACCTTTTCCCAACTATGTTGGGGTCGGCTTCCAGTCTAACCGGATGCAGCTGAATACCAGTATTTTACATGGAGCGACTGCCTATCTGACCTCCACAACCCAGTTACTGGGTAACACGATGCCCCTTGGTAAGACTGGTTGTCAGACTTCTGGGCTTCTGACGACTCGTAACGACTGCCAAAGATCCACGAATAACAGCCGAACCGAGGCACGGAGGAGTCTTGGTATGTAAAGATGGTCACCCATCCACGGACCAAGCCACAGGCCCCTCAATGCTTCAAGATGTTTAAGGCAATACCGCAGATGCATTGATATGTTGCACAGAAATTTACAGTAAGTTATGTTAGGAAATATTATTTTATAGTCAATTTGGCCTTATTTTGTTAAAACGGTTCTTATAAGACACTCAAAGGAGAATATAGGGGTAGAGGTCACACTACACCGTAGCCACATCATTAAAGATGGTTGCCGTGGTGGATGGATGGCGTGGTTGTAACCATAAAATTAGTTAATGTGTTAGCACCATAGAAATATAAACTTTCTTATACTACATATGGTTAGCACGCAATAGATTATGATCTCAATCACGAAACAGCCGACCTAATAAATTAAATTCATTTGTTTTCTGCTTTTGAGTTTTTGTTTTGCACTAATACTATAGTGATGTAGACCAAAACTATATTGTTTTTCAAATAGTTTTGTCTCTTTTTAGGGTTCCGTACCTCAAAAGGAAAAAACGGAACCCTTATAGGATCACTCGTGTCTGTCTGTCTGTCTGTCTGTCCGTCTGTCCGTCTGTCACAGCCAATTTGCTCCGAATCTAATGGACCGATTAAGTTAAAATTTGGTACACATATGGATTTATGTGACCCAAACACGTACAGCTAAAGTAAATATATGAATTTTGAATATGAGAGTCACTTTTAGGGGGAAAATAAGAAAATTAAAAAAAAAAGTTTTGTAAACTGTACCGTGTGACATGTCAAATGAAAGGGCTTACTATGAGGGTCTCAAATATATATTTTTTATAGTTTTAAAATATATTGTTTTAAAGTTATTTAAGAAAATTGACGAAAATTGACCATTCCCCCCCCCCCCTTATCTCCGAAACTACTGAGCCTAAAATTTTGAAAAAAATGTAGAAAATAATCATTTTATTATCAGGCAACTAGGCCCATAGATAAAATACACAAAATATCTTAAACAATAATAAACTAATACATATGAATAAATCTTATTAAAAAGCTATAACTACACGTAACGCTGTCGGCGTCGTATATATCAACGCACAGTCCAAACCAATGGACCTAGAGACTTGAAATTTTGCACATAGATACCTTATATAGTGTAAACATCCACTAAGGAAGGATTTTCGGAAATTCCATCCCTAAGGGGGTAAAATAGGGGATGAAAGTTTGTATGAAAAATCCTATCCCTTGAGTTAATAGACTTGAAACTTAGCACGAATATTCATCTAAGTAAATTATAAAGTTTATCATTTTTAGTTTTCCTAAACTACCCCCTAAGGAGGGATTGGGGGTGTCAAAGTTTGTATGGAAGAACTTTAACACGCGGTCCGATTAACTCAAAACTCAGTTTTTATACTTGAGACCAAAAATTAAGACTAACGTGTATCAGGTTTTTCCAAAAAGGTGAAAAGTTAATTTTATAGCGGAGGATTTTATTGGGGGCTTGATTAACTCTAAAATTGGTGTAAATAATGTTTGAGTCAAGTTATGGAAACATACCAGACGATTTTTGAAATTCTTTATTTGTGTTCGTGAAAACAGAGATACAGTTTATATGAAAAATCTTATTAATTTGGTTAATGAACTTGAAACTTAGCACAAATACTTGCATAAGTAAGTAATAATGTTTGTCATTATTAGTTTTTCAAAACTACGCCTCAAATGAGGTCAAGGATGTTAAAGTTTGTATAGAAGAATTTTAAAGCGCAGTCCGATTAAAAAAATGGTACTTTGAGGCAAGTTAGGAAACTAGCCAAACGAATTTTCACCGATTTTGACGACATATAGCGGAGTAACTTAGGCTATTTTTATTTTAGAAAAATAATTAGGGTTCTGCGCAAGAAAAATAAAATCTATGAAATCAGACAACCACGTACAGTCCAGTACAAACTTACTAAGCCTCCGCTGTCTATTACGGCTATAACAACAAATAATAAAAATAAAGCAAAGTTAAAAATGTAAGGGGTCGATCCCCATACAATAAACTTTTCATTTTGAAAAAAAAATAAAAATTTTAATCTAGCATGTCATCGTCTAGAACTCATTGAGTAGAGTACAAACATTTTTTTTTAATCTTTTAAAATTAAGAAATAGGGGGCCGCAAAAGTTGTAAATTTTAGACCATTTTTGTACGAGCTCTAGCGCAACAATTCAACAAATTAGGAATTTGAAACTTCTTTATACCATGTAGGTACCATGAATACTGTATTTAACAATACTGAAAACGGCGATTCATAAGGTAGGTATTTTGTTTAAACATGGGTGACTTTCTGCAACTGCAAAAAATAACCTTGTAATTCACAGTATCATTATAAAATAAGTAAAAAGTTATCTTTGCGATTGTTAAACATATAATATGGTACGGAACCCTTCGTGCGCGAGTCCGACTCGCACTTGACCGGTTTTTTACTCCATAATAATACCAGCCTAACTGTCCCACCCACTGCTGGGCCCACTGCTGGCCTCTTCTCACACAGAGAAGGCACGAGCATTGATCACCACGATTGCACAAGACGGGTTGGCGATTTCAGACCGACACTTATTCAGGGTTATTGGTAATTCGGCAATCCATTAAGGGGATGTAGGAGAGCTGTTTTGCAACCAAATTGCCCCTTTTGAGCCCAGCGCAAATATCAACCATTTTCGAGTAATTTGACATTTTATATTTTTTCGAAGATATTTGCGGTAGGTACCTATGCAGTATGCACCTGTCCAACTTTCAAAATTTATAAAAAAAAAACAATAATGAGTTTTTTATATTATTATAAGTACTTATCTGCTTGCTAACACTTCAATAAATAATAATCCACCATAAAATGACAGTTATCTTGAATAGTTTTTAAAAATCAGAGCTACAAATCGTTACAATTTCCATAATTTTTTTTGAGCATGTTTTTTGACTAAAATGGTTGAAATTGCATTTACAAGGAGTCCTACGGAGTAATTTGGTTGCAAATGACATCTCCTCTATTCCCTTAATGCATTGCCAACCTAATACCTGACCATAAGTCCGTTTTCTCGCGATGTGCACTACTTATTTTCAGGTAATGGGGGTAATCCCTAAAGCCGACAGCCTGTAGCCTTTTTTTTTTTTTTTTTTTTTTTTTTTTTGAGTGTGGTAAATCATCAAATAACTTCTCCCGCTCTGGGTGGAGCGGAAGGGCGTGTCAGACTTTTACTGACTAAAACCCACCCGTGTTCCTTCAGTTGCCTATGCCAGGGCCCCGGTAACTTCTTCAAACAATCCGCGACCCCAGCGGCAGCCGTAGCCCTAAAGTCTAAATGAAACAATGAATCGTTGCCCGTGGGAAATACTAAAAACAATGAAATTGTTTATACATACTCATGTAGAGGTTTCCTATAATTGCCTACTTGTTATGGTGGTTGTAGGCGAAAGGTCGTCGGCCTGCTGCTTCTTAGTATGGTGTTATGATTAATTCAGCTTATAAAGAATTCTTGATAGATTTTATCTGCATTTTTTTGTAAATCGGAGAAAATCCTATGTGAATCAGTTTTGACTCTTCCAACAATAAAAAAAACCGGCCAAGTGCGTGTCGCACTACGCACAATGAAGGGTTCCGTAGTTGGTATGAAATTATCCCAAGAACAAACTTAACATTATAGTTGAAAAACATGTTCTCCCATACATTCCAACAGTAAATGTAAGTTTGTACTCACAATATTGAGAGATTTACCATGTTATCTTAAGACCACAAACTTCTTATAGACTTTCCTGTAATCTACAGGTATAGACCTAATTTTCTGTATTTTTTTCAAAATTTTAGGCTCAGTACTTTCGGAGATTAGGGGGGGAATGGTCAATTTTCGTCTATTTTCTTAAATAACTTTAAAACTGTGTATTTTAAAATTATAAAAAAAATATATTTAAGACCCTCATAGTAAGCCCTTTCATTTGATATGTCACACGGTACGGTTTGCAAAACTTTTTTTTTAAATTTTCTTATTTGCCCCCTAAAAGTGACCCCATAATCAAAATTCATTTATTTACTTTAGCCGTACGTGTTTGGGTCACAGAAATCCATGTGTGTACCAAATTTTAACTTAATCGGTCTGTTAGGATTCGGAGTATCAAAGCAAAGAAGACATTGTTGCTTAGCTCGGGACTAGATGGCGTTGTGTGAAATGTCCAAGGATAATTATTTATTTATTTATTTTTATTGTTAGCACAAGCGTCGTTGAATTAAAACATTTTAGGAAAAAGTCTTCATTAATGAAAATGGAGATTCAGCATTAAGTGAGGTATTTTGGGCCAGACATATTATATTGAACTTTCTGTCATCGTAACGCATCGTAAGAAGAGAATGAAATTCATATAACATAACAAATAACTAACAACAACATGTCAACAAAAAAAAAGAAAAAAGTGACGCACATACATAATAGTACATTTTGATACAAGTGGAGAACGTTTGTTATTGCATTCGAGGCGGAATTAACACCCGAGCCGTAGGCGAGGTTGTTTTTGAGCCGAGAACTGCAATAACAAAAGTCCACGAGTATCAAACGACGTTTTTCAATACACTTTTGAAGAAATAAAATTAAATAACGGAAAATATTTTTGTCATGAATTATTAGGAAACTATGATTTCAATTTTCTTTTTTTTTCGAGCCGATAAACAGCCTAATGTGAAAAATAGAAAATTCTAATATTTTCGAGTTTAGAACATAAATGTTAATTTGTTCCTATACGTTCTTTTAATGTAATAATCACAGTTTTTGATGATATTCTATTTATAAACATTATTTAAATATTCAAAAAATATTAACGCCGCCGTAAAGACGCATACCTCTTTGCCGAGATTAAAAAAAATATTCACCTCCGAATAGAGAGTTGTGAATAGAGGCATTGAACCAATTTGGACTAAGTATAGGTATAAGTTATCTGTGGCAATTTTCATTGAATTTCATGAAAAATCGCACGCGTGTGAAATACATTCCATTGTGAACCTAATCGCAGTGCGATATGAACCAGTTTTCGAGGAAGTGTATTGAAAAATTGTATTTTTAACTTACCTATGCCTAAAAACCAAAACAAAACAAATGGTTATAAGGGTTTTTGGGGTGGGTGGTGTACATAAGGGTGTAAGCTTATGTACTTATGTACATAGTAACATGTGACACAGTCCCTTGCGATAATAACTCTGATTGATACGTGTTGTCTAGCTAAGTATGTATTTTTAGGATCACGATAAATCAGACTATATTTGTATAGTTAAGTCATGGGAAAATTATTGATAGCTATTGTGTTCATATTTTATGCATTAGTTTGTAAATAGATAACCTGTATGTAATGCTATGAGGAAAAGTGAAATCTATATTATTTTTAGACAATCAGTTACCTCACTCAATATCAGGAAAATCTGATTTAGAATACAGTTTGTGTGTTCCTACGCTGATTAGAAAACAATGGTGGAAAAAAAAATGTTTCTACTATGAAAGAACCCTAATCCGTCTCTCTCTGGTATCATGTTACCTAGTAACTGTGTTGTGGAGGTCAGATAGGCAGTCGCTCCAAGTAAAATACTGGTATTCAGCTGTATCCGGTTAGACTGGAAGCCGACCCCAACAGTTGGGAAACGGCTAGGCAGATTGATTCACACTAGCCCCTGATGCCTCTTGTTTTATGGGGCTACACAGACCAATGCATATTAAGGCGCAGATTTCCTGAAAACTATCAAAAAGGTGTTTTTTTAAAGCTGTGTATCTCATAAACCGTAAATAATTTTGACATGTAAAAAAAATATGATATTTTCAAGTCCTTTTCGCATACAGTGATGGAAGCCAAAACATAATTAAACATACTTTAATGCACCAAAAAAATCTTTAAACATACCTGGGTAGTTCTCCGTGGTCCCTCAAAACGCGGTCACACGGTCTTAATTCCTAACCAATTATATATTAAGTCTTAGGACCAAATACAGATTACTCTTTATTTATTTATGTGTATAATTTCAACAGTAAATATCTAAAATTATTTATAATATTTATTTAAAAAAATATCTAGTGTCGAAAACGGGAGCAAAATCGGTGTTCTCCGCGCGTCACACTCTGTTCGCGCTCACGGCAAACTTTGATAACTTTTGTATTCTATTAATAAGCATATAATGTAATACATCAAATTAATTGTGTTTAATTAGGCATCATAATGACCAAAGAATATTAATTGTATCTCTTAACGTACAATAGTTAATAGGCATTATGTCTCTGTCACACGATTTTGCTAGTTTCGCGAGCGCGCAACAAAACTGCACTTATCTTCCAAGAGGAGCAACTTTTCGCTACCCGTTTCAGCTGCGCGGACGCTCAGTAGGGTCCTGGCATCAGTGGGGGAGACAAATACATTCATTGCTTCTAAACAAAAAAATACGAGATAAGTTAACCTTTGAATATTTTCAAGTAGCCGTGCTTAAGAAACTTTCATGCGCAAATTTTGAAGGATAAATGTTTATAATTTTCCAACTTCTTTTGAATGAAGAAATAGTATAGATCTTCGAGATTATTCCCAAGTACTTTGTTCGTTAATTTACCCATAACTTTAATAGTAATTCTCAAAAATGTGAAATTTTCGTTACTTTCGTGGCACAATTTTCGTGGTTATTTGTCCACGAAAGTCATCTAGCGCACCATGAAAGTTATATATCTCCATTAAATAATGACTTCAGAGTTTTTGTGATGTCGCTGATGCATTTACTCGATTGTCGCGAATCTCAAAAGAAAGATGTTATGTATTTGTACATGTATGTACTTCAATTTTTTTCTTGTAACGACTTGTATGTGTTTCTGTTTGTATGTTTTCTCGTAGCCAATTTAACAGTTCACCCCACCTTAACCTGAGCTGTTTAGCCAATAGGCTAATTGACAGTAAGAAAAATACCTTATAAATTTTATTATGAAGAGCGTTTGTCAGCTACAAATATAAAAATTCAACTTAGACAAAAATAATATGTAAACTACGTGTTTTATGATTGTAAAGATTTGAAATAAATAATCAAAATAACACATTATCTGTCAGCAGCTACACTAGTATAGTACCTAAGTAATAATTATGTTAATGTTGTCAATTTTCAACAAGTAATCCCGTCACGAATCTGGAAAATGACCCAAAAGCTAGATTGACCAGACACTGTACCGAAGACATCCCGGACTTCAGCTTGTACGAGATTAGGATGGCTCTGAAGCAAAACAAGGCGCCGGGTGATGCCGGACTTATGGCTGAACTCTTGCGGGTCGGAGAAAAACCCGTTCTTAAGACCCTCCAGAGGTTATATTTGATTCGGTCATACTTGAGGGCAAAACGCCGCAGACATGGAACAGAGGTGTGGTGGTACTATTCTTTAAGAAGGGTGATAATGCTTTTCTTAAGAGTTACAGGCTCGTCTGACCTGTCTAACTTCTGAGCCATGTCTACAAGCTGTTTTCAAGAGTCATCACGAACCGTCTCGCACGCAGGTCTGACAACTTCCAGATTCCTGAACAAGCCGGAATCCGTAAAGGCTATAGCAACGTAGACCACATATATACGCTGCGGCAGGTTATACAGAAAACTCAAGCCTGCCTCTCTGCTACTTCAGTCTCTTCAACGGTGCCAGATCGACTATCGGTATATTGAGGTGCTGAAGTGCCTGTACGAAAACGCCACTATGTCAGTACAACTCCAGGACCGGACCTCGAAACCTATACTTCTGCAGCGAGGGGTGATACAGAGAGACGTTATCTCTCCGAAACTGTTCACCGCTGCACTGGAGGATGTCTTCAAGGTTCTGGACTGGAAAGGGCCAGGCATCAACATCAGTGGCAAGTACGTCAATCACCTTCGGTTTGCTGACGATAGTCATCATGGCTGAGACTATGGAGGAGCTCAGTACTGCTCGATGACCTCAGTAGAGCTTCCGAAAGAATTGGTCTTACAATAAACATCGATAAGACAAAGGTCATGTCAAATGCCCATGTAGCACCCACTCTCATGAAGATCGGAGACGCTACACTTGAAGTTGTGGGCGAGTATGTTTATCTAGGACAAACTGTCCAGTTAGTTAGGTCCAACTTCGAGCAAGAGATCAATCGTTGAATCTGACTCGGCTGGGCAGCGTTCAGGAAGCTTCGCAATATCTTCTCGTCTCACACACCGCAGTATATCAAGACGAAAGTCTTTGACCCAGTAGGTTTTGCCAGTGATGACCTACGGCACTGAAACGTAGTCGCTCACAATGAGCCTTATTAGAAGGCCAAAAGTCACCCAAAGGCCAATGGAGAGGGCTATGCTTGGAGTTTCCCTAAGTGATCAAATCAGAAATGAAGAGATCCGCAGGAGAACGAAGGTAACCGACATAGCCCGAAAAAATGCTAAACTTAAGTGGCAGGGGGCAGGGCACATTCGTAGAACAGCTGGCCGATGGGGCCGAAAGGTTCTGGACTGGCGGTCGCGTACCGAAATCCACTGGATGAGGGAAGCACAGAACCGGTCGAAGTGGCGGTGCTTAGAGGCCTATGTCCAGAAGTGAACGTCTTTCGGCTGAAATGATGATGATGGTGAAGTAAATTTTACAGTTTAATTGCTGGAATAAAAGCTGAGTTAGCAACCTATGTTACTAATAAGTAACAATAAGCTGATCTCAAAACAGTGATGATCTCAAATACAAGTTATAAACTTCAATCCACAGGAAATTTAAGAAAAAATAAGGATTTAAAACTATATTTTGCTTGTAGAAAATACGTTTGTAACTTTTGTGGCGTCTTTCATAACTTTCGTGGGAACCGAAATTTCAAAAAAAAATATCTTTGTAGTTTATGCACCGATTTACATGTAATAAAAATTGCACATCACTTTTACAGCGTCTTAAATGCATGCCCATTTATTTGAAGATTACTCTAAAAAAAAAATTCGCCACGAAAGCTACGCGGAGAATACTTTTTGAAGAACTACTCACCTCCTAATAATCTTTAAAAGCTGTTTATCCCTTCATTAGCAATTATAATTATAATTAAAAATATACCATGAAATGTCAAATTCCAAACTGCATCCAGTGATGGATTACTTTTTATTAAATAGTTAATTTCTAATTTTATACGATTTTATTTGTACTTTTACGACATAATTCCGGTGCGCGTGAGAATCTTCTATCTCGTGCGTCAAACTAGACAGCCATAAAGCCATTTCACTTACACACCGAGCTAAACCAAGCTTGGAACCAGGGCCTAACGCCCTTAGGAATTAGGATATGGAAGGATTATCAGTGCCGTACCGAATAATATGCATCCTTCTTTGCGTACTTAGTGTAAGATTTTTTTAAAATTTTTCGGGTTACATTGAAAGCAAGGGAGGAAACGTACGTGACTAAAAGAGTGATGAATATAAATGTTGATGAATGGAGAGGGGAAGGAAGGCCAAAGAAAAGATTGGACGGATTGTGTGAGGAATGATATGAAAGAGAAGGGAGTGAATGATAGCGTGACGGTTGACAGGGGAGAATGGAAGAAGAAAACGTGCTGCGCCAGCCCCACGTAACTTGGGATAAGGGCTGATGATGATGATTAAAGAATCAAGAAAACCAAAGCTGTAGAAGAAGTAGAGCTACCCAAGCTCTTAACTTCAAATTCTCAACTCAGAATCCGGCTGTTAAACACAGCCATTTTAATTAATTTAGGTAACTAAAACAAATAGGTACATACAAATATAAAGCAGGTGGAAGTTACAAAAGAAACCCGGTTAGTCTATCGATTGAAGGGGCGGCGTGTGAGTCAGACGGTGATGTCACGACACGTCGCCCGAGGGTTGGGGACGATGGGGTTGAAACCCAGGACGATGTTAATTTCGGTAATGCACACGCAGGGGATAAATATTTTTTGGTTCGTAATGGCAAAGGTGTGTGAATTGTGAGGTGATATTTATTTTTGGGTATACCGTTCTATACCCAAAAATAAACACAATATACAGGCTGGGTTAAAAATCGTGAATGAAACAGGGCGGGGTCATTTGCTTTAAAAAATATCTCTGTGGCAGAGCCCTAACTTGATCTCCTTAAAAGTTATGAGTAAAATGGGTACTTACCTATTTTTAACCGACTTCCAAAAGGAGGAGGTTCTCAATTCGTCGGAACCTTTTTTTTTTTATTTTTTTTTTTTTTTATGTATGTTCCCCGATTACTCGAAAATGGCTGGACCGATTTGGATTTTTCTTTTTTTGTTCAAAAGAGTATACTTCCCAAGTGGTCCGTGATCATCAAGTCAGGATCTGACGATGGGATCCCATGGAAATCGAAGGAAACCCTCAAATTTTATGGGCACACCTATATCGATTTCGGTATTTTTTGTAGTAACTCGTGCATTTGCTCTCGGAAAGTTCCATTCGGTGAACTGGAACTGATGATGAAGACCATAGAGGGCCATCGGAAATGCTCAATTATATCTAAGTATATCACAGGTTGCGATTCGATTACTTTAATATGCTCGTCAAAATGCATAATGGTAATGGTGACTTCACCATGAGCTCCAGTTCTCCTGGTTCTTACTAGGAGAACTCCTCAACAATTAACGTCCCCTGCATCGGGAAAAGCAATATTTTGTAAAACGTGATGAGCAGTTGACATTGGGTTATTGTAACTTAGATAAATTACAAACTGAACCACTAAAAAGTGAAAAATAAAAACATTTTTACAAAAAAAAAACCGACTTCCAAAAAAAACACTACAAAGTGAAAAATAACTTTAATTTCGGAAGTCGGTGGCAAAAACTAAAATACAGATCCAAAGACACCGACTTCCGAAGTTAAAGTTATTTTTCACTTTGTAGTGTTTTTTTTTGGAAGTCGGTTTTTTTTTTGTAAAAAGTTTTTAAAACAATAAATAGTGTTTACATAGTTGTTTCTAGGAAATATATCATCACTACGAAAGTGATTTTACTAAGTTACATGATTTATGAGCAGTGATCGGAGTAGGTAGATTGATTTTTGGTACTTGTATCATAAATGCCCACAGAAAGAAGAACATGGATAAGCCATTTTGCCGGAAAGTAATTCCGGTAATTCCGGTATTTCCGGATCCAATTAAATATTGTTAGTGTTGGTAGTGATATTATTACAACTCAATTCAAAATTTAAAGGAAGGTATCAAAACTAAATTAATTTATTATTTATCTGTTGAATAATAAAAACAATTGAATTCCGACGAAGCTTTAAATACACATTTTTAATATTTTATTTTTAGCCTTTTAATTATTGCCACAAATTTTTATAAATTGTTTTCATAGTGGTCACGGTCATTGACATTAAGGGTGGAATGAATAACAATAAGGAGTTTATTGTTAAATATGTACATTTTACATCCAATTTTTGTCAAAAATAAAATTACTACAATTTCTACATAAGTTCCGGTTTTTTTTTAATAATCAACCATAATTTCGAAATTCCAGAGAAATGTCCATATTAATATATACGTTTCGGATCAATGACCCCAATTCAATCTACCTACTCCGATCATTGTTTATGAGTATTGGCACTTTTTTCAGTGTCTTTTTATTTTTACCTACTTATCTTTTTTTACCATTTAAAAAAAAAAAATTATTGTACTTCAAATGAACCCAACTATCGCCATGTTTCGTTTGACCCACCCTGTAGGTATATCGGTATGATGTTTTTTATTTTACTTCAAATGAGCCCAACTATCGCCATGTTTCGTTTGACCCACCCTGTAGGTATATCGGTATGATGTTTTTGGTGAATAAAAGTTTGGAAGATGGGTTATTCTCATGCTATGTCTGGGAATATGTCCCATTAAGGCGCAGATTTCCTGAAAACGATCAAAAAGGTGGTTTTTTAAAGCTGTGTAACTCATAAACCGTAAATAATTTTGACAAATAAAAAAAGTATGATATTTTCAAGTCCTTTTTGCATACAGTGATGGAACTCAAAACGTAATTAAACATAGTTTAATGCATCAAAAAAAACTTCAAACATACCTCTTAATTATGTTTAAAAGCAGTTTATACATGATTCATTAACAATTTTAATCATGATTAAAAATATACCATAAAATTTCAAACGCCAAACTGCATCCAGTGATGGATTATTTATTTCTAATTTTATACGATTTTATTTGCACATAATTCCGGTGCGCGTGAGAGTCTTCTCGCGCGTCAAACTAGACAGCCATAGCGCCATTTCACGTATACACCGAGCTAAACCACGCTTGGGTATAGGGCCTGGCCCAGATTTCCTGAAAACGATCAAAAAGGTGGTTTTTTAAAGCAGTGTATCTCATAAACCGTAAATAATTTTGACATGTAAAAAAAATATGATATTTTCAAGTCCTTTTCGCATACAGTGATGGAAGCCAAAACATATTAAATTATGTATACTTTAATGCACCAAAAAAATCTTTAAACATACTTCCTAATAATCTTTAAAAGCAGTTTATCCCTTCATTAGCAATTATAATTATAATTAAAAACTGCATCCAGCGATGGATTACTTTTTATTAAATAGTTAATTTCTAATTTTATACGATTTTATTTGCACTTTTACGACATAATTCCGGTGCGCGTGAGAATCTTCTATCTCGTGCGTCAAACTAGACAGCCATAAAGCCATTTCACTTACACACCGAGCTAAACCAAGCTTGGAACCAGGGCCTTAACACTGGGCGATAGGAGCTGGTGGCAAGTAATAACAGCCGCACGGGTCGATCCATCAGATCTATGGCCATAGATCTATGGTCCGTTGGTCCATGGATGCCCGAAAGTCTGACAACCAGTCTTACCAAGGGGTATTACCCAGTTACTGGGTTGTGGAGGTCAGATACTTAGGCAGTCACTCCATATAAAATACTGGTACATTAACTAAAATACTGGTTATACTGGAAGCCGACCTCAACATAGTTGGGAAAAGGCTAGGCAGATTGATTGATGGGATTGTAATTAGTGACTTGAACATTTATAATCCTGATCAGAATAATCACTGAATATTATTCACCTAGTACATACATACATATACCTACATAAACTTACGCCTTCTTCCCAAGGGGGTAAGCAGTAACTGTAGAACGCCACCTGAATGTTTACAAGGTGTCCCGTAATTAATGGATAACCTCTTAAGGGGTCATTGTACTCACCATTATGAACAACTTTTATTATGGGACCAAAACTGAAATCTACAAAAAAAAATTGCTAATTTACATTAATACATTATTTTACATTTTAACCAGTTATGCGAACATAACTAATAGTACCTATAGTAAAAGTTGTTCATAATGATGATTAAGTATCTACAATGACCCCTTAAGACATTCCGTTTAAAAATGCACTCATCTAGTCCACTGGTTATGTCGATAAAAATGTACAATAAACTACCTGAAGTACTCAGAAATGAAAAAAACCGGTCAAGTGCGAGTCAGACTCGCGCACGAAGGGTTCCGTACCATATTATATGTTTAACAATCGCAAAGATAACTTTTTACTTATTTTATAATGATACTGTGTTGTGTCATTGTGTCACCCTATGTAAAATTTCAACATTTATATCTGTAATTTTTATGGTGTGCATAATAAAGAGTATTCTATCTATCTTCTATCTATACTGTGAATTACAAGGTTATTTTTTGCAGTTGCAGAAAATCACCCATGTTTAAACAAAATACCTTATCAATCGCCGTTTTCAGTATTGTTGATTAAATACAGTATTCATGGTACCTACATGGTATAAAGAAGTTTCAAATCCCTAATTTGTTGAATTGTTGCGCTAGAGCTCGTACAAAAATGGTCTAAAATTTACAACTTTTGCGGCCCCCTATTTCTTAATTTTAAAAGATTAAAAAAAAATGTTTGTACTCTACCCAATGAGTTCTAGACGATGACATACATGCTAGATTAAAATTTTTTTTTTTTTTTTCAAAATGAAAAGTTTATTGTATGGGGATCGCCCCCTTACATTTTTAACTTTGCTTTATTTTTATTATTTGTTGTTATAGCCGTAATAGACAGCGGAGGCTTAGTAAGTTTGTACTGGACTGTACGTGGTTGTCTGATTTCATGGATTTTAATTTTCTTGCGCGGAACCCTAATTATTTTTCTAAAATAAAAATAGCCTAAGTTACTCCTTAAGAGGAAACGTGGGTGCTCTTTTCTCCATACAAAAAGATACAAACGCTCTCGCCTGTTTTCTTTCTGGTTAATGACCATAAAGCAATGATTTTTTACAGAAATATAAATATCAGTTACTTGTATGCCCCTATGTTTTCCTTTTTGATGATATATTATTTTTATAGGAACTAGAACCCTCCAAAAATGCTCAAAATTGCCTATTCAGACCGCTGTCAACAGACGCCTAGTGTACCAATTTGACAACTATTAACGAAAAAAGAAAAACATAGGGGCATAGTATATTATCCTTCTTATTCTGTTTATAAAATATCTTTTAAATTGGTCCAATATTGGAGGAGGAAATAGGCGAGAGCCAAACCTCTAAATGTGACTTTTTACACAGGCTATTTAGTCGAATCTGCAGTTGTCCTTATCGCACGAATTCGAGGGTGGAGCGCTCGCAGAGCGACAGCAATACCTTCTTAAAATACCAAATTTTTCGCCCCCATTTCCTCTTAAAACATCAGCCATATGTCGTCAAAATCGGTGAAAATTCGTTTGGCAAGTTTCCTAACTTGCCTCAAAGTACCATTTTTTTAATCGGACTGCGCTTTAAAATACTTCTATACAAACTTTAACATCCCTAACCTCATTTGAGGCGTAGTTTTGAAAAACTAATAATGACAAACATTATTAATTACTTATGCAAGTATTTGTGCTAAGTTTCAAGTTCATTAACCAAATTAATAAGATTTTTTATAAAACTGTAGGTATCTCTGTTTTCACGAACACCAATAAAGAATTTCAAAAATCGTCTGGTATGTTTCCATAACTTGACTCAAACATTATTTACACCAATTTTAGAGTTAATCAAGCCCCCAATAAAATCCTCCGCTATAAAATCAACTTTTCCCTGATACACGTTAGTCATAATTTTTGGTCTCAAGTATAAAAACTGAGTTTTGAGTTAAATAAAATAAATAAATAAATATCCTTGGACATTTCACACAACGCCATCTAGTCCCAAGCTAAGCAACCTAATGCTTGTATTATGGTAACGAGATGGCTGATAAACTACATATATACATTTTTTTTTTGTAAATACATACATATTATAGATAGAAAAACACCCAGACTCGGAACAAATACTTGTAGGTCGTACAAATATTTGTTCCGTGCGGGAATCGAACCCGCGACATGCTGCGCAGCAGTCAATCGCTCAACCACTGCGCCATCCGTGTCGTCAAAGTTAATCGGACCGCGTGTTAAAGTTCTTCCATACAAACTTTGACACCCCCAATCCCTCCTTAGGGGGTAGTTTAGGAAAACTAAAAATGATAAACTTTATAATTTACTTAGATGAATATTCGTGCTAAGTTTCAAGTCTATTAACTCAAGGGATAGGATTTTTCATACAAACTTTCATTCCCTATTTTACCCCCTTAGGGATGGAATTTTCAAAAATCCTTCCTTAGTGGATGTTTACACTATATAAGGTATCTATGTGCAAAATTTCAAGTCTCTAGGTCCATTGGTTTGGGCTGTGCGTTGATATATTAGTCAGTGACTCAGTCAGGACTTTGATTTTTTTATATATATAGATTTACCATGTTATTTTAAGACCACAGACTTCTTATAGGTTTTCCTGTAATCTACAGGCATAGAACTATTTTGTATATTTTTTTCAAAATTTTAGGCTCAGTAGTTTCGGAGATAAGGGGGGGGGGGAATGGTCAATTTTCGTCAATTTTCTTAAATAACTTTAAAACAATATATTTTAAAATTATAAAAAAAATATATTTGAGACCCTCATAGCCCCTTCCATAGACCCTTTCATTTGATATGTCACACGGTACAGTTTACAAAACTTTTTTTTTTAATTTTCTTATTTTCCCCCTAAAAGTGACTCTCATATTCAAAATTCATATATTTACTTTAGCTGTACGTGTTTGGGTCACAGACATCCATATGTGTACCAAATTTTAACTTAATCGGTCCATTAGATTCGGAGCAAAGTGGCTGTGACAGACGGACAGACGGACAGACAGACAGACAGACAGACACACGAGTGATCCTATAAGGGTTCCGTTTTTTCCTTTTGAGGTACGGAACCCTAAAAAATTGCTATTTTTACAAATAAATTAAGAAAAATATTAATAAATAAATGTTATTATAGTATAGAAGAATATTTAATTGACAAATCCATAGACTAACTGACATAATTATATAAATGAATACATAATAAATAATTTAGATTAATTAATAATTAATAAAATGTTACCCTAATTTTACTTAGATTAAGTTAATTTGCATGTTTATATAATTCCTCTTCTCTCTAACTTTTCTTTTGCTGTGCCCGACAGGGTCCACGATTGTTACTACAAATGTCTACTTACCACCTAAGCATAAACATTGTGGAATGCAATAAATGATTGAGTATTGAGTATTGAGTAAGAGGTTGTGCGTTAATTCCGGGACATGTTTTATTGTATAATAAGGTCTTTTAGATATTTTCCAGTAACTCCTTATAATACCAAAAACTTTATTTATGTCCATTCTCCAGCAATATTCAGTACCACTTCCATTTGAGGATATTTACTGAATTACATAAGTACTTTGACCTAAAGAAAAATACTTTTAAAATGCCTTTTAGGCTTATCAGCAAATGAAATCAACAACAAGCATTTAACGGGCCTTGTCTCCAAAATGGTAATGGCGGCTGCACACGTTTATCGAAACGATTTATTCCGATCTAATGGCCCCAAACTAATACCACTGGTATTGGTTTGAACTAATACTTATTTTCTATTCTATTATTATTATTTTTAGTTATTGTCAATCAATCTGCCTAGCCTTTTCCCAACTAAGTTTGGGGTCGGCTTCCAGTCTAACCGGATGCAGCTGAATACCAGTATTTTACATGGAGCGACTGCCTATCTGACCTCCACAACCCAGTAACTGGGTAATACGATAATCCTTGGTAAGACTGGTTGTCAGACTTTCGGGCTTCTGACGACCCGTAACGACTGTCAAAGATCCACGAATGACAGCCAGGACCAACGGCTTAGCGTGCTTTCCGAGGCACGGAGAAGTCTCGGTATGTAAAGATGACCCATCCACTGACCAACCCCGGCAAGCGTAGCTTAGCTTCTCACTTTCTTAAAAGGTTTTCGTTTATAATCGGTTTTTTAAGTGTTTTTACCGTCGTTTTCTTTTTTCAAAGATATTTCTAGTTATTGTATTAATGAGGAGCTCGTGGCTAGTAATAACAGCCGCACGAGTCGATCCGTCAGGTTAAGCTACGCTTGCCGGGGTTGGTCAGTGGATGGGTGACCATCTTTACATAGCGAGATTCCTCCGTGCCTCGGAAAGCACGTTAAGCCGTTGGTCCCGGCTGTTATTCGTGGATCTTTGACAGTCGTTACGGGTCGTCAGAAGCCCGAAAGTCTGACAACCAGTCTTACCAAGGGGTATCGTATTACCCAGTAACTGGGTTGTGGAGGTCAGATAGGCAGTCGCTCCATGTAAAATACTGGTATTCAGCTGCATCCGGTTAGACTGGAAGCCGACCCCGACATAGTTGGGAAAAGGCTAGGCAGATTGATTGTATTAACGTATAAACTAATTGTACAACTAAAAATTGTTGGTATTCGTTGGCATTCGTTCGCGCGTAGTGTGGGACGCCCCCCAGCTAGATGGACCGATGACCTGAAGAAAGTGGCTGCGACAGACTGGATGCGGAAGGCGGCGGACAGGGTGTTGTGGCGCAGCCTGGGAGAGGCCTGTGTCCAGCAGTCTGCGATAGGCTGAGTTGATTGATTGCTCGCACATTAAATTTAATTTAAAAAAATCAGCTGCTCCCTACATTTTGACGAGTTATGCGAACATAAATGTAGGGAGCAGCTGATTTTTTTTTCGCGATTTTGGGTTCGGTCCCATAGTAAAAGTTGCTCTGATAATGATGGTCTCAATCATACCCTAGAGTTATGGGAAATAAAAAAAACAGGTTGTACAAATATAAACATCCGGATTGATAACCTCCTCCTTTTTCAGAAGTCGGTTAAAAAGTGGTATCCGTTCGGAGTAGAAAATACATACAAGTTCAAACAAATACCAGTGGTATTACTTTGTTGGTAAATCGTCGAAACACCACGAGACAGGCCGAGTAGGTACGAGTGTGTTTATAGAGTAGAGCAGGACGATCAGGGTGCGTTTCCACTGACGCGGAGCTGGGCGGAGCGGAGAGGAGACGTGCAGGAATCGACCAATCATAATGGTTGAAATCCTCATCGCGTCTCTTGTCTCGTCTGTAATTGGACGATTCCTGCACGTCTCCGCTCCGCTCCGCCCAGCTCCGCGTCAGTGGAAACGCGGCCTTAACATTCCTTTAATTAATCCACGTAAAAAGTATCAGGTTCTTGCACCATTAATGCATAATTTGCAGTAAATTATTTCTTTTTCTTTCTAGCTGTAGGATTTTGTGGGACTGGGCGGGGCGCGTCAGACTGGAATCGTATGACACCTTTCTCTGTCTTTCAAGCATATTGAGACGCAGAGAATAGAATCATACGTTTTGCACAGGTTTTTGACCTTACAATGTTTACTTATTATTACGTACTCAGATCTACATCATGTTGTAGAAAGTAACTAAAGTATTCATTAGATTTGATTGATTTTTTGTATACGGGTAAAGAACATTACTCTTTACGTGGTTAAAAGGAATGTCAATCGTCCTGCTCCACTCTGTATAGTATCCTCTTCGCTCTCGGAAGCGTGTCGAGAGACACGAGACGAGCGTGTACAGCCGCCATAAGGATTCACCTCGAAGCTACCGACTATTATTTATTCTGTGCCAGTGGCTTGTTCCAGCTACTTGCCAAGTCCCTGCAACTTGCAATATATTGCATTATTGCCACACTTGAACAGAAACCAGCTTCCCATGAAACGAGCGTTTTTGGATGAAATATTTTTAAGATAAGGTAAGGGGGAGAGTTGTCGGTAGTCATTTGTTTTACTTGTATGTCTTCGAAGATTGACCAACGATGGCGTTCTGACTTCTGATATAATTTCTAAAGTGACGATATTATCTTGGACGGAAATATGCAGGGTGAAATTGAATTCATGGACAATATTTTGAGAGGTCATTATGAACGACTTTTATTGTAGGAACAAACCTGAAATCGCGAAAATCAGCTGTTCCATACATTATGCTTGCTTATCTCGTCAAAATGACCCCTTAAAATTTTGCCCATGAATTCAATTTCACCCCGTACATTAGCTTCTGATTTTGAATCCTGATTTGCTCCATTAACAGTCTAGCTCCCTTTAAATCCATGTTTAACACAGATGATAGCTGGTAGATAAAACTTTTTGGATCGTAGGTACTCTAAACTAAAAACCTATAAATTATAAAATAACCGTCTGCGGTACCATGACATTAAATTATGGCTATTAAATAATAATAAAAACAATACAACAACTGTAACATTGTACGACATCCGCCATCTTAGTTTCCTAAATCAAAAGTAATGAATTATTACGAGCAGCTTTTAATAAGTACTTCCTTTTATTTATATTTTAATAGCCTCAAATCTTACAAAGTAAATGAGAAATATATCTGCGAAATACGTGAAAGAAAATGTCATTCCCATTGATAGGATATAAATTAGATATCAATGGTCATTCCAGTTTTATTGTAATTCTTAGTGGTAGCCCGCGAAATTCAATTTTTTTTTTGTTTTTTTTTTTTTGCAATTTGCAGGTCCGTGTCAGGTTGTATCTTGATCAAAATACGCGGCAATAAAACATATGTATTTCCAACATATGTATAACCATAAAAATCATCAATACATCTCTCCAAGTTAGATTTCGTGCAGATTCGTTAGATTTCGTCCATTCGAAGAATCTGCATGAAATCTTACTTGGAGAGATGTATTGATGATTTTTATGGTTAAATTATGTAAATACATATTTATTTTTTATTTCCGCGTATCATATTTTGATCAAGATACAACCCGACACGGACTTGAAAATTGCAAAAAAACCAGAAAAAAATTAATTTCGCGGGCGCATCCCCCTTAATAAGCACAGTAAAGAGAAAACTTAAGGAAGTAAACTGGCTGTAATTCACGCGTAACATTAATTACTAATTAAGTATGATAGATATAACGAACAAACAATGTATGAACGTAAACGAGGCAAAATGAGTATGTAAGAATCGTATCAGGGGCGTTCTGTAGTTTCTGCCTACCACTGTAGGAAGAAGGCGTGAGTTTATGTGTATGTAAGAATCGTATCAGGGGCGTTCTGTAGTTTCTGCCTACCACTGTAGGAAGAAGGCGTGAGTTTATGTGTATGTAAGAATCGTATCAGGGGCGTTCTGTAGTTTCTGCCTACCACTGTAGGAAGAAGGCGTGAGTTTATGTGTATGTAAGAATCGTATCAGGGGCGTTCTGTAGTTTCTGCCTACCACTGTAGGAAGAAGGCGTGAGTTTATGTGTATGTAAGAATCGTATCAGGGGCGTTCTGTAGTTTCTGCCTACCACTGTAGGAAGAAGGCGTGAGTTTATGTGTATGTAAGAATCGTATCAGGGGCGTTCTGTAGTTTCTGCCTACCACTGTAGGAAGAAGGCGTGAGTTTATGTGTATGTAAGAATCGTATCAGGGGCGTTCTGTAGTTTCTGCCTACCACTGTAGGAAGAAGGCGTGAGTTTATGTGTATGTAAGAATCGTATCAGGGGCGTTCTGTAGTTTCTGCCTACCACTGTAGGAAGAAGGCGTGAGTTTATGTGTGTGTAAGAATCGTATCAGGGGCGTTCTGTAGTTTCTGCCTACCACTGTAGGAAGAAGGCGTGAGTTTATGTGTGTGTAAGAATCGTATCAGGGGCGTTCTGTAGTTTCTGCCTACCACTGTAGGAAGAAGGCGTGAGTTTATGTGTATGTAAGAATCGTATCAGGGGCGTTCTGTAGTTTCTGCCTACCACTGTAGGAAGAAGGCGTGAGTTTATGTGTATGTAAGAATCGTATCAGGGGCGTTCTGTAGTTTCTGCCTACCACTGTAGGAAGAAGGCGTGAGTTTATGTGTATGTAAGAATCGTATCAGGGGCGTTCTGTAGTTTCTGCCTACCACTGTAGGAAGAAGGCGTGAGTTTATGTGTATGTAAGAATCGTATCAGGGGCGTTCTGTAGTTTCTGCCTACCACTGTAGGAAGAAGGCGTGAGTTTATGTGTGTGTAAGAATCGTATCAGGGGCGTTCTGTAGTTTCTGCCTACCACTGTAGGAAGAAGGCGTGAGTTTATGTGTGTGTAAGAATCGTATCAGGGGCGTTCTGTAGTTTCTGCCTACCCCATGGAAAGTAAGCGTGAGTTTTTAACTTCAAAAAAGGAGTACTATTTAATTTGTATGTTTGAACCAATTTTGTTTTTTTTTCTCTAACGTAATCTACATACTTTCAGGAAGATTTTACTATAAAATAAATTATGTAATTATTCTTAGGTACGAAGTTATTTATGCATAAATGTACCTACTGTATCTCGAGGATTTCTAAGCGAATTTTGATGATTCTTCTTTTCGTTTGTCTTGGGCATATGTAATTGTATATTCAAGTAAAACTAAATAAATAAAAATAAAATAAAATAAAATCATTTATTTTCAGGTAAATTACACCCATTGCCAGACATGTCAAATAAATCAAATAAAAATAAAAATAAATCAAATGAAATTAAAAACAGATCAAATTAAATTAAAATAAACCAAAATAATAAAAACAAATTAAATTAAAATCAAGTCAAATTAAATTAAAATAATAAAACAAATTAAATTAAATCAAAATAAATAAATAAATCATACAATAAAATTAAATCAAAATACAATATCAATCGACCAACAAAATTAAAATCAATCAATACCTTCTCTCCGACACTGGTACAGCAACATGTCTGCCGGAACAATGTCGGATGAAGGGGCAGTCCAGCCTTCCCGCAAACTAAATGTTCTTTAAAAAAATTAAAAACCGACTTCAAAAACCTACAACAAATAAAAACTAAACAACTTCTGAAATCGGTGCATGTCTTCAATTCTTCAATGCATCTTAGCTTGGCACCGATTTCAGAAGCTGTTAATTTTTTTAAGAAAGTTATTTTATTCGTTTTAAAGCTGACAGATATTAAAAGCTGACAACAGGTTGATACACCCTACACATATCACTTTCAATACAGTGTATCTCTTGACAAGTTAATGTGCTTAAATACATTATAATGAAGCGTCGTTTACAAAAAGTTACGTAACATACTTAGTAATTCAAGTTTTTTTACAATATATTTTACGTATTTTCCTTAAGGGGAAGTGAGAACTTCCAGAGCCATCAATCAGAAGGCCACTCAAGATTGTGGTTGTATTTTGAATTTTTTTAAGGCGCAGATTTCCTGAAAACGATCAAAAAGGTGGTTTTTTAAACCTGTGTATCTCATAAACCGTAAATAATTTTGACATGTAAAAAAAATATGATATTTTCAAGTCCTTTTCGCATACAGTGATGGAAGCCAAAACATAATTAAATCTTTAAACATACCTCCTAATAATCTTTAAAAGCTGTTTATCCCTTCATTAGCAATTATAATTATAATTAAAAATATACCATGAAATGTCAAATTCCAAACTGCATCCAGTGATGGATTACTTTTTATTAAATAGTTAATTTCTAATTTTATACGATTTTATTTGCACTTTGACGACATAATTCCGGTGCGCGTGAGAATCTTCTATCTCGTGCGTCAAACTAGACAGCCATAAAGCCATTTCACTTACACACCGAGCTAAACCAAGCTTGGAACCAGGGCCTTAAATCTTTATTCTGCGAAATGATGTACTTAGTATACAGAGTGTAAATGTAAACAGTGGCAATATCATTATGAACAACTTTTACTATTGGACCAAGCCTAAAATCGCAAAAAAAAATCAGCTGTTCCCTACATTTTGACAAATTAAATTATGCGAACAGTTGATTTTTTTTTCGCAATTTCAGGTTTGGTCCCATAGTAAAAGTTGTTTATAATGATGAGTACAATGACCTCTTAAAATATTGCCACTGTTTACACTTACACCTTGTAGTTTGCGCGCAAGTGCTATTCGCCGCCTGTATGTGAGCGTTGAGACGGGGGAGGGCGCTATTGACAAGATTGGCAGACTGAGTTAGCTTGACCTTTGTCTACCTCCCCCGTCTCACCGCTGACATAGGACCTCAGGCGGGGACTAGCACTTGCGCGCACTATAATAATATAATAAACCAATCTATATCTATCAATGAGTGTCGTAACAGGGTCATGGATTAATGTAAATGTTACGCACTACGCACTACTATCACTCCTATCCATAGATATAAGAAAGAAATGTTTTATATTTCTATAATCCTGTCAGTCCTGTCACCCAAGTCTGCTACCAAGTCCTGGGTACACTATGTACTCATAGTGTACCCAGGACTTGGTACCAGACTCCTGGCTCCTGGCTCCTGGCTCCTGGCTCCTGGCTCCTAGCTTGCAGGCCGTCTTGTCAGATAATAAGGATAGCCTAGTGCACCAGCCGCCCGCCTGCCCCAAGTCAGCTATTTTTTACATTCTAACACGATCCCATTGTCACTGCATTGTCATTTTGCTAAAAGTTCGTAATCTGCTAAATTCATAATTTCATACAATGGAGTGTCAGTGGTTGACCGATGTCAGCGCCAAAATCCAAATTCGCGATTTTCCTTATTATTTATTTTACGAATTCTTTAAAATACGCAACATTATTTTTCCTAAATATTATTTTTTCAAATTATTATATTTCCGAATTCTTAGGTTTCTTAATTTTTTATTGTCCTAACACCAAAATTTTCCGAATGAGTACAGTTTGATACAAAATGGAAAATAAACGGATTTTAAACATTAAACAATTTAACATTATTTACAGTAGGTACTGTAAATGACTAACTAACTATGTATACAAAAAAAAAGGATACTTCGGCATCAAAGTACTCGTCCGTAATATCGTTGATGCTGGCGTGCCGTGCTATGCGACCTACGCTCCTGCAGCAGGACAGGCCATGGTGCCTGAGACTGTCGACAGCTTCACCGCAGTGACACCGATGCGGAGCAACACAAGGTGCGCCCAAGCGGAGACATGTAGCGAGCCGAAACGATGAATCATCCATCATAGTGCCTATGGTGGATGACGGGAGAGCCTGAAGCCACAAGCATGACTCCCATCCTCCCATAGCCAGCAGACGGGCACGCTCAGCAGTATTAAATTACGTGTTTATTAGGGTATTCCGTATAATACTGCAGAGCGGCACGTCCCACAGTTTCTGGGAGGACGGGTTGTCGGGCAAAGCCGTATTGGGACAAGTCATTTTCCAAGCGTTCCACGCATCGGTCAAAAACGGTACCTCAAAATCAACCAGTGAGGAAGATAAAATTTTCCTGGTTAATTTATCGGTGCATACAACGGATTGTCATATTTTTTTTATCAGATAATCAAAGTTAAACTATTTATTTCAGCAAAAAAGTCAAAGAAAGAAAAAGAAAGAGGTCTACAGCAAAATATAATAATTCCATCCAAAGAGTTTAGTTGTATTATAAGTTGAATCATGTGTGGAACAAAATCTGTTACATAGTTTTTATTGTGATTGTACTTATATATGGGAAATATAGAATGTGGACTAAAATGGAACACGTCATAATGAGAAAGTGTAAATAAATGAATATGAAAAATTCGGAATATGTAAAAATAAGAATTCGGAAAAATAAGAATATGAAGGAATAAGAAATTGGACAATTTAGACTTCGGAAAGCATCGCCGACACCGGTTGACCATTGGAAAGTGATAATGACGCCATTATGACGCCATTATATTAGTAGATTACCAAACTTGTCAAAATCAACAATTATGAAATCAATGATAGACCATTCTGACACTACTGTAATAGCAGACTTGAGGCCCTGTAATGTGCGTTGGTATTACAGGCGGACCGGAAATAGTACATTATGATATAAGTGCGGTAAGTTGAAAATTACAACCGAGGCGATATTGCTAGCCCGAGCCGTAGGCGAGGGCTACAAGAAAGCAGAGGCTGTAATTATCAAAGCGCACGTATGTCATACGACGTTTTATAACATATTTGCGAGGAAATAAATAAAACTCGGACTTTCTTAAACGAATAAATCTTTAAAAACACACTTTCTGAAAATGAATTTGGATCTTTGCTTGTTTTCCATAAGATGAAATTTTGATACGCTTGTAAGTATCTATCGGTCCATTGTTCAGGCAAGAGGCTTAGAGTAACCTTTTTCGCTGCCTCTGAGACTTCTGGCGGTGTCGAATTAATAAATTCATCATTACTTGACGACATTTTCAAATAAAAACAATACAGCGAAAAGAAAAAGCGTGCGGAATAATTTTTACTTCTTCACAAATTAGCGATGCGCGCGCATTAGCGCTTTTTTTTTAAAGCAATGGCACAAAAACAGCCAGTATTACTAATAAAGTAAATTAATATTTTTTTGTTTTTGTTTGTTGTTGTTGCAATTTATTATCAAAATTAATTAAATTAAAGAATTAATTCTTTAATTTAATGAATGTTTATTTTTTATATTTTATCTCCCAAAGTTAATTTTATTCATGAAATGTTGACCACTTTTCTGACATAAAAACTCTTTGCCAAGATTTAAAAAGTACCGTTCGTTTTAGACGGAGCATCTTGATAAACCTTACGTTTTACCTTATTAAAAAGAAACCCGTGCGTTTTACATTAAAATTACGCACAAGTACGTAATGACATACATTACGATATTGAAATTGAAATTCGTGAAATAAGAGACCCTTTACGAGCAAATGTGTTATAAACTTTTTTACAAACGTAGCTACAAGGTGAAACATAACATTACTTAGGACTTTCATTTCGGAAGTCGATCTTGTCTTTGGTTTTGTATTTTCGTTTTTTGCCACCGACTTCCGAAATTAAAATGAAAAAAGTATTTTTTTTAGGGGCTCGTGGCTAAGTAATAACAGCCGCACGGGTCGATCCATCAGGTTAAGCTACGCTTGCCGGGGTTGGTCAGTGGATGGGTGACCATCTTTACATACCGAGGAGACCCCTCCGTGCCTCGGAAAGCTCCTGATCTGACCAACATAGTTCTCAATATTCTCTTACCTTTTAAAAATCACACATGAAATCAAGCATGTACACGATTGCAATAATAATAATATTGATAAGGCGATTACACACAAATCAGCCGTCCTACATACGGATTGGTAGCGCCAAGCTTCCATACGTGGCCCCGCTATTGGGAACACCGCCTTATAAAGCAGCTGGACATACGAGGAAAATGTGCACAGATGACATACATGCAAAAAATCACGTTTGCAGTCTATGGTGCGATTTAAAAAAAGTGGTGGAGGCTCTTCGAGAATTGGTGTGAGAAAGTGGCTAAATGGTGACTGATACTTCGGTAGGTATTTTTGTATAGCTATTTTTACTCATGTCCACGACAAAAATTGCTATTTAGCAAGATTGGCACCAGGATCACCTTGAAATCGACTGAAGTCCATCGGTCAAGATTTGGGGGTCTTGACTCAAGACCCCCAAATAACGCTAAGTAAATCATGGTTTCCACTTTTGATATCCCATAACTCCAGGGTATAAACGAGACCATAATTTTGATCAACTTTTACTAGGTATAGGAATCTCGAAAAAAATTCAGCTGTTCAGCTACTCATTAATCTACATCAAACTCGTCAAAATGTAGGGAGCAGCTGTTTTTTCAGGTTTGGTCCCTTAATAAAAGTTGTTCAAAATGTGGCATATCAAAAGGAACACGTTGTATGAGGTGTTAAAAAATAACTTTACAAACCTCAAGGAGTGCTTTAGACCATCGAACTGAATAACTTTTACTATGGGACCAACTTTGAAATCGCGAAAAAAAAAATCAGCTGTTCCATACTAAAGTTTAATACCTACTGTTTGTTCTAAACTGTACGGAACTGCTGGTTTTTTTTCGCGATTTCAAAGTTGGTCCCATAGTAAAAATTGTTCGATGGCCCTTCTTTTGGAAAATTATTTTTTTTGGTTTCCATACTAAATCGCATCATGATGAAACTCGAATTTAAGACAAGCTTAACATTCAGCTGGTGAGTTACTCACTTCCACCAATAGATCAATGTCACAATAAACACACGCACACTCCCATATACACACACACATATCATAACATTACGCCTCTAATCCCCGAAGGGTTAGGCAGAGGTTCACCTATGGTAAGTACACCCCGCATTTCGCCAGATAACAACAATCGACTATTAATTTTCATTGAAAACATAAGTAGGCACTTACAGTTGTCAAAAGCCCTTAAAGGAACAAAAAAACTTAAAAAAAAAAAACCACCGACTTCCAAAAAAAACACTACAAAGTGAAAAATAACTTTAATTTTGGAAGTCGGTGTCTTTGGATCTGTATTTTAGTTTTTTGCCACCGACTTCCAAAATTAAAGTTATTTTTCACTTTGTAGTGTTTTTTTTGGAAGTCGGTTGTTTTTTTTTTGTAAAAATGTTTTTATTTTTCACTTCTTAGTGGGTCAGTTTGTAATTTATCTAAGTTACAATAGCCCAATGGCAACTGCTCATCACTTTTTACAAAATATTGCTTTTCCCGATGCAGGGACGTTAATTGTTGAGGAGTTCTCCTAGTAAGAACCAGGAGAACTGGAGCTCCATGGTGAAGTCATCATCACCATTATGCATTTTGACGAGCATAAATTACTTAGCAACCATATTAAAGTAATCGAATCGCAACCCGTGACATACTTATAAATTGAGTAGTTCCGATGGCCATCTGTGGTCTTCATCATCAGTTCCACTTCACCAAATGGTGTTTTCCGAGAGCAAAATGCACGAGTTACCATAAAAAATACCCAAATCGCTATAGTTGTGCCTATAAAATTTGAGGGTTCCCCTCGATTTCCATGGGATCCCCTCATCAGATTCTGATTTGGGTGACCATGGGACCACCTCGAGAGTATATATCCTTTCAAACCAAAAAAGAATTTTGAAAATCCGTCGACAATTGGCGGAGTATTCGATGAACAAACATACAAAAAAAAAAACATACAATCAGCCGAACATAGGTACACCCTACACATAGTACCTCCTCCTGTTTGTGAAGGTACATAGTACCTCCTCCTGTTTGTGAAGTCGGTAAAAATAAACTGATGTTCCAAATTCAAATATGCTGATTTGGACAGTTTTTTTTTTTTGTGAATAATTTAACCATCGACAAACTTCTAATTAGCTACTCTCTATGAATCTTATCAGAAGCAATAAATCTATTGGAAATCAATACTACAGTTACATTTTTCTATAAGGCAATTATGGCAAGACACGATCAAGAAAATCATCTCCATCATGTGGGTGTTACCGCGAACTGCGATGATTTGGCACCGGTATATAAACAGGTATGACCACTCATGGTAATACCGGAACCGGTTTGACATTATACAGGGTCAAATTAGATTAACAAGCGAAACTGCAGACGTAATGGGAATCCATAAACACGACAAAAAAAAAATGATATGATGGTTTTTTTTGGGGTCAATGACCGCGCTGGTAGTGTTGTTAAGTACTCGAAGTACGAGTTGAAAACTCTGTTTTTTAAAGGGTTCTGTACCCAAAGGAACTATTACTAAGACTCCGCTGTCCGTCTGTCACCAGGGGGTCTACTCCCTAAGCACGAAGCCCGTAGTTTCGACTTTCGTTACGGTCGTTTCCTACTCCGTATCACCTACGGATGGATGATTGGTTCGGGGCCCGAACGAAGTATGAATGACAACATGATTTGAAAGTTGTCCCTACTCCCGATGTGTTTTTGCCCGTCAGAAAAATTTAACTTTTACACTTGTTTTGTGTGAAATGTCCAAGGATATTTATATTAATTTATTATTTATATTTATATGGATCGTTACGTCAGACGGACGGAGTGACGGACGGACGGACGGACGGACTTAGGGAGTAGACCCCAGGCACGGAACCATCAACCATCAACGGCTCATGAACCGTGATAGTTACACAGTTGAAATTTTCACAGATGATGTATTTCTGTTGCCGCTATAACAAAAATAGGTACTAAAAACAGAATAAAATAAATATTTAAGGAGAGCCCCCTTATATATTTATTTTATTTATATCATACAACAGACATGATTTTTTTTGCCGTTTTTATAGATAATGGTACGGAACCCTTCGTGCGCGAGTTCGACTCGCACTTGCCCGGTTTTTTGTTTTGTCGAATTTAGAAACTGATTTTTAAACTGATTTATTTTCAACTAGCTACACTGCGGACCCAAAAAAAATCATCAAATTAATTAATTTTTTGCATAATATAACATGTCTACAATTTTATCGATATTAGCCATCACGTTAACGGAGTTTCGCTAGGTACCATAATTTGACCCTGTATTAGTTTACATAGAATAATGTTGACATTACTTGTTCATTGGAATTGCAATGATTAGATCGACCGTAGCAATTAACATTGTCGGATCTACATTTTTGCGATTTTCATTTTATTGCATTATAGGACTTAGAATAAGTTTATAAAATGCCTCCGGAAATTATTAAATTCCTAAAGTCAACCAACTTTGTTTTTCCAAGTGGAAAAAGTAGTATGTGTTCAGTGCGCACGATTAATATTGTCGCATAGTACTTTAAGACGTTATCTGCGGGGCGCGGGAGGAGAACAGCAGTGCGATTCTGTAACCATCTCACCGTGAAAACTTAGGTAAAGTGAGCGTGTATCGAGCTGTCAATAGTGTCAATTCCTAGCAAAAACAAACTCACTTCACCTAAGTTTTCACGGTGAGATTTTTACAGAATCGACCGGCAGACGCGAGCGCGCGGCGTGGATCTGCCACTTCGGGCAATGTTAGCGGGAGGAGCGCACTCGTCGGTTTTATTTTTCAAAACATAAAATATTTTTCGCCAATTTTATTATAATTCAATGTTCCCGTTATGTCGAGGTCAAGACGGATAATAGACTTATTGAATCCATCACTTCTGCCACAAAACGATCCAAATTTTGAATTACTCGACACTTATGTGGAAACTCGTCAGAGAATAAAGATAAAAAGTAAGTAAAAAATATCTCTTTTAGCGTTTCATCTTAACTAGCGTAAACATAAATAGTAATTGTTTAATATTAGCGTCTTATTGAATTCATATTTTTTAAGAAGTCTTGAAAACTACTCTGAACGGACAATAATGTCGTTTATGCCAGATACATCAATGTTATTGGTTTTCTATTTTGTTTACTGTGTCGGATGTGTCACATACTACATTATTGCTTGATCGGAGGTAGTTTTATTTTGTCGGATATGACACTACAGACTTTGTTGCATGTTCATTTGATAAATAGTATTGTAGGATGTACCACTTCCTACATTATTGACTGCTTTGCTGCTGATTGTATTTTGTCGGATAAGGCGTTACTGACTTTGTTAACTGTTTATTTCTCATTTCTTGGTGTCGGATGTACAGACGCCAGCACATCAAGCCACCCGAAACTGTAAAATTTTCCCAATTAAACTTTAACCTAATACTTTGGCAATAAAGATGAAAATCTATTAAAGAAATTTGACAGATTGTAGTAGCTTGATGTGCTGGCGTCTGTACTACATTCGACATTATTGCTGGCTTCATGATAACAAGCCACTGTTGAAAATCAAGCTCAGTTATCTTTCTAACTGCAGTTACTTGGTTGGCTTGCTTGCTCTGTTTGCTAACATAATGGTAACATTTATTTTAGGAGAACCGTCGCCTCTTCCTGCTGGTTTTGAAAAAGAGCTTGTGCAACTGGAAGATCTGATTGGAGACATTTTTGATGGCAGTACACCGAGCCTCGTGGGAGACATTCCTGATATGGTGAGTCCGGTAATGTCTTTTCAGATTTCAAACTGCAATAGTTTCGCGTATAACCTACGTTTTGTCAAATTTTCTCATTTAACGTAATACAATAGCTGTATTATGCTTTTCAGAGACACATGAATCCAGTAACTCAACCAATGACACCAACTACAAGCGCTCCTGCTCCTGAGAGCTTAGCAACAACTCGCCACTCGCCGAAAGTTCTGGAAACCAATGAAGATGAAGTTTTACACAGTAACAACACCGATGCCATCCCCCAGTCCCACTTTTTCTTGGCTTCCTAACGATAGCGAGCGTGTAAATATAGGAATACCGTCCCACATCTCTTCTGTGAATCACGCGCTTCCCACCCACGAGGTTTATGAAAACATGGGTACACCATCCGAGGTCTCTTCTGTAAGTCATGTTAATTCGCCATCTTCTACATCAAGTTCCAGAAAAAAAGCTTTTAAGACTGATAAGGGAAAGAAGCGCCTTGCGCATAAAGAAAGGCTTGTGGTCCAAAGAAAATTGAAGAAAAACAGCGGCGAAGAATTCGTGAACAAAAAGGGGAAGGTGGTCGAAAGTAAGCAATTAAAGGATCCTTGTACAAGTGCCGATTGAAGTGTACCCAAAAAATTTCTCATGAATAATACTAAATCATAAATCGTGATATTTAATGTAGCGAATACATTACATTTCACGATCTATGATTTAGTATCCAAGATAGGCACCTGCTACATGTGGCATGAATCGATCGCTCGGCGTGGCTCTATCGAAGTATCTAGTTGTCTACTCAACTTCATCAAATTCCATGCTGAACGAGGCGTCAAGGAATTTCGTTTTTGGTCTGATAACAGACTGCTGATTCCAAAATAGGAACCGGATCGTGTTTTCTCTCTACATGTTCGTAGCAAAAAATGTCGAGGTAACTGTGACCCATCGTTTTCTAGAAAAAGGTCATACACAAAATGAGGGAGACAGTGTGAACGGTATAGCAAACACAAAACGATTTGGGTGCCAGAAGAATGGTATTGCTTAGTTCGTTGGGCTAAATCTGAAGGTGATCCTTACTCGTGAAAGAAATAAGACAAGAAGACATTTTCGATTTCAAAGCCTTGCTAGTAAACAAGAATTGGACAAAGAATACCGAAAACCAGAAGGTGTCGTGGAATTCCATAAGAGAGGTGAAAGTACAGGATAGAACGACAGAATAGAGTATAAGTACGATTTTGATGAAGAACCAAAGACAATCATTGTGTTGCGATCTGGCACCCGAAACAAAAAAAGGCTGGAAAATGATCTTGAGCTGAATCTGGCGAATCAAGGGCCTTTGGCCATCAGTATAGAAAAATACAAGGATATTACAGATCTCTGCAAAAGGGGAATCATTCCTGAGCGCTACCATGACTTATTTAAACCTACCTCACACTAACGCTTCTAATGTTATACTCTTGAAGAAAGTGATTCAGACGACGAATAGGATAAAACCGATTACTTAGGTTCAGTCTAATTCTAGTTATATTAACGTAAAACTTACCATGTGTCGTAAAACGTTGTGAATTTAAATTAAGCTAGGTAGCTACTTATTTTTATAAATGAGAGATTTATTCACAATTTTCTTGACTATGTACTATATTTTTATGGTTCGTACTAAAAACATAATAATTTTCGATTTTTTTTTCTATGTATAGATTGTACTCTATTTACTATTTTTCTATGAATGTTGTTTTGGCTCTTGGACCTAATTGTTTGTGGTTATAGTAAATAGATTACAATAAAAATAAATTTATGTAAAATGAGTGTTATAAAACTCTGGATTGTGATTTAGTTTTCCAATAAAGGAATTAATTTGAACAAAAGTAGCACCTTTCAACTGCGGCCTACAAACCCTAAATAATCATCCATCTAATTTAAGTTAGCTACGTACTTAAAGGTGGATGGATTCCAAGTCCAATAGTGTAGGAGAACTGATTTTTTTTTATAAAGACCTAGAGTAAAAAAAGCCTTATCAAGGTATTTCTGATGCTGAGGAAATTATTATTTTGCTATTTATTAATATAAGTAACTCATTGCTAAGTATTTCAATGTTGTATTGTATCTAACTCAGGATTGTATTACCCAAGTCCCCGAAATAATGTGAGTGGTATCTACATCATAAAAAATATACCTTACGGGCAATAACGTATTAAGTGGTACTTCCAACATAAATGAGATTTCAAACTCCAGGGTATACTGTGGGTTGTGCCACATCCGACCAAATTCAGAAATTGTAGATCGGCTAATAATGTCGGATCTGCCATTACCGACAAAATAGTTGCATGATTTAGCGGTTAACAATGTTTCATGTGCAGTTTCTCATATTTCCGATACATTTTTGATAAATTTGCATATACTACTACGTCAGGTAATTAATATGTATATGTCATACCAAATTTGGTTAAGGTACATTGACTATTGTTCACATTATACATATTTGAAACTTTGAACGGCCGTACCCTAAAGTAGCGATTTTTCCTATACGACTTTGTTAATTGCTACGGTCGAGATATTCAATGAGTGAATAAAAAAATAAAAAAAAAATGTTTATTGAAGAAAAGCCAAAGTAGGTACTCACTAAAACAATGTTATATTTATAGCTAGGTGGCTATGCTATGCACAATACATTGAAACCCTGATCTCTAAACTAGGGATATCCCTGTATCTTAGAGATCAGTGTGAGATGAGAATAGGGGACGTCTGGTGTAGAGAACCAATTGTTTTACTTAGTGCAAATTTTACCAAACGAATGCCGAAGTCCAAAATACATAATCACTGCCGCTACTGAAAACGCTTTTGCGTTTTCAGTAGCGGCAGTGATTATGTCAGCGTAGTTTTAGTGATAAAAAAAAAAATATTTCATAGCTTCGTCAAGATGCAAATCACCAAAAATTATTTGAAGTAAGTATTAAACGACTGACAAAATCTAAGCTAAGCTGAACCACTGAATACAATAGTAGCTACAGCCAGATGGCTTCTTACAGGTAGGTAAATAATTTTCCTACCTAAGGGTGACGTAATGACGATGAGCAGTAAACGAAGATAAGGTGTTGGTAATGATTTCCGTAAGTATAATGTTTTCAATTTTTCAAGATCACGCCTCTTTTAAACCGAATAGGTACTTAATTATGGAAAATGTCGAAGAGGAAACTGTATCACACAGCCATTTTTTTTAAAGCTTTGTTTTTGGGGCTGGTATGGCAAGCCAGATAGGGTCGGAGTTTTAATCAGCTGCAGTAAAATGACACTTCTACTGTCAGTTTTAAAAATATTCCCAATTGACAATTGGGTACCTTTAGATGCGTTAACCGGGCTCAAAAATGGCAAATTAAATGAAGGGTAATTGCCCGGCGTGATATCAGTCACGCACGCGCGCCAGTGAACATGCAGCAGCTAGTGACGTAACTAAATAAGTATATTCATCTCTTTCTTACAACAGGTATCGGCATGCGTCTTTCCTTTTCTTTGCGGCCAGTATATAGGTACTGGTATGTTGGTACAGTGGGCTGCATCAACTGGGTACCCCAGTTGTATTAAAATTAACTTTGCTACAACTTTGCAATTCAAACAACACATCCTTAAGAATAATACAAAAAGTGTTTCACATGCCCGGACGAGATTCGAACCATATCGCCTCAATGATTACCGCGAGCTCTTACCAACTAAGCCAGTTAGGTAGTTATTTACACAACGAATTATCAATCTACTTGGCGTTATATCTCTGTCTCTGTCTAATCGAATATGAGCCCGTAGTTTATAAATAGTTTGATAATAGAGGGTAGTTATGGATACATTTTACTAATCTATAATGAAGTTACCGTCTGATGAATCTAGTTTTGCTTCACCTTTCGCATACTAAACGTGTTTGTGCTAAAACAATTTAAAATGATAGATAATTTCTTGAGAACAAAGATTGTGGTTCTTTACGAACAAAATACAAGCATTAAAGGGATTGCCAGACAGCTGGGCATAGCGGTAAGTCGAAAAATATTAAGTATCTAATACCTAATAAAATAAATTGAATTTTGTCACTCGATTGACTAACTTAAAATGTATTTTCACTCAGAGAAAAACGGTGCGCTTGTGGGTGCGACGTTATTTGGATACTGGTGATGTGAAGTCAAAACCTTTTGGACGGAGAAGTTCAGGCATCTATACAAACAAGTGTGAACGCCACCGTGATATAGTAAATGTTCACTTGAATTCGCCGTTCGCAACCACTCGCTCCAGTGCTCAACGACACGGCATCTCAATCGCCACAGTGCGGAGGCACCTGCACGCAGCAGATATTCACAATTATCGTCCAGCGAAGAAAATTCAACTGTCAGAAGCTCATCGGGCAGCAAGAGTTCGGTTCGCACAGGAGTTTATGGACTTTGACTGGGAAAATAACATAGTTATTTTCACGGACGAAAAAACTTTTAGTTCCGATAATGATGGCAGAAAAATACTATGGCGGAAACCTAACGAACGCTACAATCCACAAAACATATTACCGAACAGGTCCAGTGGTAGAATAACATTAGGTAAGTAAATACACAGCTTTACTGTAAATAAATTATTGATTTCCATGTTATGACAGATTTAATTTTATTAACATTATTATGAGAAATTAAGCTATTATTTAGCAATGTTTATCACCACAAAATCTGAAACATTATACTTACTGCCCAATAAACTAATAGTATGTTACTAAAAAAAAACCTCATTTTCAGGTTACTGGGGATGGATGTCATCTATGGGTCCGGGCGAATTAACAGAAGTAGGCGGGCGCATGGATGGCAAGACATATCTACAAATATTGCAAGAGGTTATGTTGCCTACAGTGCGTGTTGCGTACCCAGAAGGACAAATATATTTCGTCCACGATAACTGTGCTGTGCATCGATCCCGAATGGTGAAGGAGTGGCTAAGCTTACAGGCTGATATAACTGTTATCGCCTGGCCACCTAAAAGTCCGGATCTTAATCCAATTGAAAATATGTGGGGTCAAATGATTTTAAATTGGGACTCAAGTGAAGTAAAGTCCAAGGATAATCTACAACAAGAAGTCATAAGAACTTGGGAATTGATGCGTGGTAGGGATATAGGCTGGAATATGGTTACTCAGATGAGAAGCCGACTACAGCAAATAATAGTCAGTGAGGGTCATCCACTCCGCTATTAACATAAACAATACTTATTAAAAACAAAACGACCTATAGTAAATAGGTAAGTGGAAATCTTAAACAAACCTTTTTTACAGTCCGTTCAACCTATTTTGACTTCTATTCCGTAGGATTAAGGATGGCATTAAAGGCAAAAAAATGGTTACAATACCAACTGCAGCTGCCATTTGTCATGCCACCGGCGCAATAGAAGTCAAAATCGGTTGAACGGACTGTAAAAAAGTTTATTTAAATGTCAAATCTTATTGTAAATGGAGTTTAAATATTTTTGAACCCGTAATTCCGTTTGGTATAGATCGTTATAATATTATACATATATCTGTGTTATAATATAATAAAATAAAGTGTCGACATTGACACATTGAAATAATCCAAAGAATAAATCATTTGACCTCACTATTTCATTATTGTGATTAAATAGCTACCTAATACCTAGTAGTTGGAGGTAGACATCGATCACTAATAAAAAAGTATGTTGGGCTTTGTGAATACAACTTTAATTATTATACTTAAGGTTGAATTTACATTAACGCATATTTATTTCAACTAGAGTAGGTAAACACAATTGGCGACCGTTTACGAGAACTTTTGCGTGGCAGTGTGTATCTAGATTTTTATTAGTGATCGATGCCTGTAGATAATATTTATGATTTACGAGAGATGTAAATTGTTTATTCATTAGAACTATTACTTATTGTTACTAATGATAACATGTTTTTTCACTCGTTATTATGAAAATTATTCTACTAGTTTGAAAGGTAAATTATCAAACAATAAAAGTTGTTGTTGTAAGCAGTAAAGCGATACAAACTTTTTCTATTATGTATGTTACAGTTATCTATAATGATAAATACTTAGTTAAGTTTTTCGATGTTAGGTGGTATAATAAATTTTTCTAAAATAAATTATATTTCTTTCATTTTAATATAAACCTACTAGTAACAATATGTAAAAAGGAAAAGTTGCATAAATAGTATAACTTAAAGAAAAATAAAACTTGACGAGAACAAAAACTTAAAATTAAGATTGCCAGTATCGAACCTGAGCCAACAATTTCACACATCACATCCTCAACCTCTAGACCAATTAAACTGTTACTAAGAGCTTCGAAATATTCTTGTGCATTGTTGTATCTTTAAACTGTTTGCAAGAATATTATCAGTTTTTTATTAAATCAATTATATTATTATTATATTAAATATGTTACATTTTATAAATATATTTATATATAAAAATTAATCCCTATTTCCCGTGGTCACGCCATAACTGGAGAACTGCTTGACCGATTTGTATTTGTTTTTGTTATAATCTCCTTTTTACTGGGGTGATTTCAAAGAAAAAAAGGTAGAAAAAAAAAAAAAAGAATTGAGGACAACGTCTGGCGGGTCAGCTAATATTACAATAAAATACAAAACTTGCTATGCGGCCATCGCGGGATCGAACGTGGTGCTTTCAAGGGGGGTACCCACATCACATCGTGACGCTGACTGTACATCATGGCTTACGCTGTTTTTGAAAGCACTGATGTTCGTGTATGACGCGTCTATCTATAATACGTCAATGGGTTTGACTGTATTTTTTAACGAAATGACAGCTATACGAGTAGGAAGTGTCATTTTACTGCAGCTAATCAAAAGTTCGAGCATAGTTGTAAAAAAAAAATAGTTACTTAATAAAAATAAAATAGTTGTCAGGATCTTTGTTCACCAAGTCGTCACGGTCAAAGTGATCTCTTTAAATACACATTAATTATTAAATCCTGAGCTCAGCCTTTTTTCTACGAATATTATGATTTAAAAGCATTACGAGTTTACGACTATCAATACCTACTTACTTGACATCATTTAAATTACGTCAGATTTCTGTCCAAAACAAGACTGAAGGTCACTTTTAATATTTAATTTTAATTTCATGCCACAGAAAATATGCTTTTCATATACAAAAATATTGGCTGTATAAATATTGTTATAATATCTGTGGTAAAAGGCGCCATGTTTTTATTGTCTATGACTCATTTTCGCGCCAAATGTGTGAGACAAATAATGAATAATTATTTGTTTTTATTGTGTTAAGTAAGAAGGCAACCTCTGTGTACCTATTGTTTAGGTCCCTGAATCGTATCATCTCTTCTTGTAACTATTGAAATGACTCAGACTTGGAGGGATAAATGGAGACCTAGTTATTGGAGAATTATTAAGTTGTAGGTAACACCAAAGTATTTTAAAAATACTTGAACCAATTTTTTCATACCTAGGTAGGTACTTATTCGAATAAATTCATAGTTAAGTAAGTACCTAAATTTGCTTCATAGCCGGCAGTCGCACAGTAAGAAGAAGTATTCACTGAACCTATTATATATAAATTAATAATTAATGAGCTGTGTTTCTATAACGTGTTTTTGTCAACAAACACAATAACTATTATGTAAGGTGATTAACCGCCATTTTATTTACTCAGCCATAAACAAAAACCATAAGTAGCTACTGAATTTTCTATAAGCCCGTGACATATTTCCTTCCTTTGTTATGTCTATTATTGATTGACTAAACGTAAATTATAATGTTGGTAGCATAAAAAACTAGGCCTGGACAACAATTCAACTGATATTCTTAATGGTCTACCGAAAGCCAGAGCGGCAATTCCCGTATTTTAACAACGTTCGAAATCTCATCTCAGTCATCAATCTGTCAAAAATTGTATAGCGTTTACATACATTTTTGACATTTGATTGTCGCTGGCATGAGATAGCGACTTGAATTTGAACGTTTTTAGATCTTCTGATCAAGTCAGATCAGCAAAAGTGGCAGCTGTCAAATATCAAGCTAATTGAAGTGGGCGTGGATGGCCAAATTCGAAACTATGATAAATATTGTAATCTTAGATAATGTAATGCTGAATACAGTACAATCCTTGAGACGTCGAATCCAGCTATGTATTGAAATTAATCAGCTAAGGTTTATTATAAGTAGATAAGATAAGATAAGATAAAGATTTATTTCTCACCACAATATAAATCTAGATTTTCAAAATATGATCAAGAACACAATAACACTTTTAATTATACTGTGGGAGACTGGTGCCTAAGCTAGGCGTAAGGCCTGTATTTCAGGACACCAGGTCTCCACCCCTTCGGAGGACATTTAAATATAATTATGCACTCATACACAGAATGCGGTAAGTTATATAAACCAGAAAATAACATACTAGTGATTATTTCTAATTCTAGGGTTAGTAAGTGTGTGTGTGTGTGTGTGTGCGTGTGTGTGTGTGTATGTGTGTGTGAGTATGCGGATGTATGTGAGGGTGTGTGTGTGGGGTTGTGTGTGTAGGTGTGAGTGGTATTTGTGAGTATGGTGTGAGGGCTGAATGCACAGAAAGGTGATTTATATAAATATACATGTATAAGTTTTCTATTATTATTTTGTCTTACTGCTTAACAAGTTAGAGCTTTTGATATTTTAAGAAAAGTAGTTTAATAAAAACCTAAACTATTACAAAAATAAGTTTAGTTTCAAAAAAGCAAGTTATACAGTAGTAGCTAAAAGTTTTTCTGTATCTTCATAACTTAATTCCTGGAGCCAGCTCCCAACCCTCAATTTGCACTTAGATTTGGTAAGTTCATAAATCGAAAGTATCCGATTTATTTTATTGTAGAGAAAGCGACCAAGGTAACAAAAGAAACGTTTGGAGAACATAGTAGTAAGTCGTTTACCATGGCGGTCTACTGGGTCAAAGCGTCTTTTAGTACGTAACAGCGAGGAGTTAAAGGAAAGCAGTCCATGTTGTTTTAGGGCCGTTTGTAGAACAAACAGTTGACGTACAGTTAAGACTTTAGTATCTTTATATAAGAGTGCTGTGGGATATCGAAAAGGTAGAAAGGAAGATACCTTTAGAATAGCTCTCTGCGCTCTTTCCAATTGTATGATAGTGTATTTAGGTGCACCGCCCCAAGATGTTATACAGTATGTTAATAGGGACTGGGCGAGGGCAAAGTAGACTGATTTCATAAGCCTAACGTCAGCCACATTTCTTAGGGTCTTAAAGACAAATATTAGTTTACGCAACCTATTGCTGAGGGTGTTGATGTGTTCATGAAATCTCAAGTTGCAATCTATTATAATTCCTAGGTACTTTACACTATTTGCTTTTTGTAGGTAGGTGCAGCCACATGTGATGTCATTTTGATTAGAGCAGGAGTGAGCAATTATAGAATACGACGAAGACGTTGAAGTTGTGAGTGTGCAGGACTTTAGGGAAAAGGAAATGTACTTTGTTTTGTCCGTGTTTAGTGTAAGAAAATTACTACGCAACCACCCCATCATGTTATAAATATTTAAATTATACCTACAATTAATTACGTTTGTTGAATAATTACAATAATTAAATTGAACTTGTATCATGTAAAAGTAGTTGTATTGACTTCATGTGATTGGTCGAGACTTTGACAGTTATCAACGACCAATCACAAGCAAGTCAAAGGCGGGGGTAAAAAAATATGGTCGGCGATATATTTGGGATACGCTCGCCATGTTCGGCCATTCGTGTTTCGACATCGGTGCTAGTCACTGGCATATCGTTTAAATCATACTGTACTGCTGTAATTATAGTAATAAAGCTGATCTTGAAAGTGTTTATAAAATAGTGTTTTATATTTAAAAAATCCTTACTTCTGAGTGTTGAACCAGTACGGTTTACATCTCAGAAGTGGAATTGCAACCTTGTGCCCACAAAAGGATTGGAGATACGCTTAAGTGTTTTGCGTACGAAGAAAACGTAAGTATCCTTTGTTTATTTTATTTTAATTGTGCTGCCTACCCTCATTAATCATATTATTGCAATTTGTGATACCAAAGTAAAGAAAGCAGGCTACAAGTTTATTCCTGTAACGTATTTTTTTTTCTTCTTTCCTTCTTATCTACCTTCACGATTGCCTGCCTCTATTTACCAGACTACTAAGTGAGTACATAGTCTTATTAAAAAAAATTACTTCAGGCACTAAACTGTATTTACCGTAACGGAGACATTCCGGAGGTTTATATGGTTAGTCATGCATGTTAATCTTGCAGGGGTACTCCCTGTAGATGAACATGTATGATAGTTCGGTATGTAATTGGAGGAACTAAACTATATTTACCGTAACGGAGACATTCCGGAGGTTTATATCGTTAGTCATGCATGTTAATCTTGCAGGGGTACTCCCTGTAGATGAACATGTATGATAGTTCAGTATGTAATTGGGGGAACTAAACTATATTTACCGTAACGGAGACATTCCGGAGGTTTATATCGTTAGTCATGCATGTTAATCTTGCAGGGGTACTCCCTGTAGATGAACATGTATGATAGTTCAGTATGTAATTGGAGGAACTGAACTGTATTTGCCGTAACGGAGTCATTCCGGAGGTTTATATGGTTAGTCATGCATGTTTATCTTGCTGGGGTACTACCCGCAGATGAACATGTATGATAGTTTGGTATGTAATTTGAGGAACATCCCTTGGAGATGGACATGTTTGAGTCTATATTATATATGTGCAAGTCAATAGTATTGTTTACAAGTTTAGTACAGCGCGGTTTATTAACATGAGTGTCTCTTTTTGTTTTTATGTTGAGGCCGAGAGAACATGGATGAACGTAGGTCTAGTTCTCGAAGAGAACGTGATGGCCCTAGACGGAGTTCTCGTGAGACGCTGACGCCGCCAGTAAGATGTCGTGATGCAACTCGAAGCCGCAGCCGGGGTCGAGGGCATGCGCGTTCACCTGAAGAAAATTGTGGCAACCGAAACCGTTTGCCGCAGTCCAGGCGGTCGAAAGGAAGAACATCGCGACTGTCGATTAGTCGGTCTCCTTCCCGGCCGCACTGTTCAAAAAGGGCAAGTCGTCGTGCTGAGCGCTCCAGGACACGGTCGCGCACTCCAGGACGGCACGAGACGTGCCACGCGGAATCCAGGCATTCACCTAGGAGCAGAGCTTCTCGCCTTCGTACACCGTTCCGTGAAGAAACACATCGTGAGTGTGAGTCAATTAATAATCTGTTTATTCAAAACTTTATTAATGCGCTTAAGGGTATGAATAATACAAGCGATCGCGATGGGTTTCCTGTTTTAAATAATGTAATTCCTGATTTTGACCCGTTATGTAAGGAACAAACGGTTGATACGTGGCTTCATAAGGTTGACGAATGTGCACAGATCTATGGTTGGAACGATAAACAAATAGTCCACTATGCCCTACCGAAATTAACAGGGGTAGCTAAAACCTGGTATCAGGGCCTACCCTCACTACTATTTTCTTGGCCAGAGTGGAAGTTAAAGCTGAAGGAATCTTTTCCAACTAGAGATAATTATTCAGATTTACTAACGGAAATGCTGAATAAAAAGGTACGCTATGGGGAGTCATTAGAGATATATTATTATGCTAAAATGAACCTTCTAAATCGTTGCGAAATATCAGGAAGACGTGCAGTTGATTGTGTCATAGCAGGTATAGAAGATCGTGGTGTTAGGTTGGGAGCACAGGGAGCAGAATTTACAGAACCGGAATTGCTACTTAAATTTTTAAAGACGGTAAAAGTAGGTCAAGACAGGTCCACAAACGAGCAACAGAAGGTTAAGGATAGAGATAGGCGATCACAAAATAACGCATTTACCGGTAATAAAGTGGGTCACAGTTCCCAGAAGTCAGGATCTAGCATGGTCTGCTACAATTGCAAAGAACCCGGTCACCCATTCTTTCGATGCACAAAACCGAAGATTCAATGCTCTAAATGTAATTTATTAGGACATAAAGACACTGAGTGCCCTGGGACAAAGCAAAGTACCAACGATAAACCAAAAGCAATATTGAAAGTAGAAAACACAGGCGATTCAAGTGCCAAGTATAAAATGCCTATTAAAATAAATGGGTTGTTTTCAGAATGCCTTGTTGATTTGGGAAGCGAGGGTACTTTGGTCCGTCTCAGTGAAGCTCAGCGTTTAGGACTAGACTGGAAGGTAGGAGAAGTACCACTATTAAGAGGAATAGGTAACGTGCCATATAACCCCCTTGGCAAGGCTAAAGTCACGATCGAAGTGCAAGGTGTAGTAGAAAAACACGTGGAGGTATTGGTAGTAGGTGATTACTTAATAAATTGCCCTATACTACTAGGCCATACTTTCACTGAAAGGCCCTCAGTCAAAATAGTAAAGACAGAATCAGATGTAATTTTTCAGCGGGTTAGTGAAGAGTCAGTTTTGATTTGTCCACTTTTATGCATGGAGGAGACGCGCATAGGACGCGGCGAATTAAAGGCGATCCCAGTTAGCTCGCGTAATTCTTTCTCGGGAAAAATTTATGTAAATGGAACCGTGCGCAATATTGAAGGTCATGAACATTACTTGTTGCCTGGCGAGTATCAATTAACACAAGGTGTGGGTAGGATTCTCGTTCAGAATATCAGTGACAACTACCTGGTTATAGAGAAGGGTAGTCTTATAACTAGGAGCCACACTTTAGCTGAGAGCCTACAAATTCAAAAATTAGATTTTAGTAATCGGTCACCCATAGATGAATCACCAATCAGTTGCGGAGAAAATTTAACAAAAGATCAAAAAGAGTCGTTAAAGGTCTTGTTAGATAAATATAAATATTGTTTTTCCAGTAGTTTAAAAGATCTTGGGTTTACAACGGAAACTGAAATGGTGATTCAACTGGATGACCCCGATCCTGTCGTTTACCGCCCATACCGGTTGTCCATTAACGAACGCCAACTAGTTCAAGATATGATCAAGGAAATGTTAGAAAGTGGCATTATAAGGGAGTCTAACAGTCCGTACGCGAGCCCTATAGTGCTAGTAAACAAAAAGTCTGGGGAGAAAAGGTTATGTGTGGACTACCGTGCTCTAAATAGTAAAACAAAGAAAGAGCATTACCCTCTCCCTCGTATCGAGGATCAGTTAGACTTATTGTCAGGTAGTTCACTATTTGTTACCCTTGACTTAGCGTCTGGGTACTATCAAATTCCAATAGCTGAAGGTTCTCGAGAAAAGACTGCGTTTGTGACCCCTCAGGGTCAATACGAGTACAATAGGATGCCCTTTGGGTTAGTAAACGCACCATCAGTCTTCCAGCGTACAATGAATAAGATCATCCACAATTCACCTGCTTCATCGTATGCATTGGTCTATATGGACGATATCCTGATTCCTGCCAAGTCATTCGATGAGGGGATGGTGCGTTTGGAGGAGGTGTTGCGGTTACTGGCAAAAAGTGGTCTAACACTCAAAATGAGTAAATGTAATTTCTTTTATGACAAAATAGACTACCTAGGGTACGAAGTCGGTTCAGAAGGTGTTAGACCAGGGTCGCTCAAAACGGACGCCATATCCAAATTCCCTACGCCAACAAATGTTCACGAAGTTAGAAGGTTTTTAGGACTCGCTAGCTTCTTTAGGAGGTTTGTCGCGGGATTCGCTTTAATAGCACGTCCTCTGACTGGTCTATTAAAGAAGGACTGTTCTTGGAGTTGGGGTAGTGAAGAATTGGAATCGTTTGTGAAATTAAAACAGATTTTAGTACAAAGACCGGTCCTGGGACTTTATGATCCTAATGCACTAACCCAACTCCACACCGACGCTAGCAAGTACGGGGTAGCCGGCATTTTAATGCAACAGGACAAGTCTGGGGCGTTCAAACCTATTGCTTATTATAGCAGGCAAACCAGTCCGGATGAGCAAAAACTACACTCCTTCGAGTTAGAGACCCTCGCTATTATTGCCTCATTGAATAGGTTTAGGCATTACTTACTTGGTATTAGATTCACCATAGTTACAGACTGCAACGCTTTGCGTACCACTTTAAGTAAACGTGACTTAGTCCCAAGAATTGCTCGCTGGTGGCTACAGTTCTTGGAATACGACTGCTCAATAGAATACCGCCCTGGTGACAAAATGGCACATGTAGATGCCCTTAGTAGGGGTGCTATAGACGGTATTCCAGAAATTGATCACGTATTAGATGTGCTTTCAATAGGTACTGACGATTGGCTTGCAACGGTGCAACAGACGGACGAAGACATTAAAAATATCGCGAATATTTTAACCGATTCCAAATGTAAAGATGCCGTTGACATATTCAAAAATTACAAGCTTGTAAATGGGCGGGTATATCGTATAATTGACGAAAATACTATCCGTTGGGTCGTTCCAAGTGGCACTAGATGGCAACTGCTAAAAGCCAATCATGATGATGTGGGACACTTCGGGTTTGACAAAACTTTGGCACGCTTACAAGCTACTTATTGGTTTCCAAAGATGAGACGGTTTGTAAAAAAATATGTTTCAGCTTGCCTTCAGTGCGCACATCACAAGCTGCCAAGTGGTGCCAAGCCCGGTGAACTACACCCCATCCCTAAAGCTATCATACCATTCCACACCATACATGCGGATCATCTCGGCCCTTATAGAATTAAGAAGGTGCTCCCCAACGATAGGTTCGTGGTGGAGGACACACCTCTAACAAAGACTAGCAAGAGGTACGAGGCTGTGGTAGCGATTGACAAAATATTCCCATGGATCTGCTTTAACGAACCCGTATCAACCGATTGTGAATCCGAGCGTAATGATTGCGAATCTGAATGTGAAGAATTGTAAATAGATGTTTAGTAAATTCATTCACACTATTGAAGAAGAACATTGTACATAGAATTAAAATAAGCAGGCAATTAAGGACACTGAATTTGAATATGTATATTTCGCCGTCAATTACAATATGTATTTGTAATATGTACACTTCAAGAACTATAATTATGAAATCAATGTCATAGTAAAAAGGAATGCTAATGTGGTTAAAAAGCTAAAGTCTCGACGATTAATGTCATGTATCGTCTAAATTACTCTAAGTACTAATGGCTGAAATATTTGCTGGTCAATGTCATGGACTAGTAAATACCGATTCATTGGTTAGGGTCACGTACTAATGAGTTGGGGGGGGGTATCAGGTAACGGATACCTCTCATTTTAGCAATTAGTACATTACATCAGTATATCTACAGGTCAAGGTCATGGACCAATACATATACTGCTGATATAAGATATAGATTAAGTTAGGAGTGTCAGGTAACCGACACCCTTCAAGGTTATAAGCATTTTGTTAATCAAGGTCATGGATTAATAAATACATTTAGGAGTAAATCTATTGTTTTGAGATTGATGATTATAGTGATCTATTTAATCTGATAAGAAAGTAGGTACTCTGAATTGGGGATATCATGTAACCGATATCCTCATGGGTTATAAAAATTTTTTTTTAAGGTTATTTAAATATATTGTAAAATAATTGAATTATAGATTTTTCTAAAATATACTACTATGATGAATTATAGTCGAAATGATTAATTAAGGACTAATGAGATAATATATGTTCAATAGGTTAAAGGTTATTACATTTGTAATTTAATTATGAAATATAAATGTTTTTGTAATACATAACAACGAGGGACTCGTTGTAAGCCGGATGGCCGAGCTGTTATAAATATTTAAATTATACCTACAATTAATTACGTTTGTTGAATAATTACAATAATTAAATTGAACTTGTATCATGTAAAAGTAGTTGTATTGACTTCATGTGATTGGTCGAGACTTTGACAGTTATCAACGACCAATCACAAGCAAGTCAAAGGCGGGGGTAAAAAAATATGGTCGGCGATATATTTGGGATACGCTCGCCATGTTCGGCCATTCGTGTTTCGACATCGGTGCTAGTCACTGGCATATCGTTTAAATCATACTGTACTGCTGTAATTATAGTAATAAAGCTGATCTTGAAAGTGTTTATAAAATAGTGTTTTATATTTAAAAAATCCTTACTTCTGAGTGTTGAACCAGTACGGTTTACAATCACAGCATCAAAGCCTGTCTGAGCATGCGCGTAAACTTCATGCCATGAGTTTGCGCTAAAGAGAAGGGCAGTGTCATCTGCAAAAGTTATAATTTTACCCTTGGGGATTGTGAGCATACCCAGCTCGTTAATGTATATGAGAAAGAGAGTCGGACCGAGCACGCTCCCTTGTGGCACGCCATAGGTAACGGTGCGCTCATCACTGACGATATCATCGATCTTAACGAACTGGGTACGCTCACTAAGGTAGTTTTCAAAAAGTTTGAGTTGTACCCCACGTATGCCTATTCTTTCCATTTTGCGAATAAGAATGGGTACAGAAACAGTGTCGAAAGCTTTGGCAAGGTCTAAAAATATACCCAAGACCTTCTGCCCCTCATCCATGTTTGTGACAACATAGTTAGTTAGATCATGAACCGCATCGGACGTTGATTTGCCAGCCCGAAAACCATATTGTGACGGTGACAATATATTGAACTTTTCTAAGTAGTCAACGAGCCTATTGTTCATGGTCCTCTCAAGTATTTTGGATAGGGCAGGGAGCACAGCAATAGGTCTGTAGTTGTTGACACTGTTTCTATCCCCACCCTTAAAGATAGGATGTATAATGGATTTTTTAAATGGTTTGGGAAATTGACCTGATTTTAGAGCGAGGTTACAGATGTATGTAAGTGGCGGTACAACTATGGCGATGTGTTTTTTTATTAGGCTATTAGAAATTCTATCCCATCCCACAGCACAGTCATTGCGGAGGGATGTTATCAGATTAGCAACTTCATTTTCATCCGTCGGTAATAGTGACATAGATTGCAAGCACCCGCTGCTGACAGACTGGGATGCTTCGTCAGTTGGCCTAGAAAATATTTTTTCCGCGAGGTTTTTACCGATTTCTGAAAAGAATTTGTTGGCCAGGTTAACGGATTGCAGTGGAGTAGCTGACATATGTAACAAGTGTGAAGTGTTGTCCTTCTTACGAGTTCTATTGGATATAGTATTTATGGCTGCCCAGATTTGTTTGGTGTTGTTGCCTGCGTTGTTAATTTCTTTTCTCTCAAATTCTAGTCTAATCTTCTTCAATAGCTTGTTGCAGTAGTTTCTGTATCTAGTGAACGTTGTTCTTAAAATTTCGTTGTCAGGAGACTTTTTTGTTTTTTTGTGTAGATTGTCTCTATGCCGGATACATCGGAGAAGGCCCGGTGTGAGCCACGGCTTTATGATATTTTTGCGATTTGATATTTTAACAATTTTTGTATTTGAATCAATCACCTGTGTTATAAGGCGGATCATTAGCTCTGCAGCTATATGAGGATTTTCAGTGCGATAAACTGGTTCAAAGTCAATTTGCTTTAAAGCAACGTCTAGTAGATTGTAGTTAGTTCGGATGGCTGTTTTTTTCGCAGATGTTTTCTGCATTTTTTTAACTAAGAATAATAAGGTAGTATCATGGTCAGTCAGTGCGGAGTGAGCAACATGAGTTGATGCAGGTAGAGTTGTTTTAAGAATGAAGTGGTCAAGGCATGCTTGTAATCGCGTGGGCAGTGTGTGTGCAGGCAGTAGACCATGCGAAGCTAAAAGATTGAGGTAACTATGTTTGGGTGAGTCAAGACACTGATCATTAATGTTGATGTTTAAGTCCCCTGTGACAATTATATTTTTATAGTGTGTGATGCTGGACAGGATCATGTTAAGTGAGTTAAGAAAATTAGTAACATCTTTGAAGGCCGGCCGACGATAGATAGCCAGAAGGATAGTGCTGGCGTCGATTTTTATTAGTAGACAATTTGCATCTTCAATCGGTGGTTCTTCTACGGATACGTTATGATTTTTATGAACATAAACAACTACACCCTCGTTTTGTGTGAGATTGTTCTCAGTTTTGAAATAGTTATAGCCTTGGAGATCAGGGATGTAGCTAGAATTAAGAAGCCAGCATTCAGTTAATGTTATTAGGTCCCATTCAACCTTTGTTCTGGCGAGAATAGTGTGTAATCCTGCCATGTTTTTTGTAATGCTTCTAATATTTTGGTTAAGAATTTTGAGTGATTGGTTAGGATTGAGGTTGGGTGGAATACAGTTATCTAAATCACACGTCGATGAGTCCGACACAGAGACAGAATCTAAGTTAATTATATTATTTTGTGTATTATCGAATTATATTTAGTTTTTGTCAATGTTTGCATTTTTAGTGTACTACTGGGTTTTGGGCGAGACATGCTAATAGTACTACTATGGCTTATTAGGACGTGACTAAATAATGATACGAGGTCATAGTTTAACGCACAGTCTCTTATTTCATATCTGTTTTGTGCAATTGATATAAATGTTAAAAATAAAAAAAGTGTGTAGTTTGGATGTGTAAATTGATAATGTGTAAGACAATTTTGTATGTAAATGTAGTTATGTAGGTTAGTAACTAATTTGTGTATTAAATTTGGAACAAACGATAGTAAAAGTAATAGTGAGAAGCTAGTATTTGAACATAAATGTATACAACAGTTTTGTAGGTATTTGTAAAAAACAATGCTAATGGTATTTGAATATAACTGTTTAGGACAATATTGTTGGTATTTGTGAAAAACAATGCTAATGGTATTTGAATATAACTGTTTAGGACAATTTTGTAGGTAATTGTAAAAAACAATGCCAATGGTATTTGAGTATGAATGTTTACGACAATTTTGTAGATATTTGTAAAAAACAATGCTAATAACAGATTTTAAGATAATTACATAAAATATCAAGTGATAGACATTCTTATATAGTATGGTAGAGCGAGGTAGGAAGTTTACTAGTCATTTATTTTTCTCTCGACGTAGTATAACCAGATCTTCTTCGGATTTTATGAGCCGGCTGGGTATCCCCTCCTTTTCGCGGACGTATACTTTGCCGTTTGCAGTCCAACATTGTTGATAGTCACTGCTTTTTATAAACTCTCTGGTAAGATAGTGCAGGCGTTTGGCTGAGGAAGTTAAGGCTTCCGATACGTAGATCGGTTTCTTGGGACCTGCAGCTTGCAAGTGGGTAGTATTAAGACGATTATCTATGTGTTGTTTGTTAAAGTTTTTAGTGGATTTTATAAATTGTTCTTTCATTGATGAGGATGTGAATTCAACAATGATTGTGCCCATTGTCTCTTTCTTGGCTCTCAAACGAAAGATATTTTTGACCTCGGATGGTGGCACAGGGAGGTTAATAATAGTACCGAGTTCTTTGACTAATCCACACAGAGATTCTTTGGTCTCAACGTTTGAAGATGGTATATTTTTTATTTCAATTGTTGCAGCTTTTAAGTTTCTCTCCAGATAGTCTACCTTAAGTTCAAGTGTTTTTATGACTTTTTGATTGTCTAAACATTCCGTCTGTAATTTATTTATTTCTAGCATGGCATCATCATATTTATCGGATAAAAATTGCACAGAGTTTTGAATTTGAGTATTCTGAGTTCGGATCTCATCAGTCTGAGTTTGTATTTCCATGTTTTGGCTACGTATTAAGCTGTTTTGAGACCTTATCTCCTCAAGGGCTGAGTGTAGTGTGTCTATTTTATTATTGTGATGTTTTTGTTCAGAAATAAAATCAGAAAACATAGACTTCATCTCCAACATCATAGATTCTAAGCGTTGAAACTCAGCGGCATCACCTCGCTTTCTTTTTTTCTGTTGTTGTTCATAGGTTTCTTTATCAAAACTAGTGTGTAAATCAGGTTCCGAGTTGTGCAACGGCGATGATACAGATCTCGTAGGTGACCGAATCATATTTGTTAACAAGGTTTGCTTAATATGTGCGAATAAAATCGTGACGTGTAGTGTAGTTTGTGTACTGTATGATGAAGAAAGCACCTTACTCACTCAGCGATCACATAAACTTGTTTTACTGCGCCCGAGTATCGCACAATCCTGTGTTGACAGCACCTCGGTAAAACTTCGGTTCCCGAACAATATCCGAGCGAACAGCTGATCTACGATAAGCGCGTCCTTGAGCGAGTGCCGAGGACGGACTTTGAACTCGGTGCGCCGCACGTTGACAATAGAATAGCACGTTATTTTTCGTAGCCCGCAGTATTAAAAACTATGTTTACTTAGTGGTCACTTTATAGAATCAAAATTAAGTTCGTGCACTGGATAGTTCACACACTTGGCTTCACAACTGGTACTATTTTATGGATAAATAATTACTTTATAACTAAAAGTTAATTTTATTATGCGCGAGCACAGGAGGTTTACGTGTTTGCACGTTTGAGCCCGCGGGGGGAATGATCAAAGTGATCTCTTTAAATACACATTAATTATTAAATCCTGAGCTCAGCCTTTTTTCTACGAATATTATGATTTAAAAGCATTACGAGTTTACGACTATCAATACCTACTTACTTGACATCATTTAAATTACGTCAGATTTCTGTCCAAAACAAGACTGAAGGTCACTTTTAATATTTAATTTTAATTTCATGCCACAGAAAATATGCTTTTCATATACAAAAATATTGGCTGTATAAATATTGTTATAATATCTGTGGTAAAAGGCGCCATGTTTTTATTGTCTATGACTCATTTTCGCGCCAAATGTGTGAGACAAATAATGAATAATTATTTGTTTTTATTGTGTTAAGTAAGAAGGCAACCTCTGTGTACCTATTGTTTAGGTCCCTGAATCGTATCATCTCTTCTTGTAACTATTGAAATGACTCAGACTTGGAGGGATAAATGGAGACCTAGTTATTGGAGAATTATTAAGTTGTAGGTAACACCAAAGTATTTTAAAAATACTTGAACCAATTTTTTCATACCTAGGTAGGTACTTATTCGAATAAATTCATAGTTAAGTAGGTACCTAAATTTGCTTCATAGCCGGCAGTCGCACAGTAAGAAGAAGTATTCACTGAACCTATTATATGTATAAATTAATAATTAATGAGCTGTGTTTCTATAACGTGTTTTTGTCAACAAACACATTAACTATTATGTAAGGTGATTAACCGCCATTTTATTTACTCAGCCATAAACAAAAACCATAAGTAGCTACTGAATTTACTATAAGCCCGTGACATATTTCCTTCCTTTGTTATGTCTATTATTGATTGACTAAACGTAAATTATAATGTTGGTAGCAAAAAAAAAAACTACGCCTGGACAACAATTCAACTGATATTCTTAATGGTCTACCGAAAGCCAGAGCGGCAATTCCCGTATTTTAACAACGTTCGAAATCTCATCTCAGTCATCAATCTGTCAAAAATTGTATAGCGTTTACATACATTTTTGACATTTGATTGTCGCTGGCATGAGATAGCGACTTGAATTTGAACGTTTTTAGATCTTCTGATCAAGTCAGATCAGCAAAAGTGGCAGCTGTCAAATATCAAGCTAATTGAAGTGGGCGTGGATGGCCAAATTCGAAACTATGATAAATATTGTAATCTTAGATAATGTAATGCTGAATACAGTACAATCCTTGAGACGTCGAATCCAGCTATGTATTGAAATTAATCAGCTAAGGTTTATTATAAGTACAACATTAGTTTTTGTTTACACTAAACCCGAAAAGGGGTCATTGTACTCATAATTTTGAACAATTTTTTCTATGGGACCAACGTTGAAATCGCGAAAAAAAATCAGCTTTCCATACATTTGTGTTCACTTAAAATGTAACAGCTGATTTTTTTTTCGCGATTTCAAGGTTGGTCCCATAGAAAAAGTTGTTCAAAATGATGAGTACAATGACCCCTTTTCGGGTTGAGGGTAAACAAAAACTAATGTTGTATAAGTAACATAAGAAAAATAAAAAAAGTTTTTTTTTTCCTTGGTTCGATTACTGGCTAGAAATATTGATTCCGCCCACTTGAAAAAATCACGTGCATAATTCAGCCCTACATGGTATGCCAAGTGCCAACGTAACTCCATTCGCCTGCATTTCCTTTATTTTGACGCATTATGTTACATTAGTGTTAGGTCGCCTTAGGTCTTAGCGTTCCCGTTTTGAGCTAGACTGGCGCAAGGAGATCAATACCGCGTCTGCTGGTTTGACCTCATTTTCGTATTACTTGAGAAAAAATAGTTCTTGTTTTAATTTATAAAGGCAAAAGTAACAGAAACAGAACTTCTGTTCTTGTCACGAATAAACATTTTCAAGTAACTCCTTGAAACTCGTCAAAATCTTATTGTTTTAAACCTAAGGCTTATTCCCATCAGATCCCACAATCAGATCCCACTATGTGGGATCCGTTAGGAAAGTGAATAAAATTTACATTTTGTTCCGATCCGATCTCATTTGTGGGATTCGTTAAGAATGTGGATAAAATTAATATCCGAACGTAATGATCCCCTGCTTGTATCGATACATGAAAACAAAAAGTAAGTACCTACACAATATCGAGATAAATAGTAAAGTCGGTTACAGTTATGGTCATACATTTATTTTTATTTTAATTCGTTCGTTCGTTTTCATTTTATTCCGAAAATGTAAATTTTATTCACATTGCTAACGGATCCTACATAGTGGGATCCGATTGTGGGATCTGATGGGAATAAGGAATAAGCCGTTTTAAACCATCTGTAGACAAAGTTCTCTTGTTATAAAGACAAGTTACTTAAAGTACTTAATGTTTTTGTTGGATACTTAGGTACGAACAAACTCAAATCGATCTTAAACACTAGGTATAAGTACTTACCTAATGTAGGAAAGATTGTGTTGTTGATGATGAAATTCTGTAAAAATATATTTACACAACTTGTCCAATTTGAGACAGTTGTCAATTTTAGCATGAATGTGTTAACAGATGATAATTAATTGTCTATGGTGTGACAAATTGTCAACCTATAAATAACTATTAGATTACAACCATAGCTATAGGTATGGCCATTGGCGCTGGCGGCTCGGAAGTTAGCTGCGAGTGCATACCGTGCAGGTACAGTCGGCAACAAACTCGATTAACACTGTAACAGGACAATTTGCGAAACGGACATTCTGAGAAAGGGACATTTTGCGAAAGGGACATTCTGAGAAAGGGACATTTTTCGAAAGGGACATTCTGAGAAAGGGACATTTTGCGAAAGGGACATTCTGAGAAAGGGACATTTTGCGAAAGGGATATTCTGAGAAAGGGACATTTTGCGAAAGGGACATTCTGAGAAAGGGACATTTTGCGAAAGGGACATTCTGAGAAAGGGACATTTTGCGAAAGGGACATTCTGAGAAAGGGACATTTTTCGAAAGGGACATTCTGAGAAAGGGACATTTTGCGAAAGGGACATTCTGAGAAAGGGACATTTTGCGAAAGGGATATTCTGAGAAAGGGACATTTTGCTACCAGTAGTCATTTTCAGAAGTGGTAATTTTGCGACAGAGCCTTTTTTTCCATTTGGTAGGTACTTACAGGCACTTTCAAATTGTCAAAGTAGTTCGTCAGTCAGAAAGATGAAGGTAGTTGCCCATTCCAAAGCGTAGTTAGGTATAGGTTCCTATGGAGAAGAACGGGCAAGAAACTCCACAGACACTCTGATAAGTTCCAGCGGCCTTGAGTAGGTAACTTGCGTGTTCTGTGCTGAGCTCACGCAACGCGTCGTACGTCCAGCCCGTAATAGGACTCGCCCATCAAGAAGCGCTGTCCCAAATTAGACGCATTATGAATTTATTACACATAAAACAAAAGGTATTATATTAAAACACGTATACTAAAAGAATTATCTTTAAAATGGTGAAGGTTTCATAAAAATACGCTTGATAGGTTTTGCGTGATTCTCAGTTTTTTATCAGCGTTAGACATAACTTTACAAATTAATTACAAGAAGATGTATTATAAACGTAATCTAAAATATTCACAAATTAACTTATTAAGAAAATGCTCTAATTTAACATATATTTTTTACAAATCATGAACACTACTCGTTTAGACGTGATTTTCAGTTTAAAATCATAGAAAGTCACAAATAGCATCGCCTTAAGGCGCGGTATTAGCTCAATATTCACAAAAATTGGTTTCTTAGATTATCGAGTATGACGTAACGCAATGAAACTATCCGACGCAAAAAATACAGTGGACCTCAGAAGGGTTCAAAGTACAATTTTAACCGAATAGAATAGTAAATAATAAATTGATATTCCCAATAAAAATATTGGAAGTTGCTCCACATAAATAAAATTTGGCGTCGAACATCTCTGTATTTTCAGCGTTAACGACATTCTTTTTTAAGAATATAATATAATTAGCGTTTTTTTTAAACTTTAACCGGACAATTATTTAATTTATTGTGTATATTCTGAACTAGCTTTTGCCCGCGGCTTCGCCCACGTGGATTTCGGAAAATATCCCAAGGGAACCTGCTACCGGGAATTCCTTCCTTATTCCTTGTCTACATTATAAAGGGAACCTCTGTGCAAAATTTCAGCTTTCTAGGTCCAACGGTTTGGGCTGGGCGTTGATGAGTCAGTCAATCAGTCAGTCAGTCAGTCTCCTGACTGACTCCTTCTCTTTTTGTTTATATAGATAATCTAAAGAAAACCCGGAAAATAAATGCACATTCGCAGCTTAGTCAAATATTATTTTCAATTTTCAACCTTATTTCAAGCCACCTCATGGTGACAATAGATTGCGCGGTTGTGTGCCGTTTAAAATTGTATAATAGTCAGTCCGCGCCTTAATTGAAAATATTGTATAACATGCATGACGCAGACTAAATTGATCAAACATCATAGTACACACCCTGGTCATCACCCCCAGCCTAATTGCAGTTTCCATTGCAAAACAGACATGCGCGAAACGCACTACACACCCATAGACAAACCAGCTCTATGCTCTATGGCAGGTTTCCCCGCTGCAACAGAATCAATACTTCCGACCTAGATGAACTTTGGCGCAACGCTGTACCGGACGATGACCTGAAAAGTTTCAGAGACTAGCTTTTGTGGTGAAAAAGAGGTTTATGTCGGAAATTGCGCTGATTTTGCAATATCTTAGTTCCTCCAGTGATGAAATAGATGCGGAAACCGGTAAACAATAGCATTAACTCGCCAGATTTTTATGACTTGATAAAACTTTATTATTGTCATCTGCTTAGCCTTTTCCCAACTATTTTGGGGTCGGCTTCCAGTCTAATCGGATGCCTGAATACCGTCTTTTACATGGAAAGACTGCCTATTTGACCTCCGCAACCAAGTCACTGGGTAATACGATACCCTTCGGTAAGAGTAGTTGTTAGATTTTCAGGCTTCTCACGACACGTAACGACTGTCAAAGATCCACGAATGACAGCCGGGACCAATGGCTTAACGTGCTTTCCGAGGCACGGAGGAGTTTCGATAAATAAAGATAAAGTCAAAGATTTATTTGCTTAAAAATATGGTTACAATAGTTCTTACAACAATATAGTAAAGTGGCTTAACATATCTATCATATTCATAACATAATGACGTGCAAATTTTTGGTAAATAAACAATCAGATTATTTAAATTTAAAGTCAAGGAATTCTTTTATAGTATAGAAGGAAATTTCAATTAACCACCTGCGTAAAGCCCGCGTGCTGCGATAATTAGTATTCACGGCCCAACCCCGGCAAGCGTAGCTTAACCTGACGGATCTACCCGTGCAGCTGTTATTACTTAACCACGAGCTCCTCTAGTTGTTTAAACACAAACAGAAAAGATTGAAAGCCTTCAGGAAATGTACCTACTAATCATTCCAAATGTACCTACTAATCATTCCAAATGTACCTACTAATCATTCCAAATGTACCTACTAATCATTCCAAATGTACCTACTAATCATTCCAAATGTACCTACTAATCATTCCAAATGTACCTACTAATCATTCCAAATGTACCTACTAATCATTCCAAATGTACCTACTAATCATTCCAAATGTACCTACTAATCATTCCAAATGTACCTACTAATCATTCCAAAAATTCAAGTAAAGCTAAAGGTATTACTTTCCAAGTGTACCTAAGTACTTGTTAGAGTTCCGTACCTCAAAAGGAAAAAACGGTACCCTTATAAGATCATTCGTGTGTCTGTCTGGCTGTTGCTCGGAATCTAATGGACCGATTAAATTAAAATTTGGTACACCTAGGGATTTCTGTGACGAAGTTTGTGGTCTTAAAATAACATGGTTAATCTCTGAATATTGTGAGTATAAACTTACATTTACTGTTGGAATGTATGGGAGAACATGTTTTTCAACTATAATGTTAAATTTGTTCCTGAGATAATTTCGTCCCAACTACGGAACCCTTCATAGTGCGTAGTCCGACATGCATTTGGCCGGTTTTTTTTTAAATTAATTACGATTTTTATAATAATATGGATGATGTGATGAGTGATGCAGTGATGAGTGATCTTGTGATGAATGACATAAAAAAAAATTCGTCCCCAAACAGATGTGTGACAGATGACAAGCTACGCATAAACATGACCATCTTTTGATGCGGTAGGACATTATAGAATAGAAAGATATATATCTTTCTATATAAATCGATGGTTTCAGCAGCTTCAAGACCATCAGGATTGTGCTGGAATATACAGCAGTTCGACGCTGACGTGGTACGAATATAAATGTTTTGCAGAATTAATCTGCAGTGGGCGATGTCCAAGTCAACGGTAGAATTGAAACGATAATATTTTTGTGTTCACCAAAAATATTATCCGTACATCAAAATACTGATCGTGGACCAAATATTCCTGAATGTTACACAAAACACCCGCGCGTCCAAAACTTCACATTGGTGACTCATTTGGGTTAGAATCATTTGGGTTAGGTTAGGTTAGGTTAGAACAGTGACCCTTAACGCGCGACGGCGAGCGAGCGAAGCGAGCGGTGCCGCGGCAGCGGCCGCCGAGCGCCATATCCAATAGATGCTCGTTATGACATATTTTAATGAACATATTTTGGTGCACATTCAGTATATTTGGTGGAACACATGCAAAATTAGGTAAATGAAATGGGAATAAATTGAAGTACTTTTAAATACCATCCGAATTGAAACACTTCATAAAGCAGTAAAATCTTTCAATTTAACTTCCAAAACGTAATAACTCCCTCAGCACCGTTAACACATAGATAGATAGATATACAGGGTGTTTCTTTTAAGGTGTCAAGCCAGTGCGAGCTGATAGCAGAGTACCATACCTATCGATTTAACCCCCATGTATGTTCTACGATTTTTTGTAGTTTTCGAGTTATAATTTTTTTTCGATATTTTTTCTGAATCAACGAGATGATGGCTTTAAAGAATTATATCTTTTTTTTGCGTCAACTTTGAACAAGAATGTACTAAATATTACATATTATTAATTTGCTGAAATCGGTCGTTGAAAGTGGTGTATCTGAAATCTTGTGATTTTCATATTTTATAATTATTATCTCTGCATATTTTTGTCAATCCTGATATTTACTATTCCTCTACGTTTAAGCAGAGCTCAGTTGATGGTAAAAACATTTTGATACCTACTACTATCCTTAACCACTACCATTAATATGAAATGAGGGATCCAAAACAACTCGAAAACTACACAAAATCGTAGAACTTACATGGGGGTTAAATCGATAGGTATGGTACTCTGCTATCAGCTTGCACTGGCTTGACACCTTAAAAGAAACACCCTGTATAGAATATTGCTATATTGTTTGCTTTATTGTACACCAAACTGACGATATCAATCACGGCTTAGTGCAAATATCATACGTCTTTAAAATTTTCCTGTTACAGCTTCAACTAAAATTAAAAACAATTCCAGCTCACAGCTGCATTTGCTTGTGAATAATGACCCAAATAAGTTATTTTGTAGTTATTATCGAGTACTTGTGTAACCGCAAGTTCACAATACCGTCTGATTTCTGCGAAACTCACCCGATTACCGATGAGCCAGCTATGAGTAGCGTCCTTGGCATCATAATTAACATTAGCTAGAACTTGCTAACATTCAGTTGTAAATACGAGGTTTTCCTTCTACGGCTATTGTAGAATGTTTGGCCCTTTTAAGATAGTTATTTTGATAGTAATTAAGTATTACAATCTATGTGTGTACTTGATTTAGTAGTGGTTTCTCTCTATCGGTTGTAAAATTGATATCAACCACTCAAATATTGATAGATTTACCGCTGTACGCGAAAAATATATCCATTTTCTAAGTGTGTGTACATTCATCATAATTATCATCATCATCAACATCATTTCAGCCAAAAGTCGTCAACTGCTAGAGATAGGCCTATACCAAGTGTGTACAATAGTCCAATTAGTAATTAATATATTAACTCAAGAGAATAGATTACATTGTGTTTGGGATGACGTCGGTAGGTCTGCTTTCTCTGCAGAAGTTCGCAGGATTTTCTGCATCGGAGAAAATTCCAATAGTTGTCATAAAAATCAAGATAATCATTGGTCATCCTAAGATATATACCATTTCCCAACCATTGGAATCTATACAAAGAACTGTGTAATTTTCAGAGAAATCCAACAACGGTTTTTTGCTCGATTAGGGATTAGAAACCCACAATAGATTGCAGAATTATTGTTTGCAGTGCCTATTGGTCGATTAAGCAACTTAACAATATCAGTCCCTATATTTTTACTGACTGTTACCTAGATCTCATAATAAGTTGATGATTGTCTATAAAATAGTTGATAACGTAACTTGTAAGTTCAACCAGCTTGGTAACATTATTCTCATGATCTACCTTATTACCAAATGCACTTATATGGTCACAACTGAACTTAACAACAAAATGCGTAATGCCAGCGTGGGCAGTATATATTAAGATATCATATACAACTTATTATAGCTCATTTGATTCAGTGTTGTCAATCTAAATACATCTCATACGCCTACAGGTAGTTCCTCAAGGCATCGTTAATCTTCATCATTCCTTTTACTACCAACCTCTTTAGCTCCCGTTATTTTATGCCTATTATAATGTTGAATGGTATGACTTGATTTGCGGTATATTTATGGTCAAATACTGCCTCTATCTAATCCTATTTATTGGTGGTACATAGTTAGTGTGCCCTGAAAATTAATGACTCATTTTCGCGAATGGGTCGTAAAAGAAAACAATATGACTATTATCACGAGGATGCGCAGTAAAATCCTTAGGCAACGATATATCAATCACTACATAGTTTATAACAAAGTCGGTTTCCGCTGTCTGTGTGTCTGTCCCTATGTATGCCATGTATGCTTAGATCTTTAAAACTACGCAACGGATTTTTATGCGTTTTTTTTTTAATAGATAGAGTGATTCAAGATGAAAGTTAATTTGTATAATGGACGCGGGCGTAGCCGCGGGAAAAAGCAACTTAAAAATAAGTAGTAACATACTAAAGGTGAACGAAAAAACGCGGAAGCTACCAAAAAACTTTGTAAAAAGTAATTAAAGCTTTTGACACGAAATTCTACACTAGAACTGTGTTTTTATCAATACTTTCAAGTGTATTTTAATATCTAAACCTGTAGCAACTCTGACAGACTCAATAAACTATATAATAACAGAAAGTAGACACCCGCTACTAAATATAGGCTTCCTACATAGTCCGGTCCCGCAAGGCACTATCCTAGGGCCATTGCAATTATCAAACGACACACTTAGCTGACGACTTATATACAATTTTCTTTCATTATTTGATCAAGTCATTACATAAACATTTCATTGCTAAACAGTTTACAAATGGAGGAAAAAGTGTAAAACCTGACATTCTATAACTTGACTCATGTCGCCTTGGGTTAGTGGATGACATCGTAAGGACACAGATGTTGTCATAAAACTGTTATTTATGTGTGTATTGAATGTTTATATAGGTAAAGGAAAACCTCTCGAGAAAACTTCTACTTAGATACATATACTCTCGCGTAACATCAGGCCTGTTATCCTAGAAGGGTTAGGCAGAGGTATATTTTGCACAGTTTCGCCTTTTTCTCATAGTATAGAACATCACGCGCCATGTTTTCAATCAACACTCAGATCTATGATCTAAATCCTCAAATCTTGCGCAAACATAGTTATTTCACGTCCCTTCTATGTATGAGAAGAAGTAAGCTCAAACTCAAAGCATTTATTTCAAATAAACCAATTACAGGCACTTTTGAATTGTCAAGGTGTCGGTCAGTCAGAAAGATGAAGCTAGTTGCCCATTCCAGAGCGTGTAGGTCCCTATGGAGAAGAACGGGCAAGAAACTCCACGGACACTCTTTTAAATCAAAATATTTTTACAAAATATTGGTTACCTCGTTCATGTTAAAAATATACATGTGAGAATAATGTAGAAAGACGCACGTTAAAAGCGTCCGTAATAAAAAGATAAAAACTAAAAACAACTAAATTAAAAATAAGCAGCGGCAGCTAAAAGACGACCATTCCCAACTGTCGGCGCCCGTTCACGAACATGACGCATGGATCAGCACCAATTAGCTCAACCATTTTGAAGGGAACATAAGTAAGTATTGCAAATTGTGCTGTAGAAAAACTATTATAAGCAGTGACAAAAGAAGAACAGCATAAAGTATGAATGTTAATACAAGAGAGGCAGACCATAGAAAAGATGGATGGGTTGTGTAAATGATGGTTTAACTAGGACGAAGGGAACTATGAAGGCTTACAGGATAGGTATGGAAACCCCCAATACTTCAGGACAAGGGCAGTCGCGGGTTGTCTGAAAGGGTTACCGCGGCCCTGGCATAGGCAACTGATGGAACACGGGTGGGTTTTAGTCAGTAAAAGTCTGACACGCCCTCCCGCTCCACCCAGAGCGGGAGAAGTTATTTGATGATTTCCCACCCTCAAAAAAAAAAAAAAAAAAAAAAAAGGAGGGTGTAGGGACGCTTGCAGGCTGAGATAATGCACGCAGTCAGATCTGTGGTGAGTATATTCTGTGGTTAAGACACGCAACCTGACATTGTTTTACTATCAATGTTGACACATCCAATAATGAATATTCATTATTAATACCGATGGTAGGTGCATAGAAACTGCTTATGACATCATTGTTTTTGCAAATACCTATTATTCGGATTGTGAAACAGAGTTTCATTTATCCTACTTAATTATTTTTAGGGTTCCGTACCTCAAAAGGAAAAAACGGAACCCTTATGGGATCACTTGTTTGTCCGTCTGTCTGTCTGTCTGTCAGTCTGTCAAGACCGTTTTTCTCAGGAACGCGTGAAGGTATCCAGCTGAAATTAATATCAAATACGTAGGTCTATGGTAGCTTGAAGTTCTATAAAGATCAAACTTCTATGTCAACGCAATAAAAAAATACGGCCTTAATGCGCCATTTTTTGATACTCGCAAATAAATCAAAACCTGTAGGGTACTTTCCGTCGTCCTAGAATCATGAAATTTGGCTAGTAGCAAGGTCTCACAACACAAATATAGGAAAAAGTCCGAAAATTGTTAATTTGTAATCCTATCACATAAAAAATATTTTCACAGTTGTCAGTGTGTCAAGACCTTTTTTTTGAAGAACGCATATAGGTATACAATGGAACGCAATAAAAAAATACGGCCATTTATGCGACATATTTTGATACTCGCAAATAAATGAAAACCTATAGGGACCCCGTTGACCTAGAATCATGAAATTTGGCAAGAAGCAAGGTCTTACAGCAAAAGTAATGGAAAAAGTCCGGAAATGGTTATTTTATAACTTTATCACATAAAAAAATATTTTCAAGTATGTCATCTGTCAAAGCCCTTTTTCTCAGGAACACGTAAAGGTATCAAGTTGAAATTAATATCAAATACGTAGGTATATGGTCCCTTAGAGCTCTAAAAAAATCAAGCTTCTAAGTCAACGCAATAAAAAAATACAGCCATTTATGCGACATAATTTGATATAACTTGCAAGTAAATCAAAACCTATGGATTGAACCTATTGACCTAGAATCATGAAATTTGGCAAGGAGCAAGGTCTCACAGCACACAAGTAAAGGAAAAAGTCCGAAAATTGTTCATTAATAAGTAGTTTTTTCACACAAAAAATAGTTTTTTGTGAATATAAATCATGAGACCATCATGTGACCTCTGAGTTTGTTTCGGCGTTTCTTCTCAGAGTAGTCAGATAGGAAACGTCGAACTCATCTAGTTTAAAAAAAATATGTTTGACGTGTAAAAGTGTTTGTACAAACCTACTTACAGAAAATAAATCATTTATCATTTATCATTTATCATGAAATTTGGCAAGAAGCAAGGTCTCACAGCAAAACTACAAAAAGTCCGGAAAATGGTAATTTTTTTTTTTTTTTTTTTATTCACACCAAAAATGACTTACTTTATGATTGCTTTAGTAGGTAATTGACTGAATGCGGAGATCTCATTCCCCGCTGTCGCGTCTACCTCTATTTATTTATTAAAACCCTTCTCTCTCTCCTCTATCCCTCTATGTTATCGATGTATCCCGGATACATCGAAAATTTTGTATTTTTAAAATTCCTCAAACCAAATGTAATTGTATGGTTAAATCATTTGGATTTTTTATATGTGTTATTTGACTATATTGTCTACTATTGTACTAAAATCGAAACACGATTACCTACTTGAAATTTATTCGATAGAAAAAAAATCCAAAGTAGCACTGTCTATTTTCTGTTTTAAACGATTAAACGTAAACATTTCCTTATAGTGCAGTAAAATTTGCTTTAAATCGAAGGTATTTAAATATGTTATGAACTTACTAGGCTAAAAATTGATTTAAGTATGTATAGCATTTTGTCATAAATCAGCTACATTTAAACCAAGCGCGTTTAAATTCCGGTGCGCGTGAGGGCCTGTCCACAACTCCACGTCACGACGTCGTCAACGTGGAACGGTGCGATAACGTGGCACGGTACGTTGACGTGACGTGCAAATTAGGCGATCCCCCGACCAAAACCTTGCGATAGGGCGTTATTCAGAGGCTATTAAATCATTAATTAAGAGTAATAAATTACATCTAAAAGCACATTATTAATGTTCGATATTCTATCATCACATTGCACGTTTACTTTAGTTTTTATGTGAAATAAATACATTTATCTACACCCATGCATTAAATCCTCTATAAAAGTTTCTGAAACAGTTAGCTTATTGCCAACATTAAAACAGCCAGTGTCATAGTAACCATTATATCATCCAAACGGGTGTTATAATGTTGTACTGAATTTCATAATGCAACTCGTTTTCAAAAAAAGAACATTGTAATGCACGCGCGTCTCACTGCAACAGCGCCGTAATTTAAAAAAATAACTTATTCGAATTCACGTCGCACATACTATGACGCCGGCCGCCATGTTCGATACGAGTTTTAGTATTGCAAAAAACTGTTTCAGAACCTTTTATAGAGGATTCACAACATGGATGTAGATAGTCTTGTATGCAACTGTACATAATTAGGTATCAAAACACTCATGTGATAACCCACATTCGTGTTTTAATACCCCTTATAAAAAAATAAAAAAAATTGTTGTAATTGTTTTAAATCTCCTTGTAAAAAAATGTCTAAAATTATTGATTCCATGCATCTTTTGCTAAAGGCGACATTCTAATCATTTGAAGATTACACTAATGGATATAGATAATTTAAAAATCTAAATTGTTCACGTTTTATTTTTTTTTTAAAGTTCGCTATTCTTTTTAACCGACTTCCAAAAGGAGGAGGTTCTCAATTCGTCGGAATATTTTTTTTTTTTTTTTTTTTTTTTTTTTTTTTTATGTATGTTCCCCGATTACTCGAAAATGGCTAGACGGATTTGGATTTTTCTTTTTTTGTTCGAAAGGGTATACTTCCCAAGTGGTCCCATGATCATAAAATCAGGATCTGATGATGGGATCCCATGGAAATCGAGGGAAACCCTCAAATTTTATGGGCACACCTATATCGATTTCGGTATTTTTTATAGTAACTCGTGCATTTACTCTCGGAAAGTACCATTCGGTGAACTGGAACTGATGATGAAGACCACAGAGGGCCATCGGAAATACTCAATTATATCTAAGTATATAACAGGTTGCGATTCGATTACTTTAATATGGTTTATGCTCGTCAAAATAATGGTAATGGTGACTTCACCATGAGCTCCATTTCTCCTGGTTCTTACTAGGAGAACTCCTCAACAATTAACGTCCCTCCATCGGGAAAAGCAACATTTTGTAAAACGTGATGAGCAGTTGACATTGGGTTATTGTAACTTAGATAAATTACAAACTGAACCACTAAAAAGTGAAAAATAAAAACTTTTTTACAAAAACAAAAACCGACTTCCAAAAAAAAAACACTACAAAGTGAAAAATAACTTTAATTTCGGAAGTCGGTGGCAAAAAACTAAAATACAGATCCAAAGACACCGACTTCCGAAATTAAAGTTATTTTTCACTTTGTAGTGTTTTTTTTTTGGAAGTCGGTTTTTGTTTTTGTAAAAAAGTTTTTTTTATTTAAATAATTCCAAAAAAAAATGAGAATTTCTTGATGAAGGGGCGTGCGCAGGTCAAATATGTATATATTTTTTTTATAATTTTAAATAATTTTAAGTATTTAAGAAAATAGATGAAAATGTACCAATATATCTCCTAATCTCCAAAACTACTGAGCCTAAAGTTTTGAAAAAAAAATACAGAAAATAGTTTTTTACTTGTAGATTACAGGAAAATCTATAAGAATAGTCTGTGGTCATAAAGCTCAAGGTCGTTTGGTCGGGGTATGGCCTTAAGAGGAAATGGGGGCGTAGGTATTTTAAGAAGGTATTGCTGTCGCTCTGCGAGCGCTCCACCCTCAAATTCGTGCGATAAGGACAATTGCAGATTCGACTAAATAGCCTGTGTAAAAAGTCACATTTCGAGGTTTGGCTCTCGCCTATTTCCTCCTCCAATATTGGACCAATTTAAAATATATTTCATAAACTGAATAAGAAGGATATATACTATGCCCCTATGTTTTTCTTTTTTCGTTAATAATTGTCAAATTGGTACACTAGGCGTCTGTTGACAGCGGTCTGAATAGGCAATTTTGAGCATTTTTTGAGGGTTCTAGTTCTTATAAAAATAATATATCATCAAAAAGGAAAACATAGGGGCATACAAGTAGCTGTTATTTATATTTCTGTAAAAAATCATTGCTTTATGCGTTTGTATCTTTTCTCCAACGTAACGTAAAAATGCTCGTCACGAATGAATTCTGTAAATATTTTAATAGCGATATTGGAGCACTAAGTTGGCAATTAACTAAAATATAAATGACCAATAATAATAATTATTATTTTAGTTAATTGCCAACGAAGTGCTTCAATATCGCTATTAAAATATTTAGAGAATTCATTCGTGAGTTTTACCGTGCCACGTTACCGCACCGTCCACGTTGACGACGTGACGTGGAGATGTGGACCTAGGGCTCTTAGTCTTCTATCTCGCGCGTCAAACTAGACAGTCATAACGCCATTTCACTTACACACCGAGCTAAACCACGCTTCGATGTAGGGTCTTAAACAAAGCGCTTACAACCGTAAACAAAATGCTAGACGTCTCAACTGGCTCAGTGGTTGTTTGGCTCCTGCGCTACGGGTTCGATTCCTACAAGAAATAAAAATATCAATCAAATATGGTGGATTGTTTAAGGATATTTGAGCAACTAACTCCACTATCCTATATCGTCGCTAATTGAACTAACTGACGTATCTGACATTTTGGACTAAGCCGTTAGCCGACCTAACTACAGTATAGTATAGTAATTTGATACATTTTCCAAGTCGAATCGACCTGTCTAATCGGCGTATCTGTACCTATGCCATACGGTCCCCATGATAATGCAAAAATCGAGACCGATATATACAACGTGTAATGCTAAATGCGCAAAATCTCTTAAGGGTTCATTGTACTCATCATTATGAACAACTTTTACTATGGGACCAAACCTGAAATCGCGAAAAAAAATCAGCTGTTCAGTACATTTTGACGAATTAAGGCTCTTACAGACAGAGGCGATATCGCGGTCGCGACGCGATATTTCGATATTATATCCGTAGAAAAATATCGCGTCGCGACGCGATATCGCCTCTGTCTGTAAGAGCCTTTATGCGAACATAAATGTACTGAACAGCTGATTTTTTTTTCGCGATTTAAGGTTTGGTCCCATAGTAAAAGTTGTTCATAATGATGAGTACAATGACCCCTTAAGAGGTTTTGCGCATTTAACGTTACACGTAATATATCTACGGTTTACAAAAAAAAAAAAAAAATAGCTTGCCCTGTAAATTTTTTTTTGAATCAGTTAAGTACGTCACTTAGATTAGCGACGATATATGCAGGAGAAATTAAATAACCGCAAAATAAGATTTAAAAAAAATAAGATTGGCATCCATCTTCGCATCGACCTTTATCTTCCGTGATGATGATGACACCATGACCCAAGAATGTACTCTCTTGAAAGTAAATTTTCTGGCGCTGACCTATGACCTATTCGAGCAAGACCTGACAAATAAAGATCGTTCTATTGTCTTCTCTCGCCCACATCACATCCCGAAGCATTTGAAATGAGATAATATTAGGCAGGTAGGTAATGATTGACCCAGTAAACTATTGAATGAATTATTATTAGAAATAACTCCGACGTGTTCAACAAATTCAAACAAATTCAAATTCAAATTCAAATACGTTTATTGATTGTTAGGCACATGTATCAAAAGATCTTATTGTTAATAAGTAACACTGTAACATACCTTTATGGCGTACAATATTATATTACGTTATTATTTCCTTTATTTCATTTATGTACATATCATTTATATTTTTAAATATTTTTATAAAAACAAAAATAAAAAAAACATTTAAAAATATAAAAATAGTAGCCCACCGATATCGGGAACAGGGTCCAAGCTACCGGTGGTCAGGGCTCTAGAGAGAGGAACCTCCTCACTATGCGTGCCGTGTCCAGGAGTACTGCTTTCTGAATCAAGCCCTTGATCCAGCCGCTCAATGAGAGCCTCCTGAGGTGTTGATCGAGGCTCTGTGCTATTAGGCCATTAACCGTAACGATTATCGGTACAATGATATATATAATATTACGTTATTATTATTATTATAAACATTCTTACAGTTGGTCTAGTCACTCTTTGCATTACTCAAATTATACCTTAAAAAATATTATAAAAATTATAATTATTAATTTTTATAATATTTTTAATGTAAGTATAATAAATAATAAGCTTAGTCAAATTATACATTAAAACATTTACTTATGCACTATTCAAATTATACAATAAAATAAACTCATACATTATCTATTCAAGTTTTTGTCATTGAAAAAATCATTTATTGTGTATGCTTTACGTATTAAAAATTCCTTTAACTTAAGTTTAAAAATATTGATGGCTGAAATACTTTTTATACAGTTTGTTATAAATTTTTACTCCCATTCCAAATACACTAGATTTAAATTTAACTGTTCTGGATCTAATTCGTTTTTATGTCGTGCACTTCTAAGTGTTGGATATTTTCTTAAATCGTTTTTTATCATTGTTGCTGTTATTATTGGTTTTACTATCACGAATTTCTCATTAGCAACCCGGAGTCTGGATTAGTGCCCGGTGCGCGGTGGTTGCTGGCAATAGGCTCGCCGCCATAACTGCTGAAATGTGGTGTACTATATAGGTACCTACTCCTCTGCCGATTCTGCCCAACCCTTCTGAGATTACTGGCGTGATGTTAAGTTTTGTTGTAACTCCGATATGTTTACGATTTCATGACTAAACATACGCGATCAAAATGTATGAGACACTAGATTTTTTTTTCATATTTCAGTGTTACTTCCATGGTAAAAGTTGTTCATTTTCACGAGAACTATACACTCCGTTAAATTATGTTCGTCCCTCGGTTAACCTAACACCCTGTATAAGCCATTTAATCACTTGATTGCTAATTAAGTGTTCAGCTTTATTTAAATGTGATGTTCTATTGATTCACACCGCTTAGATAAGCATATTTCCTAGCTAATAACTGACCCAACAAGCTGTTCAAATTTCAATAATTCATACAAAATCCCCTTTCGGTTTTCCCGAATTTTCCATTTTTCAGGAAACTTCTCTAACTTTTCTTTTCATATGAACCTTCCTCGGACTTCAAGTTATAAGATACAAGATATATTTATTTTTTAAAACATCAGTAAAGTATAAAAGTCTTATAATTAATATGAGTTACTATCACATAAATGTTTTGCCATTTATGGCGAGCAAAATTACATAGTCGCACTAGACAAATAATACAAAAAAAAAAGCAAAAAAGAGATTAGAAAATGTAAAAATTAAAATTGAATTTTAATTACAATGTTGAATTCAAGTCAAAAATTTAAATTCGAAATTAAAATTCAAAATTTAAATTTAATTTGAGAATATTAAACTTACAAGTAAAATATCGTTAAACAAATTGAAAAAAAAATTGCCTTTGAATTGGTCCAGCCGTTCTCATTCATTTTTATTATTTATGATTATTTTAAGATTTTATCCTATATTATTTTGCAGCACGGCCCAGTGGTAACGGCCGCGGCTTACAAGTTAGATCGTAGGTTGGAACTTCGAACCCAGACAGGCGCTTTACTTAGTGTAAATTATTTCATCACCACTGCTCCCAAACCAGTGAAGGAAAACATCGTGAGGAAACCGGCATGTCCTAGAACTAAAAATTCGAAGACATATGACATCTACCAAACCGCACTGGGCCCGCGTGGTACGGTCCGTAATCCACCCCGGGAGAAGGCCTGTGTCCCAGCAGTGGGAACTGGGAACATTATAAGCTGAGTATGATATTATGCTAGGTATGCTACTAGGTACATATTTTTAAGATGTCAGTAATCAATTAATCCTAAAGGCTAGTTGTAGAATTATCTGTTTAATATTTTGTTATCATCGCTTATGTTCTGATTGTGCCCGCAAAAATATATGAAATAAACATGAAGAAAACCCATTTCGCCGAAAATACTAAAAAAATTAAATAAACATGAAGTTAATTTATGTCTGGTTCACGTTTAGTTACATGTCAGACAACTATTATTGAACAAACAGACACTTTACGTGTTTAGGGGCTGTAAGCTAGGGTGCCGGGTGCCGCTATACGGTTTAATATAAACTAATCACACAAAACTATCCCGTTCCCGTCAAAAATACACGCATGATCACACCCTGACACGCAGTCATGTGAAAGAGAACCAAAAACAAAAGAACATTACAAACAAATTAAATAAAAAGACATGCCAACTATAAGGTGTCACACCTAAAACAAAAAAACTGACGTTTCTAAACGAGAATACAATCGCGACAACCATACATAGAAATGTGGGATGATTCCATTTTTGAATTGATAAGCGTCTCGTGTGCCGTGAAGTTGGCAGCGTGCTGTCACGATCAACCAATCACAGCGCGCTATCCGGCCGCAGCGCGGAGGCGAAGCAAGCCTCAAAAATCCCTACCGGGCCGACCGGCTGATCAATTCTACGAGTTGTGTAGTGCGAGAGTCGCGTATAGTGTATAGTTTAATTTATTACAAAACAAAGTATTTTTTAATAATCAAATATGAGGGAAATCGTGCACCTCCAGGCCGGTCAGTGCGGAAACCAGATTGGAGCTAAGGTATGTGTTCCCACTGTTGTTTTTATTTTAGACTCGGTACTAGAAACGTTGCTAACGGCCATCATCTACCATGACATCCACTAGAAATACAATTAGAATCGTACTTAGAGTAATGTTAGTTCGCTGTTTACAGTATATTTAATAATAATGCAGCATGAAATGCCTTTGTAAAGTGATTTTTCTTACAAAACTAGGTCGACCGGTACAATGCTGTGTTCTTGCATAGCTCTGTTCATAATTCGGGAATAGACAATGACAGAACGGTAATTTTTCGCGCTCGAACGCACCGGTAAGGAGGGCACCACTGTCATCCCCTAATACGCATGATCAAAAACTGTATTGCACCAATAAAATGTTTAACATTATTTGTGTAAGTAGATAGGTACTTAGATAATATTTTTTTGTATCAGAAGGTCAACAAAAGACAATGACATGAGATTTAAATTTTATAGACACAAAAAATGTCTCGTACAAGAATTATGCAGACAGTTTTTTCAGTTCACGTGGAACTTGTTTCTATCAATTTGATACTACTACTAGGTTTTTCCGACAACAGTTTTATCAACAAATTCATTTACCGACCATAGGTCTTAATTAAAAATTTCTAGAAAGTTTATACTTGTTAAATATTTGAACTAATACCATTATAAAATAAAATAGGCAAAGACATTCTTGCCGTCACGATATTATGTGGTACAGTTTCATTGGTCAACTCAACCTATTCAAATGACGGAGGATTTACGTATGAAACTGGTTGAGAATCGAATGATCTACGGATTAATCTAGGTAAATAATATACTTGTTTTGACTATACGTCCTTGATTGGCAGTAATAAATCCTTTTTAATCTCTAACGTCAGTCATAAAGAAAAATTTTCATTACAGTGTGACAGATGGTATATCAAGTTTGAGATCTCCTTTCTCTATTCCCCGTATCCGTTTTATGGTCGTATAATTCAAGTCTTGATTGAATCGTCTCGAGAACAACTATAAATTGACGTTGGAATAACAATCATAGCAAAATTGCAGGTCAAGATTACACTGTAATTCGTTTAGACAGCTTCAGGTTCAGAGATAATACAGGAAGAATTGATAATGGTTATGACCTCTACACTCGTTGACACTTAACAGATGTCAGATGTAAATGCACTTCAAATCATTGCATTTAGAAAAAATGCACAGATGGTGTTGCCATGTCAACATTTTGTGCCATATCTTCCAAATCCGGCAGTCGATAACCGGTAAGGTGACGTGCTACATACAGCTTAGCTACTTACCATGCAAATTAACAGTAATTAAAAGACTTTCTTTATCAAATACTACAGAGAAAATACCGCTGTTCACCGTTGTGCATGAATAACATATTGCTATACGATGGCCTAACGCGTCTACACTTGCAAACTTACTTCACGCATATTTTTTCCACCCTCGATTGGATTACCAATTCTTATTCAAAATCAAAATTGATTTATTCAAACTAGGCTAAGAATCAGCACTTTTTGAACGTCAAAAATACACAAGACAGTCCCACAAAACGACCGCCCTTCACCACTTCTTATTAGATAGTTTAGCTGGGAATAAGAAGTGGCGCAAAAAACTATCCAGCAGAAGTATTGATATTCAAGCTGTGTCAGCTTATTGAGCAAAACAAGTGATTGTGACAAATTGAGGTCAATTCTAAGTCATCAATCTCTCGTGTTTTTAATTAAATCAAGAAAATGTTAGATGAAACGATTCTGTATTGGATTTAACAGTAAATGATTGTCTACGCTTCAGCGAGTGTTTTCCAAGTATTCGTGTCTGCCAGTTTTGGAGCTATTAAAAGTATTAATTGGAAAAACGGAGTATCCAATCACTTAAAGAACACTATGGCTCACAGTTAAAATAAGAACTCTGGTCTCCTGATTGCTAATGCAAGCAAGAGTGCAAAAGCATCCTCAATCTCCGTATTTTGATGTGACTCATGTTTAAAACTTCTTCAAGACCAAAATTCCTTAATAAAAGCCTGCGCGTGCGCAGTCCTTTATTTTGAATCCAAAACAAGATCACATAAATCTTCTAACGCCCTAAAATAAAGAGGCACATCAATACGAAGAGCTACCAACATCAAAAAACTTAAATTTAGCCCGTATTTATCAACAAGAACCTTTCAAGTTTCAAAAACTTACGATGTTACACCAAAGAGTTCTCATCAAATTGAAACTCAGACTGTTATTGATTGGGCGAGCTCTCATGACTATTTACGTCTGTAAGTCATTAGTTAGTCAGAATATGAATCATGCAGTCTTGAATGCGAGTCAGTCACTTATAGGAATACTTAAAACAGCTGTGTTAACATCTTAAAGAAGAGAAGCCATTTTGAAAACGTATTTTATATTTGTAGGTGTCGATATGTTAAAGGAAATACCATCTAACTTGATCACAGTTAGATGGTGAGCTCATTTTTTTTATATCCTCATAATAAATGACATCATTGACGCTAAACTTTGCCTCTATGACACGTTTAAGCGAACCTTGGAACTAGCTTACTACAGCAAAAACTTAGCAGGCAAAACAAATAAATATTCCTACAGCAAATTTATTATTACTCATGGTTGTAGTAAATAGTGTAGGTATAGTAACTACTTATAAGCATTGTATAAAATCAGATAGTTGCGAACAATGGGGAGCCACACGCAAAGCTGTTTGTAGATGGCGCTCTGAACGACTGTACATTGTTTTACAAACAAATCCATACAATTTGACAATCATTCGTTATGTCAAATCAATGAAAAAAGGACAGTCGATCATGTGCCACCTAGCGTGATAAAAAGTTAGTTTTCCTCCCCATTTCATCCGTTCACTGCCCGAGAAAATTGTCTATGACGTTCATCGTCGGTTTTTTATAAAGATCATTGTGCCGTGAATCATTTTAAGTAATTTATTGATATGGCTTATAGTGAAACAGTTAGGAGAATTTTGCACACACATAAATAATGTGGAAGAGCCGAGGTGCGATTAAAAAAGTAGGAAACGTCAGAGAACAATAAACCGATAAACATATTTGTACAAAACAGAGTTATTAGAGGACACAAAAAAGATTAATTGAGAGTCGGTTACGTATTCCAAAAGTGAATAATCAAAAAGCGATTTCACGATAAATTTCCGATTTATCAAACATCAAACTATAAAGTTAATAGGAACAATAAAATGCAATCAAAAGGCAACACAACGTCAGAGAGCAATCCATTCTGAAGCGTTTAAGATAACCATTAAGATCTGGCTTTTGTCATTCCTAATTGTGCTCATAAGGGAGCTTATCTTATCAGTCGTTTGGCAATAGAAGCTAAAGATTACAGAGTTCAACGCCCCGACGGCAGCCGGTCGATGCCCATTTATAAATAGCGGCCAAAGTCGCCCTGGTTCGCCATAGAGTTGCATGCACAGTACCGTTACCATAATATAACTATAATACCCAGCATGCACATCTCGAATGGATTAACTACAGGAAGTCAGCGATGAAGCCAATAATAATAAACTGTGTTAAATTCTGGAGCAATGAACTGCGGAATTCGCAAGGTCTAAATTGATTGGATTCCGAGTATCAGACGGAAAATAAATTGAATACTTTCGAGAACGCTATTGTCTACGTATCAAGCTCGTAAATAATGAAAACGATATACCATTATTATATAATGTTTCTGCTCAACAAGATATATTGCAAAAAGCCAAAGATATAACTCTCATTCATCATATTCAAAACTGCGAAAGTCAGACATATCGAGAACGGACTGTAAGGTGAAATCTAACACAATGGTAATAGTATTACGACCATGAAAGCATTACACAGACGCCATAGTTTCCCTTCGTCTGTTCACACGAGACTTTCGACTTGCTTGCTATCTAGTTACTCAGAAAGCAATGCCTTTCGAACATGCCTTTCACTTTTCGCTGTTATTAAAAATCATTACAATGTCATCTATGAAAGTCTTGATGAACTGACGTGTATTGCGAATTGGATTTTTATCGAGATTTCAACGTTTAGATTTCGAGAATTTTTTTTTTTTAGATTTCGCGAATTCCAAAGAGATACATAATGCAGACAGCATTATGTATCTCTTTGGAATTCGCGAAATCTAATTTGCAAGACTAAAAATTGTAGCTTAACATAATAAAATTGGGCACTTTTCCAAAAAGTCAAAATTGGTCAGTCCATGACCGCAGTAATAATTTACAGCTAATAAATATTTTATTAAGCCATAAATGGACACTTAAACGATTTAATCCAGCTAGAGAATAAAATGCTTTAAAACTAATTCACCGATCTCTTTTTGGCGATGCCAAAGAACTCAGAGACACTTTAACAACATCCAAAATGAAAATCGATTCATTCTAAAAATACGGATTGCCTCATATGGACTCGAGTTAATTTAAACATCTACACTAAATAAACAAGAGTCGAAGTTAAACCCTGAACCAAAAAGGCAGCCATGTTAGTCATATTACCATATATGAGCATGTCGAGTTGTACCCACTCGCTGATGACATCACTAGGATCGGCGCGCACACGCCGCTGAATTTTAATATACTAGCGACACGACAACGATCGCTTCATACAGCCTTGTGCTGCTAAGTATTTTCACCAGCGTTTAACAAATTACGTAAGCGTTGAAAAATTGATTTAAGATGCGGTAAGCTTTTAGTGAACGATCTTAGAGTTCAGATTAACGCTCGAGACAATACAAGTTCCGACGACGACGCCCAAAACTTGGTTCCGACTTCTGATCACCAAATTGGTAGGCGTGGCGATTACGTCAGTTAATTGCACATATTATCAGCAACTACGAGTTCATTACGTACTTTAATTCTTGAAAATAAACATACAGTAATGGTTCATTGCGAAATTTCGGCAACCATATGGCCGTCAGCCCTGAAATCAGGTCGCAGATTTCAAGAGGCATCGAAAAATTGAATGCTAATAAGCCGAGTCGTTCAAGACATTCTCCGCTTATACGGCGAGATAAACCAAATACGGGAGGAGTGGGCGTCGGCCGTCGTCGAGGCGAGCTATTGTGCCGCCGTCATAACTCATGCCATTGTCTTGCGTAACCCTTCCCGAAGTTGAGCGTTCATTAATGATGTATTATGTATCCTGTCTACCTTTTACGACGGTTCATTGAGCTTTATAACCTTTAGAAAACTACATTTGAATAGAATCACGAAAGTGCCCATTGAAACTCGAACGGAACTCGCTAGGGACGACTCTCCCGTGATATTAACACAACACAGAACCGGTTGGAAAGCAGCGTCGGCGCACTTACAAATAGTCCGCCAAGAGCTTTCGTGTAGGCATCTTAATTGACTGCATTCTATTCCGCGCTCACTACACCACTGCTTTCGTTCCGCTAACGGTAATACTTTTGTTCCAGTTCTGGGAGATCATCTCTGACGAGCACGGCATCGACCCCACCGGCGCCTACCATGGCGACTCGGACCTGCAACTGGAGCGCATCAACGTTTACTACAATGAGGCCTCCGGCGGCAAGTACGTGCCACGCGCCATCCTCGTCGACCTGGAGCCCGGCACCATGGACTCGGTGCGCTCGGGACCCTTCGGACAGATCTTCCGACCGGACAACTTCGTGTTCGGACAGTCGGGAGCCGGTAACAACTGGGCGAAGGGTCATTACACAGAGGGCGCTGAGCTAGTCGACTCAGTTCTTGACGTTGTACGCAAAGAATCCGAATCTTGCGATTGCCTACAGGGCTTCCAGCTCACACACTCACTTGGCGGTGGTACCGGTTCCGGTATGGGTACACTCCTTATCTCAAAGATCCGTGAAGAGTACCCTGACAGAATCATGAACACATACTCAGTCGTCCCCTCACCCAAAGTATCAGACACCGTCGTTGAACCCTACAATGCGACTCTCTCAGTTCACCAGCTCGTAGAAAACACAGACGAAACCTACTGTATCGACAACGAGGCCCTTTATGACATCTGCTTCCGCACACTAAAACTGTCCACACCCACCTACGGCGATCTCAACCACTTGGTCTCCCTCACAATGTCCGGAGTCACCACCTGCCTCAGGTTCCCCGGTCAGTTGAATGCTGATCTCCGCAAACTTGCCGTCAACATGGTTCCCTTCCCACGTCTCCACTTCTTCATGCCCGGCTTCGCTCCCCTCACATCCCGCGGAAGCAGACAATACCGTGCCCTCACCGTGCCCGAGCTCACCCAGCAGATGTTCGACGCCAAGAACATGATGGCGGCATGCGACCCGCGCCACGGCCGCTACCTGACCGTGGCCGCCATCTTCCGTGGACGCATGTCCATGAAGGAGGTGGACGAGCAGATGCTCAACATCCAGAACAAGAACTCGTCGTACTTCGTGGAATGGATCCCGAACAACGTGAAGACCGCCGTGTGCGACATCCCACCTCGTGGTCTCAAGATGGCCGCCACGTTCATCGGCAACTCCACCGCCATCCAGGAGCTGTTCAAGCGCATCTCGGAGCAGTTCACCGCTATGTTCAGGCGCAAGGCTTTCTTGCATTGGTACACCGGCGAGGGCATGGACGAGATGGAGTTCACCGAGGCAGAGAGCAACATGAACGACTTGGTGTCCGAGTACCAGCAATACCAGGAGGCCACCGCCGACGAGGACGCAGAGTTCGATGAGGAGGCTGAGCAGGAGCTCGACGACCACCACTAGAGGGCGCGCACTGCACACCCATATAGTACATTGCCATTGTATTTACTCGTTACTTTATGTTTAAGTAACATTAATGATTCCTACGATGTGTTTTGAATGAAAAGACATGCTTTCTAACTTTTAACAGAACGCACAACTAAAACCCCGGATATGACATTATGCGACTCGTGCGCATATATAATGTAATTGTATACATATACATTCCTAGTGATTCCATGCCTGGCCTCGTTGAGAGCAAGATCTGAACATTTCTAAGGCTGATAGACACTCTTTATGTATTTATGATAAAGTTAAAATGTCTCCAAACATGGGCATACAAAGAAAGATTATAGAGTGCTTCAATAACCGAAGTTTTATTACGATTAAAATTGTTTTCAACAATATAATTTAATGTATATAATAAAGATTTTTATTTATTTGTTTGTTTTCTTTAAAACAACTCCATTAATCAAGGTGGACAAGAGTTACGTCATGATTCAGATAAAAATAAGATTCCAAGTATTAAATGAGTTCTCCGAAGGTAACTGCCGTAATACGCTGATGATATCAACAAAAATTTATATTAGACGACAAACAAACAACTGCTATGACATAATCCACAGATAAGATATTCTATGATGTATATTATCTAAGCTTTATATATAACGTAGAAGGACCAAAAATAACACTAAGTACCTACACGGATAACATGGACATTGGACAGCACACAAGTCCAAAATTACTGACAATAAAATCCATTGTTACATTCAATTATCTTATATACCTATTTAAGACAGTGAACGATTCATTTAATAACTTGGTAACAGCACAAAAAAGTAGGTAATACGCACCTGACATCATCGCTTCGGACTAAATTTAGAAATGCACTTATAATACGTCGGCCATTTTGAGTGGACGCTGTCAGTTCCCGTTATAGCCTCTATTTGTACTAGTAAAAGAATTAGATGGGGGCCGAGAGGTATCAATTTAAATTGGTCAGGTGATAACTGAATGATGTCATAGCGTTCATCATAAACAAACAACTTAGGTCATGTGGGTTTGTGTGACATTCGAATATTAGGATTACGTTGTTGTTGCATTTAAATGAATGATATTATTACTTAGCGGTTTTGAATCATTCTTGGTACTTAGGTACTTAATAAGAATAGCATTACTTCTCGTAAAACTTCTAAATCCAGAGACTGAAAAAAAACACAGAGTGAGACTACACCAGAATGTCTAGCTAGACGTCAACGATATAACTTATCTAAGAAATTGATGAATGAAAATGATGGTCCAAGATCTTACACTATTTTTGTTTCTTTTTTGTTCAGGCTGCGCCTTAGTTTCGCATCTTCAATCTTGTCCGAAGCGTATCTGAAATAAAATAAATGGAACCCTGCCAACATTTTGCCAACTTCCGAATTTGAAAAATTGATGCATAGGTACAATTTTGAGATTTTGAGTCATAGCGTAGACTATCCGTGAGTTAAAAACTAAACCGGACAAAACAAATGAGGTTGCACACAAAAAAGTCTTAGCAACACCGATGACCAATCTAATAGAAGCAAAAAAGTTCTTAAAGTATCATTGTTATGATGAAGTGTGGCTAACTGGCTACGCACTTCATCATAACAACAATAAACACAATGTCCATCGAATTATAATTAGTCATTAGGTACTTTTGCTAATTGAGAGACTTATCAATCATCACGAGCCTGTCAATGACCACTGTTCGCTGTTGGGTCATCAGAATAACCTACCCAAGAGACGATGAAGCTGTTACCTACCACCAAAGTGAGCTAATTAATTTGGTAAGTAACATTGTAATTCTGAATTGTTCCTCAGAGTCGTATCATTGGCGGCAAAACCAAAAAAGTCCTTAACAAGGAGGTTCTGAAGCCAAAGCATACCATAGAGCAATCTTCACTATTCCAAAAATAGAGATGTCATAATGTTTTCATAATAAATTGCTCGCATTATTATAGAATGACTACATCACAGATAAGCTGACATTCTGCGACAAATGGGTCACAGTTCTCGGACGCAATGTAAACATGCAGTTATGCAGTATCTTAAACATTGTTGATCTTGAAATTATCGACTGCTATAAAAAAAATTAGGTTTTAACACGTAATTATGTGTTTGAGCATGCGTAAAATAGTAATTTAATGATTCAGATAAGTAGTCATGCTGTCAGCCTAATTTTTTTTGTAGACGTCGCATATGAAGAACGTAGCTATGTTCAATATATAGCTCACCGTTAGTTGTTCATGCACAGAAACCACTTGATTTATTGGTTTAGTTAATAGGCCCTATTAAACTACTAATACTTCAGAATACATTCAAAAATGCCTACGCTAACTTGTATAAAAGGAGGCGCGCTGCAAGGCTCTATTCTGGGTCCTTTTCTGTTTGGGCTTGTCACTTGTAAGTAAAAGCTACTAGGCCCAGCTACAGGTTTAATACCTGAGTTATAACTTACAATACCACAGCACGAGTTTTCAGTATCTTCACAAACTATAGTTACTAATGTCCCACTGAGCTGGGTATACCACACAATAGCTCGTAACATATAGATAGTAAACAATTATTTGTTATTATCTCATCAGTATACAGTACGACACAACTTAGATGTAGCATAGATTTGAAAATTTTACGAATGTATCTTTGGTTATACAGGGTGTTTGGAAGCTGAATACAAAGTCTTAAGGGGGTGATAGTTGACACCATTTAGAACATTTTGAGCCATACATTTGTGTTAGACGAAGTATGCTTTTTTATTTTTGCCTCAGTTACAGGTAGTTGTTTGTTATTTTTAGGGTTCCGTACCTCAAAAGGAAACAACGGAACCCTTATAGGATCACTCGTGTGTCTGTCTGTCTGTCCGTATGTCCGTCTGTCACAGCCAATTTGCTCCGAATCTAATGGACCGATTAAGTTGAAATTTGGTACACTTATGGATTTTTGTGATCCAAACACGTACGAGTAAAGTTAATAAATGAATTTTGAATGTGAGGGTCCCTTTTAGGGGGCAAATAAAAAAAATAAAATTTATATGACTTTATAAGTTTTTACAATGCGTAAAAATCATTTTCGCTTAAAGCAGTAACAAAGATTGGTGATGTTGAAGGCGCATTCAGTTCGGATCGTGATCGGTTTTACGAATTTTGCCGATGCTACATCTAAGTTGTGTTCTATGTACCGAAGTGTCTCAACGAGCGGTTATTTCAACGGGCAGACGTCATTGCTGTCAGTTACATCACAGTTTCGCTTTTGTGAACTACGATTGAATGACAATAGGTAGGTACTGTTCAGGATAAAAACCTCTCCTCAATACTCCTCATGCACTGAAGCATTGAGAGATGTGTTGGCGGGTTTCCCAACGAAACTTTGATCTTTAAGAGTAAAGTACAGCCACTCTGTACTTTACTCTTAAAGATCAAAGTTTCGTTAGGTTAGGTTATCACATTAATTGAAACCACGATTCAGTAAAGTACAGAGAGGAGCCCGTGGCTAAATAATAACAGCCACACGGGTCGTTCTTCAGGTTAAGCTACGCTTGCCGGGGTTGGTCCGTGGATGGGTGACCATCTTTACATATCGAGACTACTACGTGCCTCGGAAAGCACGTTAAGCCGTTGGTCCCGGCTGTCATTTGTGGATCTTTGACAGTCGTTACGGGTCGTCAGAAGCCCGAAAGTCTGACAACCAGTCTTACCGGGGTATCGTATTAAGGCTCTTACAGACAGAGGCGATATCGCCTCTGTCTGTAAGAGCCTTTACCCAGTAACTGGGTTGTGGAGGTCAGATAAGCAGTCGCTCCTTGTAAAATAAAATACAGATATTCAGCTGCATCCGGTTAGACTGGAAGCCGACCCCAACATAGTTGGGAAAAGGCAGGCAGATTGATTGAGGTAGGTACTGTTCCAGGACAAAAACCTCTCCTCAAGCAGCGATGTATTGGCGGATTTCCAAACGGAATTTCTTTGATATTTAATAGTAAGTACAGAGTGCCGTAGATTCAGTAAGTACAAGATTCTGAACTTCTTTGAAATTTTTCGTCGGTTATTTTTTTTTAAATCAATCTGTTCCACACATTTTGACCGCGTAAGTACCTACCTATTGCACTTTTGTAGGAAACACCAGATTTTTTAATCACCGACGAAAAATTTCAATTTATGGGGGTCCAGAGTCATTTACTGAATACGCCACTTTGTATTATTGCATACAATAGAAGTTGCAAACATTTTTAACGATAGAGAACGTTGCCTTACAAAATAATAGGTCTATTTTGACAGCCCATATCGTTTCATATGCCAAAGAGAGACAAACATAGCGGGTCAAAGAGGGACACCCTCATGTCAAATCGGAACTTCTTAGATTGTGATACAGAGAAGCTTTCTTCAGACAACGTTACGTTTGGGATAAACGAATTGCTGAAAAGTATTGAACCTGGATGAGGCTGGCACAGGAGCGAGCGTGGGGATTGGCACAAGAACAGAGAGGCCTATGCCCAGTTGTGGGGGAAGTGGGGCTGTGGATGTTATGAGGTTGGTCAGGCTGCCTAGCCTTTTCCCAACTATGTTGGGATCGGCTTCCAGTCTAACCAGATGCAGCTAAATACCAACATTTAACATGGTGCGACTGCCTATCTGACCCCCACAACCCAGTAACTGGGTAATACGATATCCCTTGCTAAGACTGGTTGTCAGACTTTCAGGCTTCTGACGGCCCGTAACGACTGTCAAAAATCCACCAAAGACAGCCGGGACCAAAGGCTTTCCGAGGCACGGAGGGGTCTTGATATCACCCCGAAAGATGATCACCCATCCACAGACCAACCGTGGCAAGCGTAGCTTAACCTGATCGATCGACCCGTGCGGCTGTTATTAGTCACAAGCCCTTGGTCAGACTTCTTTTGAAAACAGGAACAACGGGGCTTGCTGTAAATATAGTAGTCAGCTTATGAAGACTTTCAACCTACTCCAGATTCAAGGATCGATGAATGATAATTCATTCATCGATCCTCGAATTTGGAGTAGGTGGTGGTGGTGGAATTATCAACAATCGATGGAGTTTTCTTATTCTTTGTTTGGATTGCCTTATCCAAATATACAGCAGGATGCTCCATTCATTAAAATAACCACTTATCTCCGGCAGATAACATTTTTGCACCGCGAATAAGCATCGATAAAAAATACACACACATAATAAGTAGGTAGATATTTACTTTCTTTACAAATACTTTCACTTTTTATTTATTTACTGTGTACAATTTTATTTACAAGAGAATAACTTTATTGCTATTAAATTAACTTTCTCGACTAATCAATAATGAGCATGTTTTTTTAAAGAATAATAATTAAACATTAAAATGGCCACTGTCTTAATGCCACTGTATGTAATTGCATTAAGAAAAAAAACCGGTCAAGAGCGAGTCGGACTCGCGCACCGAGGGTTCCGTTCCGATTTCTGAAAAAGTGTGCTATTTAGAGACATCGTTTTATTTTTCCTGTAATCTTTACATAAACTTCTATCACACCGAATAATTTCAGATTTTTCTCTTTGCAAACTTCGGAGATAAGGGTGGGAACGGTATTTTTTTTTACATTTTTCATCAAAAGTCGAAAACTATGCGGCCTAAAACAAAATAAAAAAATGTTTGAGAGTGTGCAAACAGCGTTTTTTCATATGATACCCCACATGCTCTAGTAGCCCCACTTTGAATTTTTAAGACCCCCTTTCAGTCCCTGTTGCAAAAAAAATATAAATATTTTTATATCTTTCTTTATCGTAAACGTCATCTAAAACTATTCCAAATTTCAAGTTGATAGCATTAGCAGTTCTTGAGATATCCAGCTGTGACAGACAGACAGACAGACTGAGTCTCACCATAAGTGTTCTTTTTTACCATTTTGGTACGGAACCCTAAAAAAGAAACAAAATTGAGAATGTGCAACCCCGCTCTTTCATAATGATAAATGCATGCGCTAGTAGCCCCACTTTAATTTTTTAAGACAATGACCGACCAGACAGACCCCTTTCAGTCCCCAAAAAAGTTATATCTTATTTGCAAAATAGTTGGGCAAACGTCGTCCAAAACTGTTCTAAATTTCAAGTTCATAGCATCAGTAGTTCTTGAAATATCCAGCTGTGACAGACGGACAGACAGACAGACAGAGTTGCACTATAAGGGTTCCTTTTTACCATTTGGGTACAGGGGGCCTACTCCCCAAGTCCGTCCGTTCATCCGTTCGTCCGTTTATCCGTCCGTCTGACTTAACAATCCATCAAAACAAGTGTAATAGTTGAATTTTTCGGACGGGCAAAAACACATCGGGAGTAGGGACAACTGTCGTATCGTGTTGCCATTCATACTTCGTTCGGACCCCGAACCAATCATACGTCCGTAGGTGATACGGAGTAGGAAACGCCCGTAACGAAGGCCGAAACTACGGACTTCGTGCTTAGGGAGTAGACCCCCTGAACCCTAAACACGATCGCTCTTCGGTCGTAAGAGGTAAGGAGTAGAAAAATCTGTCAAGAATTTAACAAAGGAAAAGTTTTTCGTTCGTCGTTCGTCGTGAGCTATCGTGTGGGTGAAACAGGTATTAATAATCAACATGCATTTAATTATCACTAGGTATCAGAGAACTTTGTCCTTCAGGTTATCTTTTAACACCTCGAACTTAATTAACGTATAAGTAAGCTACTATTTTGCTTATTTCCATATTAGTCATGGCGGAAATCCTAGTCTCGGACGCCATCCGTTCGAAATTCAAACTAATTTTTAGCATTGTGTCCGCTGGACGCATTAAAAAAAAGTCTTTTTGTCTATGGTCGATATTAGGAACGCGTCTATGGGCCAGTCTTGAAACGAATCAATTATTTTCACCGTTACAATTTGATTGTAACTTACCAGATTTGCGAGACTGTACTGGAATTCAGATATTGCTGGGTCAAGAGCCTGGTTATTTCTAAATTCTGAAAAAAAGGATTGAAAGTCATTTTTGATTTAGCAAATTAGCTAAGGCTTGATAGAATTGGGGAAAGGGCTGAAATAAGGTGATTATTATATAGGGTGACTGGTAATTAGTGACCGATACCTAAACACATGATTGTGCTCATGACAACAAACAACTTTTACTATGGGACCAAACCTGAAATCGCGAAAAAAAAATCAGCTGCCCCATGCATTCATGTTCGCATAACTCGTCAAAATGTAGGGAGCAGCTGATTTTTTTTTCGCGATTTCAGGTTTGGTCCCATAGTAAAAGTTGTTTGTTATCATGTGCATAATCATGTGTTTAGGTATCGGTCACTAATTACCAGTCACCCTATATATCAGTAACACCAGAGGACTAAGACATTGAGTGATGATCATCTTTTTGCCAGTGGGCTAAAGAGTAGCTAACACCTATTTCCTCTATCCCACAGTATGGTAGTACCGATGGGATTGGTAGCCGAGGAATTACGAGCAGTATCCTAATGCACTAAAAACCGGCCAAGTGCGTGTTGGCCCACGCACAATGAAGGGTTCCATATAGTTGAAAATAATGTTGAAAAATTAGAAATTCCAAAAAAAAATTGATTTGATACAATTACCTACAAATTAACGATTTTCAGTCTGTTTCCTTTATTTGTGCAGTGAGACCTTGCTTATTGCCAAATTTCATGATTCTAGGTCTACGGGAAGTACCCTATAGGTTTGAACTTGCGAGTATCAAGATATGTCACATAAATGGCCGTATTTTTTTATTGCGTTGACGTAGACGCTTGATTCTTCTAGAGCTTCAAGGGACCATAGACTTACGTCCTACACCACGCGTTCCTGAGAAAAAGCGCCTTGGCAGACTGACAGACAGCAGACGGAGAGCGAAGTGATCCTATAAGGGTCCCGTTTTTTTTTCATTTGAGGTACGGAACTATAAAAATGCATACTTACTGCATACATCGTATTCGTTATAAGTACGAGTACCTATGGGTTTTTTCATCAAAACAATCCTTCAATATTTTTGGTAGCTATCCGCTAACTACTAATAGCCTTGTTTACTAGGCGTTCTAAACTACGAAATACATTAGCTCTAGCTAATGTATTTCGTAGTTTAGAACGCCTAGTAACACTAACAACGTAGGTGTCTTGACAGTGTCACTCGAAGGCGTCAATCCAAGGCTTTTGCCGGCGACTGAATGAGTGAGTGACGCGACTACGATGTGCAAGACTGTTCCTCTTGCTAGTCGCTTGTTTTTTTTTTTATAATAGAATTTTTACAAAAGGAACAGGATTGCTGTCAAAAGTGACCTTTTAAAAAAGGAATAGCCAGTACTTCTATAGGTACAGAATTGCTTTTGAATTATCCATTAGGAATTATTTTCTCAGCCTAAATTCTGAATTTCTCCTCGGTTATATCAACACCGTTACTACCTCACTTTCAGGTATTTTATAGGTACTTACATCTCTATCAGATCCTGTTCATATACAGGGTGATTTTTTAATGACCAGCCAAATTTTCACAGGGTGTTCTACCCATGAATATGAACAACTTTCACTATGGGACCAACTTTGAAATCGCAAAAAAATATCAGCTGTTTCATACATTTTGATCGAGTAGGTATTGAACTTTTGTAGGAAACCGCTGGTTTTTTTTTCGTGATTTCAAAGTTCGTCCCATAGTGAAAGTTGTTCATATTCATGGGTAGAACACCCTGTGAAAATTTGGCTGGTCATTAAAAAATCACCCTGTATACACATGACTAGCTGTTGCCTATTTAAATCGGATTTTGTTCACGATTTCATGGGTTTTAATTTTTTTGCGCGGAACCCCATTCCTTTTTCTAAAATAAATAAAAAAGCTATCAGCCAGTGAAATTCCCGTCAAGATTCGTTGAGATTAGCCGGAACAAACAGAAAGACAGACGGACAGATAAAATTTAAAAAAAAAAATGTTATAAGTAGGTACCATAGACACTATCTTAAGCATTTAATAAAAGCTGTTATTTTGACATTACAAATAGACCCTTCAATTTTATTTATTTGTAATTGACGTAAGTATCTACAAATAAATAAAATTTAAGTGTCGGTTAATTACATCTCTGCCAGTTCCTATCCAAATAGGCCGGATGTTATTTTAATCGGGCTACATTTATGTCCTAAAATGTCAATCAAATCAAAACCAAGGCTGTCATTAACTCGACTAACTCGTTGCACCCACGCTGCGCTTGCGCAGATTCCCGAGCCGTTTAGTTTTTGTCGACAATCACACTCGGTTTCACTTGTATTGTGTTATTGTGTTACAGCTGTCAAAATAAAGCCTGTATGTGACGTAATAAATAAATAAATAAATAAATAAATATCCTTGGACATTTCACACAACGCCATCTAGTCCCAAGCTAAGCAACCTAATGCTTGTGTTATGGTAACGAGATGGCTGATAAACTACTTACATACATTTTTTTTTTTTGTAAATACATACATATTATAGATAGAAAAACACCCAGACTCGGAACAAATACTTGTAGGTCGTACAAATATTTGTTCCGTGCGGGAATCGAACCCGCGACATGCTGCGCAGCAGTCAATCGCTCAACCACTGCGCCAACCGTGTCGTCATAATGACGCGTGTGTGTGTCGTAATGTGAGACAAGTTCACTTTTACAACAACTTGCTTATGTAAAACTTGTAAGTGATTCATTCTTACCGTGTAGGATGTAGGTAGGTAGGTGGATTTTATGCAGAAATATTTCGTTTCCTGTCCATAGTGTGTTAAGGGGGATACGGTGTGGTAGCCCGCGAAATTCAAATTTTCAGGGCATCAGGTCAAAAAAAAAAATATGATGCGCGAAAACATATGTATTTACATAATTTTAACCATGTAAATCATAATACATCTCTCCAAGTTAGATTTCGTGCAGATTCGTTAGATTTCGTTCGTTCGACGAAGAATCTGCACGAAACCTAACTTAGAGAGATGTATTGATGGTTTTTGATTGAATTGAATCATATTTTGATCAAGATAATCCTGACACGGACCTGCAAATTGCCCAAAACCCAAAAAAAATAATAATTCGCGGGCTACCACAGGGATATTTCACGATGACCGAATAGCCACTACTCACCGAATAAATTCAAAAATGGATAAGATAAGATAATATTTATTTTGTGAAACATGAGCATACAGGTCTTATAATATTAATTTGAGGTAGGCTACATGTTTTGCCATTTATGGCGTACAAAATTAGTCATACTGGACCAACAAATACAAAAAAAAAAAGAAAAAGCAGAGAAAGACATTAAAAAATAATAATAAAAATAAATATCTTTGGACATTTCACACAACGCCATCTATACCCAAGCTAAGCAACCTAATGCTTGTGTTATGGTAACGAGATGACTGATAAACTACTTATATGCATTTTTTTTTGTAAATACATACATATTATAGATAGAAAAACACCCAGACTCGGAACAAATACTTGTAGGTCGTACAAATATTTGTTCCGTGCGGGAATCGAACCCGCGACATGCTGCGCAACAGTCAATCGCTCAACCACTGCGCCAACCGTGTCGTCCGATTACATTACAATCATTTGAATTAAATAATAATAATCAGCAGCTAATTAAAAGTCCGTAACAAATGAATTAAAATCATGTCAAAGCTCAATAGGTAATGTTTAATACAATGTCAGAATAAATAAGTAATTGTAAATTGTAATAATAATACATAATGTCATAACCATTGATACTATTATAATGTCAAGTGTTGAGTAAAATGTTAGCAATAATTAATTATCATTAAACCAATATTACTGTCAGTTTTCTTTATATGACACTAGCTTTTACCCGCGGCTTCGCCCGCGTGGATGTCGGAAAATATCCCATAGGAACGTTCATGTGGAAAACATAGGGCCGTCCGATATAACTGTGCAAACTCAAATCGCTACGATATATCGTTACCGTGTATAGTAGGCATAAAGCTACCAGTCGGCATGTTTTTTTTCGACATCTTTAACAGTCGTCGTCATATTTCAGCCAATTTACACAAAACCATAATGAATTACACTGAATCACTCCGTTCATTGGAGAAAACCGTATGAAAATCCGTTCGGTACTTTTTGACATTATCGCATTCAAACAGACAGACTTACGGGGCGGGGGGACTTTGTTAATTACTTAAAATGTATTATGCCAGTCACGCTCTAATAACAAATAACTTTTTTCTGAGTGTCCACTCGTTCAAATAATTTCCTCGTAAAAACGTCGAATAAAATAAAGACTAAATGTTACCTCAAGATTCGCTCGTATTTCCAATCCCTTAAATCTCTTAAAAAGAGGTAGGTACACAAACATTTGTCAACTCCTATTGTACCCCCTCAAAAACGCTGTACCATATATTTCTTTATTTCCTTCCAAAAGCATAAACTTGAATTTTCATATCCCTAACTTAAGAAATGCTGGGTTTCCCATACAAACTTTCATCCCTTATATCACCCCTTGTAGGATTATGTTTTATGACAAAAATTAGCCCATGTCCTTCCCCAGGATGCTATATAAAGCCTTGCCAAATTTTATCGACATCCGTGCAGTTTTGTAAATTTTAAAATCAACCCCTATTTTACCCCTTTAGGGGATGATTTTTAAAAAACGCTGAACCGCATATTTCTTAATTTCCTACCAATAGCATAAATTTGTTATCCCTAACTTAAGAAATACTGGGTTTCCCTTACAAACTTTCATCCCCTATATCACCCCCCGTAGTATTGTTTTTGAAAGTATCCTGTGTCCTTTCCCAGGATGCTATATAAAGCCATGCCAAATTTTGTCGAAATCCGTGCAGTTTTGTAAATTTTAAAATCAACCCCTATTTTACCCCCTTAGGGGATGATTTTTCAAAAACGCTGAACCGCATATTTCTTTATTTCCTATCAAAAGCGTACATTTTAATTTTCACATCCCTAACTTAAGAAATACTGAGTTTCCCATACAAACTTTCATCCCCTATATCACCCCCTGTAGGATTATTTTTGAAAAAAAAAGTAGCCTATGTCCGTCCCCAAGATACCATCTATAGCCTTGCCAAATTTTTTCGAAATCCGTTCAGTGGTTTAGGCGTGAAAAGGTAACAGACAGACAGACAGACAGACAGACAGACAGACAGACAGACAGACAGACAGACAGACAGAGTTACTTTCGAATTTATAATATTAGTATGGATGTATTCGCTAAGGTCATTGCATAAAAGCATTTTTCTTTTAACCATTGTGTTACCTTTTTTTTAAACATCGTCAGAGGTAAATCTTTGAAAGCGTCAGGTAATTTATTATATACCTTTACAGCATTTAAATACGAGTTCCTTTTAATGGATCAGAATTTGTATGAAATTATCTCCTAAGTAAGTTATTAGGAAGTATCGCAGGTGGCGAAAGAGACCCTTAGCCTAAAGAGTCAAAGAGGTTCCATGAAATTAAATAAACCCGTCAAGAGCTAGACGGACTCACGTACCGAGGGTTCCGTACCATCATTTATATTTAATTTTTGTTGATTATTTATTTCTGAAAAAGTGTGCTATTTAGAGACATCGTTTTATTTTTCCTGTAATCTTTACTTAGACTTCTATCACATAGAATATATTCAGATTTTTCTCTATGCAAACCTCGGAGATAACCCTTTCAGTCCCTGTTGCAAAAAAAAACATAAATTTTTATTTTTTTCTTATTTGCAAAATAGTTGGGCAATCATCATCTAAAACTGTTCCAAATTTCAAGTTGATAACATTAGTAGTTCTTGAGATATCCAGCTTTGACAGACAGACAACGAAGTGATCCTATAAGGGTTCCGTTTTTCCTCTATGCCGTGTTCAACTAAACTACACCTCACTAAGTGCACACATGTTTCCAAAACCGGCCTCACGTCACTGTTGACAGCGCTATATCTTGGTTTTTTATTTGGTCTGAGAATGGACCCAACAATTTCAAAAATGACACAGTAACAAAACATATACAGTTCTAAAACAATTGAAAACTAATACGTTAACAAAACAACCAATTACCTTTACTACAAACATGAATAATAAAGATATCTAACGTGTCACTACACTGGCTGCTAATAATAGTCAACTTGTGAATGACATCACTAGTAAGGTCACAGATTAATACAGATGGGACACTCCACAATTTAGGTATGAAGCTACAAGTACGCGGCGGGCCCCGTCCGCGGGGCTAATTCAGTAGGTCAGAAGGTATAAGAGTTACGCGATAGAAAGAGAGACAACTTGTAGTTGAATATAACTGTAGGTAATAAGCGTAGTGCGACCTGAATTGCACTTTATTGTGTCGTGGCAAGAGACGCTTTTTATTTAAATGATTTTGCGGAGTGTCCCATCTGTATTAATCTGTGGTAAGGTTGACAGCTCCGCGATAGCTAGAGTGGCACGTCTGGCGTGAGGTGACCTTAGCTGTCAATCAGTGTTGTATGTTAGGCTTGTGGGTACGTGCTTCACACCTATTTAGAGAATGGAGGTTTGTAGTACGCACGGCTACAGATCAAGCTATACGTTTCCAGTATAAGCTGATCTCGCATTGTATAGGATTTCCTTACAATGAGAGATCAGTGTAAATTGGAGATGTATAGCTTGATGTGTAGCCGTGTGTGCAAGCTTTTGTTAAGACCAATCTCCCTGCTATTTCCCAACTATGTTAGGGTCGGCTTCCAGTCTAACCGGATGCAGCTGAATATCAGTATTTTACATGGAATGACTTCCACAACCCAGTTACTGGGTAATAAAATACCCCTTGTCAAGTCCACAGTCAAACTATTGCCATGGTTTTGTGGGGCTTAATTTATAAGTTATGTAAATCATTATAATAAATAAATACAAAATTCAAATCAAATTGTTTATTTATAAAAACAGTAAGTATTGTAGTACGCACGGCTACAGATCAAGCTATACATTTCCAGTATAAGCTGATCTCGCATTGTGTAGGATTTCCTTACTATGAGAGGTCAGTGTAAACTGGAAATGTATAGCTTGATGTGTAGCCGTGTGTACATGGTAATTTAGGGTAAGATATATTTTAGGGTAGAATAAGACTGATGGTCAGACTTTCGGGCTTCCGACGACCCGTAACGACTCTCAAAGATCAACGAATGACAACAGGGACCAACGGTTTAAGGCTCCCGCAAACAGAATTATGTATTACCTACATTGATTGAAATGAGAAAAGTTATGAGTTTGAATATGATGGCAGTATGAGTGGGTACACTATATGAGTAGGATTAACTCTAAAGTGTCCCGAATAAAGAATAGGATAATAAAATAAACAATAGGATAGCGCTTGTTGCCAACTTTACACGACAGCTGTCAAATACACGATAGCTGTCAAATACACGACAGCTGTCAAATACACGACAGCTGTCAAATACACGATAGCTGTCAAATATACGACAGCTGTCAAATACACGATAGCTGTCAAATATACGACAGCTGTCAAATACACGATAGCTGTCAAATACACGACAGCTGTCAAATACACGATAGCTGTCAAATACACGACAGCTGTCAAATATACGACAGCTGTCAAATACACGATAGCTGTCAAATACACGACAGCTGTCAAATACACGATAGCTGTCAAATACACGACAGCTGTCAAATACACGATAGCTGTCAAATAATTAATATTTACAAGTATTATACAAAAAGGAAGGGAAATAATTATAGGGCATCGAAAAATTCATCCGCATCGCTGTCGAAAGGAAAGGTGCCCAAAAGGCTGGCGGCATTGCCACGTTGTATGGCAATGCTAATTCTTTGGCCAAAAAATAGGCCAGCCCTTTGGTCACGTGTAGAGTCGACCAACCGCTTGGCGATGTCCCGAAAAACTAAAAGGGCACTCGGACCCCATGGCCCTAGTGTTTCAACCCCAAACGGCTCGAACATATAAGTCCCAATAAGATTGGAGTATTTGCGCCGTTTGAGGTTTTCCGCACCTGCAGCAGCCGCCCCAGCACAGCCTACCGTGCTAGGAAGATGGGATGGCGCAAGGGTGTCGACACACGTTGCATCCCACACCAAAGGCCTACCTACCTTCCAAGGTATTATAGTCATTCCGTCTGGTCTCTTCCCATCGTCGCGTGCCAAGCCAATGGGTTCTAAAACAGCTGGCACCCCGGCGGTGACAAGAGCACGACGGATGATGTCATTAATGCTGGCGTGCCGTGCTATCCGGCCTGCGCTCTTACTGCAGGATAGGCCATGATGTCCGAGGCAGTCGACAGCTACGCCGCATTGGCAGCGATGCGGAGCCACGCAAGGAGCGCCCAGACGCAGACAGGTAGCGAGCCGGAAGGTGGTGTCACCCAGCATAGTTCCTATGTTGGGTGACGGTAGTGCCTGAAGCCAGAGGCCCGACTCCCACTCACCCACAGCCAACAGGCGGGCACGCTCTGCAGTATTGGTGGACGTATTTATAAGATTATTCCGTACCAACCTGCAGAGCGGCTCATCCCACTGCCTCTGGGAAGATGGGTTCACGGGCCGATCTGTATCCGGGCAAGTCACATTCCAGGCGTTCACCGCGTCGGTCAAGCACGGCACTTCAGAGTCAACCAGGCAGGGGGCTAAAATTTTCCCGGTCAACTTTTCAGTGCTGTGGACAGAGGACAGGAACGCCGGTAAGCTAATACTGGTAATTTTGCGGACGCCGAGGCCACCAAAACGGATGGGTAGTGTGGCTTGCAACCACGCCCGGTCGTCCAAGGCCACATTTAAAATGGATGTGAGTGTGCTGCGAATAATTTGGTCAATTTTGTCCAAGAGGTGTGGCTGCTTCCATAAAGGGGAAGAACGTAGGGAGTATATAAAATTTGGGCCAAAACAACAGTATTTTATCAGGGTGAATGCCGAATGTAAATTAATTTTGGAGAGTCTGTCCGAAATGTCGTTGAATTTTTTGATTTTTTCGTCAATGAAAGGAGAAAAGCTGTCTTCGAAAATTGGGGAACCTAGGAGGTGCAGTGAACTCTTTTCTAAAATTTTGATTTGTGGGGCTATTGCATTTAATTTTTCTAGGGTCAATTGTCTGTCGGTAATGTCAGAAAGGTAAACTTCACACTTCGATGAGTTAAGGTCCAGGCCAATAGATTTAAATTGCTGTTTGAGGAGTTGTAAGTCTTTCAAAACCGTGTCTACATCACCTCCTAGCGTTCCATCATCTAAATACCACACGTTAAATTTTGAATTTAGTTTCTGAATAATTGGATGAATAGCCAGGCTGAAAATGACTGGCCCGAGAGGGTCACCTTGTTGACATCCTACTGCAGATTCCAAAACCAAGTCCTTGTATAATAATTTAGAAGGGTACCTGTAACATTGCCACATAAAACCATAAATTTCGGGTAGTTCCTTTTTGACTTCAGCCAACAAAGTGTCCCTGTTGGCAGAGTTAAAGGCGTTCTTAACGTCAACCTTTAAAATGACCTCACCTTTGTTGGAGTTTACAAATGTGGAAAGGGCATGCACGGCAGCCTCACAGCCCCCTTTAGAGCCAAAACCAAGTTGCAGGGGCTGAAATTTAGCTGTAAGTGATTCGCTGTAGAGCTTACAGCAAATTTTGGCTGCCGTGCGCCTGTAAGTGCACCCAACGGCGATGGGACGAATGCCGCCGTCCTTCTTACGCAGGGCACATAAATTGGCCCCGTAAAGGACATCTATGACGGCCTCGTTCACACCGCCGTTAAGCATGAGGTTAATCAGTGCCGCAAGCTCCTTCAAAAGCGACTCACCAGCTTCCCCGGCGCCCGAACTCAACAGATCCTTTAGATGCTGTGGAGTCAGGCCGTCGAGGCCGCCGGCGGAACCACTTCGAAAGGAGCTCACGGCTGCAAATAACTGGGGAGCCGAAACGTTTAAGAAGGTTGAATTTAGGTCGGGAGGGAGGGGGGGGGTCGGGAAAGGTGAGACCATCCGCAGGCGCGGGGTGTTTACTCTCCAGAGCAGTAAAAGTTTCTGGAGAGTAAGGCGCCAAAGTAAGCTGTCAAATTAGTATGCTTTGCTAATGAAGTTCGCGAGTATTGCGGAACAAAATGGCGTCTTGACACTACTATTCTTATTTGGCTCGCATAATACACCAGTTGTGTTGTGTAATGATGCTGCATCATTCACAAATAAATTGTGTAGGTAACTGCTAAGAGTGCTTGGAAACCAGAACACGGCCTAAATGCAGGTCGTTGTGACCTATGAGGTACCTATTGCAGTTGTAATAGGCAGCGCTTACCGTTACCGCATAACATCAGGTGGCCGCCATGTTTTATTTAAATTAGACCCTGTTCCACGGTTTTAGCGCGAATAGAGGACCATAGACAAAGCAAATAGGTAGTGGTCACCACATTTTTTTCTCCTGTAATTCATCAGGTCTATGAGCATGAAATTTTGCACAAGAGTTCCCTATACTATGTGTAATTTAAATAACGCACAACCTCTTAATGGAACAGCCCATCATTATGAACCACTTTTAAAACGGGACCAAACCTAATCTGTGACCAAACATGAAATCGCGGAAAAAAAATTCAAATCGGTCCAGCCATTTTCGAGTAATCGAGGAACATACATAAAATTAAAATAAAAAAGATTCCGACGAATTGACAACCTCCTCCTTTTTGAAGTCGGTTAAAAATCAGCTGTTCCCTACATTTATGTTCGCATAACTCATCGAAATGTAATAAGCAGCATGTGGCGAGCTGTTGGGCAGTAGCGACCCCACGGACCCTATCTCCCGGGAGTAGTCTTGTTCCTCATCTCTGGCTTGCCTTTATTGGCCGGCTGGAGTGAACACTGACGGGAACAGAGCTCCCACCTCATTCTTGCCTTTATTGGCTGGCTTGAGTGGAGATTCGCAAGAGCAAACGTGCTCGGAGGAAGGAAGTATTCCAGTAAGTGTTTGTAGGGATCTTGACCATCTTCCGGGCTCTGGGATTATTCTGAGAACCGTGGGATACCTCTCCACTCCTCACAAGCACCTCAGGACATGTTGTCCCCTTGCCGCTACGACACTATGTGCTAGCAACCTTTTGGGGGGCCCATTATTGTGTGTGCAAGTCACCCCCCCCCCCCCCCCCATTTTATCCGTGTATTACAAAACATTGATCCGGCAGGGGCCAGTCCTTTCATAGTTCTAGGCAACCAGTCCACTTTAGCCACTCAAATCCATAGTCCGATCTCTTTATTTCCATATACTGCAATAGTCCTACACCAACCGGGGGTTGTCCTTGGGTGCACTTGCATGGTGCGTACAGGGATAATCGTCGGTTGGTGCCTCATTTCATTGGAAGCGTCTAACGGGCCTCTGCGAGTTGGCTTTGGCCCCTCGTACGCCTTCTAAAGGTCCGGGACTCCAGGGTCCCGAGAATTGTCAAGACACATAATAATAATAACTTTATTGATACTATGAATGTTGCTGTTGACAGCTGTTTTTTTTTTTAGTGACGAAAGTGAGAACTATGGAAGTATTTTAGAAAATTGATACCCTAAAGGCTAAAGGGGTTAAATAGGGCATGACAGTTTGTATGGAAGATTGTCATTTTCCGATGGGAAATACCATCGGGCGACATAGCTTCATCATTCATCATAGCGTCATCAACAGCCTACTGGGACATCACAGGCCTCTTGTTGGGTACAAGGTTTGATTCGGTGGATGATCACAATAAAAGGCGAATGCGATTTTATAGAACACTGTTTGTTTATTCTTTTAGAATAATTATAAGCTTTAGAACAATAAATTATTATCACTTTATCACTGCTGTTATTCGAGAATGAACGTGAACACATTTCTACAGGAACGTAAGGTAATGGCTGCCCCCGGAAGAGACCGGAACAAAGGAAGTATACATAGATTAAATAAATAGTAAGTAAAGCTAATTTACATCACTATGTCCCGACATCCTCTTAGAGCATTTAACCTATGGAGATGGGAAGCAGCGAATCACCGAACAACATTTTCTGCCACTTTATGCGGGAGGCGAGGACTACGAAAATTTGACAACCACACACAGATACATGCTTCGTATTGCTACGAACGCACACGAAAGAATAATAGCCACACAATAAAAAAACACATACACATTGACAAATTTGTGCGCATCTACGCAACTGTCCTATGACAACAAACACAAAGTGCTAGTGATGGGGCACAAACAGTCAGTGGTATTTGATTACATGAATCAAAAATCAATCAGCCTAGCCTTTTCCCAACTATGTTGGGGTCGGCTTCCAGTCTAACCGGATGCAGCTGAATACCAGTATTTTACATGGAGCGGTTAAATGCTCTAAGGACATCCTTCATAGTGTAGTGATGGACTTGTGTCATTCCAACACCTCTCCTATCGCACGTCATTCAGCTCGATTCTCGGCAACTCTCATCCAGCTGCTACCAGCCACCCTGCGCAGATCGTGGCTCCACCTGCCTGTTACGTTTGCTGATCCGCAGTCTCCACTGCAGAACACCCCCAACGGTGATCGATCGGTTCTACGGCTAATATGGCTGGCCCATTGCTATTTTAGCTTGTTTATTCTGTGAGCTCATGGCTTATACCAATATAAATAAACACGTATGGCGAGCATATAATGTTTAGTCTTAACAAGGAATCCTGCAATGCAAAAAGTAAAAAAAACCGGTCAAGAGCGAGTCGGACTCTCGCACCGAGGGTTCCGTTCCGATTTCTGAAAAAGTGTGCTATTTATAGACATCGTTTTATTTTTCCTGTAATCTTTACATAAACTTCTGTCACATAGAATAATTTCAGATTTTTATCTTTGCAAACTTTGGAGATAAATAAATAAATAAATATCCTTGGACATTTCACACAACGCCATCTAGTCCCAAGCTAAGCAACCTAATGCTTGTGTTATGGTAACGAGATAAACGCTGATAAACTACATATATACATTTTTTTTTGTAAATACATACATATTATAGATAGAAAAACACCCAGACTCGGAACAAATACTTGTAGGTCGTACAAATATTTGTTCCGTGCGGGAATCGAACCCGCGACATGCTGTGCAGCAGTCAATCGCTCAACCACTGCGCCAACCGTGTCGTCGTAGATAGGGGGGGAACGGTATTTTTTTAAACATTTTTCATCAAAAGTCGAAAACCATGCGGCCTAAAAAACAAAAAAAATTATTGAGAATGTGCAAACACCGCTGTTTCATTACGATACCCCACATGCCCTATAGTAACCCTACTTCGAATTTTTAAGACCGTTTCAGTCCCTGTTGCAAAAAAAATACATATATTTCTATTTTTTTCTTATTTGTAAAATAGTTGGGCAAACGTCATCTAAAACTGTTCAAAATTTCAGGTCGATAGCACTAGTAGTTCTTGAGATATCCAGCTGTGACAGACTGACAGACTGAGTCGCACCATAAGGGTTCCTTTTTACCATTTTGGTACGGAACCCTAATAAACCGTTTTTCATAAACAGTTTGGTGTTATTTCTTTCCCACATCAACTGAAATAAAACATGATTTTAATATAACTTCGCAACATTTCAGCATGTTGACCATACACGGTGTTAAGTATTACCAAACATACATCGTGGAGCGGTCGCCGTATTGGATGATCGATAGCTGTAGAAAGTTGTACTTGTGACTCATGAGGATTTACGAAATAGTACGCATTGTGGAGGAGATGAGGCAGGTGTACATTGCTGGCTGGTTGGAATGATTCAAGATCATAATGTAAGAAAGAAAATATTTTTATAAGTATTTCTGTTTTTATAATAAAATTCTATGTTCAAGATGTTAACGCAAAAAGGCTTGTAAGTTTATTAAAAGACTTCATGATGAGAAAATATAACGCTTCAAGGTTTAGCGCGTGGCCAAAATCGGAACTAACGCCGCCATTTTATTTTGACATTACAATTTCAAAGTCATTCTGGCGCCAAAAGATAGTATAGTTTTTTCTAACGTTGGGGACGTCTTCCAGAGTGACCGGATCCAACTGAAACTGGCCACTCTTTTATCAATGAGCCAAAGAAAATAGTTTCAATTTGTCTTGTTGTAGTTTATAGTCCTAACGCCTAACGGATTATTGTTTTGTTTTTATATCATTAAGTTCGATCGACCACAGACGATCAATCATATTATTATTCTGTTTCGATCACCTGCCATAGGTACTGCTGGTGATTGAATATTTTTTGAAAAAATTGTCTAATTGTTACGAGATGTGGGAATGGGAACGAATCTGATGCCGAAAATATAGTTTGTAGTGAGAATTTATATGAAATTTGACACACAGATAGTTTAACACATAGGCTACTTTTAATCCCTGTAGTACGTTCCCGTGGGATATTTTCCGACATCCACGCGTTCGAAGCCATGGGCAAAAGCTAGTCATTATTACACGTGAAAATCGCTTCTGAATTTTTCGTAAGTGTAATGTAAGTATTTAAGCTAGATACTGGCAACTGGTCGCAATGATAAACTCTCTGTTTGTCTGTAAAAATAGAAAAAAAAACGCTCAATGTACACCATCCAACTCAAAACAATCGCCAGACACTAACGGCGCCACAGACTGCAGAAATTCGTCCATCTCCAGTGAGAACCGAACAGATGGTCAGCTTGTGTGCAGACTGACGTACTACACTGTGTCTGTGCCTATAGTCGATACTAACCTATTTACTTGGCTTGGCAGACAGAGACAGACTATTTATTATGTCCAACGAAGTTATCGTCGTAATGCTAAGAGAAATGTGTGGTGTTACACGAATGGATACAATAAGAAAAAAAAACCGGTCAAGAGCGAGTCGGAGTCGCGCACCGAGGGTTCCGTACCATCAGTTGTATGTAATTTTCGTTGATGATTTCTGAAAATCTGTGCTATTTAGAGACATCGTTTTATTTTTCCTGTAATCTATACATAAACTTCTATCACATAGAATAATTTCAGAGTTTTCTCTTCGCAAACTTCGGAGATAAGGGGGGAACGGTACTTTTTTAACATTTTTCATCAAAAGTCGAAAATTATGCGGCCTAAAAAAAAGAAAAAAAAGGTTTGAGAATATGTAAGCAGCGCTCTTTCATATGATACCACACATGCCCTAGTAACCCCACTTCAAATTTTTAAGACCCCCTTTCAGTCCCTGTTGCAAAAAAAAAATACTTAAATGTATTTTTATTTCTTTCTTACTTGCAAAATAGTTGGGCAAACGTCATGTAAAACTGTTCCAAATTTCAAGTTGATAGCATTAGTAGTTCTTGAGATATCCAGCTGTGACAGAAAGACAAACAGACTGAGTGACACCATAAGGGTTACTTTTTTACGATTTTGGTACGGAACCCTAATGAGTACATAAGAGGAGGTTTGAAAGAGGCACCGGTGACTGAAAAGTTGTGCGGAAAACGGTTGTCATGGGGCATGTGATGCGGAGGAATGAGGAAAATGTCGTGAGGAAAGTTTTGAGTATGAATGTCGATGGCTATACGAGTAGGGGAAGACCAAAGAAACGATGGATGGACTGTGTGAAAGATGACATGGCTAGAAAGGGGTAGACTACCGAGATGACGACTGATAGAGAAGTATGGAAAAAAGGGACATGTTGCGCCGACCCCAAATAGATTGGGATAAGGGCCGGAGAATGATGAAGTGATCGTCGGAAATGAAGACTGATTTTGGAAATACAACTTTGGTTTTGATGGTGATGATGCTAGCTAGGCTAGACTTTTGGACTAGATAAGGAGATGATAATCTAATCAATTAATCTGCTTAGCCTTTTCCCAACTATGTTGGGGTCGGCTTCCAGTCTGCTGAAAACCAGTATTTTACATGGAGCGACTGCCTATCTGACATCCATAACCCAGTAACTTGGTAATACGGTTGGTACCTTAAACGGTATTTTAAACCTTAAATGTTATTATTTAAGTTCAAAATCAAATGAGAAAATTTCTAACTGATTCGAAGAAAATTTTACAGGGCAAGCTATTTTTCTTTCTTTTTTTTTTGTAAACTGTAGATATATCGATCTCGATTTTTGCATTATCATGGGGACCGTAAGGCATAGGTACAGATACGCCGATTAGACAGATCGATTCGACTTGGATAATGTATCAAATTACTATAGTAATCAGGAGGTAATTTTCAATAGCAGTCAAATCCATTTTTATGCCAAATTGAGAAAAGTGAAATTTGGATTAGCCTCATGATGTACGCTGTTGTGAAGCTTTGGATGGTAAGTATTGGATGGCTTAGTCCAAAATGTCAGATACGTCAATTAGTTAAATTAGAGACGATTTGACAGTTAGTGGTAACTTGACATGCTGCGGTGTGTACTTACAATTGTCCATACCTTTACTTACATAATGTATACTGCGGCGACTGTACATTAGATACGCCTAGTTTTCTCAGAACTCTATAAGTCGTATCGCCAAGTTCCGCTCAATACTTAAAAGGAAGTCAGCATAAATGACAATGCTTAAAGCAACTTTCCGATTGCTCAGTGGTTTATGTTTCCACCTAAGAAACATGTGCCAAGCGTGGTCACCTCACAGAATATAAGTAAAGGTTTACAACAGTAAGCTAGGGTTAATCAAATAAAGTACCTAGGCGTAGGCAGGTACTATGCGGGCCAAATAAGAATAGGATCGCGCTTGCTTCAACTTCACACGATAGCTGTCAAATTAGTAGGTACGCATTGGTAATGAAGTTCGCGAGTATTGCCATACTATTGCGGAACAAAATGGCGTCTTGACAGTACTATTTCTTATTTGGCACGCATCTGAGGCACGCATAGTACTTACCTTCCTAAACATCGGGGTAATTGCGACTATCAATCGGAGTTGGTTTCATTTTAACAGTTCAGCAACATTCATTGCTGTTCTCGAGCAAACAAATTCTTCGAACCTAAAATTATGTATGTATATGTACGTATAAATGATTCAGATCTCGATGGATAGTATTTAGGTTAGCGATTAAGGGTGCAGGGTTATAAATTAAAATCTTATTGGCACACCAGTTCGCATGCTGTGAGAAAATATCCCATAAAAGATTAGGTCAATGGGTTTACCGACCAGATGGAATGAGAAAACCTAGGTACCTATATTCGAAAATTTCAGGATGTAAAGTTCTGTATCCCTTCCAAAAATACAAAACAAGTTAATTTCAGCAGTAAAATTAAAACTTTACCAGCTAAAACCCTGACAACTCTACTGGGTCTTTTCCTATTGTGATTTAAAAAAACATGGAGGAACACCTACAAAAACATTCTTAAATTAAATTTCTAAAGTGCATGTCAACGACCGGGGCGCGCCTGCTGGAGTCTGTGACGTCACTGCTGCGGTGTGGCGGCACCCGGGTATCGAGCTGGGAACACACCCGTCAAATTGCGGCATTGTATGCGAGCCATAAGGCCGCCATTTTGATTTTCCAAACATTTTCCAGCTGATTAGATAAGCAAAAATCATCTGAGGGGCGATTCCGTTCTCATTGAGTAACTACTAATTGAGAAAAAAATTAATACAAAGCCAGGAGGGAAAATTTTTAAATTTCCTATGTTTTTTTTTATACAAAAAATCTCCTTTAAGCATTGCCACGGCTCCTCAATTTTGACAACATGTATTAGATTAGAGAATAAAAAACCTAAATATATATATAAAAAGGTCGCAACACCATGAAAGTACTCTTGCAGCACGCGGTAGGACAAACCAGTAGGTAAATTAAACACAGATTTACATTTTACAAAAATATAACACATAATACACAATAGGTAAACACCTGAAAAATACTGAAATACATGATTTTATCATACCTAAAATAATCACAATCGGTACCTACATAATAATGTCAGGCTGGCAGATTTATTGCAATATTCTCCAATGATTAAGTACATTCAATTATGAATTTATGACAGATATATATTAGGTCGGGGAAAAAGTTCCTTCGTATTTTACCTATATACAAATTCAAGACATTTTTTTTTCATAGTTTATTATTTAGTTAATGTGTCATTTGTCAAATGAGTCAAAACTGTTATTAACTGTTTTGTGGTCAATTCCCAGTTCTTCAGCTAAGTCGTAACCTTTGATTATTTACATGTAAATAATCAAAGGTCGTAACTATACTGATAGGTATGCCGATTTTGTTCCACTTTTTCAAAAATGGCATCCATTTTATTCCGTAATAGGGCGACCAGAGCGACGTGCATCTTTGACATCAAAATTTCCGGATGGTGCTACTCTCACAGACACTGCACTAAGTCCATAAACATCGCAAATTTTTTTCGCGGCTTGCGTGAAGCTTGCGTTGCATTTTTACCTTTTTTGTAGTAAAATTTTTAAATGTATCGAATTTCTTCATTAGATTCACTCATTTTGACAGTACGAAAAACAAATAAAAATCACACATTTTCCTAATTTGAATTTGGAATTATGTTCTTTAAAATTTAAACTTTCAATGATACCAAAACCAGCCAGATACAAATAGTATAGCCAAAGAGATTTTATTACAAGTTCATACATACAATAAACTTTTTCCCCGAACTATTATATAATTATATAGATAATAGATAATCATGATAGATACTTAGAGGTACTTGTAATTTAGAAAAATCAATGAATTTAATAAACTTGTAAAACTTATGATTATTTGTTATGGTAAGTATGGCATGGTAATAAAAAAAATATGACATAATAATATGCGGTGAAAGAATCTAGCTAGGAACTGCTTTTCTGTGTGGGTGCTTATAGGGTACCTAACCGAAACGATCAATTGCAATTGTCAATTTTGATGTGATTGATAGGTATGTGATTATGTGATCGTCTACCAAGTGCAATTGAAGCGATTGACAATATTAGGGGTCGCCGAAACCACAGAACAGCTATAGAGTTTTCGAGGACCCCTAATATTTTACATGTTCTGTGTGTAGACCATCAATTTGCGCATCAATGTGTACCTAATCAACCACGTACAAATTTTAGCGTTATGACTCTGCCTGCCTCGCTTCAGCGATACAGACGTGATTTTACGTTCTTTAAAAATCTACGGTTTCATTAGCAGGAAGGAAGTTACAGCAATAATGAGGAAAGTATTAGGTATTAATTAGACCTTATTAGGTATTATGTACCTACCACCGTTTAAAAATCTAGAACATACAAATTAATACAACATTATTAAAATAACATAATATGTAAGTAAGTACCTACTTACTTAATTAGGTACCTACTCAATTATTAATGACAAGTTAAATATTAGGTCAAAGACAAAGAAAGGTCACTGATAATTTCAGAATAAAAAATAATCTAAGATCCATTCTATAATCTGAGCCGTTATTGATATTAATCTAGAGTTAATTTAATTGAGTTTTTTGTTTTGCATTTTACGCCGGCCGGCGCCATGACGTGCCAAGTATCGCCAGTATTGGCCATCGCTAGTCACCAGCACCGAGGAGCAATACCAACATCACAAAAAGATACATCTGTGACTCAGAACGAAAATTATAGCATTTTAGTAATGATATCAAACAAAATTTAAGCATGTACACGATTTATTAACTTACAACTCATTTATTTATACACCCTGGTCTTTCAAAAAGTTGTAAAATAAAAGAAATATTAAATTCATCACTAAAATGGGACGCCAATTATTTTTGTTACGTTGGTAGACATGGCCGCCATATTGCGTCATCCGACCAATAGGAAAGCAGCTAGGAAAACTGGGCTGTCCACGTATCGATACGTGGTATCGACATTTTCTGAATTAACTTATCTACACAAAATGTGTAATTATTTCAAATAAATTGAGATAATGCGCAAGCTAAGAAGACGATAAAGATTTATAATGATTTGGTCATTGTCAGTTTTAAATACAAGGAAAGAAAAAGTTTGTAGGTGAATGAGTACTTGTATGTATGTAAGTACGATACGCACCACGGATCTTTGTGCTTGTAAAGTTAGCTGTATTAGATAAGATTTACTTATTTATTACGGAATTTAAAAAAAAAAGGTTACGCTGAGGATGGTTTCGGCCTTAAATTACGATGATGATAAAGTGCATTTGGAGCGTTTTTATATGCTAGTCATGCTGGACCCCTTTTCTCTCTAAAAAAATTGGATTTCTAAAAAAAAATTACATAAAAAGAACACTCGCAGCTAACTTCACGACACAAAGTTCCGTGGTGAGTATCGATGTGTCGATTTTGTTTTCTTTTCATTACTTTTATGGTGATAGTGCTGATGATGAGCCATCACTTGAAATTTTAAACTTTTTCTTATTTTTTTTTTTTGCAAGGCTAACCTTTCATACTTTCGTACTTAAAAAAAAAAACTTGATGATTTTTAGATTATTGCAATTTAAAAACCACCAGGTTATATTTTTTAAATGCGACACGTGTCGCGTGTATTTAAAAAAACCAGCCAAGTGCGTGTCGAACCACGTACAATGATAGGTTCCGTAGTTGAGAAGAATTTATCCCAAGAACAAACTTAACATTGTAGTTGAAAACATGTTCTCCCATACATTCCAACTGCAAATGTAAGTTTTTACGCACAATATTGAGAGATTTAGTATGTTATTTTAAGACCATAGACTCCTTACAAATTTTCCTGTAGCATAATCAACCTACAATGTTCCCACTGCTGGGACATAGGCCTCCTCTCTGTGAGAGGGATTGGGCCATAATACACCACGCGGGCCCAGCGAGGGTTGGTAGATGTCACATGTTTTCAAATATTTGGTTCTAGGACATGCCGGTTTCCTCACGATGTTTTTCTTTACCGTTTTGAGAGCAGGTGGTGAAATAATTTACACAAAGTAAAGTTCGTTAAAAAAAGTAAAACTTGTAAGTCGCAGCAGTTACCACTGGGCTACTACCGCTCTAATCTAAATCTAATTTTCCTGTAATCTATAATTATAGAAATATTTCTTGTAATTTTTTAGGCTCGGTAGTTTCGGAGACAAGGGGGAATGGTAAATTTTCATCTCTTTTCTTAAATAACTTTAAATTAATCTATTTTTAAATTATAAAAAAATCTATCTGAAACCCTCACAGTAAGCCCTTTTATTTCATTTGATGACACAATACAATTTCTTAAACTTTTTCTTAATTTTTAGCCCCCCAAAAGTTACCCCCGGATTCAAAATTCACTTATTTACGATACAAGTCCGTGTTTGGGTCACAGAAGTTCATGTGTACCAAAGAAGGACGGCCAAATCGTACCTGACCACGAGGCGGTGGTGTACAGATATGCCATATATATGAAAAAATCTAGTATTTTTTAAGGTCTTAAAAAACATAAGAAATAGATATTTAAGTCGCCACAAAAAAAAGCACAAACACATTTTTTTTTTAATAGCATAATTTGCAAATTATTTAGTATAACATGTTCAGAACGCACCTTTGACGATTCATTTTGCCTAAGAAATGATTTAGTACTTAAAGATTATAATTATTCACGTTTTTGTGAATAGTTATTAGATGTAATTCAATTCTATATACTTGTGTATCAAACCAACTAGTGCTGTTTTTATTATGTATTGGATTCTTGTCATAAAAATAATTATGTGGGTTCATAGTAAGTATCAGCATTTTGTTCAATTGTGTACAACGGAACGTCATAATATGTCATCGACGCGCGCCATGGATTGACAGTGTCAATACTGTCAATTACAACGGGTGTCAATTTGACACTAATATACTATAGTGTGTAGTCTTTGCACCCGGCGATCTCGCATTGTTGTGTTGTTGTTGTTAGTGTGAATATTGTGATACGTACTGTACTGTTTTGGATTTCCTTCTGTTGTTTGACCTTGGCATTGTTTTACAGACTGATAACTAGGTACCGCTTGTGACGATTATTCTGTGCTTTTGATTTCCGGACACCGATAACCTCAAAAGTATTTTTTGCATTATTGAAATATCTTGGCTATTTAGATATTATTTTCGAAAGGGATGGTGTTTACTACATAAAACAATCAAATCTCACTAAAATTTGCTTCTGTACACTGAAAATAAAACTCAGGTCCAGCTTCTATAGAAATTTGGCCGATGTTCTTTAAACTTATTCGGTCCATTAGATTTCGCAATCTGGAGCAAATTGGTTGTAACAAACGGACAGACAGACACACGAGTGATCCTATAAGGGTTGCGTTTTTTCCTTTTGAGGTACGGAACCCTAAATATCGGGTCCTAGCGTCACCGGCGTCTCACCTGTGCTGTCACATAATGATTAATCATACATACACAATATACATACAAAGATACGCGGGAAAAACATAATCCTTCATGGCAATTGGGCAATTAATAAAAAGGTAATAATGGTAATAACCAGCACCCTAATTGCGTAACACACTTTCAATCACAATCCGAGAGTTTTGAAGGGTATTGCTAATCCATTGCTTCATAGGTTTGAAAAATTCGTCTGCTCGACAACGTAAATAACGAACGTGGATGAACTGTCAAAATGAAACCTATTGCGATCAATTGTCAATTTATGTGTGTTACGCAACTACCCCGCAGGTTACTTAGGTTACTGTCAGCTAATAAACACAAAAAGTAAAAATAAGGTACTAATTCATGTCAATGGTCAGCTGTGGACAGTTTTTTTGATAATGAGTTGATTAGCCTTACAATAAAAAAAATATTAATTTTCCTGGGTTCTTTGACAAAGGTGTAAGGATGGTTTTCGTAATGCATGTGTTACAGCAGAAGTGTGGTTGATTGTACTCTAAGAGTACAATAAACCACACGTCACATCTCAATGTACAAATGTACGCGCTAGGCACAAAAACAGTATTGGTGATGGAAATTTCAGGAGCAGGTAGAAGGACAAGGCACTATAGGCATATTTTGTCTGAGAAGTGTTGGTGGCATGACCCTTACCGGCTGGTAATCAAAATGAATGGCAAATGCAGAAGAAGATGCAGTTGCATGTGCTCTATTGTTATTTAGATTAATTATCTGAAAGTTCTTTGGAATATATATATCGGCTAATACACACAGTAGCTTTTTTCTTACTTTTGATTATAAATATCTAGGTTCGTCTTCTGAAAATAAACCCTGTGTTCTTCGTAAATATGTTATAGATATACTTAACTAAAACTTATCGGGAAAAAAATATTACAGTATAGTTAACACTCAATCTCAATACTATTTTAAAAGTATGTCGCAATGCGACAATTTTTATCGATACATAACCGTACTGGTTTTACCACAGCACTATGGCATCCGTAGCTTAGGTCGATCGGACGAAACGGAACAAAATTATTCTTCAAGCAACCACGAGAGTACGTGGTGTGTGCTGTGCGGAGCAGACAAACAATTTTTATAGTTACTAAGTAAAATAAGTTCATATAAAACAAAATGAGGGAAATCGTGCATATTCAGGCCGGACAATGCGGTAACCAGATTGGAGCCAAGGTAAGCTATTCTTTTGTTTCTCAAACATTAATTTCGAACGTTGGGCCTAGGCATAGCGGCCGGCATTTTGTGACGCCGGCCTCACGCCACGACTCGAAAAATGAAACAATTGACGACTATTTCCTTTATTAATTCACGTTAATGTTGTCTAAAATGTGTTCAATTAACGGTGGCCGAGTGTTTGTCATATTTAGAGTCAGTGGGTGTGGTCGTGGATTACGGACTCTTCGTTGACCTTTTTGGTCTACATTATCGTGTAAATTTTCTCATGAGTCTTGCGTTTTCACTGTCACGTCAGCAGTTATCGTGTAAATATTATGTAAAAGGCGAGTTGGCGAATGCCGCCGCACCTAGCGCATCGGGCAGCTATCGATCGATACGTATAGGCAGGAACTTCGGAAGTCGGTTGTCGCCTACTTCCACGTGTTAGTTGCCGGTTGGCGGATAAAATAAACTGAGGATTTGGATTATCGATTTACGCGTATGTACTTATTTCATGTTTTTGGTTATGAAGAATACAGCTCTTGGTCAAGCCCTTGGCAAGTTTTGAATCGATGTCGAGTGACAGGCTCTTGGTTAGACCGGTATGGCGACTATCTCACAATCCTGTTTCTAACAAAGGAATTCAATTCAATACTTTTCTTGTAAGAGTAGTATTGTACTCTTGTAAGAGTATTTGTTCACTCGGCTACATACCAAGCTACACATCTCCAGTGTATGGAAATCTCGTATTGTATAGGATTTCCGTTCAATGAGAGGTCGACTTATATTGAAAGTATACAGCTTGTTTTAAGTAGTGTTGTTCAAAAGTACATTTAATTATTACTATAAAATACAACTACATAAAGTAGTCTTGTAAGTTGACTGTCATTGATAAAAATTCTGCAATGAGCTTAATCCATAGAACTTTCTCTACTTATGTTAGTTTTATACTTACAGTACTTAAAAAAACCGTTATAAATAAAGGGCACGCATGTTTGGATCCCCGTTCAAGGCTGGCCGGCCGCGTCCCATGATAAGGGCCGGCCAATCGTAGGCCTCCGTTTGTAACGTTCGGAATTTAAGTCCTATCCGTTGGTGCGAGGATCCGCCAAATGTTATGTATGCCAGGTGTCGCGGACGCGTTTTTTTTACAAGCAGGAAAAAAAAACGTTTTTTTTTTGCATGTTGTAGTAGGTATTACATTTTATTAGCGACACATTCCTGTTGTAATTTGAATATTTAAGTAAGTAATCAATAATTTGAGTCAAAAAATAGTTATTAGATATTTTTTAAGTAAAGTTAGGTACATAATAAGTATGATTAAATTCGTAAACAATGATCGCACATTCGCGAGATTTCTTTTTACTTCATCACATAAAAAAATATAGCAGCCAATAAAAAAAGCTCGCGCGTAATTGCGGATTTTAATTTCATGCGCGTACTGCAAAAAGTTAATTATGAAATTTAAATAGGTAGGTTGTAGCAGTTATAACGCGGTAGACATAAAGTTCAATGACCGACGCTCTTCCGCGGCATCGGCAGCCGAAATAGCACAGCTTAGCACATATGTTAGTTGAACCAAAGTTTACGACGAGAAAACTATCCTGTGGCGTGTTTCACAATCAGGAACTGTTTTGATGTTAAGAAGTCTCTCTCTGATATCTTAAAATTGGCTATACTATAAGTATAGGTATAATGACTTCTGTCTGATGTAAGAACGCCATTAGAGGCCTAGACTAGTTGCAATAGTAATATGTAATCAGCCTATAATGTTCCCACTGCTGGGACACAGGCCTCCTCTCTATGAGAGTGAGCGGGTCGTAATGCACCACGCGGGCCTCGTGCTGCGGGTTGCAATAGTAAATTAGGTTTTTTGGCGACTTTCTTGTGAACTTGTAAATGGTCGGTAAAAAAATTGCAAAGAATCTTGTTCTAGGTAGGCTAATTTGAAAAGATTTCAAACTTGTCTCTGCTGTAAATTAATAGGATTATTGCTCATTATTAGTATATCTTCTGCCTACCTACGTAATCTTCTCACCTACATAAATACTTGACAACCGGAGACACGCAACAAAATTGACCTAATTCAAAGATTATCTCTCGACAATATTTTTAATCTGTCCACAATTATTCTACATGGTCAATAGATGAGCCTCAGATAGCCATAATACCATTTATGAGGATTAATTGAATAAAACACGTGAACGGTCCAATTATTTAATTGAATGATTACAAAGGATTATTTTGTAAACGTAACTTGTTAATTCAGATGGCAATTAAACTATCTATTACAGTGGTAAAGACAAGTATTGTCGATCAACTAACGTCTTTACGGTATTATTTAGGTATTGTACACTTTTCTAATCGAATAAATACCAAGTTGATCAATAAATTAAATATGTTCCAATTAATGCAAAATCAATAATTTATCGTGACGTGTTCTTCCTATCTTGTTTTATGTAGTGGAAAATTACACATAGGTAGTAATGATTAAAATAATGCATCATGTTTATTTTGAGTAGGAAAATACATCAATATCTTCTGATAACTAAGTACGATTGCATCATAATTTCTAGAAAATTATTCGAAAAGAAAGCTTCGCATTAACAAACAAAACATTCAATGAACTTTCATTTGAATACAAAATGTGAGCACGTTACCTATCTACCTATATACCGGTTTATTCAACGCGTGCGAGATGTCGGAAGCGATTTTTCCAGCATTTGGCAAAATGCCCGAGCTCTTCGAATAGCCCGCCGTGTCGTGCATCGGAGAGCTTTATATTTCTTTCACTTCACTTTATAGAAATGTGAAGCGCTTTTGAGAAATGCAACGATACGTTCTGGAGTAATTTAAAGTATTTTTGACTGAGAAGTTCGAGGGCATTTTGAAGAATATGTTGCATTAGTTGGCAATCTTGGCTAATTTACTTGTATGTAGTAACCTATTGTATGTTCGGAAATGAGTAGGTATGATAGGTATTTTGTAGAATGACTAGAAATGAGTTTAACGTGAGTAATGTATAATATTATAAACTTACGACTCACAGAAACCATCAACATTCACAGTCATTGTTTTACTTAAATGCTAATAATAATAAGGCGTACTTTTCTAAACTTTCATAGTTATTTGCATGTCTCTGACGGTAATTGCCGGCGACACGCGACTGTCTCCGTGCCAGTCTGTGATTTTACGAGCTAAGCCAATCCCGCGGCTTCTTCCGCGTTGACCCGCTTTTTGTAGCGTGATGGACGTATTGAACGACTCACTTTCCGGCGATAAAATGTTCCGAATCGGTAGTAAATTCAGTTTGAGATTCTATGGACCACTATATGTATAGCTATAATGATTGATATTTCAAAGTATGTTAGATGTTATGCGCTTCAATGAAGGTACATGAAGTGTCCTACTTGTGTGCTTACCAACAAGGCGCTACATTATGCTGTTATGATGAAGTCGTGGTGTGCAGCATCGCATCACGTCCACCAATATGACGCACACTCCATTTAACACTTCCACGAAAAGTTTCAAAGTGTTTTCTATTGATTAAGAGATAGTAAAGATTATTGTTATAAAAATACTGATGAAGATAATCTTTACAACAACAAATTCATAAACTTGATATAACTGGGCAGTTTTCATTAGAATTTTATTTAGATCGTGTAGTGTAGCCTAGCTATCAAAGTGCAATTTCAATTTACATTACCGCGGAATGGAATCTATCCGTTCCGCGGTAATGTAAATTGAGCCTAAATGTCGAAGCAATGGATTGCGTGCCGACTGCTGAGTAAGCTCAAAGCTCATCCTTTTTCAGACAAATATAGTACTGCCTATTGTTCGCGTTAGTAACACTTGAAAAGTAGTCATAATTAAAACATGCTAGGTACGTGACTGTACTCTGTTTAAAAAATATTTCTCTTTAACATTATAATCTCGCTACGAATGAGTCAACAACCGATCTTATCGGCCGTTCAGCGTTCTCTATTCGCCGAGTTTCATTTACCTAGAAAGCCTCTCAATTGATTCGCGATAAAATCTCGCTGTAATGTTAATGGATGACTTGTGTTTTGTACAATATTGTGCTCGATTCGTCCTAAAAATGCCACGCTAACATCGAGTGCGCTGTGTGCACACAGCAACTCCGACTCCGACCCGCCTGATTTATTGTTCGACAGGCTGTCTGACCAAACGAGAAACTTGCTCCGCGCTCTCCTCTTTTAAGGCAATATGACATAAACACGAAAGTGGGCGGCCATAATGTTTTTGCTGCAATTATGCTTATTCATCGGTTTAAGACGTGATTTAAATCGTTGATGTACCTTTATGGTTGTGGGTTGGATCGATAATGTCGACCTCGTAAATATGTTAATGTCGAGGCAACGCCTCGGGAGCCGTCGTTTGTTGCGAACTCCGTCGCCGGGGCGACCGTGACTCATCCTACGCACACACTGAGCACAGACGCCCTACCTTGTGCTAATAGACATTCCTAATTGGTGTTTTGTTCATTTAAATAAGTATTGTTTGTGATTGTTCCAGTTCTGGGAGATCATCTCCGACGAGCACGGTATCGACCCCACCGGCGCCTACCATGGCGACTCGGACCTGCAACTGGAGCGCATCAACGTTTACTACAATGAGGCCTCCGGCGGCAAGTACGTGCCACGCGCCATCCTCGTCGACCTCGAGCCCGGCACCATGGACTCGGTGCGCTCGGGACCCTTCGGACAGATTTTCCGACCGGACAACTTCGTGTTCGGACAGTCCGGAGCCGGTAACAACTGGGCAAAGGGTCACTACACCGAGGGCGCTGAACTAGTCGATTCAGTATTAGACGTCGTACGCAAGGAAGCAGAGTCATGTGACTGCCTTCAAGGATTCCAACTCACACACTCGCTCGGCGGCGGCACTGGTTCCGGAATGGGCACACTTCTTATCTCCAAAATCAGAGAGGAATATCCCGACAGAATTATGAACACATACTCAGTTGTACCTTCGCCCAAAGTGTCAGACACAGTAGTAGAACCTTACAACGCCACACTATCAGTCCACCAGTTAGTAGAAAACACAGACGAGACTTACTGTATTGACAACGAGGCACTATACGACATCTGCTTCCGCACGCTCAAACTATCCACACCCACGTACGGCGACCTCAACCACCTGGTGTCGCTCACCATGTCCGGCGTGACGACGTGTCTGCGGTTCCCTGGTCAGCTGAATGCGGATCTCCGCAAGCTGGCCGTCAACATGGTGCCGTTCCCACGTCTCCACTTCTTCATGCCCGGCTTCGCTCCCCTGACATCTCGCGGCAGCCAGCAGTACCGCGCCCTCACCGTGCCCGAGCTCACGCAGCAGATGTTCGACGCCAAGAACATGATGGCGGCGTGCGACCCGCGCCACGGCCGCTACCTGACCGTGGCCGCCATCTTCCGTGGACGCATGTCCATGAAGGAGGTGGACGAGCAGATGCTCAACATCCAGAACAAGAACTCGTCGTACTTCGTGGAATGGATCCCGAACAACGTGAAGACCGCTGTGTGCGACATCCCACCTCGTGGTCTCAAGATGGCCGCCACGTTCATCGGCAACTCCACCGCCATCCAGGAGCTGTTCAAGCGCATCTCGGAGCAGTTCACCGCTATGTTCAGGCGCAAGGCTTTCTTGCATTGGTACACCGGCGAGGGCATGGACGAGATGGAGTTCACCGAGGCGGAGAGCAACATGAACGACTTGGTGTCCGAGTACCAGCAGTACCAGGAGGCTACCGCCGACGAGGACGCAGAGTTCGATGAGGAGGCAGAACAGGAGATCGAGGACAACTAAGCACTCACACCCAACCCCCTCCCGCAACCCTAACACCCTGCCCCCCTGCTCCCGATCCGAGCGTCCGGCGCGTCGCACGGGACGTCTTTTGATTTGCATTAGTATTTCCGTGTAACTGTACCGTCGTTGACTTATTTATGTTACGTAGAACGTATCTACTCGTTGTTGACGTCGCGTCTACATTCCCGTGTGTGTTTTCCTTGACCGAAGGGCGACTCTCGGATGTTTATGGCTGTAAACAGGTTCCCCCAACGACGTGGGCCCTTCGCCTGATCACTACCACAGTGCTGTCGACACACTGATGACACAAAGGAAAAGATCTTTTTTTTGATAAGGCTGAACTATTTTTTAATGCCTAAGTTTAATTTTAATACTTCGTTTGATACTGTCAGATAATGTGTTATTCATTGGCTTTTTAATGAGAAGCTAGTACAACATTTCGAAATCGATCAAAGGTTTTTAATTATTATATTCAGTGAGTAATAAAACTACAATGATTTTACTTGAATTGTTTTATTTACATCTTTCTCGGCAGTCACAATATACTTAACAGAAAAAGAATATTAGCAGAAATAAAACACTTAAATCACACACTACACTCCCTTTGATACTGAATTAGATGGCCTACTAGATCATTTTACAGTAAATTAGCTAGAGACACTCCGCGGACGTGTTAGGTTTCTGTATCTATCTAAACACGACAAATAACAAACTGAAGTAGAAAATTAGGGGGAAATACTTAATTTTTCTCTTTGCAAACTTCGGAGATAAGGGGGGGGGGGGGACGGTATTTTTTTACATTTTTCATCAAAAGTCGAAAACTGTATGGCCTAAAAAAAATAAAAAAATGTTTGAGAATGTGCAAACAGCGCTCTCTTTTATATGATACTAGTAGCCCCACTTTGAATTTTTAAGACCCCCTTTCAGTCCCTGTTGCAAAAAAAATACATATATTTTTATTTCTTTCGTATTTGCAAAAAAAACTTTTTACAAAAAAAAAACAACCGACTCCCAAAAAAACACTACAAAGTGAAAAATAACTTTAATTTCGGAAGTCGGTGTCTTTGGTTTTTTATTTAATTTCTTTTTTTTTTGCCACCGACTTCCGAAATTAAAGTTATTTTTCACTTTGTAGTGTTTTTTTGGGAGTCGGTTGTTTTTTTTTTGTAAAAAGTTTTTATTTTTCTCTTTTTAGTGGTGCCTACTTACCCCACACAAATCTGAATACCACTCTGCAAAATAAATTACAGCATCATCCACATAGACTAAAGGCTCTTACAGACAGAGGCGATATCGCGAGCGATATTGCGATATTATCGCGAGCGATATTGCGATATTATCGCGTCGCAACACTGCTACGCGACACCATATAATTACCATTATATCATTTCAAGCCAGAGTGCACCTCATGACAACTCTAATAATCCCAAGCACGGCTAAGATACATTGTTTTATTACTGAGTTCCGATGCCTACCTTCCGGCTTCTTCATCAGATCGGTTCGATGGTACGATTTTGCACTCTGGCTACAGAGTGCACATCATGACAATTCCAATAAGCCCAAACACGGCTAGGATACATTGTTTTATTACTGAGTTCCGATGCCTACCTTCCGGCTTCTTCATCAGATCGGTTCGATGGTACGATTTTGCACTCTGGCTACAGAGTGCACATCATGACAATTCCAATAAGCCCAAACACGGCTAGGATACATTGTTTTATTACTGAGTTCCGATGCCTACCTTCCGCCTTCTTCAACAGATCGGTTCGATGGTACCATTTTCATCAGAACCATTTATTTAAAGTTTCGTCATAGTCGCTTAACTATTTTAATCTTATCGCTATCCGTGAAATACTTTTCATCGTTGAGGAGTTTCCGTGGCCATCTGTGGTCTTCATCATCAGTTCCACTTCACCAGATGATACTTTCTGAATGCAAACGCTTGATTTGTTGATGAAAATACCATAATCGCTATATGTATGCCTATAATATTTGAGGAGTTCCCTCGATTTCTCATGGATCCCATCATCAGAACTGGATTTTGATAAAAATGGGACCAATCTGGAAGTATAACCTTTCAAATGAAAAAAGAATTTTCCGAATCGGTTCATAAATGACGGAGTACTGAAGTAACAAACATGCAAAAAAAAAAAAAAAAAAAAAAAAAAAAAACATACAACCGAATTGAGAACCTCCTCCTTTTTTGGAAGTCGGTTAAATAGTTGGAAGTTGATTAGCATTAGTAGTTCTTGAGATATCCAGCTGTGACAGACAGACTGAGTCACACCATAAGGCTTCCTTTTTTACCATTTTGGTACGGAACTCTAAAAACCGCATCAAAATCCGTTGCGTAGTTTTAAAGATCTAAGCATAAGGGCGAGCGCGCATTGCGGTGCGTTTTTCTACCGCATAATCTGTGAAGTATGGAATGTCATTGAAGTGCGCGCACTGCGGTCATGCGTTAAAGGCCCCGCCCAGTGCGGCAGAACTACCGGAAACGCACCGCAATGCGCGCTCGCCCTAACAGCATAAATAGGGAAAGACAGCGGGAAGCGACTGTTTTATACCTTCAATTCAATTCAATTCAATTCGTTTATTCAGTAACAATATACATTGCGTTCGAATATTTAACCAGCATGAAACATAAATATTAAATGTACAAATATAAAATAATAAAAATGCATACAAAACAATTTAAATTAGAAAATATTATACCTATGTAGTGATTACATCTTATGGATTGATTGACTACCTCTTGGATTCTCAGCGCTGAGTTTTGAAAATCCGTTTAATAAAAACATTAGTCGTTCACTCGTTACAGTATTTATTATGTTCTGAAACATCAGTAGAGTAGCTTAATATGCACAATGGATTAAGTTCTGCATGACTATAAAACTAGCTATGATTTGCATTTGCCGGACGTGGCCGTTTCCTCATCAACAGGGGATATAACGGTGCTCCACGCATTGTTATTACCGGCTTTTATCAGTTCGTACCTAAAATAGACGTTACTACATAGCAGAGTACCTAATTCAAAACAGGAAAATGGGATATGGATTAGATTCACACCTAGGAGGTAAAATATATTTTGCCGAGCCGAAGGTACGGTAAGGCGAGTGCCTACTGCTGCTAACTAGGGCCACCATTGAGAAAAAATAATAAGTTTGGAGATATGGAATTTTTGAAATTTCCTATGCTCACATTTTTAGTCAGATGAGGTAGAATTTTTTGTATCAAAAAAATCAACAATAAACCTCTATAGGTTCGAAGTTATACCTATACTCTATACCTTCGAAAAAAATGTTAGGCAAAACGTTCCTTTATTATGCCTTATATTTTTTTCTCAAAGGTGGCGCTCTTCAGCAGCTATACCTACTCACCTTATTAACGGATAAACCTGAAATCACGAAAAAAAATCAGCTGTTCCCTACATTTTGACGAGTTATGCGCACATCTAGGGAAAAGCTGATTTTTTTTCACGATTTCAGGTTTGGTCCCGTACCTGGTAAAAATATTCTTGTTATCATGAATAAGTACAATCACTATTACCAGTCACCCTATATTATACAGGGTGTTAGGTTAAACGAGGGATATACTTTAACATAGTGTAGTACCTACTCACGAAAATGAACAACTTTTACCATGGAACTAACCCCGAAAAATGAAAAAGAAATCAGCTGTTCTCTACAAAGTTATACAAACCCTACGCGATCAAAATGTATGTACCTACGAGACAGATGATTTTCTTTTTCATATTTCAGGGCATGGACCTAAAAAAAAAGGCGGACGCCGTCTCCTTTAACAATAACTGAAGCACCCATAGTAAGTCAGTGCGCTAATGTCTACAAGCCAGTACGCACACATTCACACCATAGTAAGTCTACCGGCCGCCATTACGTTACACGAGCGACGGCGTCTTTGCAGGTACTCAAATCACGCACACATAGATCGGTAGGGTGCTTCACTTTTGATATGCGTGGTGCGGAGTCCATCTTTTTTTATAAGTCTATGTTTCAGGGTTAGTTACCATGGAACTCATGGTACAACTTGTTCATTTTCACGAGTACCTAGGTACCTACTTAATCGGCCAAGCCTTTTCCCAACTATGTTGAGGTCGGCTTCCAGTCTAACCGCATGCAGCTGAATACCAGTATTTTACATGGAGCGACTGCCTATCTGACCAGTTAAACTGCGTAATACGATAGCCCTTGGTAAGACAGTTGTCAGTTGAGCGATTTTTTGTAGGGATAAATCTTACGAGTTCGCGTCACCGCACCGTGTGACATTCCTATGTTACTGTCAAGTTTTCCCCATGACTTGGTAGATGTTTTTTTTCAACTTAGGTACGCACGGCTACAGATCAAGCTATACATTTCCAGTATAAGCTGATCTCGCATTGTGTAGGATTTACTTACAATGAGAGGTCAGTGTAAACTGGAAATGTATAGCTTGATGTGTAGCCGTGTGTAGTGTACCTATTATATTTTTTGGAATTGTGTACTCTTGCTCTATTGTCTAGCTTTCATCTTTTTTTTTTTTTTTTTTTTTCACCACGCGACCTAGACTAGACGAGTCGATAGACACCTCACCACTCACACCACACAGTCGGTTAAAAAGCCGGACGGAAATTGGCGGGAAAGAATGAATGAATGAAGCACTCTCCCACTCTTCACATCGGCAGACTTCGGCTCGCTTGAACTGTTCAACGTAAAGTTATCCGCACATCGACTCTATGAATAAGAATAAATTTACTAACTATACAAAAAGGCTTAAAAAAATTATACAATTGACTCGACGTGCACAAAATAATTATTCAATCAATACCTCTAAAAATACATCAAAAACCACTTGGAACATAATAAATCATTCAAAACCTCAATTCCCAAAAGACTCTATTAACATAATTAAAGAAGACGATAAAATAATAAGTAATCCCCTTGACATAGCCAATAAGTTTAATAATTATTTTGTAGATAAAATCCAACCTTCGGAGGCCTCTGCAAGTAACGTCCCGATTACATCCCATATTCAAAGTCGCAAAGATTCTATGTTTTTAAGACCAAGTATACCAACGGATATACAAAAAATTATAAAAGCTCTGAAAACGACGAACAGTGTAGGCTATGACGGTATCTCAACCGGAGTTATTAAGTTTGTATCCGAAGTTATCTGTGCACACTTAAGCCATATCATCAATTTGTGTATTATCTCAGGAGTATACCCAGATGCTCTAAAAATATCAGTTATCAAACCGATACATAAAAAAAACAGTAAAGAACAAATGGCTAATTATAGACCCATCTCCTTAGTTCCTATAATGTCTAAAATTTTCGAAAAATATATTTATAAAGAACTTTACTCTTACGTTGAGGAAAAACATATACTTAATAACGAACAAAACGGTTTTAGAGAAAATCGAACAATTAATATGGCCATTTATAATTTTTTACATTTGATTATGATGAACATGGACAGGAGAACTCCAGTCTGTTCTATTTTCTGTGATATGACGCAGGCCTTTGACTACGTCAACAACAAGGTACTATTGCAGAAACTGGAGGCCTACGGAATTAGGGGAAACGTACTCGACCTTATTCAGTCATACCTAAGTAACAGGAAGCAGTACACAGAAATTACAAAAATCAATTTTGTAACAAAAAAAGAGGACATCTTTATTTCAGACGAACGCTGTCCAATACATGGCGTCCCTCAGGGTAGCGTACTTGGACCCTTACCGTTCATTTTATATATTAATGATCTGCCTAAAGCTACTGACCATCAAATGACGCTCTTTGCTGATGACAGCACTGTGACCATATCGTGTAAGGACAAAAGTTATTATAAATATGACATCAATCAAACATTGACATCGTTAATATCTTGGCTAGATAGAAATCATCTTAAAATTAATTTGGACAAAACTATTATAATGCATTTTGGTCAACGTGCCCCGAATAATGACATTGAGATTAAATATCGTGACGTAGTACTTACTGAAGCTGACTCCACAAAGTTCCTTGGTCTTATGATAGACAAGAAATTGGACTGGAAGACGCACATTGAGCATCTCAGCAAAAGATTAAGCTCGTCTGCATTTGTACTTTACAAACTTGCACCGGAACTTAACCCGGGTACCTTGATAACTGCATATCATGGCTTAGTCGCATCGGTATTGCGTTATGGTATTATCTTCTGGGGCAATTCCACACACAAAGAAATTGCTTTCAAGGCCCAAAAGCGATGTATTCGCGCCATGTTTAAGTTAAAACCGACGGATAGCTGCAGACCTTATTTTAAAAAGCATAAATTACTAACGTTACCATCATTGTATATTTTTGAAACGGTTATGTTTGTTAAATCTAATCCTAAATTGTTCCAACGACTTTCTGATACCGTTACTCGTAACAGACGTGACAACAGCAAATTACGCTCGCATACTGTAAAAACTGCGCTCATGAGGAAAAGTATTTTCTGTATGGCCCCTACTATTTATAATAAAATACCAAAAGAATATAAAGATTTAAACACAAATATGTTTAAAAAAAAGATGCGAAATTTATTAGCAGAGAAATGTTACTATCACACAAATGACTTCTTGAATGATACTTTTTGATTATTTAATATTGTTTTTGGACAAAATATATTTCAATTAATCACATTATAATTTAATTTTGACACTTTGTTATTGTTCGATATTTTACCTAGACATTGTATTTTGTAGGTACTTCAATTCAATTTGTACGCCAAACATGTACGTACATTTTTATAATTTATATACCCTGCATACCCGACTCGTCGGTGTGTAAACGCATGTTTTTTTTGACAAATAAATTATCTCTATCTCTATCTCTATCTCTATCGATAACACTATAAAAATCAACCTTATCACTACAAAATAAAGGCTAAGTATGTGAAAGTCAAATTGTACCACACTGAGCAAGCTGGCACGCACGCACACATTCACACCATAGCGTTTCGGATGGGCGGCCGCCATTTTGCAGTTTCTTCGCGCAACGCGCAACAAACGTCATGATCTAGGAAGCCGGTCGGTAGTGTCAAAAAAGATAAAATAATGCCGTCTTGTGTGGTAAAATGCTGTCGAAATGTTGGTAGTGGTATACGTCGGCGTGAAGGAATCACCTTTCATTTGTGAGTAATTTATAGCATTTTTCCATTTATACATGAAATATTATTAGAAGAACGTAAAATGTCAATAACAAGACCAGTGTTGTCAATTATTTAAAGGGAAAATCACCCAAAAGTAAGGGAGGATTGATACTTTTTACATTTTAAACCATTTCTATAGTTTTCCATACCTACCTCCCTAATGAGTAGTGTTGCCGTTTTAGCCACTTTGTGGCTAGATCTAGCGGATTTTCGACGATTTTAGCCAATAAATAATCTCTTTTAGCCACCAAAATGAATCTAGCTATTTCTGGCTACTTTTTAGATTATTACTACATACTTACTTTTATTACTGTTTTGCCACCTGAAGTTTTAAACCAAGGCCACAAAAACGGTCAAAGCAATAAAACAACTGAAATACTATCCTTAACATCATCCATTAACGAAGAGATTCCAGAATTTCCAGATGACATTGGAAACTTTCAAACAGATTTTTATTGTTTTTACTAAAAAAACAGTAATTAATTTTAATGTTTTTAGTTAAAAACTTGTAACTATTTTTTAATGTTTTTTTAACAACACTATTAAATATTGTTTTATTAAATCCACTTATCCTCATCCCTATACTATATATTAAAATTATATTAACAATGTTAATAGCATAAAGTAAGCCAAAAATACTTTAGCCACTTTTAGCCGAATTTCGAAAGTAATTTATTTACGAAACTGGCAACTTTTTTCTTTGATGTAGCCAAAAACTAGATGGTCCTAACGGCGGCAACACTGATGAGTATCCTATGTTCCGTGTTTCGCTACTTTTTTAGGTTTCCAACAAAATGTGAAGAATGGAGGAATGATTTAATTGATGTTATAAGAGAGAGTAGAGGCGACAGAAATTGGCTTCCATCCAAATTTAGTACAATTTGCAGCGCTCATTATGAAAACAAAGATTTCTATATAACTAAAGCAGGGCTACTTCGTATGGTTAAATACGCTGTACCGACAAAGGTAAATAACTAATCTAATAGAGATCTCTTACTATAAAACTGCACGCCCCTCCACTAAAATTTATATCCTTATATACAAACATTTTAAAAATGTAGGTATGCATCAAGCAGTGGAGGGGCGCGCAGTTTTATAGTAAACTAGCTTATGCCCACGGCTTCATCCGCGTGGTGTTTGCAAATGATCCCACGGGTACAAAATACCGCGATAAAAATATCCTAATCCGGATCATGGTCTACCTATGTGTCTAATTTCATCCAAATCCGTTCAGCCGTTTTAGCGTGAAAACGTAACAAACAAACTCACTTTCGCATTTATATTCACAGCTACTGTACAGTAGACCACACGTCAGAGGTAACACTTTGATCTTGACCTGGCCTAGCGTAGTACGGGGTTTCAATAGAATAAGAGGCCAGCTTATACTGGTTTTGTTATCAGTGACTTGTGGCATACCGTACCTTCTGGTCAAACTGAGCTGTAGTTATTGAGTAACACGAGTGCATCCACCTTATCTTTGACTTTGTTTTTAGGGCCCTTACCCAAATGACTAAGCCTACACCGCCATTTTATCACTCTGTCTGTGGAGTCTATTTAACCCAAATAGGTAGCAATAGGTAGGTAAAACAGGTATCTAGCTCGTGGCTAAGTAATAAGAGCCGTACGGGTTGATCCATCGGGTTAAGCTACGGTTGCTGGGGTTGGTCCGTGGATGGGTGACCATATTTACATACCGAGACTCCTCCGTGCCTCGGAAAGCACGTTAAACCGTTGGTCCTGGCTGTCATTCGTGGATCTTTGCCGGTCGTTACGGGACGTCAGAAGCCCGAAAGTCTGACAACCAGTCTTATAAGGGGTATCGTATTACCCAGTAACTGGGTTGTGGAGGTCAGATAGGCAGTCGCTCCATATAAAAAAATACTGGTATTCAGCTGCATCCGGTTAGACTGGAAGCCGACCCCATCATAGTTGGGAAAAGGCTAGGAAGATGATGAGGTAGACAGTTAAAAAATAACAGAATAATAGTGCTAGTGTAGACTTATAATTAATTAAGACAAATAATAATTACCATTTTGATGATCAATATTAAATGTAGTTATTTATTGATTTTAGTTTTTATATGAGCCACATCAGGTGCGGAAGAAAGAATCTGCCTCGCCAAATAATTCCAATGATATAGAAGAGGTGAGAAATGATTTACCTAATGACTAATATTATCATTATACATCAGCACCCTAATTGCGTAACACACGTTGAATCGGAATCTATTCCATTATGTCAGTTCAACAACATTCATTGCGTTATTTACATTGTCGAGCAGACAAATTTTTGAACATATGAAGAAATGGATTAGCAATTTGTTTCAAAATGATTCAGATTCCGATTAACAATGTGTTACGTGTTACGCAATTAGGGTGCTGTTTTACTTACTTTTCCTAATTTTATATAATATTTATTTCTTTTAGGTCTCAATAGAAGCCGAAGCCTCAAATTTCGAACAACCAGTGAAAATTGAACAACCTAGTTCTCCATGCTCATTCCGAGTATGTATTTTCTTCAGATTCCGATTGACAGTGTGTTACGCAAGTAGGGTGCTGTTTTACTTAATTTTCCTCATTATTTTCTTTTTCTTTATAATATTTATCTATTTTAGGTCTCAATAGAAGCCGAATCCTCAAATTTCGAACAACCAGTGAAAATTGAACAACCTAATTCTCCAAGTTCATCCCGAGTATGTATTTTCTTTTGCACGTACAAAATATTAATCACGTAGATGTGAAGAATATTTTTCTATAAAAATAATAATATATGGTATTACATTGTCTGTTTTTTTTTAGGTTTTATTTGAGCCACAAATTAAGCTAGAGGAACAACCTGTCTCACCGAATATTTCCAATGCGATACAAACGGTAACTGCGATAATGACAATATAATTATGAAATATTCTAAATTATCGGTTAAACAATTGTACGTTTACAATTTTTTTTTTACATTATGTTTTTTCTTTCAGGTCTCAATAGTGATGAATGCCTCAAGTTTTGGACAACCAGTGACAAATAAACAATCTAGTTCTCCAAGCACTTCCTTTCTTGTAGCCCGAGTATGTAGTTTTCTTTGCACAATCATTGCACGCGTCTGATAAAAACAAGATTCTCTTCATTATGATTATCATCAAAAAATCCTAAACATTATTATTATTATTTAAAAAAAATGCTTAGTAAGTGTTGGTAAATTAAATACCTCGTATGTTTATTTGCGAGTTTTTAAACTCGACATAGATGGCGTTACAGGTTATTAAACTTTTTTTGTGCGAAACTAGTGCGTGGGTTGCGACTTTGCGAGGTGTTCTTTCCAAAAATATAATACAATAAAAATTACCAAAATTGCATTCCCGAGCTTTTCACCTTAGGCGACGATAAATAGACATGTATTTGAAAATTATAAGTTCATCAAGTTACTTGATGAACTTATAATTTTCAAATACATATTACAAAATTATAAGTTCATCAAGTTACTTGATGAACTTATAATTTTCAAATACATATGTCTATTTATCGTCGCCTAAGGTGAAAAGCTCGGGAATGCAATTTTGGTAATTTTTATTGTATTACATTTTTGGAAAGAACACCTCGCAAAGTCGCAACCCACGCACTAGTTTCGCACAAAAAAAGTTTAATAACCTGTAACGCCATCTATGTCGAGTTTAAAAACTCGCAAATGAACATACGAGGTATTTAATTTACCAACACTTACTTAGCATTTTTTTTAAATAATAATAATAATGTTTAGGATTTTTTGATGATTATTTGCCTTCAAGGGTTAATCATCTGAAAATGTATCCAAATTGCACACTAAAAGACAAGTATTTGAAGAAGCAGTGGTAATACAATTTTACAGGTGCAGCTTTTCTTCCTCCTGTAAAATTGACTTTTTCGCATACATGAGGTTTTCACTCTAAGGCGACGTTATATTTTTTGCACTATTTTTCGGCGATAGCTTGTAATCTTGCGTGTGATTGAAGCCGTGTGTCACCGTCGGTGATGTTAATTAATGGTTTTGTTTGCATTTTAGAATTTACCTAAAATTGGGACAACAACTACCGACCTTCATTTAGAACAACCATTATCAGCACTAAACACTTCTACGGAATGGCGTTTGAAGAGATCTCTCATGATGGCACAAACGACAGTCCAAAATCAAAAGAGGAAGATAAAAACGTTGAACCAAAAAATTAGACGTCTCGTAAATCGCAATATATTTCTCAAACAGATTTTAAAAATGTATATGAAAAATATTTTCATAATAAGAAAAGTTCGGTTATCTGCGAATATATAAACTAAGTCAGGATCAGCAGCAGCATCAATATCTTCAGCTGCATCTGGTTAGACTGGAAACTGACTCCAACATCAATGGGAAAAGGTTCGGCAGATGAATAAGTCAATGACAGACGGGGTTTTTATAAACTTCACAGCTTCATATTATAACACAAGATAAGTCCATAAATAAATACATAACAGTGTTTGACATTTCAATTTCAAGAACCTATAATTAAACTTTTTTTTTCTCATCAAGATATGATTCATTTTTAATTGTTATTTTTCCCCTTTAATTTAGTGTTTTCGTTTCATATTTAGTTTTTTAATAATATTTCTTGGCAAACAATCAATAATCACACTGCACAGCCAAAAAAATATTATTAGGTACTTACGCAAAGAACCAGATTATTTGAAAAATAGGGAAATTTTGTTAAACTCATGACAACCCGCCATTCACTTACACATACACAGTGACACCTTCAGTCTCACACACATACTTGCGTTGCCGCCATTGCAGTGCTTCAACATTTGGTCAATTTATTCTGTGATTTGGTAGTCTGCTATGAATTACACGGGCAGATGAGATGAGCCCTGAAAGATGGCATTTCTTCAACGATTAATGATATAGGACTAGGAATTAGTTGAGAATTTTGCTACCGTAAAATTCCACCAATCTTTCGTCCAGTCCAGTTACTCCGTGGTGTTGAAAACTTTATACGGGCATAATCTCCAAATTGTCTTTCATGAAATCTAAATTTTTAAACTGACATTCCTTAATGTGATCTAATATAATTTCAACAGTTTCGCCATTAATCTTGCCGGCTTCATTCAATATTCTCAACAAACCGGTTATAGTGAATATGGATTTTACATGAATTCCATTCTGTTTCAACACACTAGAGCCACCTTGATCTCGGTCGAGAACTATTACGGCGTGCGTCACAATCAAACCTTCAGAACGTAAAGTGCCAACAGTTTCCATCAGACTGCCGCCAGATGTCACTACGTCCTCCACAACAAGGCATTTCTGGTTTTTCTCGAAGATTCCTTCGAGGATTCTTTTTGTGGCGTACATCTTTGTTTCTTTTCTTTTCATTATCATAGGTGTGTTAGTGTGGACTGACATGACTGCAGCGAGCGGTAGGGCGGCATACGGGACCCCACACAGCAAGTCGTGTTCAGTATCCCTTGCCAGCTTCTCTAGATGTTGTGCCACTGACAACTGAAATGCAAAATTAGGGTATCAATTACTTTTTTGCCACTAATTTCTTAGTTTTTTAAGGGGATTGTAAACGAGTCTGAATAAACAGATGGAGAGGTTGACGTAAGTATTTGTTTATCAAAGAATTAGGGGCTTAGCAACAGATCGATAGTTCAATGTTTCTTTATTTCAACAAAGGGGATTAACTCTGCACGAAATCTATATAAAGAGATGTATTGATGAATTTTATGGTTAAAATAATGTAAAGACTACTGGACTTATTTATTACTGCTATAGTATTCGTTTTTTTTAACAATGATAAATACATGTTTTATTGCCGCGTATCATAGTATGATCAAGATACAACCCTTCAACCTGACACGGACCTGCAAATTGCAAAAAACCCAAAAAAAAAAATGAATTTCACGGGCTACCACTGCGCATCCCCCTTAAGTAAATAATTGCTAACTGGTAAGTAACTGTATTCACAGATTTTGGAAAAATGCTAATATCAGCTAGGGAAACGTCAACTCTCATGATTTATTTCTAAATAATGCCAAAATGCCAATCAATGCAGTTCCGTCTAAGGATTAAAAGACTTGTGGACGTAGGGTTGCCAGATGGTATCCAAAAGGAGGACATGTCCTCCTTTTCCATGTTTTGTCCTCCTGTCCTCCCTTATCCACTGTAAGTCCTCCTTTTTGCTAAACATCGTAGGAACTCAGTGGAGCAAAGAAAGGAACAAACTAAGTGTGCAGTCAGTTAAACCTATAATTCTTTCTCAATACAACTTTAAAAACATGACATGTGAAGATTTTCATAAGTATTATAACGCGAACCTTTTTCTAACCGCTCCCGCCACAATCCGCTCGTCCAATAAGGTCGAGTCGAAGCTTCTAGAAGGTTCTAGAAGCTTCGAAATAAATGACGCGTAGCCTTGTCATTGACTTTTCAGAGTGAGACGTATGTCAACAGTCAACTAGGCTGCGCACATTTTTTAGATAGTTCTATGATACTTCTATTAGATTTACAAAATTAGGTCTTCGCCCCCGACTATTTATGTTAAAGTATTTATTTGTTGAAAAACCAAAAACTTCTTGCAAAAATTGGCCGCTCAGCTAAATATGATTAAAATAATGTGAAAAATTCGTTTAATAAAATTGTGAATGTCCTCCTTTTTTACAGGAAATCCTCCTTTTTAGACCCATCTGCCCTCCTTTATCAAATTATCATCTGGCAACCCTATGGGAACCTCTGTGTTCCCATACAGGAGTGTTGTCATGTTGGTCTCAATATTTACCATGATCTGTGGATGTGACACCACGACTCTTAAGTCGAAGTAGATGGGAGTTCGTCTGCCGATCTTGGCCTCGATGTCTCCGAGACGCACCGCGCCTGCGTCGAACAGACGTACTGCTAGTTCCTCCAGGGATAACATCGTCTGGAAAATACAGGTAGGCAAAGTTAGGATTATCTACAAGATGCGAACGTTCCCGCTGCTGGGACACAGCTTGGGCCAACGGGATGGTTTTAAACGAATACCTAAGCAAAATCAAGAAAAGTAGTGCAGCGACAAGTAGTACCATAATGAAACTATTTTAACTTTTGTTTAGAAAATCACATGCGCAGTGGTAGCCTGCGAAATTCATTTTTTTTTTGGGTTTTTTGCAATTTGCAGGTCCGTGATGTCAGGTTGTATATTGATCAAAGTATGATACGCGGAATACTTTGATCAAGATACACCTGACACGGACCTGCAAATTGCAAAAAACCAAAAAAAAATGAATTTCGCGGGCTACACAGCGCAATCACCGTACCTATATCGCAAATGGTAGGTACTATAGATTGCCCTGAGCTGTTATGCCGGGGCTACACTATACGTCAACGTCAATGCCCATAAACGCTTTAACATCGACGTAATTGTTCCGTTGTTCAACGCGATGAATTGAGTGGCCACACTTGAACGGTCAACGTCAATGCTCATTCAATTCACACCCCTCGTCCATCGGCCACACATCGGCAATGTGAATAGCATTGTCAAAATTCGCCGTCGACGATTGCGATAGAAGTGCTTTTATGTGGAATTATTGTTCTAGAGGTGCGATTACACCTTTTAAATGATATCTCTTTACTTTACAAAACAATAGCTATCAATTGGTATATTAACGATCGACGATCTTGCTATGTAAAACTGTTATGAAGTTATAATCTAAAAACGGTTTTTTTATTTTTCCTGTAAATTTTACTTTTTTTTATTACGATGTTACGTTGGGGACGGCGAAATTATTGCCGTAGGGTTGGCTACACCTACGGTTGTCGCCACAGAACATATAAACTTTATATGTTCTGTGGTTGTCGCCCTTCAACGCGATGATCAACGGCGATGTCCGTATAGTGTAGCCCCGGCATTAGGAAGTTTAGGATAGTTAAATGTAAATTGTTTGATGAATAATTAAATGAAATGAAATGAAGTTACACACTGCAAAATGCTTCGCAAACCTAGCTTGTTGCATATCCCTCATTCCAAGTCCGCGTACAGGCAGAACTCGTTTCTAATCCGTGCGAGCAGAAGTTTTAATAAACTGTTTGGTGAACATGATTTGGATATATTCAGTACCAATGTTTCTCGGCTTAGGCATTTGTTGGTGAAGAAATTTCTTTAATTGTTTGTGTATAAATGGTTTTTAGTTTGTGTTGGTTGATCGCGTATTAAGTTATCGGCTTAGGTATTTTGTACCGACCTTTTTTGTTTCAATTTAAATTTTCAGTGTTTATCAGTGGCAACTTGTAAATGGCCGTAAGATTTATATGTAGGTCGTGAGTTCGAACCCAGACAGGCGGTTTACTTCGTGTACTTAAATTATTTCATCAGCACTGCTCTCAAAACGGTAAAGGGAAACATTGTGAGGAAACCGGCATGTCCTACAACCAAAAATTCGAAGACATGTGACATCTACCAACCCGCACTTGGCCCGCGTGGAGCATATAACAGCCCAATCCCTCTCGAAGAGAGGAGGCCTGTGTCCCAGCAGTGGGAACATTACATAATGATTGTGCTAATATTATGCTAATGATGGATAAAGCCTTGAATAAGGTTACATTCATTACGTTGTAATAAAATCTGGCATGTAGGTAGGTACCAAACAGCACATAATATTTCCGTGCTCTTAATATTATGTATAACCGGTTGCTATTTAATACATGACATGTTATTGTCAGTTTTTTGGAGTTTGGACGCCATTTCCATTGATGTAGAACTATAAATATATCATAGGGTTATTTTAATTAAATCTTGTGCAACCGTTAACAGTTTTGCGTTGATTTTTTTTAAACTGTAGGGGACCATAGACTTACGTATTTGATATCAATTTCAACTTGATACCTCCACGCATTCCTGAGAAAAAGGATCTTGACAGACTGACAGACAGACAGACAGACGGATAACGAAGTGATCCTATATGGGTTTCGTTTTTTCCTTTTGAAGTACGGAACTCTAAAAGTAGGATGTACTGTACTTATAAGCGAGCGAAGCGATATCGAAAATTTTAGCACCCCGTCTGAGATTTACTTAGCCTCTAGCTACGACGCTGGCAGAAACTAGGAGCCCATGGATCGTGAGGCCCTGGGCACTTGCCCAGAGTGGCCAGTGGCAAAGACGGCCCTGTCTAGGAGGCTTATTAGTTATTTATGCAACTGACGTATAATAAGGGGTATTAAAACACGAATGTGGGTTTATCACACGAGGCGAAACCGAGTGTGATAATAGTATCACATTAGTGTTTTAATACCTAATTATGTACAGTTGCATACAAGACTTTATCTACATCCATGTTATCAATCCTCTATAAAAGGTTCTGAAACAGTTTTTTGCAATACTAATACTCGTATCGAACATGGCGGCCGGCGTCATAGTATAGGTACGACGTGAATTCGAATAAGTTCTTTTTTTAAATTACGGCGCTCGCTGTTGTAGTGAAACGCGCGTGCATTACAATGTTCTTTTATTGAAAACGAGTTGCATTATAAAATTCAGTACAACCATTCGAGTACAACATTAAAGCACCCGTTTGGATGCTATTATGGTTACCATGGTTACTATGACACTGGCTGTTTTAATGTTGGCAATAAGCTAACTGTTTCAGAAACTTTTATAGAGAATTTATAGCATGGGTGTAGATAAAACTATTTATACTTAGTCACACTTCCATAATACGTTAAAAAGTTTCATCATATCATTGGAAGATTGATACAAACAAGAACCGGAGTCAATGACCATTTAGTTTGTTAACTAACAAGCAGTATAAGTAATTATATTTTTTTTCGCGTGCATGTCTCTATGTGTCTCTAAGTATGGGTGTGTGGTTGCTTAATTGCATGCGGTAGGTAGGAAGGTAAGTAAGTATCATCACGGTAAGCGTCAGATAAAAAACTTAGCACATCGTGAACTAAAAACAGTCTTGAGCTAGGATTACTTTGATGCTATTATTATTAAAACAGAAACAGGGCCATGATTTCGGTGATACTGTATGTCTAATTGTATCATGCCACAGAGTAAAATACGCTATTATATTTATTTTGTATTCTAAACTCATTACATATTAGTGTAACAATAACAAATAAGCAAATTTTCTTCACTTCACACTTAGTTGAAGTTTTAGTTCCGCATAGCTCCCTAGATGGCGTTCATCTGTTTAAATTCGCGCTATGGTTTCGTTACCGCTAATAGTGTAAGACCCATTAATATTTTAATAAAAGAGTTCTGTTCAATAGCAGTATTAGCAGTTTAGCAGTGTGGAGTTTTATTTTGTGTACAGTGCTGACACTGTAGATTTCGGTGATACTGTAGATTTCACGATACTAATAATATTACAAGTTACAACAACGTGCAACTTATTTCGTACTAATTCGTACCTATGTTTATATGTTATAGATAATTAGATAGAGGTACGAAATAAGTTGCACTCTATTGAAATTAATTTTACCATTCATTCATGCAATTAGGTAAAACCACGCTCTAAAAAGTATGAAACAAGAAAGTATTGTTATCTGAAATTAGGAAAAGACAAATTAAAAATCCCGAGTCTCTGTTCGATTTATGCCCACTAACATAACGTGTGACTCCGGATTTTTAATTTGTTTGTCTTTTTCTAATTTCAGATGACAATATTTTCGTGTTTCATACTTTTAGAGCGTGATTTTTCGGTAGGTAGTCGGGTTTTAGTTTTTAAATTTACTTATTATCAATCCATATTTTCATTTATAAGAGTGTCCTTAGTGAACGAGAATGTGTTCACAAGTGTCCGTGGAGTTTCTTGCCCGTTCCTCTCCATAAGAACCTACTACACTTTAGAATGGGCAACTAGCTTCATCTTTCTGACCGGCCGACTCAGACCGACTCCTTGACAATTCAATGATTTGAGTTTGAGTTTGAATTTTTTTGGAGCAGGCAATTAGCAAATTAAGCAATGATTAGCTAAACCTAATTAGAAGGTAATTAGGGATTAGGCGCACAATGCCATATTCGCAAAATGACTTATACTTATTGGAATTTCGCAAAATGTTACATTCTCAAATTTTCATATTCTCAAAACATCACATTAGCAAAATGCCATTTTCGCAAAACGCCATTTTCGCAAGATCCCTTTTCGCAAAATGCCATTTTCGCTTATGTCAAAACGAAAATTTTGAGAATGTGTCATTTTGATAGTGTGGCATTTTGCTAGTGTGGCATTATGCTAGTGTGGCATTTTGCTAGTGTGGCATTTTGCTAGTGTGGCATTTTGCTAGTGTGGCATTATGCTAGTGTGGCATTATGCTAGTGTGGCATTTTGCTAGTGTGGCATTTTGCTAGTGTGGCATTATGCTAGTGTGGCATTTTGCTAGTGTGGCATTTTGCTAGTGTGGCATTATGCTAGTGTGGCATTTTGCTAGTGTGGCATTTCGAGAAAAGACAATTTGCGAATGTGTAATTTTGCTAGTGTGGCATATTGAGAAAAGATATTTTGCGAAAGTGGCATTGTGCGCCTATTCCGAAATTAGGTAGGTACATAATAAATTTTTACCAAACGCCATTGAGCACCTTGAATAGGTGTTTTTGAGTTTGAGTTTGATCTACATTGTAAAATTTCAACATAATACGATGCGGAAGCTGGTCTCAACGGTTTTAAAAATAAAAGCTTACCAAAACTTTACAACGAATAGTGTTGTCCTCATATCGGTTACGATAAGTTTAATGCTCTAATTCAAAAGTTTTAATGAAATTGATATTGAAGAACAACGACTGTCTTTGTCATTGCGGTCAAAGAATTATGTCATAGGCCACCTTGAAGATGATTAATTATATTTAAAATGCTAATTTTATGCGATCCAGGATTAAAAGTAGCCTTAGTCCTTCTCTAGGTCATGGTCTACCCATGTGTCAAATTTCATACAAATCCGTTCAGCCGTTTTAGCGTGAAAGCGTAACAAAAAAACAAACTCACTTTCGCTTTAATTGGATAACATTTTCGAAAAAAAAAAGAATCCCATTTATTTTCTAGCTGTTCATATTTAAGTATAACAATGATGCAACTAAATGAATATGGATGTCCTCAAATTGCATCCTTGAGGACATACATATTAATTTATTGCATTTTGCTAACTGTTCTACATAATTTCTCTCAATCGATAAATAAACAAATTGCGCTTCAATAATAAACAAAAGATTGCACGCTATTTACATTACTTAAACATAAACAAAATACTTACGACTTTGGGAATTCCTTTTAAAACTTGTCTTCTTTCCTCTATGAACGTCAGCTCAGTGCGAAGGACCACAGGTCTGTGCTTAGTTTAAGACCCACATTGATGCATTACTGGCCGAAATCTTGGATCCCAGCGTCCCCAGCGCCTTACACCAGTCACAAATGAATCATTTCCCTCTATTAAATTGAAGAACTTCCGCTCGACGATAGACACACTTAGATTTTGAAAACAACACAAAAAACATGGACTTTGTTTTAACTAAGCAAAAACATTTAATTATTTTTATTCAAAATGTCACTGTAATTTTTTATCGATTGACAATTCAAAAATGTCACAACGTCAAAAAAAAAAGTTGAATTTCCAAAATGGTGGATTATTTAAATTGTTTAAGAATTTAATTGAACACACATGTAGTCGTGAGCTATCGGGCAGACATAATGAAATAAATTAATAAACAAGTCGACGTCTGGTAACAGTGCTAACTAAGAAATAAGTTAACAACTTGCAAAGTATAGTTTTTGCCGCGTAGTCGCTTCGTTTATAATAGTAGATTATTAACCAAGGGGATAAAGCAGTGTCTTCTGTCGCGGGTGACGATTTAAATCGCGAGCGTAATGAAGGACTCGAGGTAGCGAAGGTGTTAAAAACTTAAATCACGAGCGAAGCGAGGGATTTAAGACGAGTCGAGCTGAGTGTAGCGAGGGATTTAAGTTCACCCCAGACTGAGACAGCTTTATCACCGAGGAAAATACCTACTCTACTTTTCGTACCATTTGCGAAAAAATTAACACAATAATAATATGAGATAGCAGTAGCAATATTTCTCATTTTAACAGCCATTGGAGTGTGTCACACAATAAACTCCCGTTACGTTTCCATGAGCGTAATGAAAAATCCAGTGCGCGATAAAATCCCGCCGCGATTTTATTACGCTCGTGCGAACGCCTTTGAGATTTGCATTTGTGTGAGTGCACATAGATAGTATAGGTGTGACGTCCGGCATAGAACGCGACAAGTCCTTTGCATGGTTTTACCGGTTTATACTATTTTTTGGCAATCGGCTTTTGTTCTTTTAATACGAGAGGCCATGACCAAAACCATGTCGCATCGTTGTAAAACGTAAAACGATAAGACGATTGAAGTTTTTTGTAATGGGCTCTCGTACCATTTTGGTGATCACTCACACAAATGCAAAGCTCAGGAGGCCTACTCCCTAAGTCCGTCCGTCTTTCCGTCCGTCCGTTCATCCGTCCGTCTGACAGACATTACGATCCATCAAAACAAGTGTAAAAGTTAAATTTTTCGTACGAGCAAAAACACATCGGGAGTAGGGACAACTGGCAAATCATGTTGTCATTCATACCTACTTCGTTCGGGCCCCGAACCAATCATCCAGCCGTAGGTGATACGGAGTAAGAAACGCCCGTAACGATGTCCGAAACTACGGGCTTCGTGCTTAGGGAGTAGGCCCCCAGCTCAGGCCTCGCGGACTGTACGCACGGCTACAGATCAAGCTATACATTTCCAGTATAAGCTGATCTCGCATTTTATTGGATTTCCTTACAGTGAAAAGCCATTGTAAACTGGAAATGTATAGCTTGATGTGTAGCCGTGTGTACCTCGTAGGAAGCATAATACCCAGAACAAGAACCCATGCTTGAACTTACAACCACTAGATGACCAGACTAACGATTCAGATTCAATTAAATAAATACCAAGACAAACTTTCCACAGCACTATTAGTAAAATCTCTGCGTCACGGAATGCTACATTAATTTAAATATTATTATTATTATTATATATGTCGCCGATAAGCTAATGACTCAGTAATTATGTGACCAGGTCCATTTTGTCGAAGGTCAGGTTGGTACAGTGTGATGCATATTTACTTGAGAATACTAGGTACTACTTTACTTTTGGTGTAAAGGAAATATGACTGAAGACTTCTCCAATTTTAAAATCTAGAGAGCTAGCTGCCATGTGCCTCTTATTCAGGAGACTGTACTAACGACAGCGCGGCAGAACCTGGGGTCTACTCCCTAAGCACGAAGTCCGTAGTTTCGGCTTTCGTTACGGGCGTTTCCTACTTCGTATCACCTACGGACAGAAGATTGGTTCCGAACGAAGTATGAATGACAACACGATTTGACAGTTGTCCCTACTCCCGATATGTTTTTGCCTGTCCGAAAAATTTAACTTTTACACTTTCTTTGATGGATCGTTATGTCAAACGGACGGACTGACGGACTTAGGGAGTAGACCCCAGACGCAGATGGCGGGATGGAGGAGTCCTTCAATAAAGATTGGTCCTTGGCAACTCTGGACAGAGAGAGGGGGAGAGAGAGTAGGAAGGCTTTGCCCAGCTGTGGGACCACCTTACTAACTAATCACAAGGCGAAAGTTTGCTTGTGTTTATGTGTGTGTGTGTGTTTGTATGTTTGTTCCTTCTTACCGCTGAAACAACTGGACCGATTTGGATGAAATTTGGTATGTAGATAGCTTATACTCTAGATTAACACATATACTACTTTTTATACCGGTCTACCCGGGTGAAACCGCGGGGCGCAGCTAGTATTATATATTTGATTGTTACGGTTTCACGCTAAAACGGCTGAACAGATTTGGATGAAATTTGGCACATGGGTAGAATATGACCTGGATCAGTCAGTACATAGGATACTTTTTATACCGCTAGTACGTTCCCCTGGGATATCTTCCGAACTCCACGCGAGCAAAAACTAGTAGCTTTTATAATAGGTGGTAATCTTCGGAACTACTGATCCGATTCTGAAAATTCTTTCACTAATGAGAAGCTAGCTGCTAGAAGCTACATACATTACTTATCCCACTTAGACTCCGTCGCGGGCAGAAGCTATAGCTTCTAAAATAGTATTTTAAAACAAGCTTATTCCGTAATTACATACGGCATAATAAATTAGTAATTACGGCAGATTAAATCCTACTTGTTGATCATTTTATTAGTGTTGTTTCTCGGAAAATTAATGTAGTTTTTTTTATCTTTTCTTCCAAGCATTGGTTTTAAAGAGGGGACTTTCTAAAGTTATCTCTGTTGTTTCTAAGAAGTGCTGCTATTAATAGGGACATTATTAATCGGTAATCGCGCACCAGAAAAATATTTTTACATCAAATATTTTATATATAATAATCTACATGTAGGTAGTAGGTACCGTAGTATTATATTATCTGTGACCAAATTAATTATTGCACCACTAATTAATATCGAATATCAAAAGTTGTAATACAAATTATAGGTAATTATTGGGCACCTCGAGGTTCGGTTTGGTTTTTGTGGGTGCCGTACTGTTCTCCTAGATAGGTTACAAGTCCTTTAAGTTTAAACACTGCACACAGTAATAGGAGCCCCGCACTGCGGGGCTCCGTCGATCTGACGTTAAGTTTAATTTATTTATACATACAAATTTTGATGTGCAAACAGTATTTTTGATGAACGTATTCTGTTGGGAAAAAATGGTAATTTTAAGTACTTAATACTATTATTGTCACTAGAATTTTTTATAGCTTAATTTTCAGAATATTATTTGATCACATGATTTCAGTAGTAATAATTAAGTATATGTTTTTGTTTATAATTTTATTTTTAAGCTGTTTTTTGCATGCTGAAAAAAGAAGCGAAAAATGTGAAACTATTTATATTTAAGACCTTTTTTATACCACATCTTATGCAAAATACAGATAAAGATATTCTAATATAAATTTTTTGCCTAATAGGTATTTTTCCGTTTAGATTGTGTTGTGATAACAAATCCCCACCTTATCTCTAGCTCCTAATCTTTCGATCAATAAAATCCGTGAGAAGAGTAGATAATCTGACCAGTTGATGTCCGCTCTCCATAAAAACAAGTTTGATACAACTTCTACATAACATATCCCCTTTATTCCACAAAGGAGTAGGCAGAAGTGCAAAATTCAATTCTTCTTCATCATCTTCAAATCCTATAATTTAAGTAGGTACTATTTATGTATATCTAAGTAGGTATTAAAAAGCTGAAGAGTTTGTTTTTTTGTTTGTATGTTCGAATGTGTTAATCTCTGGAACAACCAGTCAGATTAGAAAAAATCTTTTTGCATTTGATAGCTATAGCTATTTAACACCACGCTAGGATCCTTAGGAGCCGAGCAAAATGAAAAAAAGTCGGAAAGAACGCTAAGCGAAAACGAAGTAATAGCACGGACGGGCGATGTAATGCGACGGGGTATGTCGGGGGCCGAAATTTTACGCAGATGAAGTTGCGGCCAGAAGCTAGTATTCTATATTATTGGGAGCAAGCCAATAACCATTAAGTGGGGACAAAAATCCAGTGAACAACTGAGAATTTTCCAGTGAAAAAACCAATATAAAATTTAACGCTTTACTCGACCTGGAAATCGAACTCAAACACGCTCAGCGGTCGCTACACTCTAAGCCGACGTACGCACGGACGATTTTATCGCGCACTGGATTTTCAACTCTCGGTGTTGGGCCGAGCTTCGACAATCCAACCTAACAACAACAGAGTGCATCCCAGCGCGACGAAAAACACTAAGCAGAGCGTTGAAAATGCAGTGCGCGAAATAACCGCGATTTTTTTACGCCCGTGCGAACGTCGGCTTACTAAGGACGGCGCTCACCAGGCGGTAAGGCAGGGCCATAGACTTATAAAGAAAGATGGACTCCGCGCCACGCATATCGAAAGTGAAGCACAGTAAGTATGCCGGACCGTTTGTACAAACACGCCTCGCGCACACATTTACATCATAGTATGCCGACCGGCCGCCATTACGTAACACGAGCGATGGCGTCTTTGCAGGTACTCAAATCATGCACACATAGATCGGTACGGTGCTTCACTTTCGATATGCGTGGCGCGGAGTCCATCTTTTTTTATAAGTCTATGGGCAGGGCAAAGGATTTTCGTAAACGGCAAATTTTGAATCTTATTTTGCTACCTTTAGCACTCACATTTCGTTGATATCGTCACAAGGAGTCTTGAGCTTATCGCGGGAAATATAATGTAATACTTTGCTGGGCTTTGTGCCGTGGCATGCTTGACTCTCTCGTCATATAAAGCGATCGCTTTACAACCCAAGGGTCCCAAGACGGTCAAAATTGCGTTATTTTTGATCGTCATAGGACCTCATTAGGACTTAGCGATCGAATTCGGTCGTAATGCAATCGCTATCTATCGAGACTGCAGCCCCTGTGAGCCTTTGCGAGTAGCCAACGAACGAGAAATACCTACATAAAATAGAACAAGTGACCTTTTAGAAGCTAGGTATATTTTTTAGGTCCACTTTTAAAATGCTAAATGCCAAACCATGGTCTGACCGGTGTATATCGACGAAATAACACAATAAAATATTAAAATAATAAAAAAAACAGTCTGACTCCCGTTTTCACTAAACGCTAGGCGATTACTAATTGAATGCTTTGCATGATAATGCACTGTTGGATTTTCAACTCTGAGCGCTGAGCCAAGCGTTGAAAATCCAATGGCACGCTTTTATTTAGGTACTTATTGATTTAGGTGACGTCATCGGGCACGATGTTATCAAAATTATCTACTTAGGTACATCTCAGATGAAACTTGAATCCTTATCTTTGAGAGAATCAAAGACTTTGATAACAGACTAGTTATAGTTTTTAACAGGAAAATATTGTGAGAACTAAGAGTCAATGTCAAGGTTGGATACAATCATGACGAATAGAATCAATTCTTTAATCTTCAATAGGAATTAGAATAAATTTATTAAACCTTAATTGATAATAGTACATTTTGATAAAAGCGCAGAACGTTTGTTATTGCATTCGAGGCAGAATTAACCCCCGAGCCGTAGGCGAGGTTTTTTTTGAGTTGAGAACTGCAATAACAAATATTCACGTGTATTAAACGACGTTTTTCAATACACTTTTGAAGAAATAAAATAAAATAACGGAAAATGTTTTTGTCATGAATTAATAGGAAACTATGATTTTTTCTTTTTTCCGCGCTTTGCTTTCGCCAGGTTGAAGGAGAAGCAAAGGTATAACTAAAGCCAATAAACAGCTTATTATGAAAAATAGAGAATTCCAATATTTTTGAGTTTAGAACACAAATAAATGTTAATTTGTTCATAAACGTTTTTTTTTTATTGTAATAATCATAATTTTTGATGATATTCTATTTATAAACATTATTTCTATTTATAAATATTCAAAAAATATTAACGCCGTAAAGACGCATAAATCTCTTTGCCGAGATTAAAATAAAACATTCACTTCCGAATACACACCATACGTACCATGTAAAACTACATTCATACAAATAAAATTCTATTCTATTCTATAAAACAAAACAACAAAAAAAAAAACAAAACAAAAAAAACAAAAAAAAAAACAAAAAACAAAACAAAAAACAAAACAAAATAAAAAATCGCACGCGTGTGAAATACATTGCATTGTGAACCTAATCGTAGTGCGATATGAACCAGTTTTCGAGGAAGTGTATTGGAAAATATTTTTCAATACACTTCTTCGAAAACTGGTTCATATCGTGTTCATACCGTACATACTGTTCATACCGTCTGTGAGATACCTTTTTGGAAGGGGCGACTATGTGTAATCTGTGACTATGTTTCGACTTTTAATTAGCTGCAGTAAAATTACACTCCATAACTGTCATGTCGTTAAAAAATGTTCCCATTTTTAATCGAAATGACAGTAATAATCGTGGTAAAAATGACAGTAGAAGTGTCATTATAGAATCAATTCCATGGTTTTGTAAATTTTGACATTCATAAACTGTGCCTTTGTGCATAATTGCGATTTTACTTTGCCTTTCAGTTCAGCTTGGGCGGGAATAACTTCTACAAATAGGAAAATTATTTACTGCTAAGCTTCGCGTGTGGCGAACGTGAAAATAGTTTTCAGATTGAAACACTAAACAGTCACTGTTCATTTTGTCATCCGCTATACAAGAATAGACAACACATTCCAAAGTTTTTAAACACAGGCATTTTTGAAAATGAAACCCTATTTGTATTAACTTAACAAACATATTTGAACAGAATTCTTGGTCTATAGCCCAGAAAGCGAATTAAGTTTTTGTTTTATTTATTTGGTCTGCCTTGTCAGGGATTTGTGATTGTGACTATTTTCGGAAACGTAGACGTTGGTAAATTAATTTAATTTGAAACTTGACAGTCCTACATCCTTTTTTATTTATTTTCTATGGGTTTAATAAAATTATTCTCGCTTGTCAACAAGCTAAGGGTGCTGGGAAATGTAGATTTTTTAGCTTTAACAAACTAAATTGTATATAACTTGACTATAATCTTTGCCAAAATTAAAGCCGTAGTTATTTTATCAAATCCAATGTTTTATTTTACGTTCTAAATCAAAGTTGAGCACAGTGCCATCTATCTTCCAACTGCCAAACCACGTGCCGGCGCACTTGAAACCTAACATTACGCCCTGTTTCCTTTCAGAACTAGAGTAAGCAGAACTAGCTGTCGCTGATAAATACGTGCTGGCATATAACGTGGTGGGTTAGAGATCAGTTGCTTTCGCCTATCACGTGTACAAGTCATCAGTAGCTAATGCAATACTTTCACTCACATTATTGAGAATTGAAGAAACGTTCGTGAGTGATAGATTTTTCAATGCGGTATAATTATAAATTATGTCTGGGAAAATTTCCTTTGTTTTTTTATACTAATTCAAGACTTTTTGTCATAGTTTATTTACGTTTACTATAGTTTAGTTTACTAATTTAGTAGTTACGACATAGCTGAAAAGTTAGGGGTTGGCATTTTTGAAAAAGTGGCGACTTTATAAAAAAAAAACCGGTCAAGCAAGAGCGAATCGGACTCGCACACCGAGGGTTCCGTTCCGATTTCTGAAAAAGTATGCTATCTAGAGACATGGTTTTATTTTTCCTGTAATCTTTACATAAACTTCTATCACATAGAATAATTTCAGATTTTTCTCTTTGCAAACTTCGGAGATAAGGAGGGGGAACGGTATTTTTTGCAAAAGAAATATAAATATTTTTATTTCTTTCTTATTTGCAAAACAGTTGGGTTCCTTTTTTACCATTTTGGTACGGAACCCTAAAAAAGAAAAAAGTGGAACATATTACCCTTTTTTGTAATAAAACTTCAAAATGTATCGAATTTCTTTTCTTTTCTTTACACTAGGTACTTTAAACTTTTTTTTTACTTTCTTCGTTAATTCGTTATACACTCATTTTGGCGGACAGAAAAACAGTTGAAAAATGGTACGAAATCATACTTTTTAGTTTTCCTTTTTAAAATGTCACCTATTAATTACTTTTTTTTTAATGTCAATGGTAGGTACCAAAACTAGCCAGACACAAACAGTAGGTACAGCCAAAGAGATTTTACTACAATTTTATACCTCTAAACACGGAACAGAAAAAACACTAGCTTACATACCTTTATACTCCTATCAAATACAAAAAAAAAAATCCCCGACCTATAATGGCGATAGACGATTTTTTAGGAGCTAAAAGGGGGAAATGCTAGTCATACCGTATTTTGCATAGTGTACCGTATGCATGCGCTGCTCTTAGATTCTACAGAGCTGATAGGCACTACAGGAGTCAGTAGATAAACCCAAAAAGTAGTACCTATTCAGGTTTTCGCGCATTTGACAGCTTTTCTGTTATCTCGAAAGGCGCAGACGCAGCGCCCTGCGTGAGAGATTGAATATTTATTGAAAAATAGTTAGATTTTTTATCGAGTGCATTCACTTGTGTATCCGACTTTTTTACGGTCAACCAGTTACCACTTTACTAGCCCGTTTACAGACGCGAATTGACGCATGGCAAAGTCAAATAATTGCCAATAAACTCATAAAAATCCAAAATAAATGTTCAAACACATCGTACACGGAACTAGCAACAGGGTAACGGCCTATTTGACGTAAACACTGCCGGATCGCGGAGATAGTTCACGATAAATAAACAAACAGCTGTGGGCCGCCCGCCATACTTGCCATAGATACTGCGCAATGTCCATCGACAATGGCGCAACTTTTTTTTTGTGTTATGATTAGGGCTGCGTCCGGAATTTCACGCGGGCTTTGATACAGGGCGGTAACTGGAACAAAGAAAATCATGGATTATGTAATTTAAGTTTTGGTTACGTTACGTACCAAAAAGACCGCATAAGGATAAAAATAAATTATTTGGAGCACTGCAAGGTCCTTCCTACCAAGTTCTTACTCTTTTATGAACCTTTTCACTAACACTAGATGACACCTAAAGTTTTTTAAGGGTCCCCGAAACGATCAATTGCAATTTTATTCCCATCAATTTCTTTTGTGTTAATATTGTCAACCGCTTCAATTGTATTTGGTAGACGATCAATTGAGCATCAATCACGTAAAAATTGTCAATTAGGTAAGTAATTGCAATTGATCGTTTCGGCGACCCTTTTATTCTCAGATAGAATTACTGTCTTTGCTGGTACTAATAGAGTACAGTACCTAAGTACCCATCACAACATAAAATAAGCCATCGATCCTAACTCCCTTATTTATAAAAAAACCGACCAGTCGCGTTTTCTTCGCGCATTTAGGGTTCCGTACCAAATCTTATTTATCAATATATTAGTATTTGTTAGTAAATTATACGTAATAATAAACATTATCACCTTTCAAGTTCGTAGGTCAATGGGAAGTTATAAGATTCTTCAGAACAAAATTTTGTGAAATAGCTGCCTTGGTAGCTTCTCATTCCATTGTTTTCCAATATTTTTTAAAACAAAAAATACAGTATTTATCTACTCAACAAGTTCTAAACAACGATAGGTACCCCAGCCCAGGTCAAAATTGTTATTTCGTGCCCCCCCCCGCCCAAATTTGAAGACTGTAGCTCCAACCTGCACCCTAATTGCGTAACATGTTATCAATCGGAGTTGGTTTAATTTTGACAGTTCAACAACATTCATTGCGTTATTTACGTTGTCGAGCAGATAAATATTTCGGATATATGAAGCAATGGATTAGCAATTTGTTTCAAAATGAAACCAACTCCGATCGATAATGTGTTACGCAATTAGGGTGCTGTTTGTCTGTAAAACCTGTGTGACAGACGACGGACAGACGGACACGTCAGTGACAGCAGTAGGGCTCCGGTTGAACCCTTCGGGTACGGAACCCTAAAAACTAAAACGCTCTGCAAACCTATTTTAGTTAAAAATTTAATGTTTTGTCAATCATGTTTTTTTTTTCTTTCGAATTATGTTTTGAGTTTGAAAGAAGAAGACAAAACACAATTTTAACTAAAATAGGTTTGTACGCACGGCTACAGATTGAGCTATACATTACCAGTATAAGCTGATCTCGTATTGTATAGGATTTCCTTACAATGAGAGGTCAGTGTAAACTGGAAATGTATAGCTTGATGCGTAGCCGTGTGTAGATTGATGTACTATAGGTGCCTTTTAACACAATGGGTTTGTAGAGTGTTTTATAAATAAGAGGTAAGTAACAGTTTATTTCTCTTTGAAGAGGCGCATCTTATTTTAATATCACACCTAACCACTCCCATAAATCACCATAAAAATACCAAACTAAACATGACAAGTAACAGATTCAGTAAACTCTCAAAGTTAACTAAACAAGTTAGTTAAAAATACACACCTTACACAATTAAAAAGTTAAAAATGCGTTTAGTTTCCTGCGAGCGCTGGCGCCAGCAGCTGACGGCAGTCAACGACATCACTGGCACTTTGCCAACACGACTATCTTCCTTACTTCGCTACAAAATTGATTGTCTTCATTGCCTTGTGTTATGATGAACTTATGAGTTTACGACTATGAGTTTATGAGTTTTGCGTAGTTTGGAAGTACTACAAAACTATTGAGAAAGTGAATTCAAAGGAAACTGCATCTTATTTGCGTAACACATCAATCGGAATCTGAATCATTTTGAAGCAAATTGCTAATCCATTGCTTCGTTTATAAAAGTAGCAGTGTTAACCGACTTCTGTTGCTCACCGTACGTGACATCTCGTATGTTTATTTTTCTAAAGTGTAGATAGATAATAAATAGTTCAGGTACCTAAACACATTTGGAAAGTTATTTAATAACGGAGGGACTTTCGGAATGTGGATTAATCAAGGATTAATAGAACATTTGTTCGACTCCTGTGCGTGCTATGTTCTAATTTTTAATTTGAGCTTTTTGTCATTTTGACGTTATATTAATGTTAAGCTATGTCATTTTATTTTAGTCTAGCAAATAAAATAAAAATCGGTCAAGAGCGAGTCGGATTCGCGCACCGAGGGTTCCGTTCCGATTTATGAAAAAGTGTGCTATTTAGAGACATCGTTTTATTTTTCCTGTAATCTTTACATAAACTTCTATCACATAGAATAATTTCAGATTTTTATCTTTGCAAACTTCATAGATAAGGAGGGAACGGTATTTTTTTTTACATTTTTCATCAAAAGTCGAAAACTATGCGGCCTAAAAAAAAATAAAAAATGTTTAAGAATCTGCAAACAGCGCTCTTTCATATGATACCCCACATGACCTAGTAGCCCCACTTTGAGTTTTTAAGACCCCCTTTCAGCACCTGTTGCAAAAAAAAAAAAATATTTTTATTTCTTTCTTATTTGCAAAATAGTTGGGTAAACGTCATCTAAAACTGATCCAAATTTCAAGTTGATAGCATTAGTAGTTCTTGAGATATCCAGCTGCGACAGACAGACAGACTGAGTCACACCATAAGGGTTCCTTTTTTACCATTTTGGTACGGAACCCTAAAAAGGAGGATGCGCTGGGTAGCCCGCGAAATTCAAATTTTCTTGCGTTTTATGCAATTTGCAGGTCCGTAAAACATATGTTCGTTAGATTCCGTTCGTTCGAAGAATCTGCACGAAATCTAACTTAGAGAGATGTATTGATGATTTTTATGGTTAAAATTATGTAAATACTTACATATGTTTTATTGTCGCGTGTCATATATTATATTGATCAAGATACAACCTGACACGGACCTACAAATTGCATAAAACGCAAGAAAATTTGAATTTCGCCGCGGGCTACTACAGCGCATCCCCCATAAGGAAAATAGAAAATACAATAAAACGCTGCGAGAATCGAACCCTACACTCAGACAGGCACGGGACTAATTGAAATATCGAAGATTATAATATTGCTTACATTCAACCTCAGAATACAGAATTCTTTATTCTAAGCATTCAACAAAGTTGCTTGTTGCAAGAAGCCATAAAAACGCAACAAAGAAAACGAGGGCACTGTGTTAAACGCAAGATTATGCACTTTTTATGCACCAGACATTATTCTATGACCAGACTTTAACAATGGTACCCATTGCACTTGTTTGGATCATAGGCGTCTGGCCTGCCTTCCTTATGGAGAACAATGCGTCACTTCTGAAGAGGGTTGAGCAGAATTCTACCTACCTACTTATATTGTTGATGACAATATTATACAGGGTGTAAGGGACAGCCCTCCGCAAACTAACAGGGTGCATTCAGCTCCTCATTTTGAATCATATTCCACCGGAAATTTTCTCATGATTTTCTTTTTTCATTTTTTTAATTTTTTTTTCAGTTAAATTTTCATTTTTTCAATTTTTTTTTCAGTTAAATTTTCATTATTTCAATGTAAAATTGCATTGTGTGTTCGCAGCACTCCATTTATGTAAAAAAAAACTGCAAAAAAAATCAGCAAAAAAAAAACCAGCAATGGATGTTGAAATACTCTAACCAACGATGCGTGAAATCAGCTGTTCACTTTCTGTCTAGCTACAGAGTTCATCGAACTCACCGCATACCTATTACCTACCCCTCCCAACCAGTAATAGACGCTCCGATTTGTACACAAAAACACAAACAAATCAGGTTTATTGGATTCCCTTAACGTTCCTGAAAAAATGTCATGTACCGGTCATTTTAGTATGACATACTGAATTCACCCTATCAGTTTGCGGAGGGCTGTCCCTTACACCCTGTAGGTTATTACCGGGAAAATAATCAAATTTCCTCATTTTTCTGAATCAATGCTAATTTCCAGATTTTTTCAAACTAACAATCAAATCAAAATCGTGATGCAGATTATTATATTGAAACTGACACGCAGTTTTTCGTTGCTAGTACCTACCTACAGCCTTAGGGCAGAGGAAATGGACAAACTTATAGAAATAAAAATACTTGTATTTACTAAGCAGGATTTTCGACTTTTGATGAAAAATGTAAAAAAAAAATACCATTCCCTTTTCTCCGAAGTTTGTATAGAGAAAAATCAGAAAACAATATTCTGTGATAGAAGTTTATGTAAAGATTACAGGAAAAATAAAACGATGTCTCTAAATAGCACACTTTTTCAGAAATCGGAACGGAACCCGCATCGGTGCGCGAGTCAGACTCGCTCTTGACCGGTTTTTATTTTATTTGCTAGACTAAAATAAAATGATAAACTTAACATTAATATAACGTCAAAATGACAAAAAGCTCAAATTAAAAATTAGAACATAACACGCACAGGAGTCGAACAAATAATGTTCTCCACATTCCGAAATTCCCAGCCGTAGAGTTACTGTAACTCTACGGCTGGGAATTCTACGCTTCTTCATCAATCAGGCTGAACAATATCTGCTTTTAAAAGTTTAAACTTGAGTTCTTATAAACGTGCACTTAGGTGATAGCTTTGTTTGATTACAAAGTTCCAAGTTTACCTCATGGACCTAAAAATTTTAGGTCCATGGTTTACCTCTACTTTCCTCTATGGTGAATGCGCAAAGCGCGCAAATGTAACTCACGCATCCGCGATTTCGGAAATCATGACATTTTAGAACAAATCTAACTTGGAGAAATGTTTATCTTTCCAAGTAATGGGATGGTGTTATGGTTATAATTATGTAAATACATATCTGTGTCCATTCTATTCTATTTCTTGTTTTGGCAAGCAAAGCCGATGTCGACCATTCTGCCAATGTCAGAAGTGAGATGGAAATCAAGTGTCCATTGATGAAAAAAAAAAACTTAATAATATATAAATTGCATCGATCACATTTTTATTTGATCAAGATACAACCTTCTTTTTTTTTGGGTGGGAAATCTTGAAATGACAAAAAAAATACTTACAAATAAATTATTACTTAAATTATTTTTATAAAAATATATTTTATTTTTTTATTTATACCTACACCTACTTACTTATTTTTTTTTATTATTATTATATTATTTTTCAATTTAAATTTGGGAATTTGTTATAGTCACAAATCATATTTTGATCAAGATACAACCTGACACTGACCTGCAAAATGGCAAAAACACAAGAAAATTTTAATTTCGCTGGCTAAATAGTTTTTGTTTGACAACTAGTTTTACAATTCAAAATCCAAGTCAATTCCTTGACAGTTCAAAAGTGCCTGGTAATTGGTTTATTTGAAATAAATGCTTTGAGTTTGAGTTTGACAACGACTGCCCTATGCAACTTGAGGAAACCATGTCTCCGTATGAGCAATTGAGCATTATTACAGGAGACTCCACGACACCGTTGACTTTATATTACACTAGCTTTGTTCTGCGGCTCCGCCCGCCTGGAGGTACGAAATTATCCCACGGGAACGTACATACTACCTGGATAAAAAGTAGGTATTGTATGTTCTAACCCAGGTCTATCTGTGTGAATTTCATCAGATCCGGCGTGAAAAGGTAACAGACAGACGGACAGAGATACAGGTACTTACAGTTGTCTACCCACCTTGCTGTTGCTGTCACTTCAGACCTGTTAAAAAACTAAAATGGAGGTAGGCAGGACATATGATTATTAAAGGAGGAGTATTAAAGATAAATGGTCTAAGGACGCAACAGAGTGGTGCCCAAGACAATTTCTTAATTTAGAGAAAGCATTCACTTGTAAAGTTGTAACAGAACATCGAGCATTCGCCGTTTTTAACAGACTTCTAAAAAAGGAGGAGGTTCTCAATTCGGATGTTTGTATTTTTTTTTTTTTTTTTTATGTTTGTTCGCGCATAACTCCGTCGCTTGCCAACCTATTTGAAAAAATATTTTTTTGTTGGAAAGGGTATACTTCCCAAATGGTCCCATTTTTGTCAAAATCCAGTTCTGATGATGGGATCCTGGAGAAATCGAAGGAACTCTTCAAATATTATAGGCACACCTATAGCGATTTGGGGATTTTTTATAGTAGCTCGTGCATTTGCTCTCGGAAAGCACCACTTGGTGAAGTGGAACTGATGATGAAGACAACAGATGGCTACCGGAACTACTTCAATGATAAATATTTCACGGGTTGCGATTCGATTACTTTAATATGGTTGCTAAGCAATTGTCACACAATACGTGTGGTGAGTGGTTGTTGAGGAGTTCTCCTGGTTTTTACCAGCAGAACTCCTCAACAATTAACGTCCCAGCATCAGGAAAAGCAATATTTTGTAACATGTGATGAGCAATTGACATCAGACTATTGTAACTTATACAAATTATAAACAGACCCACTAAAAAGCGAGAAATAAAAACTTTTTAACAAAAAAAAAACCGACTTCCAAAAATCACTACAAAGTGAAAAATAACTTTGATTTCGGAAGTCGGTGGCAAAAAAAAGAAAGTAAATAAAAAACGAAAGACACCGACTTCCGAAATCAAAGTTATTTTTCACTTTGTAGTGATTTTTGGAAGTCGGTTTTTTTTTTGTTAAAAAGTTTTTTTATTAAGTACGAACAACGAACAGAGCCAAACATTGCTACAAATATTTTCACGATCATTCTAGCGAACGCTCTAGTTAAAAAAAAAAAACGTTAATAATTTATTCTTCACGAAGATTGACTTGAAAATTGCTCAGCTCGGCAAAAAGCTCGAAGCAAATTTACAGTCGTTGCGCTAGAATGCTCGCTAGAAAGCTCGCTAGAATGCTCGCTAAAACGCTCCATTTAAACGTTCGCTAGAAAGCTCATTACAAGTGAATGCTGAAGTCTACCAGCGGCTTTATAGTACAACCTGTCAGTCATTCATGACGGCATCAGCTATTCTCGGGAAGCTTGTGCTTTTAAATCAATCTTCAAACAACAATCAAAAAAAAAAAACAGCAATCTTTCGTTTGCTTCGAAGTTTCATCAACACAAGCATCGGGGACTGTCCGTGTCCCCTCGGCAATATTATGAATGTTCTTAATCCAACTGCGCATTTAGTCTGTTTTGCATTCGCTCATCTTTTTAAGGTTCCGTACCAAAATGGTAATAAGAACCCTTACGGTGCGACTCAGTCTGTCTGTCACAGTTGGAAATCTAAAGAACTGCTAATGCTATCAACTTGAAATTTGGAATAATTTTAGATTGCCTAACTATTTTGAAAATAAGAAAGAAATAAATATATATATACATTTTTTGTAACAGGGACCGGAAGGGGGTCTTAAAAATTCGAAATGGGCCATGTAGGGTATCATATGAAAGAGCGCCGTTTGCACATTCTCAAAGTTTTTTTTTCTTTTTTTTTTAGCCTGCATAGTTTTCGACTTTTGATGAAAAATGTAAAAAATAATACCGTTCCCCCACCCTTACCTCCGAAGTTTGCACAGGGAAAAATCTGAAATTATTCTATGTGGTAGAAGTTTATCTATAGATTACAGGAAAAATACAATGACGTCTCTAAATAGCACACTTTTTCAGAAATCGGAACGGTACCCTCGGTGCGCTAGTCCGACTCGCTCTTGACCGGTTTTTTTTTAAACATGGCTACATTTTTTTCTAAGTTACTAACGCGACATTTTGCGAAAGCGACATTTTACTACAAGTAGACATTTTGCGAAAGCGACATATTGCGCCTGAATCATTGATATAAAAAGTAATATACAACGTGTAATGCTAAATGCGCAAAACCTCTTAAGGGGTCATTGTACTCATCATTATAAAGAACTTTTACTATGGGACCAAACCTGAAATCGCGAAAAAAAAATCAGCTGTTCAGTACATTTTGACGAATTATGCGAACATAAATGTACTGAACAGCTGATTTTTTTTTCGCGATTTCAGGTTTGGTCCCATAGTAAAAGTTCTTCATAATGATGAGTACAATGACCCCTTAAGAGGTTTTGCGCATTTAGCATTACACGTTGTATAAGTCAATGGCCTGAGTCAATCGAATGCTCGTCTAGGGCAACCATTGATCTATATACAAGGTGTAAAATAAATAACCCACAACCTCTTAAGGGGTCATTGTACTCATCATTATGAACAACTTTTACTATGGGACCAAACCTGAAATCGCGAAAAAAAAATCAGCTGTTCAGTACATTTTGACGATCGAATTATGCGAACATAAATGTATTGAACAGCTGATTTTTTTTTCGCGATTCCGCGAAAATTATTTTTTTTTATGTGTTTGTTTTTCGATGTCGAGTATGTGGACGAAGTTCTTGCAGTTAATTTTTACAACTAATATAATGTCTTATCTGCGGATAATAAGGCAGTGGACTTAGAGTAATTAGACTGTGGACTGCAACATTACTACTTAAAGTTTTGTTAACCTTTTGTATTAATGTTGTAGTTGTTTGTTATCCCATAATAAATAAAATAAAATAACCTTCTGCATATAAATCAAAAATCCTTTCAGTTGCTTCATAGTTTGCTGTCCGTGTCCCCTCGGCAATGTTATCAATGTTCCAACTCCGCATTTAGTCTGATTTGCATTCGCTCTTCTTTTTAATCTTTTATAAAACAAATACAAAATACAATACTCATTGACATTATGGGGCCGTACCATTGTATGTAAAACATTAAAAATCCACCTCTTGCATGTTACACAGTACACACGACCATTTGACACTGATATCGCCTTTATGTCCTAGTAGTAAGAGCTATTTTTGTAGTTCAAGTGTAATACTGAAATGTGGTTGACCATACAGCGCCTCTTCGTCGCGTCGAGTCGTTGTTGTCGTCGACTTTTTGCGCGATTGGCTTCGTCTGCGGGTAACGGGAGTATAGTCGTGGTTAACAGTATTGGTAAGTACACGTTTTGTTGTTTTCTTTGTGCTGTCTGAGAAGGTAATAACGTGTCTGGTCTGGGTAAAAGTGCGTTAGGTTTTTTGGCATTCATGTTTCTGTCTACCTAATATCTAATATTTTGGATTTCAGACACGACTTAACTACTTCAGTAATTAAAGAGAAAAAAGCTGATGAAAATAATACTTATCTAGGTCGGACTTTAATTTACTGCAATAAAATGACACTTCTACTGTCATTTCGACAGTTATGAAGACATACAGAAATGACAGATAAGAAGTGTAATTTATATTAAGTCCATGGCGCGGACCATTTGGGATCCGGTTATATTTGATTAATTGTAGTTAAATGACAACGCCTTGCCTTTTTCTTTTATTTATTTATAGCTAGCCCGCCACTGCTTGGCACGGTTTTTATGACTCGACAAAACATCGAGATTTCTATATGACATGTGCGCTGTGGTAGCTTCAAATTTTCTTGTGTTTTTGTATGTAACTTGTAGGTCAGTGTCACGTTGTATCTTGATCAAAATATACAGGGTGTAAGGAACAGCCCTCCGCAAACTAACAGGGTGCATTCAGCTCCTCATTTTGAATCATATTCCACCGGAAATTTTCTCAGGAATTTCATTTTTTGAAAATTTTTTTTCAGTTACATTTTCATTATTTCAATGTAAAATTGCATTGTGTGTTCGCAGCACTCCATTTATGTAAAAAAAACTGCAAAAAAAAAACAAAAAAAAAAACCAGCAATGGATGTTGAAATACTCTAACCAACGACGCGTGAAATCAGCTGTTCACTTTCTGTCTAGCTACAGAGTTCATCGAACTCACCGCATACCTATTACTTTCCCCTCCCAACCAGTAATAGACGCTCCGATTTCTGCACAAAAACACAAACAAATCAGGTTTATTAGATTCCCTTAACGGTCCTGAAAAAAATTAATGTACCGGTCATCTTAGTATGACATACTGAATTCACCCTATCAGTTTGCGGAGGGCTGTCCCTTACACCCTGTATTTCCGAAATCAGACCAAACCGGAGGAAATCTAACTTAGAGAGATGTATTGATGATTTTTTATGATTAAAATTATGTAAATACATGTAGGTCAGTGTCACGTTGTATCTTGATCAAAATATATTTCCGAAATCAGACCAAACCGGAGGAAATCTAACTTATAGAGATGTATTGATGATTTTTTATGATTAAAATTATGTAAATACATATTTCTTAGTGTCGCGAATAATATTGTTACGAGCTGGTGTTCGGGATAAATAAATTTAAGTAAGTATGCCAGTTTACACCGAAAACACACTATATTTAAATAATCACAAATACAGTAATCAGAAACTCTATGCATTCTGCTTATAGTTTCTAATTACTGTATTTGTGATTACACACTTGTAGCTCAATGTTAGTTCACTATTGTTCACTGTTTCGCATTCCTAGCTGAACCCTGTATTTATATTACGAGAATTACTCTAAGATTACGAGTGTAAGCTTCTCGAAAGTTCGAGGCCATAATTCGAGAACATTCTAGTACTTACAGGAATGATCTAGAATACTGCAAAACGACACTTAACTATCTAGAACATTCTGGAAGGGTTTACAATGTTCTAGAAAAATCTGTCACGAATCGAGGTATCGTGTAGTTCTGCTACTCGATAACAGATGGCGTTAGCGTCGACGTAATAATATTTTGATCAAGATACAACCTTACACTGACCTGAAAATAGCCCCTTTTTGGAGGAAGTACGTACAATCAAAAACCCCCACGACAAAAAAATTATACCTATAAAGTCGTAAAACCTGTATACCAAGTTTCGTCCAGATCGGTTGTAGTGTAGAATACGACCTGTAGAGGAGTAGCAACGAACTTGAAGCAGAGACGCTTCGCTCGCTCCGCTCGTTCGGTTAATAATATGTATAGATGTGTACAACATTATTTTTTGTTTACACTAAACCTCTTTAGGGGTCATTGTACTCATCATTTTGAACAACTTTTACTATGGGAATGGGACCAAACCTGAAATCACAAAAAAAAATCAGCTGTTCAGTACATTTTGACGAGTTTGATGTAGATAAATGTACTGAACAGCTGATTTTTTTTTTCGCGATTTCAGGTTTGGTCCTATAGTAAAAGTGGTTCATAATGATGAGTACAATCTCCCATTTTGATTTGGAACATGTTTTAAATTTCATACCGTATATAAAAACAAAAACAAAGACAAAACAAAGAGTACGTTTACATTGTTTTCGTGTCAGTATCATTCTACTTTGGTAACAATAACTTACAGAGAAACCAAGCACATGGGAATCACTTTCCACGACCCAACATAAAATAAATCGACGCCAATCCTCTACGGGCGCACTATACGCGAGGAGAATGTAAAGCGGTAAAAAATATAAGAAAAACATAAACTGTCTGTGGTTCACATCAGCCTCTGATAGAATATGAATTTGAATACTTTGTTATTTGTCATCGGAAGCTAGAAAGAATGATGAATATGAATGTCATCTGTGAGGGTTTTCTGAAATGGCTTACTCAATCTGCCTAGCCTTTTTCCAACTATATAATAGAATAGAATGCATTTATTTGTAAGAATATTGTATAAAGCTGTTATGTGGAGTATTATGATCACAATATTCTGCCGTTTCCGGCGTACAAATAACTATGTTGGGGTCGGCTTCCAGTCTAACCGGATGCAGCTGAATACCAGTATTTTACATGGAGCGACTGCCTATCTGACCTCCACAACCCAGTAACTAAGTAATACGATACCCCTTGGTAAGACTGGTGGTCAGACTTTCAGGCTTATGATGACCCCGTAACGACTGTCAAAGGGCCACGAATGACAGCCGGGACCAACGGCTTAACGTGCTTTCCGAGGCACGGAGGAGTCTCGGTATGTAAAGTTGGTCACCCATCCACGGACCAACCCCGGCAAGCGTAGCTTAACCTGATGGATCGACCCGTGCGGCTGTTATGGCTTACTATGAGCTCTTTGTGGGCAGAATTTGAACGTTTCCAGTGAGAGGACACGTTCAACTTCTGCCCTGCTATAAGAGCTCATAGTAAGCGCCCAGGGCCCCAAGTCTGCTATAAGAGCTCATAGTAAGCGCCCAGGGCCCCAAGTCTGCTATAAGAGCTCCTAGTAAGCGCCCAGGGCCCCAAGTCTGCTATAAGAGCTCCTAGTAAGCGCCCAGGGCCTCAAGTCTGCTATAAGAGCTCCTAGTAAGCGCCCAGGGCCCCAAGTCTGCTATAAGAGCTCCTAGTAAGCGCCCAGGGCCCCAAGTCTGCTATAAGAGCTCCTAGTAAGCGCCCAGGGCCCCAAGTCTGCTATAAGAGCTCCTAGTAAGCGCCCAGGGCCCCAAGTCTGCTATAAGAGCTCCTAGTAAGCGCCCAGGGCCCCAAGTCTGCTATAAGAGCTCCTAGTAAGCGCCCAGGGCCCCAAGTCTGCTATAAGAGCTCATAGTAAGCGCCCAGGGCCCCAAGTCTGCTATAAGAGCTCCTAGTAAGCGCCCAGGGCCCCAAGTCTGCTATAAGAGCTCCTAGTAAGCGCCCAGGGCCCCAAGTCTGCTATAAGAGCTCCTAGTAAGCGCCCAGGGCCCCAAGTCTGCTATAAGAGCTCCTAGTAAGCGCCCAGGGCCCCAAGTCTGCTATAAGAGCTCCTAGTAAGCGCCCAGGGCCCCAAGTCTGCTATAAGAGCTCCTAGTAAGCGCCCAGGGCCCCAAGTCTGCTATAAGAGCTCCTAGTAAGCGCCCAGGGCCCCAAGTCTGCTATAAGAGCTCCTAGTAAGCGCCCAGGGCCCCAAGTCTGCTATAAGAGCTCCTAGTAAGCGCCCAGGGCCCCAAGTCTGCTATAAGAGCTCCTAGTAAGCGCTCAGGGCCCCAAGTCTGCTATAAGAGCTCCTAGTAAGCGCCCAGGGCCCCAAGTCTGCTATAAGAGCTCCTAGTAAGCGCTCAGGGCCCCAAGTCTGCTATAAGAGCTCCTAGTAAGCGCCCAGGGCCCCAAGTCTGCTATTTTTTACATTCCAACACGATCCCATTGTCACTGCATTGTCATTTTGCTAGAAGTTCGTAATCTGCTAAATTCATAATTTCATACAATGGAGTGTCAGTGGTTGACCATTGGAAAGTCATAATGACGCCATTATGACGACATTATATTAGTAGATTACCAAACTTGTCAAAATCAACAATTATGAAAGCAATGATAGACCATTCTGACACTATTGTAATAGCAGACTTGAGGCCCTGGCAGGGCACCTGTCAAGTGTCAAAGCGCCTATACTGGGTGATTTTTTAATGACCAGCCAAATTTTCACAGGGTGTTCTACCCATGAATATGAACAACTTTCACTATGGGACCAACTTTGAAATCACGAAAAAAAAACCACCGGTTTCCTACAAAAGTTCAATACCTACTCCTCGATCAAAATGTATGAAACAGCTGATATTTTTTTTGCGATTTCAAAGTTGGTCCCATAGTGAAAGTTGTTCATATTGATGGGTAGAACACCCCTTTAAATTTTGTCGCATGTTTTCAAAGTCAGCCTGTATATTTTGCTTAGAGCGAGCGCGCACTGCGGTGCGTTTCCGGTAGTTCTGCCGCACTGGGCGGGGCCTACAGTAACAAAACGCATGACCGCAGTGCGCGCACTTCAAAGACATTCCATACTTCGCAGATTATGCGGTATAAAAACGCACCGCAATGTTAGTCGTGGTTGAATAATGAACGAATACATAATCAGCGTTTAATGTTCCCACTGTAAGTACTTAGTGAAACCGTGATACGAATACATACGAAATTATGTGGAGTATACACACACAGTCAAAAAGTGAAAAATGTCATTAAGTCGGTGGCAAAAAACGAAAATACACAACAAAATATACACCGACTTCTGAAATTAAAGTTATTTTTAACGGACGATAAAAAAAGGAGAAGATTCTCAATTCGACACGTACATTTTTTTTAAATGTATGATCAGATCACGCATAACTTTTTACAGAGTCGTCCGATTTAAAAAAAAATTGTTTTGTTTGAGAGCGTATATCTCAAAGTTGGTCCCATATAAAATTTATTAACTTTTTATGTGGATGATGTTCTAATTTCTTTTGCAGGTATTAGAATTTGTGTGGAGACTTATTAGTTTTTTCTCAATGGTGGCGCTATATGGCAACACTACTCGCCTTAAAGTATGGCTGCAGTGAACTTATGAAGATGCACGTAGATATCCTGACAGTGCAACGTTATTTATTTATTATTTTGGTCGACCGAATTAAAATGAGTCTAGACGAAATTAATTATCTTAGTGGTCAAATTGATTGCTCCTCGCCAGTCCTCGGTCTTCGGTACAATTGGTAAAAAAATAATTAAAACTTGACACTCGAAATTCGTAGCCATATCCAGACTCAGATACAAATATTTGTTCCCCCGCCACCCGTAGCGTATCAGAAATTAATCAATACCACTCTTCGATCGAGCAGAATACCTACTGTGCAGTATAATCTAAATTACTCTGTGCCTTCTAACTGATTACTTTTTTTCCCTGCCAAAAGATTCACCGTTGAAGCTGGATCTGAACCAACCTGGCGGCGACGTCGCCGCGTCGGTAAAAGATGCCCTGGATCCATAAACAAATGTCACCAGTCTCTTCACAATACCATTACCACTACAGGATGCATTATATTTGGTACGGCTCTAATAATACTTCCCTATCCTAAGGGCACGTCTTCCGTCTTCCCTATCCCCGGCAGTAGACCGGGGGGGCGCGGTAATGGTAGGGACCATTACCGCGCCCCCCCGGTCTACTGCTTGAATGCACTGGTCTCTGTTGCACCATGAAGCATGAGGCTACAGGGGCTGGTGTGAATCTTTGGTTTCATTCGAGTAATCCAGACTGATACAACAATAAAAACAATACCTACATATTGTTGTCTGTATATGGGCAAGTACAAAATTAATGAATACTCTGCACTATTAGAAAGCTGAAAGTCACCCAAAGGGCAATGGATTGCTTGGAGTTTCCCTACGTGATCGAATGAAGAGATTCGCAGGAGCAACAAGGTATAACCGACATAGCCCGAAGAATTGCCAAACTTAAGTGGCAGTGCGCAGGGCACATGGCTCGCAGAACAGATGGCCGATGGGCTGAAAGGTTCAGGAGTGGCGACCGCGTACCGGAAGACGCAGCGTTGGGAGGCCTCCTTGTGAAGACCACAGAAATCCGCTGGATGCTGGAAGCACAGAACCGGTCGAAGTGTGGTGCTTTTGGAGGCCTATGTCCAGCAGTGGCCGTCTTTCGGTTGAAATGGTGATGATATTGATGAATGATTATGCTTCAACTTTTGCGTAACCCAACAGCGACACATGGGCCTAATCTAATTTCAGACTTAGTCCCCCAATCAACAGTCCTGCCGTGTGATTCTGCAAGACCTCATTCTAAACGTCGAATCTCAGCTGTGAGTTTTTTGATTGGCGTTCTAAATTCAAAGATTCAAATAAAAAACAAGTGAGAAGAAGTGATGCGAAGTGAGAGTGAATAGCGATGTGAGATGCGAGTTGTTGTTTGAATTTTACAGAATCGACGTACAGACAACACTTAGCTTATAAGAAAACCACGACTTTCGTATGTGAATGTATCGCACATATATGCAAATTATATTGTTACGGTCTAGTTTTTAGCTGTTACTAGTAATCTAGATTATCTACTTTATAGGTAAATAGCTATCTTGGATGTAGTCGTTACGGATCGTCAGAAGCCCAAAAGTCTGAGAGTCTTACCAAGAGGTATCGTACTAGCCCGTAACTGAGTTGTGGAGGTCAGAGAGACAGTCGCTCCATGTAAAATACTGGTATTCAGTTGCATCAGATTGGACTGGATGACCCAAACATAGTTGGAAAAAGGCTAGCTGTATGTTGAAAATAAAATACCAAACTAAGCAATTAGAGGGCCAACTAGGTAGGTACCTAAGGATACCCAATTGGCCTGGAAAACACCGCATGTACTTACGAGTATGTACTTACTTGCTGATTGTGTTTTCCATCTTAAAATCACGCTACTTACTTTTTTACCACAACTTACTTTTTTTTTCCTACAGTACCAAATTTCTCGACATAGCTCACAGAATAAGCAAGCTCAAGTGGCAATGGGCAAACCATTATTAGCCGTAGAAACGATGACCGTTGGGCTTGGGGTAGACGAGTTCTTGGGGCCTACTCCCTAAGCACGAAGCCCATAGTTTCGGCCTGCGTTACGGGCGTTTCTTACTCCGTATCACCTACGGATGGATGATTGGTTCGGGGCCCGAACGAAGTATGAATGACAACATGATTTGCCAGTTGTCCCTACTCCCGATGTGTTTTTGCCTGTCCGAAAAATTTAACTTTTACCCTGGTTTTGATGGATCGTAATGTCAGACGGACGGATGAACGGACGGACGGGAAGACAGACGGACTTAGGGAGTAGGCCCCCTTGAGTGGAGACCACGAATCGGCAAACGTAAGGTAGGATGCCCTCAGGCTAGGTGGAGCAACGATCTGCGCAGGATGGCTGGTAGCTGGATGAGTTGCCGGGGATCGAGCTGAATGTCGTGCGATAGGACCTCTAATATGTGCAGCAGTGGACTGCTACAGGCTGATGATGATTTTACCATCCGTCAAGAATAGAGAAATAGCGTCCGAGAGCAGTGCCCAGTGGTAACGGCTCCAACTTACGAGGTTCGTCGTAGGTTCGAACCCCGACAGGCGCTTTAATTTGTGTAAATTATTTCATCACCACTGCTCAAAAACTGGTGAAGGAAAACATCGTGAGGAAACCGACATATCCTAAAAAAACAAAAAACTTCGAAGACATGACTGTGACATCTACCAACCCGCACTGGGCCCGCGTGTGGATTACAGCCCACTCCCTCTTACCGAGAGGAGGCCTGTGTCCCGGCAGTGGTAATGTTAGGCTGATTATGAATAGAGAACAGTAGATACTACCTGTTACTTTTCACCGATTTTTTTTTAAATAAAGGTAAAGTTCGACAGATTACCTAGAATTTTTGAAATTAAACGACAATTTGAACTTACCATAGACGCACTGACTCACATTTGGCTCTTTGCCCGACCGACTGAATTAGCATTCGACTATTATCTCCACTTGCAGGGACACTGTGCAGTGTGCAGGGACATAGGTATACATATACCTATTATTACAGGACCTTTTTGTTTCTCTCTTTGGGGCTGGTAGCCAGGCTGCATTAAAATGAAACGTAGGTATAAAGTTAAGTAAGTACCTACTTAACATGGAAATCTTACACTTCAATGCATACGTTTTTTCTCCGCTTCCCATATTAGATAACAGAGATTCATTGAAGGAACATAAAGAGGTAATTGTTGAAACTAAATGAGCTATGGTGTAGACATGGTGTAGATTACAAAATGGCTACCGTTTGGTTTCAAATTCGGAACACGTGGCTCCCTGTGGAGTTAGATTTGTTTACATACCTACTTCACTTGACAGCGTTCTTGAAGAGTGGGAATTAGTGCGAGTCGGACTCGCACACGAAGGGTTCCGTACGATGGTACGAAACCCTTTGTGTGTACAATATTAAACACTACATTTTTTTTAATACAGACTTTTCTTGAAGTTAAGAACATAAAGTAAAATAAAATTAAGTTAAAAATTAAAGGAATTTTAACTTTATTTTATTTTAATTTTTTGTTGTTATAACAGCTATAGTAGTACACAAGTCAAGTATCTACTAAATTTAAAGCCCAGTGACAGACCGACGGACAGCAGAGCCTTAGCAGATAGGCTCCCGTTGGCACGTTTTGGGTACGGAACCGTACAAACGAGGCAAAAAACTCATACCCCACCCAAGATTGACACAGAATTTCCATATCAAAACCCAAGGACCCAGGATTTGGAAGTCTAATAGACAAACCGCAAAAAAACCTGTCTGTCTGCTTTCCTCATCCATACTTATAACATTATAAATGAAAATAATGGCCTGACCACAAATTCCTCATTCAGACTCGAAAATAGTAGGTACCTAGTTACCTACTTTTTTCTTTTGAATTTTTATATCGAAATTAGAACGGAAATTCGTTCGGCTCTTTTTTTTTGTCAGATATTTTGATGCACTGAGTCAGTGCATTCACTGACCAATTTAAATTAGAGTGTTGTCTTTGCCTTTCATTTGTTATAGTCTGTAAAAGATCGCTTTTAGCGATAAGACCGCCCATTGTGTCACCGTATGTAACATTTCAACATTTTATATCCCCTCAAGTGTCGAATGCACCCCATAAGAAAAACCGTTTTTTTGTTAGGTAAGTATATAAGCTTATATCACATATATATAAATGTAAAAAAACATCATCCGGTGGAAAACCAATCATCATCATTAGTTGTGAACCTATGGAGTTCGCAACTAACATCCCTCCCCCCCCGCCTGTCAAATGCACCCCAAGTGTGCAAAAGGACAAAACTTTACATAATAGGTATATAAGCTTAGATCACATATATATAAACGTAAAAAAACATCATCCGATGGAAAACATATCATCATACGTAGTTGTGAACCTATGGGGTTCGCAACTAACCCCCAACCCTCCCCACTCGCGGGGGTTTTGGGTCTAAAATTAGCCAAACTCAGACACTTGAGGGGATATCTGTAATTTTTATGGTGTCTATGTTATAGTCAAACCCCGAAGCTCCGGCGCTCCTAGGTTTGACTAGTCAATCCTCAGGTCTGACTTGAAGTCTCAGTCAAAGCCCAAACAAATGAAGTTTTTCGGCCTCTGACTAAAGAATTTTAGTCAAACCTAGGAGAAACTAATTTGGTCAGGCAAACGCCGAAACTCAATTTAATGAAATCGGTGTTTGACCAGTCAAACTAACTAACCTCAAAACACCTAGGTTACGCTTGGATAAGGGTTTTCGTCAGCAGGTCGACGGAGCCCCGCTGCGCGGGGTTCCGTCCGTTCCGTATTTCAGTCTGCAGGGTTTAAAGGAACCTACCAAAACCGAACCTCGGGGTGCCACTCACGTCGACGTTTGACCGAGTCTGCCAGTCGCTTCTAGGATCGACTAGGCAAAGCCAGAAACAGATTATTTAACTTTAGACGTTTGACTGAAAAGTTAGGAACTTCTAGGTCTGGTACAACTTTTTGCCCAAGCTTTTGGGGAAACATGGCGTAATGTTATGTTATGAATATTATTAATAAGTTGCCTCAGGCATAAAGTCCGCCTGTGTACCTACGGTATTTTTTTTTACTTGGGCATAAAGGTTTAGTAAACAAATAAATACGTTTTCATTTGCAACAAAAAAAAAAACATACCAAATAAATAATAGGTATATCGGTATGATAAATTAATAGATCCGTCATGAATGGTGCTACGTAGTGCTACTGTTCCTACTAATAATAAATTAGTTTTAGATTCTTCATTTATTTTAATAACTTTAACTGGTATTAATTTAAGTTTTCTGTCCGTTCAGCGTGAATATGATTTATGATTTATGAAAATAAGTGATCACAATTCAGACAGATTCAATACAACTAGGTCAAACATTTACAGTTCAAATAAGGTAATAACAAAATAACGGCTGGCATCCCTAATTGCAGGTCTGCGTCTGACTGTCAAATTGACAGTAAAAATGGCGGCAATTTTGCGCGGGCTATTGTTTGGCGGCCATGATGAATCTGGGTGTATTAGCGAAAATACTGTTAGACGGGCGGGCGGTGCATAAAATACTGTAAAACGAAGGGGAAAGTATTATTACATTTCAATAGTGGTATCGCAAAGCCTTTGCAATTTTATGTTGATTGTCGATGTAATGGATTCTGCCAATTTATTTTTCTTAAAATTTGATTATTTGCTTAAAATTTTCATAAACTCGGTTTCAATGAGTTTTTACTTTTTACCCAACCACGGCGAAGCAAAAAGGAGGGTTATGGTTATTTATGTATGTATGTATGTGCTATATTGCTCGCGGCATTGCTTGCATGCACCCAATAATCTCACTAATATTATAAAGTTTGACGAGTGTGTGTGTGTTGTTTAAGTTACTTCTTCACGCTCAAACGGCTGGACCAATTTTGATAAAATTTGGTATGGTATGGTAGCTGACACCTATTTTCGTTGAATGCTTGATTGGTTGGGTTTTAGGTACCCACTTATTGAGGAATGACAGCCGCCGGGCCCGTGCAAATGGCAAGGAAGAGTCTCGGTATGTAAAAATGGTCACCCATCCACGGACGGTAGCTTAAACTAATCGATTGACCCGTGCGGCTGTTAATTACTTAGCCACGAGATTAGGTTCATGCTGAAAAATACAAAGTCATAAACTCCCTATAAAATAGAACCTATACTGTTGCTATAATGTGAACTCTGTAGCTTGCTACTAATGGTTTACGCTAGCCGTAGCCATAACTAAAAACCGGTCAAGAGCGAGTCGGACTCGCGCACCGAGGGTTCCGTTCCGATTTCTGAAAAAGTGTGCTATTTAAAGACATCGTTTTATTTTTCCTGTAATCTTTACATAAACTTCTATCACATAGAATAATTTCAGATTTTTCTCTTTGCAAACTTCGGAGTTAAGGCCCCCCTTATCGCCGAAGTTTGAGAACGGTATTTTTACATTTTTCATCAAAAGTCGAAAACTAACGGACTAAAAAAAAAATGTTAGAGAATTTGCAAACAGCGGCAGCGTTAGTCGTTCGTAGTCGCCCCAGTTCAAATTTCTAAGACCCCCTTTCAATCCCTGTTGAAAAAAAAACAAAAAATATTTTATTTTCTTTCTTATTTGCAAAACAGTAGGGCAAATGTCTTCTAAAACTGTTTCAAATTTCAAGTTGATGGCATTAGTATAGTTCTTGAGATATCCAGCTGTGACAGACGGACAGACAGAGTCGCACCATAAGGGTTCCTTGTTATCATTTTGGTACGGAACCCTAAAAGTACCTTTATGAGCCGTCCTAATTAGTAGTGGCCTAATTTCTGCACTTTCTTATTTACCATTAATTTTTTGATTGCCCTTAATGATTCTTAAATGGCAAACAGAATGAGGTGTGAATGGTGTTAAAACGTAAACGGAAAAGTGACCTCGTGAAGAAAATTAAGTACTTCTTAACTATGAGAAACTTTCCCCTATAAGTTAGAAAATTATTCTCTTTAGTGCTTCTTTGAGAAGGGTCGGCTCTTCGCTATAAAACCATTACCTTTTTCTATAATATAAATTATAATGTTAAAAAACTGTTAGCAATCAGGGTCGTCTTTGGAAAATGTTACAAGTTTTTATTATGCGCCAGGTTCATAACTTTTAAGACTTTTCAATGTCATTTTTAAGACCTCATTGACCTGTAGGTAATTAGGTATACAGGGTGAAATTGAATAGATGCGACAAAATTTAAGGGGGTGTTCCACGCATCAATATGAACAACTTTTACTATGGGACCAAACCTGAAATCGCGAAAAAAAAATCAGCTGTTCAGTACATTTTGACGAATTATGCGAACATTAAATGTACTGAACAGCTGATTTTTTTTTCGCGATTTCAGGTTTGGTCCCATAGTAAAAGTTCATATTGATGCGTAGAACACCCCCTTAAAATTTTGTCGCATCTATTCAATTTCACCCTGTAGTAAAACATCTTATTCTTTTTATGGAATCCTGCGGGGTAACGCACGTACGCAGCACGGCTACAGATCAAGCTATACATGTCCAGTATAAGCTGATCTCGCATTGTATAGGATTTCCTTACAGTGAGAGGTCAGTGTAAACTGGAAATGTATAGCTTGATGTGTAGCCATGTGTACCTAAAGTACAGCGTGACCTCTGCGTTGTAACTCTTTGTAACCTATTCAACCTATGTTTTCTGGTTTGTATGGTCATAACTTTTTATTCTTATTTTTTTAAAATTTCGAACACATGAATCAATGGATTAGCAATATGCTTCAAAATCATTCAGATTGTGATTGAAAGTATGCTGAACAACATGAGCTGAATATTTGACGAAAACTGGAAAAAACAGAAAACTTTGCAACCATAAGCGGCCTTGGTATCGATTTGTATGTTAAACTGATTAAAGTATGCATTTGTTTGAATATGGCATGGATCGACATAAATGATAGATTTTTAGGGTGTTGCCAACATATACCTTTTGAAATTACCATTTTTTAATCAAAATAATGAATTGATGTAGGTCAGTTACTTTATCATTTTAACGGAGAAAATTGGTAGAAGAGGTTAAAAAATTGCTAAAAGTTTTTATTCCAAAGATCGAAAAAGATGAGATAGAAAACAGAATGAAGACTTGTGACGAATTTAGACATATTTTTTTATGCATGTGGCGAATACACTTTCAATGTATGGATTGTACAAAATTTGACGAGTTTACTTTGTGGCGATTGTACAATAACCCAATGCAATTAGTATCTGATAAAGCGAGTACCTTTCTTTTTCTTTAACTGCGAGACATAAAATTAATTAATTGTTAATACAAAAGAGTTTTTTTATATTCTACAACATTCTCAATTTCTCAGTCATAAAACTCATAAAGCAAGATCTATCTGTTGCACAAAGTCTGCACTTGCGTGAGATTAATGCTCAGTAATAACGGAATTTATTATGAGTCAGCGTTCACTCAAGAAACTAATGAAAATGGCGACTTGACGGATAGTGTAAACCAGGCAAAAATATTAGTGTGTTGAAAAGTTGAAAGATTACACAAAGTGTAATGTTAAATGCGCAAAACCTCTTAAGGGGTCATTGTAGTCATCATTATGAACAACTTTTACTATGGGACCAAATCTGAAATCGCGAAAAAAAAATCAGCTGTTCAGTACATTTTGACGAATTATGCGAACATAAATGTACTGAACAGCTGTTTTTTTTTTTCGCGATTTCAGGTTTGGTCCCATAGTAAAAGTTGTTCATAATGATGAGTACAATGACCCCTTAAGAGGTTTTGCGCATTTAACATTATGTACGTTGTATAAATTATTTAAAAAAAAAAAAAATATTGATTGATTGGATTTTAATATGAATGGAATGAAATGGCGTTTTAAGTTGGCCGTGTTGCTTTTGTCAGACAACATGATTTCAAATTGAATATTTCAGCACTTCTTATTTTGTTGGAATTTCATGTCCATTAGTCAAAAAGTAGTCACAATTCCTTGTACCTACGTACAGACAAAATCAGCCGTTATAAACTACAGTATTTTCTTTTCCTGTCTACTTCCTCAAACATTATTGACACTATTTTGACTTTTCCTAAAAGTATTCCTAAGTTTAAAATAATGATTAATGACTTCCCAAGTTTAAGTCAAGTCCAGACATCCCATAAATAGCGAAAAACTGATTAAAAAAAAAACGGTCAAGAGCGAGTCGGACTCTTGCACCGAGGGTTTCGTTCCGATTTCTGAAAAAGTGTGATATTTAGAGACATCGTTTTATTTTTCCTGTAATCTTTACATAAACTTCTATCACATTGAATAATTACAGTAATTTCAGTAATAGTATGCAAACTTCGGAGATAAGGCCCCCCCGCCTTACGGTATGTTTTTTTTACATTTTTCATCAAACGTCGAAAACTACTCGGGCCAAAAAAAATTAAAAAAAAATTGAGAATGTACAAACAGCGTTCTTTCGTATGATAGACATATATGCCCTAGTAGCCCCACTTTGAATTTTTAAGACCCCTTTCAGTACCCGACGCAAAAAAAAATACATATTTTTATTTGCAAAATAGTTGGGTAGACGTCATCTAAAACTGTTCCAAATTTCAAGTTGATAGCATTAGTAGTTCTTGAGATATCCAGCTGTGATAGACAGACATACAGACTGAGTCGCACCATAATTTAATATAAGTACATTAAAATAACCGGCCAAGTGCGTGTCGGACTTCGCACGTTTAGGGTTCCGTACCAAATCTGATTTATCAATATTTTGGTATTTGTTAGTAAAATATACTTAATATATTAATATAGATTATCATCTTTCAAGATCATAGGTCAATAGGAAGTTAAAAAATTCTTAAGAACAAAATTTTGTAAAAAACTTTGTTGGCTTCTCATTCCTTGTATTCCAATATTTTTTAAAACAAAAATACAGTATTTATCTTCTCAACAAGTTCTAAACAACGATACCCCGATACCGATACTCGATACTCGATAGGGTAGATTAACATTTTTTTTCGCACCCCCTTTATAGCAGTATGGGAGCCTCCTTATAAACATTTAAAAATATTTTTTGACAATCATAGACTTATAAAAAAAGATGGACTCCGCGCCACGCATATCGAAAGTGAAGCACCCTACCGATCTATGTGTGCGTGATTTGAGTACCTGCAAAGACGCCGTCGCTCGTTTCATGTCACGTAATGGCGGCCAGTCGGCATACTATGATGTAAATGTGTGCGCGAGGCGTGTTTGTACAATCGGTCCGGCATACTTACTGTGCTTCACTTTCGATATGCGTGGCGCGGAGTCCATCTTTTTTTATAAGTCTATGTTGACAATTTATATTGCTTTGAGTCAACAAAATGCATATACATACTATGAAAATTTGAAGACTGTAGCTCCAACCGTTTGGCTGTAAAACCTGTGTGAAGACGACGGACAGACAGACGGACACGTGAGTGACAGTGACAGCAATAGTGCTCCGTTTGGACCCTTCGGTTACGGAACCCTAAAAACTAACTACTTAAATAAAAATAGCTACCAATTTGGACACAATGACTCACTGTAATATCACAAGTTCACACCACATCTCTGCTTACAGACTAAATGTCAAAATAGGTACTTAGCACTTTAGCAGTCTATTTCAGTCAGCACATTTCTCAAGGGTTTAAAGACTTTTCCTCAATTACAAGATAGCCTAGGCTCTGATACCTACGTTTTTAACTGAAAGCCGTCAGCGTTCGTCAGCATAGAGAATGTAATTAGTGCTTGAATTAATTTATAATTTATGGTTTCATTGTCGACGTGAACTTGCGTCCGCTCGGTGAATCATGTCTCTGGGTTGCTGTTACAAGGTGGAGAAATTACCATTAACATTTTTATGTGATGGTACAGCCCCTATATGGAGTGTAAGGCATGGATCGTCTATATATCGTCTAGTGCATAGAGTAATTTTGGAGTCAGCTGAGAGATACCATTGTTAACAGATAGGGAATTATTGAATAATGTAAGACAATAATTTTCCTTACTAAGTATTAAAAAGTTAAGTTATTGTAATTAAAAAAATGTAGTTAAAGTGTGGTTACAGTAGGGCAAGTTAAGTAAGGCTAAATTTATTTTAAGGTATTTTGAAAGAAGTACATAGGTAAGTAAGTAAGCAAAATATATGAAACTATTTATTTTTAAGTCCATAAAAGTACTTACAGTATTTTATGTAAAATAAAGAAATTATAATTTTTTTTTTTTTTTTATATGTTTACATATCTCGGGACCCGGGGGTCCCGGACCTTTGGAAGGCATACGAGGGGCCGAAGCCAACTCGCAGAGGCCCCTTAAACAATTTTAAATGACGAGGCGGCACCAGCCGACGATTATCCCTGTATGCACTCTGCAAGTGCACCCAAGGACAACCCCCGGCTGGTGCAGGAGTATTGCAGAACATGGAAACAAAACATATTGGGCTATGGGTTTGGGTGGCTGTGGACTGGTTACCTAGAACTATGAAAGGACTATGGCCCCTGCCTGATCAATGTTTTATTATACACGAAAAAAAAATGGCAGGGGGTGACTTGCACACTCAATAATGGGCCCCCGCAAACGGTCGCTAGCACATAGTGTCGTAGCGGCAAGGGGGCAACATGTCTTGAGGCGCTTGTGAGGAGTGGAGAGGTATCCCACGGCTATCAGGACAATCCCGGAAGTACGGTCAAGATCCCTACCAGCATCTTACTGGGATACTTCCTTCCTCCGAGCACGTTTGCTCTTGCGAATCTCCACTCAAACCGGCCAATAAAGGCAAGAAAGAGGTGGGAGGTCTGTTCCTCGTCAATGTTCACTCCAGCCGGCCAATAAAGGCAAGCGAGAGGTGAGGATCAAGACTTCTCCCGGGAGATAGGGTCCGTGGGGTCGCTACTGCCCAACAGCTCGCCACATGCTGCCCTGCGGGTTTCTGTATCTCTCTTGGTCTGGCTCCTCATCCTAGACCTGTTCCGGCAAAGTAAACTCTACAGGCACAGACCCAGAATTCGGAGCGCGCAAGCCCCACCACGACATCAACGTAGCGATACTGCGGTGGGGATATTATAATTATTCTTAAGTTATGAAGAAATCTATACGAACAGCATTTAATAAAACTTAAATGCTGGTCGTTGGTAAGCGCATCACTTGAGAACAGCTAGACCGATTTGAATATATTTTATGTATTTTATTATTTTGAAATGTTTGTAATAATTATGTAAGTAGTCTGAATTACGGAAAGAAAAATTTGGAAAAGTTTCCCGGAAAATCTTCAAATTCGGTAAAAACTGAACGTCCTTTGTTGTACGAATTATTAAAATTTGGGCAGGAAAACGTCTGTAGCGTCAGCTAGTAATAAAATAAAAACTAAAGAAATGGTAAAAAATACTAGGATTAAAATATTTCTACTTACTATTGGCTAATTTTGGCAGGATAGGTAGAATACCAGTCATCAATGAGTAAGAAGCAATGAAATGTATTTTTCAAAAAGAAACTAAAACAACATATAAATTCTGAATAATTATTGAGTAGCACATGCGTCATTTACACACAAACCTTTTATCAGCAATTCTTATCTTCATTTCCATCCAATATATTTGCTACGCTTACCATTGTCAACCTACTGTCCATACCAAACGTACAACAAAACACCATTTACCCGGAAATCGGGGAGAATTTCATACGGTGGCCACACACTCACCCCGAGCAGAACTGATTCGTTCGCCGTTCACCGTTCCTTTTTCATTTCATTTCATTCTGGCCGTCCGTCCGTGCGTGTGACGGGATCGCGCTAAGAAACAAACTAATATTAATTAGTTTAATAAAATAGGAATTACAACAGAACAACTATGAGGGAAATAGTGCACCTGCAGGCCGGACAATGCGGTAACCAGATCGGAGCCAAAGTGAGTACAACTTTTAAATTAAATTTTAAACTCGTAACGTTCGTTTTGACAGCTGCAGCTGTCAAAATTTGCTGTTTTTTCTATAGAAGTCTGTTTCTTGCGCAAGAAATAATATTGTCAAATGTGTTTTAGATTTGTTCTAATTTTTGGCTGTTATAATATATAGAAGTTTTGAAACTGTTTCGATATTTTTACCAACGTCGAGTTTTTTCAGCAATGTTTTGAATTAAAACCAATTAAATTTCCTGATGCTGAGGTTTTAGAAATAAGTAGGTATGGAATTAGTAAATTATTTCCTCATATTACTTATTATCATTGTTATTTCGTGTTGTGACTTTGTGAGTGTAATGTGGGTACCAAAAGATAACGAATGTAAAATTAACAATATAACGTTTATGAATGGGGGTATCTAACTGATTACCGTACCTAAAATGTTCATTCCTTTTTTTGTCAAAAGTTTAATGACTTTTTGACATTCTGTTGGTGGAAAATACATAAAATAAACACATAAAAATTACTATTGCAAAAATATAAATGAATATGAATCGAATGCTGATCACGTATAAAAAATATTAAACAATAGCACGTAACAAAATGACAATAGAAATGATGACATATCGGATTATTGTAGGTAGGTACTGCTGACGATCGTAAAAAAATATGCATTTTACTAGATACTTAGAAATGGCACTGTCCTGAATACTATCTATGGAAGGGATATGTTAAGAAAGAATAGTCTTTTTAACCGACTTCAAAAAAGGAGTTTGGAGCAGGAGGTGGCATAACACCAACTTTAGTGTTTTTTGGAAGTTGTTTTTTTTTTTTAATTTTGCTTTTACCTAAAGCCTAAAGAGTAGATCTTACCTCATATGTAAAACTACCTATTAAAATTGCATATTTTGTTAGTTAAAGAAAAGTATAAAACTTAAGTTAAAGCTAAGTTAGCGGCAGCCGAAAATAAGAAATAAGTGAAGTAGGTACCTAATTAATATTGCAGACGTAACTAATTATGCAATTCCGAGCACATTGACTTAACCCTTGTTAAGTTTTTAATTACAATAAGTTGATTGCTCATTACATTTCTTTATTATTATTTTGATGGAACAAGCGCATCGGATTCTGTTGAAAATGTTCTGACATTGCGTCAACTTTTCTGCAAAAAGAGAAGAGAAATAAGTAATAATTATCTGAATAGGAGAATTAAATATAAATATTTACTTACTGAATAAGTTAAAAGTTATAACTTTATCGTCATTCTCCTGCCCATGTCTTAATTTATTTGTGGTCGGCGCAACATGTCTTTTCTTCCAAACTTGTCTATTAGTCGTTATCTCGGTATCGGTAGTCACCCCCTTTCTAGCCATTATCATCTTTCACACAATAGGTACATCCATCGTTTCTTTGGTCTTCCTCTACTGGTATAGCCATCCACATTCATACTTTTTCCTCCTTCCAACTTAAATGTTAAAACTTTAATCTTATCTATGTTATTTTTATGTGAAAACATGTGTTTGTTTTAGAAAAATGACTGGTGGCATGTACATTCTTTAGCAGATGAATCGTTTAAAAATACTGATTAAGTATATTTATTTTATTTTATATTTAACCTACTATACCGAAGTACAAGAATACTCTTTTGACGTTGTTTTTGAGTCTGTTCGTTGTTTTTCATTCATTTTTATTTTTTTCATTTTTTTTATTTTTTTTATTTACATAACTAACTGAAAAAACTGAAACTAACTGAAAATTTTGACTTATTCCCATAAATGTGTCGACACTTTTTCTGAAAGTTTTCAGCAACTATAATAATGGCACGTTAAGTACTACACGCGTCATCCGAAAATTAATATCAAATTATTCCCACCACAGATCTTGACACTGAAGTACATAATCGGGTGTAAAAATAACACGATAGCATTATCTTCACGCTCTCTTGAATATAAGAGATTAGCAGACCTCTTACTTTAGTTATACGAAGCTTAATACCACTCGAAAGCACCAAGGACTTTGAGATTAGCCATTGTTTATTGAACATACGAGTTTACCGTTGAAAACACCAAATTGATCTACGAGTCAATACTCCAGTAACACGGCAGCCAGACCTGCTGCCGTGTTACTGAGCTGTATAGTCACAACCCACAACCATTTGACAGGTTGTCGTATCGAAATTGACACATTTTCAATTTCTGCATTGTCCCCGACAGCGAAAAGCAATCGGAAGAATAGCGGTCATTTATTTGTGAACAGCCTATAAGTCCTTTATAGGCTGATAATTATATAAATTGATGTTCGAATGAAAGGTATGTTCTTTTCTGTACCCCTGACAATGTGTATGCAAAATTTCATGATGATCGGTTGAGTATTTAAGACGTGAAAGCGTAACAAACAATCTCACTTTCGCATTTAGAATATTAGTTCTAATAGGATCCCACATAATTTGTGGCAACCCCATTTTATTAAGTAGGTACCCTAAATATTGGTCGGGTTAACATCTGTCTAATCTTCTTAGCTAAGATGCGAGATTATATGGCTAGTCCTACATTTAATTTACTTTCTACGTTTTTTTCTACAATTTAAGCACAGTTAGGTACTTACATTATTATGGTGTTATCTACGGTCAGTATTGCGTGTTATTGCTACCGGTATCGCGTGAACGAAATCTAAACCAGCACATAAGAGTGCCATGAGAAACAATCATTAATTTTCAACCTGTACGAAAATCTTTTCGATTTTCCTTAATAATTTTGAGTGTGAACATGGCCTAAACAAAGGTCCATTATAAAAAAGATATTTATTTAAAATGTTTAAATGGAAAGGAAAATAAAAAGTTTGAATTTCGAATAGGTACCTATATTAATAATGAAGACTGTGAGTATTAGTTTTTACCAATGTTACCATTTTAATTTATATGTTTCCCCATTTTTTTTTTGTTTTCAAAATATTTTTAAATTTTAGAAACATGTCAAAAAGTTATACTTACTTAAATTAAATAATTATGACTGTGAGTATTAGGGTAGTGTTTACCAATGTTACCATTTCCATTTATTTGTTTTTTTCTTTGTTGTCAAAATATTTTTTTAAATTTTGTTTGTTCTAAAGTCGAAACATGTCAAAAAGTTATACTTACCTAATTGTTACCTACATACCTCCATCAACTCCATCAAAAAGTTTACTTTCTTTAAAGCGTTATTCTTTTTCTTCTTTCAAAGAGCAAAGATCTATTATTATGCCGGCTTTCATTCTACTCAGTATAACGGTCATCTGCTACGCTTTTACTACTTTTTATTGGAGCAAAGCAAAATGATATGCTTTCTAACGTAAAATGGTTACTTTTAACAATTTTTCGGTTTCAGTAACGTTTCTATTAACGCTTGTCAGACTATTTCAGGTTTACAGTGAAAAATAATAGCAATAATAACTGTCTGTAGTTGTAATATCTAACTAGCGGTCTTTAGTTAATTTAACAGTGAAACTAACGGCTTTCACTACTGCGACTAATTCGTAGACTTGTTAAAAAACGCTTGGGCTTACTGAATTTATTTTTTAAATCCTCCTCTAAATATTTATCACAAATTCAACAACTCAAAGGGTAACTTTTAGGGTCACTTCGTTATCCGTCTGTCAGTGTACCTTTTTCTCAGGAAAGCCTGGAGGTATCAAGTTGAAATTAATATGAAATACGTATAGGTTTATGGTCCCTTGGAGTTATAGAAAAATCGATGTTCTATGTTAACGCATTAAAAAAATACGGCCGTTTAAGCCACATATTTTGATACTCGCAAGTAAATCAAAACCTATAGGGTACTTCCCGTTGTCTTAGAATCATGTTTGTAACAAGTAAAGGCAAAAATCTGAAAATTGTTCATTTGTAATTTTATCACATTATTTTTTTTTTTGAGATTACAATGTTAAGTTTGTTTTTGGGATAAATTTGTTTTCAACTACGGAACCCTTTACTGTGCGTGGTCCGACACACACTTGTCCGGTTTTTTCATTCAAACTGTCTTCACTAGATTCTTCTCTATCTATGCCCTATTTATTTTTGATTAGTGATGTTATATCCCCAATCCCCTTATCATCATTCTCCTGCCCTATTTGGGGTCGGCACAACATGTCCCTTTCTTCCAACCTTCTCTAACAGTCACCCCCTTTCTAGCCATAACATCTTGCACACAGTCCATCCATCGTTTCTTTGGTCTTTTGCCCTATAGCCAACGACATTCATACTCAAAACTTTCCTCACGACATTTCCTCATTTGAGGTTATAATATCCCCAAAATGTTCAAAAACAGGAACAAATAATCGACTGCCAAAAGAGGTCGGTAATCAATCATAGTAAACTCACTATTTGAACCATAGATATAAGATTTGAACCGATCAGTAATCAACGGCCGATTTTATTATACTTTTATAAATGGAACATGGAACAGTACATTGACTTGGCACAGTAATTAGAAGTAATAATGTGTCGGTCACGTTTCTTTCCATTCAAGGCAACGGCTTTTGAAGGCAAGTGTGAGTGAAATGGTGAACGAAATTGACATTATAATGCTGCTTTGTTTAGCCTAGTAGGTACGAAGGGCCCAATTTTTATAACAAACTGCATAAGGACATAAAAGATCGTCTAAAATTTACAAGAAAACTTCTAATAAAAGATCCTTCCCGGACTGCAGAAAAAAAACCGCCCAAGTGCGTGTCGGACCACGCACAATGAACGGTTCCGTAGTTAGGATGAATTTATGCCAAGAACAAACTTAACGTTGTAGTTCAAAAACATGTTCCCCATACATTCCAACTGCAAATGTTGCTGCAATGTTTGTACGTTCATTAATGAGTGATTTATCATGTTATTTTAAGACTTCGAATCAATTTTCCTGTAACATGTATTCTCGGTATTTTTTCAAAAGTTTAGGCTCAGTAGTTTCGGAGATTGATTTGGGCTGGTCAATTTTAATCTATTTTCTTTAATAACTTTAAAACTATTTTAAAAATTATAAAAAAAATATTTGGAATTCTCAAGCCCACAAGCCCTTTCATTTGATTATGTCACTCATTCACTCACGCGGTACATTTTGAAAAACTTTTTATTTTTAATTTCAAATTTTTACTCCAAAAATTAAACCTCACATTCAAATACATTTTTATTTACGTTACACGTTCGTGTTTGGCTCATAGAAATTCATTATAATGTACAAAATTTCGATTCGGAGCAAATCGAGTACCTATGGGTTCCGCTTTTATAATGTCCTTGATAAAAAATATTGTATTATTTGACATCTTGTCATGTTCCTAAGAGAGGTTAACCCCGGAGATTTGTCAGTAGCAACCCGGAGTCTGGATTTATAGTTAACTCCGGTTAGCCTGCTGTCAAAACTCACGTGAAACGTTGTAATTGGTTGATCGAAATATTTACCGTCAATCAAAGCAACAAGACAGATTCACTATTGTATTGACAGACATATTGTATAGAATCAAGTTGTACAACTCGTAACTTGACAGACAGCTGTGCTGCTGGGGAGTTTCTTGCGCCACTTCCTCTTCCTAGCTAAAGTCCTAGGAAGTGGTGAAGAGCTTTTCATTCGGGGGACTGTTTTATGTAATTTTAACGTTCAAAAAGTGCTGATTCTAAGTGTAATTTGAATAAATTACTTTTGATTTTGATTCAATTGTTGGCATTCGGTTGACAGGGGAAAGTGGAAAGAGAAAACGTGTTGCGCCGACCCCAAGTAATATGGGACAAGGGTAGGAAGATGATGCTAATTTTGATTCAATTGTGTTGACTATAAAAACTTTGTGGGGGAGTACTCCTACATCTTGAAACCATTTAGTAGTGAGATTATATGAATGATCTACCCTAAAGTTGCTCGACAGCAATACTTTTTTTATTTATTGCCAAAATGACCGTTGACAATGACAGTTGTGGATTTAAAATTAGAATAATTTGATTATTCTTTTATTTCACCACTTAAGCTACCAACTTGGTTTCACAGTTTCACATCTTCAGATTCAGAATAATTATTATCTTCAGATGATTCATGTTCAACGAATTTTGCAGTTACTTTACTCACTAAATTTAAAATGGCGGCTGATTCTCTTGACATTAAACATCAGTGATTTCGTAGATGATTGCCACTGCCTCTCACCGCGGGTTAGCGGCATACGATAATTCATATTGTCATTAAGTACAACTATTATTTAAAAAAAAAAAGCTAGGTAAAATGAGCAAGCAACCGTTATTAACAGTACTTTTTATAAGTGATAGAATAATTTCAAATAAGTTTAATAATATGACTGATGTATGATTGAAATGCATCTTTTGTATTGAGTCGGTATTGGAAGTTCTGACGGAAGAACTGTCCGTCTTGTAACCTACTTATTAGCTGAACATACATTGATCACAAAATAAAATAAAACTGAAGCTATTATAAGGTGTTTTGTTCAAGTAGACAAATAGGTATCCTATTTAATTTAACAAAGTAAATACTAACTTTCAAATAATTTTCAAATCTGTACCCGATACAATACCCAACATACAATATGGCATAAATTGTCCTTCAACAATAGTATCAGTTGCAGGAAGCCCGCCACTCATAAAAACGTAAGGAAAAAACAGCCAGATCCAACATGCACAGCCGTTCTGAGTGCCTACGTACGACGAACCAATCACCAGTCAATTTTAAAATCTGATTGGATACGTTCGATCAATTAAAAATAAAATTATCTTCAGCCAGTGGTCAGAAGTGTTAAATTTTAATGTTTGAATTTGAAATGCCTATTTTCACATTAGTTCCTCATAAACTGGTAAACATGACTAGACAAATGTTAAAATCGGATTTCTATTTTCTTATCCTTCTATTTTGTCTTCTAAATGAATTTCATTGCGGGTCCCCTGTGGGACTCTGTATGTTTTTGTTAATAATTTTTGCAATCTTAGCTAACAAAACTGACAGTACTGACTATGAGGTGTGAAATTACCATTCCAAATTAGCTACAATCTTAATCCACAAAATCTTGATTGCATCTTTTGATTATAAAATCTTATTTCAAGATTAACTGTGTCAAAAGGCTTATTTGGAGAAAATATAGATAATTATGTAGTAAATTAGCAGTATGAGTTCCCTATATTACTGTGTTTATGGCCTGCCATAAACATAGTCTACCTAATTCAACACACTGTCTGTGGACTAATGAAAGTCTGTCTAGACACATTTATAGGAAATGGTTCGGAAATCACAATAGCTAGAGCTGTCGGCCATACTTTATAAATTTAAAAATTTTTACTGTGGCCAGCCTCTATGTTTTAGTATTGTTGGTGAATTTTAAATAAAAAATACCTGCATAACTATGAAACAGATGAGGAGAGACAGTTGAGGGAAAGTACGCACAGGAAAGATTTTAAAAGCTAAATAATACCCCAAACTTAATATTGTTCAACGTAGTCCTCCCTCAATATCAAGCAGTGCGGATTTTTAACAGGTTGCCATTGGACTTAAAAACTATAATTTACACGAGCTTAAGTCAAGACTGAAAGCGTTCCTATTGGAGAAATGTCTGCTGGGGCCGTATTATGACGTGTTAATGCCATCATGATTCCGTTGAGAAAAAAGGACGGTGCTATCGGTCGTATATAGCTCCGTCTATCTCTCACACTGGAACAATGATGGATTTAACACGTCATAATACGGCCCCTGTATTGACAGATGATGGCATATCCACGTTTTAAAAATTTGATATTAGTTATTGTGAGACTGGGTAATATTGGTATCTCATGGTTGTAATGTATTGAATTTTTAATTGTATGTAATTTTTTAATTGTTATTGATTTATTTTTTATTTTTTGTTATCTATCTTCTATATAAATAAAAAGAGAAGTCCTTACTGACTGACTGGCTCATCAACGCCCAGCCCATACCCTTGGACCTAGAAAGCTGAAATTTTGCACAGCGGTTTACTTTATAATGTAGACAAGGGATAAGGAAGGATTTCCCGGTGGCATGTTCCCGTGGGATATTTTCCGACATCCAGGCGGGCGAAGCGGCGCGGGAAGTGCTAGTTTTATATAATTTAGGTATTGTATTATGATTTATGAATGTGTTAGTTTTATAATTATAATGAACGTGATTTTATTTATTTATGATTTCAAACACAATGTGAATTGTTCCTGAATAAATTGAATTGAATTGAATTGAATAGGCACTAGGCAGACTAACATAAGCCATATAAATACATCGGCTATTCTATATAGAGGGAAAATATTATGATCGAAAATATGTTCTTTATAACTCAAATGAATTTGTTTCGACACTCCAAGATCAACACTTTAACGCCCGGTTTCTCGATGGCTATTCAAATCTAAAATTAACTAACCATGTGTAAAATCTCTTGTTAAGTCGAAAACGAGTTGCACGAACTGTGATTAAGTACTTTGATTTGAATCTTTGATCACTTGACACAACAATCAAATTAGTACAAAAATCTCTTGTTAATTCAGAATTTGGGTTTCTGAACAAACGATTAAGCTCGAATGTCATGTCAAGTCACTGTCAAATGTTGTGGTTAGCTAATCTGTCAAGCTTGGGCGATTATCTTTGCGTTCCCCGTGATTTTCTGTTTTCTTTTGATATTTTCTAGTTTTAATTAATAAAAAACAACTTCTGCTACGCATAACGGACTCGAGATTGCTTTTCTGAGATTTGTTAACCGTACAAATATTTTCCTACAAACAAACGGAACCGTGAGGTTGTACGAAGGATTTCACGTTTTCACAAACTAGAAATACACATGTAAGTAGCAATGGTTAACAATCATCTTCTTATTATTTACTTGTATAAAAATCTAAAACCAAACAATAAAAATTCTAGTAACATACGGTACATATTTTTGTTATAGATAATGGAATCGTCCCTGTCGTCTTTGTCTTTGTCTAGTAGCAGTGAAGATGAGCAAACAGATACCAGGTCTAGAGTTTATCGCCAAAGAATGCATCCAATGGAACATTACAATGATGAGGAGTTCAAGGCCAGGTATAGGCTATCTAAGCAGACTATACTCCAATTAGTGGATCTCATTGGCACCAGGCTAAAACCATTTACTGTGAGAGGCAATGCAATCAGTGCTACCGAGCAAATATTGCTAACTATAAGTTTTTATGCAACTGGAGCGTTTGAAATGACAGTGGCGGATAATATAAGAGTACACAAGAGTACCGCATGCCGCTTTATAAAGAGTGTATCACATGAGTTGGCCCAACTGCGACAACATTTTATAAAAATGCCTACAAACGAAGAAGAGAGAAATAAAATTAAAAGTGGTTTTTATGCCCAAGTCATTCCCAAATATTGTGGGTGCAGTTGATTGTACACATATAAAAATACAATCTCCAGGTGGTGATCAAGCAGAGCTGTACAGGAACCGAAAAGGATATTTTTCCTTGAATGTACAAGCTATATGCAGCTCAAATTTAAAAATCATGGATGTGATAGCTAGGTGGCCTGGTTCAGTGCATGATACCACAATCCTCAATGATTCCCACATTCGTGCCGATTTTGAACAAGGTGTATATGGAACTGATTATTTGTTAGGAGACAGTGGATACCCTTGCAGGCCTTATCTCTTAACACCATTCCTACACCCTGTATCACCAAGTGAGCAGGCATATAATGAAGCACACATAGCCACCAGAAACACTGTTGAGCGATGCTTTGGTGTGTTGAAAAGAAGATTTCCATGTTTATCCATGGGCCTAAGGACAAAACTAGTAATTACAATGAATATTATTGTAGCATGTTGTGTGCTGCACAACATTGCAATTGATAACAATGATACAGTTGAGGAAGATCAAAATGATGAAGCTGTTGTACAGTGGGACAGTAATTATGAGGTTCCAACATCAAACCAGAACACTGCAGTACGCTCTTCTCTTCTTTTGACACATTTTAGTTGATAGGTGAGTAAGCCGGGCTCTTTATTATTTGTTTACTTTGTAAGAACATAATTATGTAAAAATGACTGTTTTTTAAATGACAAGCAAAGATTACATTTTAGCAAATGGAATCTTATACCTCATCAGGCAAGATAGGTGTTTTTGAGATACCAGAAAAAGTAAAATAAAATACTTTGATAAAATGTTTTATTGACATAACAGTAGATACATATTTAAACTAACTACCAAAAATTGACTTAGAGCATATCCAAGGCGATGCCACACACATAGTTGGCATTTAACTGTAGCAAAATTTGTACAATCCTTAATTAGATGCCTAACGTTTGGGGGCACAGTCACTGATATCTTTAGGAGGGATATGCAGCGAGCACCTACATGATGTGGCGCCAGACTGACCTCTCATTGTATATAGATAATACGCGACGATTTGAGAACCTCCTCCTTTTTTTTTTATGAAAAGTCGGTTAAAAAACAACATGACTATGGTAACCCTTGTGATTGTCTCAGTAAATTGTCATATTCAAGTTTCTTAATTTTGATATCTAAATCTAAATTTTTTTGTTTACTTATAGCATTCTTATATTCAACTAATTTAATCTTTTTCTCAATTATCGCAATTTCTACTTTCTTTTGATAAAATTGTTTTTTCAAAATGTCACTATTTCTAATTTGTTTTTTCTTTGTTTTCAGGATACGAGTAGCCTGGAGCCTGCAGGAGGCATTGGTTGTTTTCCGACTGATTGGAGAGGTTATTGCTGGTGATCTGGATTCGTTATTACCTTGGACATTTTGTTCCGCTGTATTTGTATCTGAAAATAATAAAAAGTAACAGTTTATTACTGACTTTTTTTTGTTGTGTAAACATTTCATTTCACAGCCAACCTACCTAGCATCTATATAATGATTCATTATTGTAGGCAAAATTAACTGTTCTTATGGTTTCGTTTTATAAAAGCTATTATACCTTCATGAACCTAAATTGCTGTTATATTTTAATACGGTAGGCACCGTAGGCATATTACAAAGCTGAGGAAATGTATTGAAGGGCTCTCATTTTTCTGAGAAAAATATATTGTTGCAAATATTAAATTTAAAATCTTTTACTTACCAATTGCATAATATTCTGGATTTTCTCCAACCTCATTTTGGTCTGCGGTTTCCACTGCAATTAAATTAAAATTTTAGCACTTAATGCTGTTTCTGTATAATAGAATGTTCTGCACTGATTACATTATGTAACCTATATCACTAACCAGTAACATAATATTCAGAAGCACTATCACAGTAGTTCGCTAGTGGCTTTAATTGGGAGCCCATTAATGCCAGTATTTGAGCTCCAGCATCATTCAGCACAGGTTTGTATGTTCCACCTCCAGTTGCTCTAATTTTATAGGCTAAACTTTATAGGCAATGATATGAATAAAAACGTGCAATAGTTACTTACCTATCTACTATACTCAACAGTGAACATTTCTCGCGTTCTGTGTAGTTTTTTCCTCTTGATGATATCGATGCCATAATAAATAAAATGAAAAGTAGGTACTTCAAACAATCTTATAACTTTATCCTCAAACATTCATATTTTCAATAAAATGCCGCCTTTGTCAACAGTGTCAACTTGACATTAAATTGAACGAGTTATTTGTCAAAATGAATGAAGAATACGATGTTGCCATACACATAATCTATTTTCTTTAATCAGTTGACATTGATCGTTGATTATTTAATTTTATCGTAATCGCCGATTCAGCAACCCAATTTGATTTGACTGGTCTGTTAATTTAACCAGTTTGTTAGTTGATTTTAGATTTGAATAGCCGTCGAGAAACCGGGCGTAAGTGCTTCTAACAAAAACTATGTACAGACAACCTAAATAGTTAATTGTCTTTTTTCGCCAACCGCTGTTAGTGCAAACAAAGTACTTAATTAAAAACACAATGATACTTATTTTTTTCGATCCCGAATCCGAAATATGACTGGCTGGAATATTCCAAGAAAGTTTGGCTAAAAACTCTTTGGTCAAAACAGAGCTACCGTTCCATTTAGGAATAGAGGATATTGCCTAATCATGTTCTGAATTTCTGATCATTTATCAAATAGAACAGATGTTATTCTATACTCGATTATTCAACTAACTTCGTTAACAATAACGCCTCATGTTCGGCTTAATGATCATCTATCCAATTACAAACGCGTAAGTCATCATTTAAAGATAATACGTGTTTATTTTGAAAAATTCAACACGATTATGTTTGTCACGCCTTGTGGAAAGTCATTATCATCATTTTCTTAGGAAAAAGTCGAGATAGTAGATCACTGATTTTTAGGAAATCATGATACTGCAATTTCGGGAAATTCATGTTAATCAGATTCTGTTGTGTTATACTGATTGAGTGATTTGAGTCACGATTTTTTTTTTCAATTAGATTCTGTTGAACACGTAGGAAGTCGCAGTAATTTTCATCAAACAAATAAATTAGTTTCAGAGAATGACTCATGGAACTGAACATGCATGGATGATATTTCGTTCCATTATTTTTTTTTAACAACCATTTTGGATTCATCCTTTTGATCAGATGCACGTTAAAAACAAACAAAGCTACCGTCTGTTGACAATAAAAAAAATAAATCAGATAAGTTCATTCGAAATTCAAAAATCGCTCCACAGCCGGCCGTCCGTGAATCATGATAGCACTGCCATTATATTATCTGTGGCGCTGGGAAGTTGCAGGCATGCTCTGAATTGTCATTAGCTGCTAATAATGGCGGGTCGAGAGCGCCATATTGTCGCGCATTGTCCTATGCGCCTCAGCTGACGAATATCCGGCCCGTTTTTGTCTTACTTTTATGGTTACTGATCTTATTTGGACGTGAACGTCACTTGCAAAATAAGGGATTTCTTGCCCATATGTTGGACAATAAAGCTACTTTTTAGGTTATCTTGCTTATATCAAACGTCAGATAAGTTACCAAGTTAAATCACAATCACAATGGCTACTTTCAGTATTAAGTACCTAATTTTATTTTAGCTTACGAAACTTTAGCTACTTCTCGACTTTTTTTTTTGTTTTTTTTTTTTTATTTCTCTTGAATTTCATTTGTTCTTTTTTTATAAAGTCAATTGACATCTTTTGAATGCCTAAATGATTAATGAAAATTAACTAACAGCTGATATGCTGTCTGCCAGGGTTGACGTCACAAATGGTCGCAGAACGCAGAACTTTTTAAACAGTTTATTAACAACTTCTAAAAGTTAAATGCCGGCAAGTGTCTGACCTATAAGTTATCATTTGTTAAATACCTACTTACTTACTTTCTCAAATTAACAATACCTAAAATAAGCAGCCATGTTTTAAATACATAAATAAAATTGCTTATTTTTATTCTTTTGTAACTAATCGCTTTCAATTTCAATAGACTTTCTGATTAAAACAAACTCTTGGTATGTACAAGTGAAAAAAAGAAGATTTGTATATTTTCAGAGCAATATTTTTTATAAAATAAATTGCTCTGGTGTATATATTCAGAACTAGCTTTTTCCGGCGGCTTCGCCCGCGTGGATGTCGACAAATATTCCACGGCAACGTACTACCGGGAATTCCTTCCTTATTCATTGTCTACATTATAAAAGGAACCTCTGTGCAAAATTTGAGCTTTCTAGGTCCAAGGGTTTGGGCTGGGCGTTGATGAGTCAGTCAATCAGTCAGTCAGGACCTCTCTTTATAATAGATAACCCTAATGAGAAAATAAACTGAGAAGAGATTCGAGAATAAAAGCTGATGTCCTCCGTAACATTCCAAATTGCGTATCAACGTGAAATCTAACCCGACATGATAGAATAAGAGCCAGATTTGACAGCTAGTTGCCTGACCAATTGCGTAGCACTATCAATCGGAATCGGTTTCATTTTGAAATTAACTGTAAATAGACAGAAGAAAGAAGGAAAAATGAGGAAGAGTGAGATTGGTGTGTGATTGTGTGATTGTGTGTGAGATAATAAATGATATAATTACTTACTTACTTACACCCCACGACATTTTGCCGTGTTATAGCCATATCATACTACAGTCAAAGAATGACAGCTGTGATGTGAATATGCGGACAATTTCAAACAATGCAGGGCGCAGTCTGGAAGGGCCTTTTGAAGAAAAAGTAATTGCAGCTTTGAGTTGACCTGTCTCAACAGACGGCATGCATGGATCAGTCATCGTGTAGCTCACCCCTATTTTAGGGAGCTCAACGACCCGTCACACGACACTACCAGACCTGCAGGACATTTGCGTTGTCCATAATACTCAAAACCACCTGACATTTAAATTGGTAGGCAATTTGTTTCTCTAATTTCATCTAGTGTGACCTCTAGTTCTAAAAACAGTGTTTAGGTCAACTCTCCATTTATGTAAACGTTCGTTCCCCGTATGGTTACTGTCAGAGGATATTCCTGCATATCCTCTAGACACCAAAAAGGATGGTCATACCAGAAAAACCCAACCAAGGGCTATATCGTTTCCTATACCTTTTCCCTGTATGTACAGTGAGTGTTAAAGGATCGGACCTGCGTGTGCTGTGGCACATGACGTCTGTTATTAACGTCATCGGATAGAACTCGTGATTTTATACCCTTGCATAAGCATGTACCGTTCTAGAAAGGTCCAATCGCTGACCGATAAAAATAGGCGTGGTCTGACGTCTGAGATACCTGAACAACAACGTCATGACAGCTGATTCCACTACTTCCGGCGTTATTGCTGCATTAGGGAAAAACTCCGATTTAATGGGTACAAATAAACACCGCAACAATATCTAAGCCACATTATTTTCTTAGACGCCTCAAAGACGAGGTCTTTTCCGATCGACTTCCTAAAAGTTTTCGAAAAGAATTTCCATATCTCTCCAATACGTGCCCTTGAGAAGCGCGAATTAATTCTAAAGCCTGTGTGTCTGTGTGTATGTATTGATGTGTTTACATACGTTTAGTTATAATTTTACCTGCTATTGAGGCAGACGTGTTGCGAGTTACATCCTCGTTGGAAAATTGTAAGTAAAATTATGTTCTGTTTTAATTAAAAGTGCTAATTTTAGAGCGGATTTCTGTTGCGATTTTCTTGGAAACTAGTGAATGAATTTTCATTTGACTTTTTCCAGTTAATAGTTTATTTATCTGTAAGTAGATTGGTGCTTGAATCATATCGCTGTGATAACAAGGAGTGGCATAATTTAACAATCAATGTGATGAAGTACTGGATGCGTCAACAACCAAACTGGCTGTTTGTCTCTTGTGTGGCAACCATCATACACGTTACACGTACAACCTGATTTATTATTTTAGTTACTATTTTAATTTCTCGCTAGTTCCACATAAGCAGAACTCGAAATATTGGCGAAAGTCTGGCGATAATCGCCTTTCAATCAGCATACGCGTTTCATTAGAAATTCCTTTTGCTAACGTTCTCTGGTTCTCTATTTAAAAATGTATCTGTAAACAATTGACGCTCTACCACTGCGTTACTTTTAACACGACTTTAATGGACGCCAATGTAGGGCAGTTCCGTAGAATTTTAACGATTGCTACAGCTATGTGTGTTTAAATCCTTACAATTTGGGCCAGTTACTTCATACACGGTACGGCACGGCTTATGGCGTTGAATATTGTCGCGATATATCGCCATGGTCTATTTATAAGTTGAAATTAATATTTCCTATAACAAGACAGGTTTTATAATGCAGAAATTATAAAACCAAAACTCGATGAATTAGGATCTACAAAAACATTTCGCTCTCATGTCGAACGAAACAATCCAATCTGGTTTTCAAAACTTGTATCTTCGACCTTTTTAGCATATTTTCCTTATTTATCCTACAGCGAAGTTGTACCTAAATCTGCTTGCAATAAAGAACTGCATGCATTTCAATTAGACGTATTCAAAGTCATATTTCTTTGTTATAAAACAATGATGATTCCCGACTTGCTACGTGTGGGCGTAACTCAATGTTGATTCAAACGTTTGATGCTAAATAACGAAGTATAAATACTCCATGGTTTATCAAACTGGTATGCATTGCATGATGCCAACAGACAAGGATCTCTATAGCGCATACTGAATAGATTTAACCACAGATAAGCTATTGGTATTATTTGCTCGGTAAACTGAGAAGGCAAGGGCATTGATACAGATTAAAAATAACGTTTCACGTACGATGTTCAAGGATTGATTTCCTATGTTCTCAGTTTGTGTTGCTCTATCTTCTTATGGTTCCCTGGTAGTTTGTGTTCTATGTGGGTTCCATTGGTTGGATTTTCAGTAGTGATCTTTGTTTCTCATCTCCTTTTACCTTCTTCAATCTCCCCTTCTCCTTCCCTGTTCAAGGTTATCAATGCTTCTTTTATTTCCTGCTATCCTAGTAATTTCTAGTCTAAATATCAGGCATTATCATAGTCATCATCATCATCATCTGTCTAGCCTTTTTCCAACTATGTTGAAGTCGGCTTCCAGTCTAACCGGATGCAGCTGAATACCAGTATTTTACATGGAGTGACTGCCTATCTGACCTCCTCAACCCAGATACTTGATAATATGACATCCCTTGGACTGGTTGTCAGAATTTTAGGCTTCTGACGACCCAGGTTGACACAGGCATTATCATAGTATACATCGTAAATACAGTTCCTAGATTTATCTTTATCATTCGTTAGTCAGTGAACATGTAACGCCCCCCCGGACGTGGGTCGGTCAACACAAGTTTCATACATAATACTTATTATATAATTCATATTGTCTGGGGAATCACATCAATTAATTTTCAGGTATATAAGGAGATGGTGGGGTAATGATCTTGATTAATAATTGTGTTACTTAACATGGTACATTTCTTCTGTAGCACCAGCAACTCATAATTACTGGACTTTACTTCTTTTGGAAAGAATATAAAATTAAGACTGTGAGAGGTGGTGGTATCCCTGTAGCCATTTCCATAAACTTCTTCCTAGCTAGAGCAATGTCATCCATCGCCTTAGATATTTCTGCAATATTTATATTGGCTCTGAGTCTGAGACTAACCATTTGTCGCATGGTATCTCAATATTTAATTTTCCTCAATTAGTTTGTTTTGGCTAAACTTGAGCCTTCTTATACAATCACATTGTTTCAAAAATTGTGTTTTGTTGTTCGGCGTCTTCAAGTCAACGTATTTCCATATTTATCATCCTATTCATTCTCTGTATCTTATCACTCCATTGTCTTATTGAGTCCAGTCTCCTTTCCATTTATAATATGTTTTTATTCGAGTATACTGACCATTTCAATGCCAATCGAATGCATATGTGTACTGTAGGTACGTTTTTCAGTAACAAAAATCTTATTATTACTTCCCAAGGTTGTTAAAGAACTGATTGAGAGCTTTTTTGTAACTGAACTAGCAAGCTTGGCTCAGAAACATAGATTATATTAAACGGGTTGAATATTAGATCTATTAATCAGTGTCGATAATAATATAACACCATCAGAAGACCTCTTGTGTGAGGAGTTCATGACAAATCGTTTTTTGATTGCCTTTTTTTGCTTAGAGAAAAAATATACCCATATTGGATCGCCTGTATCGCTACTTGTAATGAATATTGATTATCAGATAGATTGCTGATAACAATATGGTGTTATCCCTTGCCTTCTCTTGTAATTTCAGTGTTTATTAAACTTTTAAAACGTATTATGTTATTCCCTATAATACCTATCTGTAAAAGCCAACGTGTGTGTGTACTCGTACATGGGGCCAGGGAACTGCGCATTATTTTATTGTTGTTTCCTCAATATGACCACATAATATACTCGTACCTCTATCGGTTTAGAGAAATAAATTAGTACCTATTTCATTAAATTTTAATCACCTTGTTTATTATTCAAGTTTATTAGTTCTAATTGTGTTATCTTTAGCCAAAATAAACAAAGTGAATAACTTTGTTTAAATCATTATATCACGTTACTATCATTTGTGTGAAACATGGGCCTGATTCATAATATTCGTTCAACATTTCTGTGAACTAACTTTTTATCGTAAATTACTCATTCGTTTAGTTTCTGAGAAAGAAGTGAATTGGATTAGGCTTGACAAAAATAAACTAATGTTCAGCAGACCAATTATTTCTTTAGGTACATGATTCATAGCATAGGCAATGGTCTTTTGACGACATTTGATGCATCGAATAAGTTGATCCACTACATAAACTCTTTGGTACGCCACTTTTTGAATTAAGACCTTAATTCGGTTTTTTTTTTCGCCATATCTCATGTCATATTCAAGTTTAGAAGTTGAATGAACACCTCATTTGTCCATTTATATAATATTGTGTAGTGGGCTTGAACAATCCGTAGATATCTGTGACTGACAATACATAATTATATTGTCAGTTTGTGACCGATTTCAAACATTATTCATAATATTATCCTATTATGATTCTGCCAAAGTGGCCGTTTTAGCCCCCCTGTTACCTGGTATAAATACATATAAATCATCCTGCCTTATCCCATTTTATTTAGGGTCAGCGCAGCATGTCTCCTTCTTCTTAATTTAATGTCATGCATGCAATATTAAATCCATCTGTACCTGCAAATATGTTGCTGTGCCCTAGCAGGGTTCATGTTTGAAACAGAAACTATGTAAGTACCTAACATCTTGTAGACAACATGAATGCAAGAAATAAATAAATTAATTAATTATAACTACTGGGAACAGGGCATTTTAATCTTCTTCAATCTGTAAATCTTCTTATAGCTCAAGTATTTTACAGACTTTTCACATTTTCATCTTTTCACGAAAAAAAGAGGAGGAGGTTCTCAAGTCGAGGAGTATATTTTTTTTTATGTATGACCACGCGTAACTTTTTACATAGTAGTCCGATTTGAACGATTCTTGTTTTATTCGAGAGGGTATAATATCTCGAAGTTGGTTCCACGTAAATTTATTAATTTTGCTTGGGTAGTTTTTGAGTTAGCTTCAATAATACGTATTTTAAATTTTTCCCACTTATGATGGATGGATTATGGATGGATTATGGATTATGGATGGATGGATGGATTATGGATGATGTTCTAATTTATTTTGCAGGTAGGTATACCACAACAAAAAACGTAGATTATCCTTGGAGTGGAAGAAGTAGACGAGACCATTGAAAAAAAACTTTTTTACAAAAAAAAAAACAAAAACAACAGACTTCCAAATAAAAAGCACTACAACAAAGTGAAAAAATACTTTAATTTAGAAAGTCGGTGGCAAAAACGAAAAATACAAAAAGACGCAGACTTCCGAAATTAAATTTATATTTTCACTTCGTAGTGTTTTTTTTGGAAGTCTGTTGTTTTTTTGTAAAAAGTTTTTTCTCGTCTACCTCTTCCACTCCAAGGATAATCTACAAACGTGAACCTCTTTTTAAAGTCACGTTATAATGGTCAAAGTCAATTTGATGATCTAGAGTTCCAGACCATTCGTGCGTAATCCTATAATTGAATGATTCGGCTAATTCGAGTACAGCCGCACGGAGCAAACTCCTCGGTTCACATGCTATTTGCGAGTTCAATGCTATTCATCCTGAATAGATGAATCAAGGCTTTGTAGATAGGTTCTCAGGAAATCTTGGGGCCAATGATCTTTAACTCCATTCTTTCCTAACTGAGTAACTGAGCTATAATAGGATTGCCATGCCATCCTCAAATGAAGACCAGGACTAGAATGTGAAAATTTCGGATTTAAATCAGGACGCAGCAGTCAATAGAAACACGCAATGAAAAATAATAAGTAGGTACGCCCGACCGATAAACGTATTAAGAAAGAGTAGCGCACGAAATTTAAAACAGAGGACTTTACCAGCATGGTTTAAGGCGAAAGCGCCAGGGTAGCCCGCGAAATTCAAAATTTCTTACGTTTTTTGCAATTTGTAGGTCAGTGTGAGCTTGTATGTTGATTAAAATATGATTCGCGGCCGTAGCTAGTATGGCTTTACAGAATTATAATCATTAGAATCAGCAATACAACTCCATAAGTTAGCATTTACCTCACACCTCATGATTTCATGAAATTGCTACATTTGAGGTAAATGCTAACTTATGGAGCTGTACTGCTGATTCCAATGATTATAGTTCTGTAAAGCCATTTAGCTACGGCCGCGAATCATATTTTAATCAACAAACAAGCTCACACTGACCTACAAATTGCAAAAAACGTAAGAAATTTTGAATTTCGCGGGCTACCCTGTCGCATCAACCTTAAAAAACCCTGGACGCTACTTAAAAACTATCCAGGGTTGCCAGCAAAGAGACCTATCACACAGAATGTATTAATGTACTTATTTATTATTATTCTCTTAACTATGCTATCTTTACAGGGGGCGTAGACAAAATCCCTTTTCTGTAAGAGAAAGATCAAATAGTATGGAGTTGACATTAGCTTCAGAGATGTCACGTGACTGCTGCTGTCAACTGTATTAACTGTATACAATTTGATCTTTCCGTTGGCGTTACCGCTTACAGAAAAGGGATTTTGTCCTGGCACCCCAGATTTTAGACCTGTTGAATGACCGAAAATAAATCAGCTGTTTCCTACATTTTGACAGCAACAGGGAACTGCTGATTTTTTCCCCTTTTTCAGGTTTGGTCCCATCGTAAAAGTTGTTCGTAATGATGAGTACAATAACCCCCTAAGAGGTTGTGCGTTATTTAAGTTACTCAGGTATCTTTGTAGCTATTCCACTGCAGATTATAACAATCCAAAAGGGCCTCCGACTCGTGACTAAGTCTAATTTTCGGGTGTTCAAACTCAATTCCCGACACTTTTTTTTTATGACTCAACTGTAATTTGTGGTTTCCACAAGACCTTAGGATAGATTACTTCCGTGGCAATTTACTTTGAAGTGATAGATACTACTAACGACGACAATTTCCCTACAAGATGGAAATCCCTTCATTACGTATTTGAACCAATCAGCAAACCGCGTAGGTTTATAACTCATCATCATTCTGCTGCCCTTATTACAACTGATTTGGGGTCGTCGTCGCAAGTCGCAACGTGACTTTTTCAAACTTCTAAACTAGCTACTAATATAGTAATCTGTGTTCTAAACTAAGTAAGAAGAGAAAGTATGGAAGTATTTTTTGCACGGAACCCTAATTCTTTTTCTAAAATAAAAGTAGCCTAAGTTACTCCTTGTAACATCAGCTATCTGTCAGTGAAAGTCCCGTCAAAATGGGCCCAGCTGTTTGGGACATTAGCCGGAACAAACAGACAGACAGACAATTTTTTTTTTTTTATCATAAGTGGTATCGTATAAACATACTTTACTTCAATTATATTTATTTGTCTGTATAGTTAATTTAATGAGCCGATGTTGTTGTATAATTAATTAATTACCTGCAATTTCCTGCCGTCTCCAGTGCTGCCAACTAAATAAGTACAATACATGATTACATTTTTCCCTGCACTGTCGGGGTCGTTGCCCCCTGCCGCTGAGTAATCGCTAATCTGTTTGTCTGTGGCTGATGGACTTAACTACTTATTCACGAAGTATCTTCACGCCTCGAGTTATGGGATAAGCAGGGATCTTTTTGTTGTTTATAGAGTTATTTTAATTGCCTTAAAGTTTTGGTAGAACATAAATCAAATTTGTTTATTATTCATGAAGCATATATGTCAATTAATTAACACCTATATAATTATAACAAGGTAAATTTCAACTTATGTATTGTGTCTGGCATAATTATAGTGCAACGATCAACGATTTAATGGAATTGCTAATACTTATTGGGTACCTAGGTAAGCTATTATTAATTGTCCTGTTTTGTAACTTCTATCAGTATAAAAGCCAATTATAACTTAAAATGGTTATTTTCCTTATTAAATTAACTAAAATATAATTATAGGATAATACGTTTTAATTTTTCTATTTAAAGCAATTAATCTCTCATTCCCGCTTAAAATTTCAATATGGCTGCTTCCGTTACTTTTTTTTTCAATAAGAGTAAGTGGCTAAGGCATGTTTACATTCAGCCTTGTTTCAACACACTCCCGGCAAGTTGTTTATGTTGGATATTTTTAAAATAAGCTGACGCGTGTTTTACGTTCATAAATGGATAATGGTGAAGTGTCAGCACTTTACTCACGTAAGAACATGAAATGTTTATTGTTTTTATATTTTTCTCGAAAGTCTGAAGAGGAATAATAAAAGTGTGACTGGCGCGTGTCGTGCAGGTTGGACAGGGTATAAATTCTAGGTCCTAGGCCCTAGGACCTAGAATTTACATTGTGCAAATCTACATTGTGTCAGCGTAACCCTAGGACCTAGGGTTACGCTGACACAATGTAGATTTGCTAGATAAAATATAATAGCAGAAAATCATTCTTCGATCCAAAAACCAAAATCGAAATTCAGTCACATGTAAAAACGGAAACGAAAACTCAAATCCTTTTAAGCCACTGTTAAATAAACTTCCTTTTATAAACTCTTTTCCTTGTTAATGAAGTTAACACACACAGGGAAGAGAAGGAAGTCAGAACACTTCAACCAAACACACATAATCACACTAAGGAATCATTATTCAAAAAGTTTTAACATCATTTATCTAATTACATTTCACTACTTAAGTATTGTAGGTACATTTTTCTCTTAAAATCTTGTGCATGAAGTAATAAAAGTTGAAGTTGTTAGGTATTTATGTGCCTACCTACGTACCTAACGTATATGTTTTCTCTCCGTCAGCAGTATCTGTTTCCAAGTCCAATGTCTACGCAGCCCTTAATTTTTTATTTTATGTACATTTTAACAAGAGATCTTCGCCTTTAAAAACAGTAAAACTTTTTTATTTACATGTACCTTATGAAGGTGTTATTATTTTATTACTAACTACCAGTCTTGTCGGTCCTGTCGCTCTCGAAAAAGGTCTTAAGTACAGTACATTAGTGTGTAGTAAAATAAAAAGGTGCATCAGCTGCTTGTCATCCGGTTGTGTTCAAATAAAGGAAACTGGAATTAGGGTTTCCTGCTGTCAACCTGACATTTCGCTATTTTTATACCTTTGTATCCTGTGAACACGACACAGTCTTCAGATGTCCGCAGTTTATATTCATTACCTACCCCACGATTGATATTTTAGCGTCCAGACATACATGTGGATTTAAATCTGCCCAGTGTCGTCTTACAAGGTATATTTAGTCTTCCATTTATGGCAACACTCCCGGAGGCTGGCCGAAAATAAAATGCAGTCTGATGTCAACGGCCAACGCGCGATGCAATAAGAAAAAAAATACTACGTTCTATTTTCAAATTGCAGTGGAGACTGAGAGCGTCTTCAAGATGGCGAGCAACAAAAAAGGTTACAGTTTTGTGTGCTGGAATTCAGAAAGCTTTAAAATCAAGCAGTTTGAAGATTTAAGCATGTAAACTGTCAAAGCAGAGATTATGGACGCTGATGTCGGATCTATTATGAATGCCATCACAAATAAGTGTCTAGGAAATGGTTCTAAATAATTCTAACTAGCAAACGTGTTGCATCGAGAATAGGATTACTTGAAATCTCCGTGGGAATGTTTGTCTAGCTGGAATGTGATCGAACACGCACTGGATCTGTCTTTAACTTATGTTTATAACTCTTACGTGACAAGCTATGGCTTACGAGACATTTGAATATTTCATTACAATTTTATCATACCGAAGTATCTACCTACTCACAGAGACACAGTCTTGCAAAAGACAAGTTACCGACAGCGAAAACCAAATGCCAAAAAATCCTGGAATTGCTCAGATCCTCATCCCGTTAAGGGATAATGCAAATAAGGTAAATGCAAAGATAAACTCAAGCCACAAGATTCATGATCGCAAATCATCGATGTAAGTGTACGCACGGCTACAGATCAAGCTATACATTTCCAGTATAAGCTGATCTCGCATTGTATAGGATTTCCGTACAATGAGAGGTCAGTGTAAACTGGAAATGTATAGCTTGATGTGTAGCCGTTTGTACCAACAACTGCTTTTGGTCATAAGAATCCCTTATCAGACTCCAGCTATCTTCGTCTTAATGCATTTCCTACGTCCCGTCGAATCATCGCGCGATCATAATTAATTATAACTAAACTTTTTAGTGTCGAAGTACAGTTATCAGCGGCTGCACGGTTCGCGCGCTCGCCATCTTTACAACGGTGTTGTCAGCCTTTTCGCTCTCGCAGTTTTTATGGGAGTTTTATATTTGTGTAACGATCGTGTGACAGGTTGTACTTTCACTTTAATGTTCTTTATTGATTTGTGGCTGTAACCTTTTTATTATCACGATTCTGGTATTGCCATGAAATTTTTTTGTACAGTTATTTGTTATGCTCAGTGATATTTCGGTCAGACTGCACATTCTCAGAAATTGTAGTGGTTGGATTGGACAAGCTGATTTTAATTAGTTAGCCGTCCTTTTTTTATTTTATAATTGAAAATGACAGTCAGATATGATTGTCTTTTGTTCTCACGACTTGAAAACTAATCAATATGAAGTACATCTGTTTTCAATTAGTTTTATTTCCGATTGACTAATTTTAATTCAAGTCTGAATTACCGAACACATTATTGCACATAAATCTGTACCGAATCATCAATACCAATAGGTATGTCGATTTTGTTCAACACAACATTTTCATGATCATAAATTTTCATAACTTTTATTTATTATTTTATTTATTTTAGGAATAATAAATAAAATTAAATATTAATTTAATTATAAATTTATTTTACTTATTTGGCACGCATAGCTGTACCTCAATTAACTTTTAATATATGGCTGTGTCTTCATATGTAGTTGTGACCTATTTTAAAAGGACACAGTACACGACAATGTAAACTAACAATCATTCGAAAGTAATTTATTGTGTTGTGGTCACACCAATAGCCATTAGTGTAATAGCCACAGATAACTAACGTATGAAGGTGACCTTAAAAAGTATGTTTTAAAAAAACGAGTTGAACTACTAAATTACATACTCAGACAAAAACGTATTTTCTAGAAATTCAAGAGTTTGTACCAAATCTATTCGATTTCGTTTTTACCGATTTGTGGACACTTGTGGGCACACATAAATGAAAAAGTTAAAACTATCACGTTCCCGCCAATAGAGTAATTGCCATAAATACCTATAACTAACTAACATAAATATGAAGGTGACCTTAAAAAATATATTTAGTTAAAAAAAAAAACGAGTTGAACAGGTACCTACAAAATTACACATAGACAAAAACATATGTTATCTCAAACATATTATATGTTTTTGTCTATGCGTAATTTTGAAAGAAATCAAGAGTTTGTATTCGTTTCCGAATTCAAAAAAAAGTCAATGTCTGGTTTTTGCTCTTTTGGTTAAGGCCAGGATTAGACAATAGCCTTGAGACATAAGACTATAAGACACGAAAAAATTAAACGTTGACGACTAAAAAATCGTTCGATTTCTCCCAAACCATAGGAGAGTACCTACCTAGTCTTATTTGGTCTGTTCTTCCATTTGTAATTGTATAAATAAACTCAATTTCGCACATGCCATTATTAGCAGTGGTGTGGTAGTCAAACCCACCCCTTCCGGCGCCGTATGCGGTCAATACCGGTAATTAGAGAAGCCCGTGCGATGCCACTGCACTCGATACCAATACCAATACCAGGAACTCGGACAGTACGCCAACCACTGGGGTTGCTGATTGGAAAATCAATAATCCACTGCTGTTATTTAAACTTAATAAAATAATTGTATTTACTGAACACGAGGGTGTTTTGAAAGACCGACTACCATTATATAAAAGTTCTTAGGTAACTGTGAGAATTCCAAAAATTTAGTACCTACCTATCTTGCCTTTTTGATCATATTGCTATAATTAATCCAGGCCAGCTTTTACTAGCATACTCGTTTGGACTTTGGACAAGTCAATAAAACCACAGTATAATAATGATATATACATACGTACATACGTATCTTCATACAAAACGATCGAAACGTCACGCTTCGAAATCTCAGTCAGTCTCAGTTACGCAACAGTTAACAGATACGTATTTATCTACCGAGCATGGTGAATTAGGTATTATTATTAACGCCAACAACGGCTGTTCTTGGCGATAACTGCTAAGGCTTCGAACCTAGGAGGTTTATTGTTGATTTTTTGACCTCATCTGACTAAAATGTGAGCATAGGAAATTTCAAAATGTTCCATATCTCCAGACTTATGATTTTTCTCAAGGGTGGCGCTAGTTGGCGGCACTACTCGCCTTAAAATGTGGCATGACGTCACTCCTTGCTAGATTTTATACGTAGTTTGTTATAGTTGTGACGTAGCGATCCCCCACTCCCCAACTTTACGGATTATATAGAATTTTTTAACCATGCATCATCAAAAAGGCGACCATATCGCTTATTATCTAGGTAGGTATGTACAACAAGTTTGACAAGGGTGAAAAATTGTTATATTACTGATGTGCGATGTTGACTGTACGATTGGTACGATAGAAAGAAGAAAGAAAGAAAGAAAAAACGTTTATTTGCGGTAAACATGACACAAACTACAATAAAATAAAATAACTATTTAAATACAATTTGGAGGAAAATATGCGTCACATGTACGCAAAACGGCCACCGCTCAGCATAATGCCGCGACCCCATGCGAAATGGAGCCCCCCCCCCTGGTTTTCAGCGATAGCCGGCCTTGACGCGGTAACGTCGACCGGTGCAGCATGTAAAAAATAATATGCACATATAAATTAAATCAAAATATGTGTATAATAAAATAATTAAAAATATGTGTTTAATAAATAAACGCTTCTAAAAGTATGGATAACATATAACAAAAATAGCAACATTCCCGCATTCCGTAACATAGCTATCATATAATGTAACTATCATTAAACATAACATCATCATCATCATCATTTATCATTATTTTTTTTATTTTTTTTTATTATAGCTATCTTTAAACGAAATCACACCATGACACCTAGGTACTCGTTCCACATTGCTCCCCTAATGACAGCTTTACTCATTGGGTTGCCCCCCTTAACTTAGACAGATCGATAGAGTCTAGACTGGACGTCACCCCCTGTCATAAAAACACAGCACTTTAGAGCACATACTAACTTGATAATAAATACAGTTTATTCCATAGGACGTAGTAGGTACGAACGTCAAACTAAATAACAGCTTTTTGCCGACTTTTGATACCCAGCTAGTGTGCAGATCAATATCTTTCTTAGAATTCCAAATTCAAATGAACAGCTGATTTTTTTTCGCGATTTCAGATTTGGTCCCATAGTAAAAGTTGTTTATAATGATCAGTACAATGACTCCTTAAGAGGTTGCTGGTGTTTTACCAATAACCCTGTAGATGGGCTATCGAGTAGTATCGAGAAACATTACGCAGATTGCTTCGATAATCTAGCTCTAGTAGTTACGATTGCGACGGTTGAACTTGTGCTCTTGCAGGGTTCGATACTTGGGCCAGGTATTTCTATTGGGTATCTCCATTACGAATAATTTGTGTGCGGTAAATCCTCAACCCCTCTCTCTTCTCTGAACTTGCAACTTGACTGAAAAATTTAATAAGTTGTTTTGTTTTTCTGTCTGAGGCTTACCTCACCTCTGCCTAAGCGTAGGTACTCCTTCGTAGAATACCTACAAGTGGGATGTTAGGTATGTCGATCCATGATATTAGTAGTGGTAGGGTTACAGTACTTAGGAACGTCGTATGAGGTGGAGTTACCACATTCCAGGGGTAGATGTCCTGGACTAGATAAGATTATACTTGCATTAGTATAGTGGGTGTCGCGCGTTTTATGAGGTGGAATACATAATTATTTGTAATTAGTATGCAGAGTAGAATTTTATGGTTGGAAACTTGGAATGTATGGCGATATGTGAAATAAATAATAACTTAGCTCACGAACTCACGAGGTTGTTGACATGTGGAATGTGAGCTTGGCTGTCATTGTGCCGATTGTAGTAACGGCCAACGGCCTGATAGCCGATAGCCTCGACCAACATCTTTCGAGGCTCTCGTTAGGCGGTTGGATCAAGGGCCAGATCAGAATCATCTAGCTCATCAGCAGGTCAAGTTCCTACAAACTGTCAAATTTTCTCATTCGATTTTGAACTTAACCATCAACATTTTAAGGTTTAAAATCAATTCAAGAAACTTGACAGTTTGGTTTAACCAGTACCCTAATTGCGTAACACATTATCGATCGGAGTTGGTTTCATTTTGAAACAAATTGCTAATCCATTGCTTCATATGTTCAAAAAATTTGTCTGCTCGACAACATAAATAACGCAATGAATGTTGTTGAACTGTCAAAATGAAACCAACTCCGATTGATAATGTGTTACGCAATTAGGGTGCTGATGTGCTGTTGTCTGTAGGTACAGACGCCAGCACATCAAGCTACTACAATCTGTCAAAACTGTAATAGATTTTCATCTTTGTCACTAAATCATAAGGTTCAAGGTTGATTGGGAAAATTTGACAGTTTCGGATAGCTTGACCTGCTGGCATCTGTACCTAGGCATTTCTAATCGGTTAGCCAAATGAGACTTCAGAAGTTAAGATAATATTTCAAAGGATTATTTCAAAATAAGCACAAACACACATACACACACATAAAACTCACACAAAAGGTTTTAAAAAAACCGGTCAAGTGCGAGTCGGACTCGCGCACGAAGGGTTCCGTACCATATTATATGTTTAACAATCGCAACTTTTTACTTATTTTATAATGATATTGTGAATTACAAGGTTATTTTTTACAGTTGCAGAAAATCACCCATGTTTAAACAAAATACCTTATGAATCGCCGTTTTCAGTATTGTTGATTAAATACAGTATTCATGGTACTTACATGGTATAAAGAAGTTTCAAATTCCTAATTTGTTGAATTGTTGCGCTAGAGCTCGTACAAAAATGGTCTAAAATTTACAACTTTTACGGCCCCCTTTCTTAATTTTAAAAGATAAAAAAAATATGTTTGTACTCTACTCAATGAGTTCTAGACGATGACACCCCACATAACACAATCAGCCTATAACTTTCCCACTGCTGGGACACAGGCCTCCTCTCTGTGAGAGGGAGCGGGCCGTAATCCACCACGCGGGCCCAGTGCGGGTTGGTAGATGTCACATGTCTTCGAATTTTTGGTTCTAGGACATGCCGGTTTCCTCACGATGTTTTCCTTCACCGTTTTGAGAGCAGCGGTGATGAAATAATGACATGACACCCCGCATGCTACATAATTTTTTTTTTTTTTCAAAATGAAAAGTTTATTGTATCTATACAATAAACTTTTCATTTTACCGACCCCTTAAATTTTTAACTTTGCTTTATTTTTATTATTTGTTGTTATAGCCGTAATAGACAGCGGAGGCTTAGTAAGTTTGTACTGGACTGTACGTGGTTGTCTGATTTCATGGATTTTAATTTTCTTGCGCGGAACCCTTATTGCTTTTCTAAAATAAAAATAGCCTAAGTTACTCCTTAAAACATCAGCTACATGCCGTCAAAATCGGTGAAAATTCGTTTGGCAAGTTTCCTAACTAGACTCAAAGTACCATTTTTTTAATCGGACTGCGCTTTAAAATTCTTCTATACAAACTTTAACATCCCTAAACCTCATTTGAGGCGTAGTTTTGAAAAACTAATAATGACAAACATTATTACTTACTTATGCAGGTATTTGTGCTAAGTTTCAAGTTCATTAACCAAATTAATAAGATTTTTCATATAAACTGTATCTCTGTTTTCACGAACACAGATACCTAAAGAATTTCAAAAATCGTCTGGTATGTTTCCATAACTTGACTCAAACATTATTTACACCAATTTTAGAGTTAATCAAGCCCCCAATAAAATCCTCCGCTATAAAATTAAACTTTTCACCCCTTAGGGTTAGATTTTTGGAAAACCCTAATACACGTTAGTCTTAATTTTTGGTCTCAAGTATAAAAACTAAGTTTTGAGTTAATCGGACCGCGTGTTAAAGTTTCTCCATACAAACTTTGACACCCCCAATCCCTCCTAAGTGGGTAGTTTAGGAAAACTAAAAATGATAAACTTTATAATTTACTTATATGAATATTCGTGCTAAGTTTCAAGTCTATTAACTCAAGGGATAAGATTTTTCATACAAATTTTCATCCCCTGTTTTACCCCCTTAGGGATGGAATTTCCAAAAATCCTTCCTTAGTGGATGTTTACACTATATAAGGTATCTATGTGCAAAATTTCAGGTATATAGGTCCATTGGTTTAGGCTGTGCGTTGGTATATTAGTCAGTGACTCAGTCAGGACTTTGATTTTTTTATATAATAGATTTACCATGTTCTTTTAAGACCACATACTTCTTATAGGTTTTCCTGTAATCTACAGGTATAGAACTAATTTCTATATTTTTTTCAAAATTTTAGGCTCAGTAGTTTCGGAGATAAGGGGGGGGGAATGGTCAATTTTCGTCTATTTTCTTAAATAACTTTAAAACAATAAATTTTAAAATTATAAAAAAAATATATTTGAGACCCTCATAGTAAGCCCTTTTATTTGATATGTCACTCGGTACAGTTTACAAAACTTTTTTTTTTAATTTTCTTATTTTCCCCCTAAAAGTGACTCTCATATTCAAAATTCATATATTTACTTTAGCTGTACGTGTTTGGGTCACAAAAATCCATATGTGTACCAAATTTTAACTTAATCGGTCCATTAGATTCGGAGCAAATTGGCTGTGACAGACGGACAGACAGACAGACAGACACACGAGTGATCCTATAAGGGTTCCGTTTTTTCCTTTTGAGGTACGGAACCCTAAAAACTAAAAATTTGTTGTTGGTTTTAAAGGTTTTGTTACATAAAAGTTTAAAGGCGAAGCAGGTAGTGCAGATACAGACACGAAACATACTCCTCGATCTGTAAAAATCAGTGCATTTTGGTGTGATTCTGACAGATTGAAACGTAACTTTACGCTAAGTTTCTCTCTGTATCTTACCATAAGTGATATTATTAGTTTCACGCCATGTAAGGTGTTCCAAATAAAACAAAAAATCAATTTCAAGTCAACGTCCTCTTGGAGACAGATTACCAAACAGAAATCATTATTAATGTACGACAGCTAGGTCAACGTTTTTGTGACATTAGTGAAATAAGGGCGAGTGGACACACGCGAGCGGTCACCACACTCCAACCAATGGTGGTACCATCCATCAGGTTGGTAACCTGGTTGTAGAAAGTCGTCAAAGATAATTGCTACCTTGATGAAAGATTGTGTGGACTTAAATAGTACGTGGGTAAAGGCAATTTTATTTGGAATGGAATGTTATAATAGGTATGAGATGGTTTTGGCCGAGATCTAGGTTTTGTGATAGTCAAATGAGGGTTAGGTGTGCTAGAACTTCTAACATTGCATATTCTGTCGTCAATCAGTATTTCTACCATGTTCGGATATGAGATATTACTAAAAGAAAAAATAGAAATCTCACTTTCTGCAAGTCAGATTTCTATTTTTTCTTTTAGTAAAAAGTCAAAGGAACCATAGGGAGTAATAAAACTAGATTTGGCGTATTGCCAACTAATATGGCTTAGTGCCAAGACCGTGCGTTTATCTAAATGAATAATTTATTAACCTTTGCAAATGTCCTAAGACCGTCTATCTAGTATCCATCCATCTATTAGTGTTGGGCATTTACCGGTGTAGCAAACTCCTATGTTTTCTACTTCTCTATTTCACTACTTAACTTTTTTTATCTCTTGAATAAGAATGTTGGGCCACAAAAGGGAAGAATAAAAGGTAAGGTAAAGGTAGGAGAATGCTAAGAGGGATTGTGTGGTGTTACACGAATGGATAGAATAAGAAATGAGTACATAAGGGAAGTTTGAAAGTGGCACCGGTGACTGAAAAGTTGTGCGGTAATCGGTTGTCATGGTATGGGCGAATGCGGAGGAAGAAACAACATAAAGTAAGATGCAGTGTTTCTTCAAGAGTCTTGATGACAGGTTGATATGTAGTCGAAGACAACAATGATTTGCTCGATAGCTGTCTGCGGGCTGATTGTCCGTAATGGAGTGTCAATAGTCTGTGATTGGCTGTAATTGGTGCTGGTGCATACGGGTGAGCGTTGCACCGTCGATGTGCACTGCACGTTATTGATAGAGTTGCGACTGTATTCTGAGCTTGTTTGACTCTTTTGGAGATGCAGCTAGCTACTCGATTTGTTTTGTCTTAGATTTCATTGATGACTTTGGAGTTGGGTTTTTAACTAAATATCTCTTTTTATTTTTTAGTGTCCAGTTAGTACTTATATAAAATCTTTGAAGTCTTCAATATAGTGTTCATAATTAAATACTATTGGAGAAACGAACATCGCACCATAAAGTCTATTCTTGTTTACAGCGCTCAGCCGCTATAATAACGCTTGCTAACAGATCGTCGCTAATTTAACTGACATTTCGGACTAAGCCGATAGCCGACCTAACTATAGTAATTTGATACATTTTCCAAGTCGAATCGATCTGTCTAATCGGCGTATCTGTACCTATGCCTTACGGTCTCCATGATAATGCAAAAATCGAGACCGATAAGTATATCTACAGTTTACAAAAAAGAAAAAGAAAAATAGCTTGCCCTGTAAAATTTTCTTCGAATCAGTTACGTCACTTAGTTAGATTGGCGACGAGATGTGGCCATCGTAAGCATGGGATTTTTTTTTCACAGTGTATAAATGTTAGTTTCACCCATACTTACCTGGTCTAAACCAAAGCTCTAGTCCTCATAAAAAATGCAGTTTATGGCTGATAGAAAAAATATTGCTTTTATCAAGTACCCAATTCCATTCGTGACATAGGTAATTAATAGTCATAATGGACACATTATCACGGTATCGTGTTTGATGTTGCTTTTCATGATATCCACCAGTCCTATATTCATACAAAACTATTGTAAACAAGTTAACTAACTATTTAAGTAAGTACTTACCTAAATACAAACAAATTTATCGGAAAACACGCATTTCCGTGTGTCCGTATTGATAATAAAACATGGCGTTTTCATTTGTTTGTCTCTCCCAATTTTTTTTATTTCTTTTGGCTTCGCACGGCTTGTGCATCTAGCCAATGTCACGTTTAGTTTCTCTCCCAATTTCCACGTAAGTTCGATAACGTTAGACTTTATTTATGGTGTTTACTTGTCTTTGGTAAGTTATGGCCATGGTTATGGCTAAGAGCGACCTACTTACTGTGATGTCGTGGGTTTCGTGAAAAAAAAACGGCTACCTCATCATAATATGTTTTCTGCTAACATTTTGACTGACTCTTCTCAGGTCATTTTCTTATTTAGTTAGTAAGTAGATGTTATTGTAATGTTTTTCTCTATAAGTATCTAATTTTCATTTAAATACTTAGGTACTTAAAATATTGTTCTATTTTTCCTGACACGTGGCGACAAGCATCTACATATTACCGTTGACGTTTAAAAATTAAGTAAACAATCCATGAAAACTGAAATCCTATCCTAATCACAAGGCTATTAAATGAACTCTTTATCAATACCTTATCACACGCCCTATGACCTTTCTATTTTAAAGAAATGACTAATACGTCAGATTAATAACGGTCACTTTTATCACAGAATAATAAAATTACAGTAGGTAGTTTATCTGAGCAGCGACCTTGCATTTATTACTTATGGCCGCTCGGTAGATAGAAGAGCTCGTGGCTAAGTAATAACAGCCTCACGGGTCGATCCGTCAGGTTAAGCTTCGCTTGCCGGGGTTAGTCCGTGGATGGGTGACCATCTTTACATACCGAGACTCCTCCGTGCCTCGGAAAGCACGTTAAGCCGTTGGTGCCGGCTGTCATTCGTGGATCTTTGACAGTCGTTACGGGTCGTCAGAATCCCGAAAGTCTGACAACCAGTCTTACCAAGGGGTATCGTATTACCCAGTAACTGGGTTGTGCAGGTCAGATAGGCAGTTGCTACATGTAAAATACTGGTATTCAGCTGCATCCGGTTAGAGTGGAAGCCGACCTCAACATAATTGGGAAAAGGCTAGGCAGATTGATTGCTCGGTAGATAAATACGCGTCGTTTCGGCCGTTTTATAAGAAGATGTAATAATGCTTACTTTATTATACTGTGATTTTATCAAACTTATTAGCATCTGACTAATTTTATTATTTTAGAGCAAATATCAGACAAGTCCATACATGTTTACCTAATTGTATAGAGGCGGACAGATGTTCGATCAAAAATAAAAGATGACAGAACGGAGGGGAAGAGGCGCCATGCATGAATGCCATGATCCATGTTGTTGTTATTGAAAACGCCCGGCTGTGAATGTGATTTTGAATTTTTCGACTTGAATACTTATAGACTGACTTTAAGTTGCCTTGGTGGTAACTTTGGAAGCTAATCAAATTATTATTATCATAAAAATGTCTAATTTAAAAATTTAAAGGGCATGGCGGTTCTCTTCTCAGTGCATCAAATGCATTTTTAAATCGACGTTCTTCTTTTTGACAGCTCTGTAATGTTGCCAACTTGGTTTTTTATTTTCCCCGATTGTTTTGTAAATTGACCTAGCGAATAACTCAAACCTTTTCCCAACACAAATACTAATCTATCTGTTTGTTTGTCTTCAGTTCTGGGAGATCATATCGGAGGAGCACGGCATCGACCCCAACGGTGTCTACAGAGGAACCAGCGACCTTCAGCTCGAGCGAATTTCCGTATATTACAATGAGGCCTCTGGTCAGTATACTTGGACACGCACACATATTTTTATCACTTCGAAATTCAAACTTCTTCTTCTTCTTTCAAACTTACTATTTGCTATATAAGTTGTATCTATTCATACACGAAATCTCTGAAGGGGTCATTGTACTCATCATTATGAACAACTTTTACTATGGGACCATGACCCGTTAAGAGATTTCGTGTATGAACAGATACACCTTATATACGTGATTCCCAAGAAATCCTACCAACCCTGCCCAGGAAAAAACGTTTACTATTTATTGTTCGGAGTCACCAAATCTTTACAGGATTCTGAATAGCTGTAATATTAAAATAGCTGCTCATAAACAACAAAAATGTAGTCAACCGTTTGTGGCGCCTGGAAAATGCGCACGCAACGAATAAATTATTTACCATATGGCCATATGTTACATTTACGTCACCACGAGTCCTTGACATCAGAAATGCTCCACAATCAAGAAAATCGGTTTTATTAAAATTTAAGTATCATCATCAACTGCCTAGCTTTTTCCAACTATGTTGGGGTTGGCTTCCAGTCTACCCAGCAGCCTAATTGCGTAGCACATTATCAATCGGAGTTGGTTTCATTTTGACAGTTCGACAACATTCGTTGCGTTATTTACGTTGCCTAGCAGACAAATCTTTCGAACATATGAAGCAATGGATTAGCAATTTGTTTCAAAATTATTCAAACTCCGATTGATAATGTGTTACGCAATTAGGGTGCTGATGCAGCTGAATACCAGTATTTAACACGGAGCGACTGCCTATCTGACGTCCACAACCCAGTTACTGGGTAATACAATACCCCTTCTTACTATAGTTTAAGTATGTAACAATAAAACGGTCCTGGTGGTATGGTCTGAGTCCTGGGTTCGATTCCCAGGTCGGGCAAAGAGTTATTGGGTTTTTCCATCAGGAATTCCTCAGCAGCAGTCCGGAGTCTGGATGTGTACCCGGTTGGTGGCAATAGGCTCGCCTCCTATCACATGGGAGTTGGAACGACACACATTTAATACAACTCTGCTTAAGAGGAAATGGGGGCGACCAGACTTTTGAAAATTAGGTATTTTAAGAAGGTATTGCTGTCGCTCTGCGAGCGCTCCGCCCTCGAATTCGTGCGATAAGGACAACTGCAGATCCGACTAAATAGCCTATGTAAAAAGTCACATTTCGAGGTTTGGCTCTCGCCTATTTCCTCCTCCAATATTGGACCAATTTAAAAGATATTTCATAAACTGAATAAGAAGGATATATACTATGCCCCTATGTTTTTCTTTTTTCGTTAATAGTTGTCAAATTGGTACACTAGGCGTCTGTTGACAGCGTTCTGAATAGGCAATTTTGAGCATTTTTGGAGGGTTCTAGTTCTTATAAAAATAGTATATCATCAAAAAGGAAAACATAGGGGCATACAAGTAACTGATATTTATATTTCTGTAAAAAATCATTGTTTTATGGTCATTAACCAGAAAGAAAACAGGCGAGAGCGTTTGTATCTTTTTGTATGGAGAAAAGAGCACCCACGTTTCCTCTTAATCCTTCGGGTTTTACAAGTGTGAACTTTATATGCGTTGTTAATAATAAAATTAAAAATACCAATGGACATCAAATATAAAAATAACAGACAAAACAGATGTCTTTACTCACAAATAATTAAAGTTCAATCCATTAACAATTAGTAATGACAGAAAATTATAAACTATTAGATACCTAGTACCTACCGATCAAAAACAGCTGTTAATCAGCTGTTCCTGCCGCAATAAGCTCACCCTACGTCGTCCAATGCTGATTTCCTTCAAAATAAATTCACCAAGGTACTTAGCAGACGATCATTGGAAATCAAACTGTGATCAAACTAATAATGTGGTAGTTGGACTCTATACTTAAGAAACACGTTATTATTCAACTCATTATTCGGTCTGGTAGGCTGTAACTTGCTATTTCGATCTTTATAGACAGGCAATTGTTGTAGTTTCCAACTTTCAAGGTTTTAATATCGTTGTCATGGAGTTCTATCATGCTAAAGATTGGAAAAAGGTTTTCAAAGTTTTCACAGAAGCATTCGGTTTGAAATCAATTGACAACAGCTGTCAAGTAAAACGTCAGACGAAAAAAAAAGATGGCGGATAATGACAGCTGGATTTCTGCAGCAGCAGAATTTACTTTCAAATCCAAATTGAATCGATCTGAAAATAAAAAAGACGAAATTAATTTTGCATTAGCCTCCATCAATTTTATGCGAAACAAAAAGCATTCTTATCTAAAAATCTTAATAACCAAATGGTTATCTCGCGTCTTCCATTATAGATTAAAAATGTATGATTAAATCCGTTCACTTCACTCCAATTAAAAATAATGGAATAGAAAGTTTACGTCAGGGGAAAATAATAAAATGGTGACAGTTAGTAACGAGCTACTAATTATAAAATATCTAATGTCTCCACTGTGTTCATTTAAAAACTCTTTTTGTTTTGAAAAGAAAAATAAAACGACTAAGTATTAATTCATTTTTTATATTATACCTAACTATATAGGTACCTATACCATTTTTTACAATTGCTTATAAAATTATAATGGGCATCATAAATGACTCGTATTTAATTATTAAAAAGAAACACGGCTATCATTTTAATGAGTTAATTATAATAATATTACGAGTGATGTTTGAGAGTTATTTTATTAAAATAACTGACATGACATTCAATTATTTCAATGTCATCGAAGTATATAATTAGAGGGTTAAGCTAGATAGAGGACAAACTTGTAGATATTATGTAGTGTCTGTGAGGGTGTGAGTGTGTATGTAAGACATTAGATGTCTTACATACACACACACCACATCACCATTATTATTTATTGCAACATTCTTGCATAACCCGGAACGTATTACATTCGTCATGTGACATTTTCTTCATGATTCGTAACACAAACCTGTCATCTGTCATTCCAAACAATTAAAAGAGATTTACAACAATTAAACTCTTCGTACATATGATTGACTTAAATAGTGGAGTGCAATGACCTCATGCAACACTAATCCGCGTTAGTCGGACTTAATATTACTAGACGAAAAATAATTGTGGGAATAGGGATGATGCCTAGGTAAAAAAAAAGAAATTCTATTTAGTCCGTCAGTCAGATAATAAAAAAATATTAGACACGTATTTTTGCTTTATCATATTAATAAAAAAATACTTAGCTATCACGCATTAAAGTTGGGGAGTGGGGGCTCGCTACGTCACTTGTACGTATAAAACCTAGCTACGCGTGACGTCATGCCATATTTTAACTCAATGTATCGCCGTAATTTTTTGATTACGTAAAAAAAGAAAAAATATATTTTGATTACGTAAAAAAAGAAAAAATACATGTCCAATATTTTTTAATAATCTCTATGACGGACAAAAAATAAATTTTTAGTCATCATCCCTATTTTGTAACGGGCAATTTTTTTTTTGTTCATAGGCGCCTAATATAAATATAATACATAACCGTTACAAGATTTAACCCTAGGTACATTATGTGGTCATATCCTTTCTACAGTCAAGAGTAGAGATCCTACCTCTTGTCGGGGTTTCTCTGAAGTAGTATTAGAATGCAATGTTTCAACAGCAGCAGCCCATTCGCTGCTTATTGCTTCTGTGTTGTCTCATGGTCCATAGAGACATCACAAAGTGGTGTATTTGTGCCAGTTCCAGCATCGTCGCCTTTTCCTATTTTGAATATAGCTGCAGCCTTTTCTTCTTTATTCTGTTTGCAACATCTCTTTCATTGCACAATGTCAGGACAATCGCTGTGCTTGGAGATTCAATAGACCAATTTAGAGGCACTGACATCTTTATCTTTTTAATCATCATCGTCATTATTCTCCCGCCCTTATCCTAATTTACTTTGGGTCGGCGCAACATATCTTTTTCTTCCATACTTCTCTATGTAGTCACTCCCTTTCTAGCCATGTCATCTTTCACACAGTCCATCCATCGTTTCTTTGGTCTTCCCCTACTCTTATAACATCCACATCTTTTTAATAATAGAACTTTTTAATAGTATCTTTCCAGCTATATTCTGTCAAATTCTTGCCACACGGAAATCGAATCTCAAAGCGATCTATTCTCCGTCAATCTGCTATTTGATACGTATAATATCGCAGTGTGGCTGACCGCATGCGCGGTCGCCTAACAGTGCCGGGACGGTTAGCGGTTATTATTCACACTGCCCGGCTATGATCCACAGTCCGATGCGCCCGCGTCACTTTTATTGCAGTGGATACTTTGAATGGGTTTCTAAAAAAATAAGTAGCTATAATGCGGGTAACAAGAACTATATCATTATAGGTGGTTGAGCTCTTGGTATCCAATAGATAAAAAATATGTTACGTGAAAATACTCAAGAATGTGGAAGACTTGGAATATGTGTAACTTGATAACCTTTCCTATCTTTGTAGAAATATCTTGAAAAAATCTGTGAAATCTTCCTCACTACACACTATGTATCACCCACCCAAAAATCAATCTGCCTAGCCTTTTCCCAACTGTGTTGGGGTCGGCTTCCAGTCTAACCGGATGCAGCTGAATACCAGTATTTTACATGGAGCGACTGCCTATCTGACCTTCACAACTCAGTAACTGGGTAAATACGATATAATAAGTATCACCCACCCATGTCTCATTATGTTATGTCTTCTGGTCTTCTGTCAATCTTTATCAAGTTGATAATTAAGTCAGTCCATTTGAAACACCTTCCATTTCCCATTTATCGAACACCCATTTGTTAACTAAAATTAAAGATAAGCCTAATTTAACATTCTCACACAAAACATACAAATTACAAGCCTCACCGATTAAATTATCTCAACAAAACACAATCCGTTAAACTGCCTACACTATTCAAACATTATCTTTCATTTGATTACCTCGAAACAATTTCAATGTCCAGTACAAAGTTCTCTTTGTAAAGTTTAAGTTCAAGTAAAGATAAAGTGGTGTGAACGACCTCGCTCGGAGCCGCTCACTGTGACCGTTCATTGTCTAAGTTACGACTTTACTTACAAGTGCAATTCAACTTAGGTATAGTATAAGAAAGCTGGCAAGTAGGATTGATAAAGATGGCAATTCTGTCTGCAACTTGGGAGGAAAAGATGAGACGATTACGAAAAGTAATAAAAAAATATAAATCAGCTGTCATACAAGATTAATTATACTTACAAGGAATGGACCTTTAAACACAGTTTTTGGATATAATAGGATTTGTCAAAAGATCGATATTTTCACGCTGGATCTAGTGGTGAAAGAACTGGCCTCGACTAATGTCCGGCTGTCAGGCCGCCATTGTCAGGGACAGGCTACAAAAACTGATCTCGGATCGATCATGATAAGAACGAGTCAATTTACCTTCCAATTCAGCTTCAAAACTAAAATTCACAATGCATTTTCCTGTTTCGTCACCGACTGTCGGTTGATTTGGTGGCACAAACAATATCCTTGTTTTTTCATGAACTCAATGACATGGAAAATTTAAAGAATTCGACTAAAATGGCTAATGTTTGTTTCTATTTTGTCCACAGTTGCGACGGCGGAGAACGGGGGCAAGTACGTCCCCCGCGCCATCCTCCTCGACCTCGAGCCAGGCACAATGGACGCAGTCCGCTCCGGGGTATACGGCCAGCTCTTCCGGCCGGACAACTTCGTATTCGGACAGTCCGGCGCCGGCAACAACTGGGCCAAGGGACACTACACCGAGGGCGCAGAACTCGTCGACGCAGTACTCGATGTAGTGCGGAAGGAGTGCGAGAACTGCGACTGTCTGCAGGGCTTCCAGCTCACACACTCGCTCGGCGGGGGCACCGGCTCCGGCATGGGCACGCTGCTCATCTCCAAGATCCGCGAGGAGTACCCCGACAGGATCATGAACACATACTCCGTGGTGCCCTCGCCCAAGGTGTCAGACACCGTGGTGGAGCCCTACAACGCAGTGCTCTCTATTCATCAACTAGTCGAAAACACAGATGAAACCTACTGCATAGACAACGAAGCTCTCTACGACATTTGCTACAGAACCCTTAAAGTGCCCAACCCCACGTACGGCGACCTCAACCACCTGGTGTCACTCACCATGTCCGGCGTGACGACGTGTCTGCGGTTCCCTGGCCAGCTGAATGCGGATCTCCGCAAGCTGGCCGTCAACATGGTCCCGTTCCCACGTCTCCACTTCTTCATGCCCGGCTTTGCTCCCCTGACATCTCGCGGCAGCCAGCAGTACCGCGCCCTCACCGTGCCCGAGCTCACGCAGCAGATGTTCGACGCCAAAAACATGATGGCGGCGTGCGACCCGCGCCACGGCCGCTACCTGACCGTGGCCGCCATCTTCCGTGGACGCATGTCCATGAAGGAGGTGGACGAGCAGATGCTCTCAATTCAGAACAAGAACAGCAGCTTCTTCGTGGAATGGATCCCGAACAACGTGAAGACTGCCGTGTGCGACATCCCGCCCAAGGGTCTGAAGATGTCGTCGACGTTTATTGGCAACACGACAGCTATCCAGGAGCTGTTCAAGAGAATATCGGAGCAGTTCACAGCTATGTTCAGGCGTAAGGCTTTCCTGCATTGGTACACTGGTGAGGGCATGGACGAGATGGAGTTCAATGAAGCGGAGAGCAACGTGAATGACTTGGTGTCGGAGTACCAGCAGTACCAGGAGGCGACGGCGGAGGACGACACGGAGTTCGACCAGGAGGACATGGAGGAGCTGGCGCAGGACGAGCACCACGACTAGCCGCGTGCTGCGACACTCACTAAGTCTTAGTCTAATGTACTGTAAGCCTACCACCACACAGACCATTAGATCGTATTTTTGCATTAAATTTTCCTTTAAAATTAGTAAAAGTGTGTGCTATTCCTGTGTCGTGGTAGATTGGGAGTTACAGATATATTGTAAGGGGCGTCAAACCCTCGCCGGACCAGTTTTATACCACTTTTTATATGTTTTCCAAACGTAAGTAGAGACTTAAGTCGCGTGCATTTATTACCAAAGTGTCCTTGAGGGCCAACGAACGTTTTCCGAATTCTACATCCATCGCACTGACCCGTCAACGTCATTGACGCATCACGTGCAATAATTATGAATAAATGATTAAAAAAAATATTAAATGATAGTATTATTCGAAGTCTGTTTTAATTGAATACTAATTAGATTAAGTGGAAACTCTATAAGAAACGTACCAACTCGTGCATTTCTTAGCTTAAGTTATTGTCTTGTATGCTTTTTATTATAAAATACTAATTTATAATAAATGTTTTAAATTAATTTGATGTTTCATTAACAAATTTTTGTCTGCAACTCATGGACCCATTTACATAATGAATGCTGCAGAAGGTAAACAAAAAAGGAGTCTATGGCTCGCGATCAGCTCTATTTAATTCAAGGTCCTAAGTTACAAGACACCCACTTTTCCAGAAGAACAATCCCCCGGATTCGGATTCAGGTGTCACAACAATCCTCTCAGATTCAGTGGGTATCCCTGAGTAGATATAGGTTGTTTGCACAGACTAAACTGAGACCGAATTGAGGATTTGGAAAAAACCGAATTGAGGATTTGGAGTTTGGCTCCAGGTCATCGTGTATAGAAGTACGCAATATCCCGTCAAAAGAAAATGAGACCGCAGAAGATGTTGTGGAACATGTACTTAATATCGGGAAGACATTAAGTTTGGACATAAACTATTCCCATATTAGAGATGTATACCGTCTTCCAGCCAAACCAGGCAGAAATAAGACTATCGTGGTGGACTTTAGTACGGTCCTAATTAAAAGCAAAATTCTTAACTCGATGCGAGATTTTAACAAGAATAAAGAGTCAGGGCTGAAGCTTAACTCTGGCCTGATCGGTATAGAGGGGAAACCTCAGCCAATATATGTATCCGAGTACTTGCCGGGGAATGGCAGAAAGCTTTTCTACCAAGCCAGGCAGTTTGCAAGTAGCAACAACTTCAAATTCTGTTGGACCTCGAACCAAAAGATCTTTCTACGCAAGGATGAAGATAGCAAACGCATACGGATTTACTCAGAGGAAGATTTTGCTTCTTTAAGGTCAATTTGACTAACCTTCGTTGTTTACCGTAATGTAGTCATCCTTGTATTAACGCTATGTCAATTTTTAAACTTATATTTGTACTTATATCGATATTTTTTTAGCATGATATATTTGTATTTGCCACACATTTACGACTTACACACAATTCACACAGTCACAAATTTCACATTACACACACTTCTCCTTTTACCAATAATTCTCTCACTAAGTAAGTTTACCCTTCCCCTGTATGATAAACAAACGTGTAACAATATCCCCACTTCTGTCTCATTAGTGCATTGTACGAGAGCGGTGGAGTGTTCAATGTTCTGCTCATCTAACTATTTGTATCTGAATCATATAACATAATTACAATTGACAGTAATATTAATAGAATATCGTCGGAACTTGAAGCACTCCATTCAATGCAATCGTATAGCTGCGCGTCAGATAGATGTGGGAGTTTTGCACGTAAAATTAATAGTCCTTTTTCAATATTTCATATAAATATTCGCAGTATTAGTAAAAACATTGATCAACTACAAGCCTTGCTTTCTTCAATCGATGTGGACTGTGATATAATAGTACTCTCAGAATGTTGGCTCTCTAAAGTCTCAAGTGTTCCTTCCATGAATGGTTATGTGTCGCACTTTACCCATTGTACATCTAACCAAAATGATGGCATCGTAATATACATTAGGGCAGGGATTCACTGCATTGTTGGTGAACCTAATTATGTTAAACATTTCAACTGTTTAATATGTCAAATTGGTAATGAGTTGGCTCTTATTACAGTCTATAGATCACCCTCAGTGCATAGTATCGACAATTTTCTAAACGGGCTAAATGATGTGTTGGCAACGCTTAATACGTATGCTAATGTATGTATTTTGGGGGACATGAACATTGACATAAAGGCAAACAGCTCTGACCGTAGAGCTGGGGACTATTTGAATCTGTTAGCGTCTCACGGTCTCTTGCCGACGCATCTATTTCCAACAAGAGGTGAAAACTGTCTGGACCATGTTTTGTTGAAGTCTCAGCTTGATTCTGTCACAGTAGTCCTTGACTGTTTTATCACTGACCACTGTCCTACGCTTTTTACAATATCCGTAAAGAAAAAGCTTATATCACCAGTTGTCTATCGCAATAGAGTTAACCACAGTGCAATACGTGATGCCTTAGGCCGAGTAGACTTTACGCCTGCTCTAAATTTACCTGACGCAAACTTGGCAGCAAATTTTTTGGTTAGTACAGTTTCGGAAATAATTAAAAACAACACTGTACTTATAAAGTACCGCGAAGTAAAAGGAATATTAAACCGTGGATCACGCCGGGTCTGATACGATGTATTCGAAATCGTGATAGAATGCACAAAGCACTAAAAAGGGACCCCACAAATGTTACACTTAAACTATCATACATTAGATATAGGAATTTTATTAATAAACTACTTAAAAAACTCAAAAGACAATTTCAGGAAAACTTACTTCTAGACGCAAAAAATAATTCAAAGGCTACCTGGGACGCTATTAAAACTATAACGAACTCTAATACAAAATCCTCACCCGCTGTTACGCTTCTTAGTATTAAGGAAACCCCGACATTATCAGTAAATGCGGTAAATCATTACTTCACTAACATAGGCAGGGAGCTGGCTACACGAATTCAACAGAAACCATCTTCCACCACATCCTGCAATAACTTACCAGTCGGTACGCAGTGTGACTCTCTGGTTCTAATCCAAACCGATGCTGAAGAAGTTGAGCTTCTCATAAAAAATCTGCGTAGGGATTGTGCTGTTGGTTTTGACAATATCTCTGCATTTATTCTACAGTCTTCACTTGATGTATTTGTCCCTATTTTGACACACATTTGCCAACTATCTCTTTCTACTGGAGTCTTTCCTGATGTTTTTAAGAAAGCGATTGTACACCCAATCCATAAGAACGGTGATGGGGATGTTGTCAACAATTATAGGCCTATATCGGTATTGCCAGCTATGTCCAAAGTCCTTGAAAAATTGCTTAATAACCGACTGACGAACTATCTTGAAGCAAAGGGCATTATCTCACCTAATCAATTTGGATTTCGGAAAAACAAATCGACAGATGATGCTGTGTTATCATTGATTAACACAATAGTGGACAGCCTGGACAAGAAGGAAAAGTGCCTGGGTTTGTTTTTGGACCTCACAAAGGCGTTCGATTCCGTCTCCATCCCGATTCTTGTCTCTAAGTTGGAGAGAATTGGAGTAAGAGGAATGGCTCTCAAATTATTTAAGGATTACCTGACTAACAGAACACAAGCGGTGAAGATTGGAGATTGCATCAGTGGGGACGAGATGTTGGATTTTGGAGTTCCTCAGAGGAGCATTTTGGGTCCTCCATTGTTCACAATTTATATAAATGACCTCTGTGAACTAAAATCTCCTAACTGCCAAGTATTTGCTTATGCGGATGATACTGCACTTTTTATTCAAGGTTCCACGTGGACTGATGTGAAAACTGATGCAGAAACTGCTTTGAGTAAGACCATGTGTTGGTTGTCATGTAACCTGCTAACGCTCAACATAGATAAGACCAACTACATAACTTTCGCATTAAAAACCTCTGCTCTCCCACCTCTAAATGCGTTTTTTATTAAATCCCATGTATGTCATGTGCCGTCTTCTAACTGTGATTGTGTAGCAATATCCCGAGCCACCACTATTAAATACCTTGGAATCTATATTGATCAATTTTTAAAATGGCGATGTCATATTGATGCCCTAACTTCACGTGTAAGAAAGCTAATCTACGTGTTCAAATTGCTCCGTAATGCAGCTGATTTAAAAACCCTTATGTTGACCTACCTTGCTCTATGCCAATCAATACTATCTTATTGCATCACGACATGGGGTGGGGCAGCAAAGACTATACTCTTACCTTTGGAAAGGGCACAAAGAGCTGTTCTTAAGGTTATGGCTAAAAAGACTTTTCGATACCCAACAGCTCAGCTTCATAGTGACACAGCTTCTCTAACCGTGAGACAGCTTTTTATTCAGCAAACAATAATTAGGAAACACACAACGCTAACTTTTGACCCTTCAATCTCTAGATGCAAACGTCGGTCGAATAGAGTATGCCCCCCGATCAGACACAGAACGACAATGGCTAAACGGCATTACAAAGTTATTAGCTGTTTCCTGTACAATAAGATTAACAGAATTCTCCTTTAAGAAAAATGGAGTCAAAAAGGAAATTAAAATCTTGGCTTCTAAAACTAAATTACACAGATACTGAGAACCTCCTTAATCATCACGAATAAAATTTTTAAGAATTAAATCGCTAAGTAACTGTAATAATACTTATTAAGAATAAACATTTAATAAAATAAAATAAACCATAAAAAGCCCCGTTTGCCCCTTACCTTTTATTTAATAATAGCCTATTTTAATTTATCATCATGCGTCATCATAACATATTAACACAAATACAATCATATTATTACTCACTCACCAGCACTCACTCTCTCACACATAGCACATACAAATACACACCCTTGCACGTCGTGAATGTGGCACATCCATACTTCTGTAGTGTAGTTTAGTACCAAATTTTATTTGGATTCCCTATATACAGGCATGCCTAAATTGGGAATCCAGTAATTCAAGAATTTTCTTACTGCGGACGTTTGAGGTAATGTTTTTAGTGAGATTGATGGAGCGGCCCTAGTGTCCGTAACACAGGTTAATTCCTAGCACGGAACTGGGTTTTGCTTCGCTATCCATTATGACGTTCCTAACTCTCACTCGTGATGTAGTATTTAAGTTAACCTGTACTCAAAGTTTTGAAAATAAAGATTTTATTATTATTATTTATTCTTTTGTCTTTGACATATCTCGGGACCCTGGGGTCCCGGACCTTTGGAAGGCATACGAGGGGCCGAAGCCAACTTGCAGAGGCCCGTTAGACAACTTTTAAATGTTGAGAAGGCACCAGCCGACGATTATCCCTGTATGCACTATTCAAGTGCACCCAAGGACAACCCCCGGTTTGTGCAGGACTATTGCAGATCATGGAAACAAAACATATTGGGCTATGGGTTTGGGTGGCTATAGTGGATCGGGTACCTTGAACTATGGTAGAACTATGTCCCCTGCCTGACCAATGTTATTTATTATACACAGATAAATAGCAGGGGGTGACTTGCACACTCAATAATGGGCCCCCGGAAACGGTCGCTAGCACATAGTGACGTAGCAACAAGGGGGCAACATGTCTTGAGTTGCTTGAGGAGTGGAGAGGTATTCCACGGTTCTCAGAACAATCCCAGAGCCCGGAAGATGGTCAAGATCCCTACAAACACTTACTGGAATACTTCCTTCCTCCGAGCATGTTTGCTCTTGCGAATCTCCACTCAAGCCGGCCAATAAAGGCAAGAATGAGCTGGGAGCTCTGTTCCTCCTCAGTGCTCACTCCAGCCGGCCAATAAAGGCAAGCGAGAGGTGAGGAACAAGACTTCTCCCGGGAGATAGGGTCCGTGGGGTCGCTACTGCCCAACAGCTCGCCACATGCTGCCCTGCGGGTTTCTGTATCTCTCTTGGTCTGGCTCTTCATCCTAGACCTGTTCCGGCAAAGTGAACTCTACCGGCACAGACCTAAAATTCGGAGCGCGCAAGCCCCACCACGACGTCAACGTAGAGATACTGCGGTGGGGTTATTATTTATTATTATTATTATTACTAAGTCTGTGGTTGTTTGGAAATCGGTTGTCATGGTATGGTATGTGATGCGAAGGAAGGAGGAAAATTTTGAGTATGAATGCAGTGGATGGCTTTGGCTATACGAGTAGAGGAAGACCAAAAGCGAAAGATGGACTGTGTGAAAGATGATATGGCGAGAAAAGGAGAGAGACTATCGAGATAACGATTGACGACTAATAGAGAAGTAGGTACCTAGTTAAGGCGACTAGTAATGCCAGTAGCAAACCTATGCTCACATTTTTAGTCAGATGAGGTAGAATGTTTTGTATCATTTGGTTCGAACCTAGGAGGTTCAGTGTTGATTTATTTGACCTCATCTGACTAAAAAATGTGAGCATAGGAAATTTCACAATGTTCCTTATCTCCAGACTTATGATTTTTTCTCAATGGTGGCACTACTCGCCATATTTAAGGAAGAAAGACGTTACGGCGAGCCCAAATAAATTGGTATAAGGGCAGGAGAATGATGATGAATGCCCCCTAGATCACTGCGTGTCCCTCAGTAGGTATGGGTGTCGTAAAACACGATTACAAATGATGACAAGATCAAAGATGACATGCGCAGCAGGATCCTCTTCCTACTAATATTATAAATGTGAAAGTTTGTGAAGATGTTTGGATGTTTGTTACTCGATCACGCAGAAACGGCTGAACGGATTTGGATGAGATTTGGCACACAGATAGTTTATAACCGGGATTAGCACGGATACTTTTTATCTTTTTTTTTACTTTTTAGTAGGTTCCCGTGGGATAATTTCCGACATACACGCGGGCGAAGCCTGGGGCAACGGCTAGTGTGCTATAAAGTTACCAATATTGTAAGTAGAAGTTGAAGAGAGTCAGAATCGCCGATGAGTCACAGCAAAGCATCTTGTGGCCGCATTAGTCATCAGTAGGTTGTCCTTTTTTGTTTCATAAATAAACAGTATGAAAATAGTCAAATGTCTGCTGTCTCCGCTGAACTTTTTGTTTTACTTCGTGTGCTATTTCCGTTAGTCTACATGACTCAGAAAAGTCCTTTGACTGCGTTCCCTTCTGCAATTCGTATGGAATAATTGTGTTTTCCATTATATTCACCAGGCAGCGCTTATTCATTTTCAGTACAAACTGACGTTTACGTTGGCCGGATAGACAGTTGATCGAGGAAGAATAAAAACTCGCACTAAGCCCACTGTGCATCGGCCGAAATAGCACCTACAGCCTACAAAACATTATGAGATATGGCTGTAGTGTAGTAAATACATGAAACAGTCCATAATATGCTTCCTTAAACCTGGCCATCACATCTGACTCGCTGTTTAGCTTGAACTAGTAGCGCCATCTATGTGTCCTCATTGTAGATGGTGCATAATTAAGCGAGTAGAACTGATAGCCGTCAGCGCCGCCACTGAAAAATTAGTAGGTAAGTCAGGAGATAGGGAACATTTTCTTTCTTATGCTTACATTTTGAGTCGGATAGCAGATAACACCAAAAACGGCCGGTTTTTGGGGTGAACTGCTATCTGACTAAAAATGTGAGCTTGTTTCAAAATGATCCATGTCTCCTGGCTTATTTTTTTCCGGATTGGTGGCGGTGTTAGCAACTACACTCGCCTTAAATGCCGACTGGAAAAGTCTACGAATAAGTAATTACATATTCGTAACTAGGGTAAAGTAATAAATTGAAATGAAAAAATTAACTAGTGGCGCCATCTATGTGTCGTCATAAAAACGCAACAACGGTAACGTCGACTTTTGTTTGAATTTATGTGGTGGTCTTTGTACGCTTCCCTTTCGAGTATTTACTTCACAAACAATCCCACAACATTGCACAGCCAGTAAAACATGCCGCCATTAACTTTGTACAGAAATTGTAACACTTGCTATATGTTTTCATCATCATTAGAGCCAGTTTTTTTGAAAGAAAATTATCGCAAAACTAATGTGACAAATTGTAATTGTCAAGCGTGCGTAAACTGCTGTGATTTGTTGAATGATTTATCGATAAACACCTCCCACATTATTATACTCTTTGATAAACGCCTAAGCCAAGTTCGCACGGACGTAAAAATATCGCGGTGATTTTTTTTCGCGCACTGGATTTTCAAACACTGCTGTTGTTTATTCGACGCGCTAGAAAGCACTCTGTTGTTGTTTAAGTTGGTTGGATTCTAGTGCGCGATAAAATGCCGCCGCGATATTTTTACGTCCGTGCGAACGTCGCGTCGGCTTACGGGCCCTTAGCACACCTCACGGTTAAGTACTACGGTTTCGCTGCTATGGTTTCGCGGTGGTGTTCTAAGGCCCTCACGCAGGGGACATTCACATGATGGTCAACTACAATAAAACCAAGCGAATAATAGACAAATATTTATTTCTCTTCGTAACTGTGACGCATCGCGTCTATTATAATAGGCTTACTTTACAATTATCACTAGATATTTACAATAACTGAACACAAAGTCATACAGAACTCTTTAATGGTATTACATTCAACATTTTTGTGTAACTGAAGAAAGTTGTAAGAAAAAATAACCGTACCTGTCAAATTATTTGCTTATTTTCGTTACAACTTTGTTTCTCAGTTATTTGATAAGGTACAGTAAATTTTCGAACAAATTATTATGGAAAATTGCAGTGCAGTATAATTTTAATACACCTAAATAAAGGTTTCGGCCTTACAAACCGTTTCAACTAAGAATAGGAATGACCTTGCGCCATATTGTGAAGATTTAGCAAAACAGCATCTTGTTTACACATTTACAAAGTCACTGACATATTTTAACAAAACCAGAACTAAAATGGATAAGTACAAAACTTTGCAAGCCGTTTAATTCAAGTTTCAGTTGACAGTGAGGTCATTGACGTTCCTATTCTTAGTTGAATCGCATTGTACAAGAATAAAAAGTGTACAAAATCTAGGCATTTATGCGTCTACATTATTTCAGGTAATAACCTCTTTTGCCGATTATTTATCTATAAATATAAGAATACATTTGTAAGTAATTTATTTCCATTTGTACTGCACTACAACCACAACAGAAAACAATTAAAATCGTAGGTATTAGAGCCCATCATTTTTCACAACGTCATCAATACGGCCCCCGAATCAAAACAGTATATTTTAGCTCTAATACATAGGTCCGTCACGATGCTCAAACATAAAACTCGATTTAAAAACTACATTTATTTTGAGTATTCGTTTGAAATATCGTCGTTGCAAATTAAAAATCTCCAATGTGACATTTTTGTCGAAAATGAGTTTTACAAATATTTGAAAAGCGATTTCAAATACCAATAATATAATAATACTTAGCAAAAACTCCCATGTGAATATCTTATTATACCGCTAAAGCACGTATCTTTTAAAAAATATCTCATGTGTCAGCCTACATTTAATTGTAAACTAAAATGTCTCGTTCTCGAAAATTTACTATACAGGGTGGAAACTTTCAGCGGGGCAGTAAGGGGAGGTACCTTATCCGTTGCAGCTACACCAAAATGGTCTTAGGAGACTATGCTCTTTTTATGGAATTTTGATCCCCGTTCACAGATTTTCAAAAAAAAATTACACTTAGCAAGAAAATAGCCATTTTACACAAAAAATATTTTTTGATGACAATCGATCCTGTTTCTAATACTGATCAAAAACTTTTATGGGATTTTAAATGTACGGGAAAAGTTTTTTGCAATTTGTGACTTTTTGAGTACTCCAACGATGGTTGGTCCCATAAAAGTTTTTGATCAGTATCGATTGGCATCAAAAAATGTTTTTGTGTAAAATGGCTATTTTCTTGCTAAACATAATTTTTTTTTAAATTATGGATAGTCTCCTAAGACCATTTTCGTGTAACTGCAACGGATAAGGTACAGATACTGCCCCGCTGAAAATTTCCACCCTGTATACACAAAGGACATTTTAAATTTGCAACGACGATATGACGGTCTATTCTGTAAAAATCGCAGTGAAAACTGATGTGAAGTGAGCTGTCATTCCATCTGATACTAGGGATTGACACTCTTGACAGCTGACTTCATCAAAGTTTTCTCGGTGCGATTTTTACAAAATAGATCGGCTGATAGGTTTGAATCAAGATTCACGTTCGAGCATTTTTCAAGAACAAGGGTCTCGGTTATTGTCTTTTTGAGTATTTTGTAAGTAAAGGAACGGAATTTAAATGCCTGTTTCTGTAACTCCTATACATACAAACCATTGAGTGATAAGTATAGAGAGATAACATGCATATTTATCTAGATTCAGTCACTGAAAGTAGGACGAATGCTGAGGGAAACGGACGCATTGGATTGGTCCATCAACAATTTCGCGTCATGGATCTTTATTCTGATTGGTGGCTGATATCATGGCGATATTTTCAGCGGCGACACTCGCATTTTTCAGTCCATTCTTATCACATAACAGTACAAACTTATAACTAACATTGTTATAAAATTACAGTGTAGTATCAACGAGTGAGTTATTGTTAATTTTTATTATTTTCTCATAATATAAACAGAGATTCTTAGAATTTTTCTTTCGATAAAACTTTTGGATCTTGTAAATGTCGTTCAAATATTAAATTGAAAATTAATTAAAGCGGAAATCACTACATATCAAACATTTATTGTACCAATTACATTCGTACTTTCTTTTTAAAAGTAAATAAGCCTAAAAGCATAATCAGCGTATAATGTTCCCACTGCTGGGACACAGGGCTCCTCTCTGTGAGGAGTGGGCTGTAATCCACCACGCGGGCCCAGTGCGGGTTGGTAGATGTCACATGTCTTCGAATTTTTGGTTCTAGGACATGCCGCTTTCCTCACGATGTTTTCCTTCACCGTTTTGAAAGCAGTGGTGATGAAATTATTAACAAAAAGTAAAGCGCCTGTCGGGGTTCGAACCTACGACCTGTAAGTCGCGGCTGTTACCACTGGGTCACCACTGCAAGTAGATAAAAATTAGTAATTTATTGGGTTGGTTACCGGAAGCTTTACCGCAAGAGGGCGCTGTGTTTTTATCACTTGTCAAAGTCATCTTGAAGACAAAGCGACAAGAAAAAACATTTAGCGCCATCTCGCGGCAAAGTTTTCAGCACGGAAACCCATTGACAGTTGGTTGAGGGTAGCAAACACTTAGCGCCATCTACGCGGAACTAATTTGACAGTTTTCTTCTTCCCCATTGTAACAATATTTACAATTTTTTTTCTCATTTACATAATAACTTTTTGATATCAACAAATAACTCGAACAACATTTCCAAGCCAAATTATTTTTTTGACTAAACTAATAATTTATTGATAACTTGTCATACAAACGGTCGAACTTAGCAGTAACTTATAACGACAAAAATGCTAATAAATCGGTGTTTCAATACATGCGATATGGCAACTCAAATGTTCTTGCTTAAATACAAAAATTAGTTTAAAATAAAGATTGCTGTGGATTTTGATAACTCGTACTAGTTAAAAATTTTGGAAAGATAGATAATTTTTTAGAGGGTCAAAATAAAATAGCTAGCAAAATTCCGCAGACGTTATGGGATCGTCGATGTAGCTATAGATAGTGCAATCCACGAAGACGCGCCCCACCACTACTCCTAACCGTTTATAGTATAGGTGTGCAACGGTTAGGAGGAGTAGTGGGGCGCGTCTTTGTGGATTGCACTATCTACAGGGTGTAAGGGACAGCCCTCCGCAAACTGATAGGGTGAATTCAGGATGTCATTCTAAGATGACTGGTACATGAAATTTTTTCAGGAACGTTAAGGGAATCCAATAAACCTGATTTGTTTGTGTTTTTGCGCACAAATCGGAGCGTCTATTACTGGTTGGGAGGGGTAGGTAATAGGTATGCGGTGAGTTCGATGAACTCTGTAGCTAGACAGAAAGTGAACAGCTGATTTCACGCGTCGTTCGTTAGAGTGTTTCTACATCCATTGCTGGTTTTTTGTTTTCAGTTTTGTTTTTTTGCTGTTTTTTTTTACATACAGGGTGGCCGGAACATTGACGTCCAAAAATAAAATTTCGGTCCCTCGTATCGTGGGGTATTCGAATCACCCCCATGTATGTTCCGCGACTTTTCATAGTTTTCGAGTTATGAATTTTTTTCTGAATGTTTGAAAATTTTCGACCTGACCAACCTAAAAAAATTCTAAAAAAAAAAGTAGAGGGTTTTATCGAGTTTCTTTTTTTGCAACTGAATTTTCATAAGTAGTACTTTTATGCATAAAATAATCAGCTTCGTAACTGTGATGAAAGTTATGAAAATGTTGATCTAAAGTGAAAAATTTACGTTCGGTAAATTATGACTCAAATTTTCAACTTTAAATTAAAAATCTTAACAGGTGACTTCATAATTCCTAAGTAGGCTTCAAGAATGCGCCAGACTCTCAGCTTTCATAATCATAAAAAAAATGAAGTACTTAATAGGGCTACTTTGTTTAAAATCGGCCTTCAAAGACAGCGAGGTGGAAAAATTCTTAAAATTACCCATCTGAGTAATTATTTTTTTTTGGCTATTTTCTCGTTCCTAAGGTTAATTAATGATGATGCCTTTTTCATGGGACACGCACGACTCGCTTGACAGACTCTAGTAGGCCAGAGTAATCAGTTTATATTTCAAAAAAATTAGCCACCAAAACATCACTGAAGTAATAATTTTCGAGATTAGCACAAACATCATCAAAATCCGCAGCTATAATAATTTTAATAAAACTTATAAAATTAAATTGATAGTAATATTTACAGTATGTTATATTTTTACATTTACATCTAATTACAAATACTATTCGGCACTTCATGTTTAAGTAACTAATGGGGACTTGGTACAATACAGACAATTTTGAGCCGCGAACCACTGTCTTCCTTTCCGAAGTTTTACTAACTTTATTGTGTATGTTTGATGAGAAAAATAAATTAATCATTTATTTCAATTTAAACCATAGAAATCTTGTTTATTGTTTTATCTCGAAGTGGTTATCGGCCCAGGCCCACGCGAACAATAAATAAAGAGCAGAAAGTTTTCGAAAAAACCAAAATGGAAGTCGACAGAATTGAAAATTTTGATGGATCGAATTTCAAACAATGGAAATTTGAAATAAAATACGCTCTGCGTGCCAAAGGTTTGGATATCAATATGCCAAAACCAGAAACAAATGTGATTCAGTGGAATAAAGACGATGGAATGGCTATGTTTATAATAACATCAGCTATGGATCTAAAGCAAGTAGCACTCATCGAAAACTGCGAAACAGCAGTGCAATTCTGTAACCATCTCACCGTGAAAATTTAGGTGAAGTGAGCGTGGAGTGAGCTGTCAATAGTGTCAATCCCTAGCAAAAACAAACTCACTTCACCTAAGTTTTCACGCTGAGATTTTTACTGAATCGACCGACAGCACTTGGAGGTGATGACTAAACTTGAGTCTATCTCTGAAAATGATGTTACACGAGAGTTTTTATCAATACAAAATGTCATCAGCTGACAGCATAGCGCAAAATATTGCTAAGGTAGAAAGTTTGGCTAAAGAACTAAAAGAAAACGGAGATGATTTTAGTGATACTGCAATCATAACTAAAATATTGAGTACACTCCCTCCAAAGTACAGATCTCTTCGTCAGGCTTGGATGTCACTTGGTTCAAAGAACCTGACAGCTCGATTATTAGATGAGGAGGCCAGCTCGAATGTAGAAGAAGAAAATGAAACTGCTTCATTAGTAGCAAAACAAAGTGCAAAGAAGAAAACTTTTCCATCCACACAAACAAATAAAGAGTCAAATCACATCACTTTGCATGCTACAACTGTGGAACTGTGGGAAACGAGGTCATATTGCTAAAGATTGTCGTGTCCCTAAACAAAAACATAACAAAGGAAAGAAAAATATGCTTGAAAGATCAGAGATGAGAGATGATGAGATGTTGATGGATATTAGACAGTGTTGCCTCAGCTTTATAAAAGTGAAAAATTTGCAGAATTGTATGAGTATACAGGTTCTCCATTGAAATTAGGAGACCAAGAAGCCATAGAAGTGGTTGGTCAAGGAAATGTTTTGATTAATAAATGTGTCAATGGACAGTGGGAGACAAGTATCCTGAAAAATGTTCTTTATGTAAAGTCAACGACTTTTGTCCGTCACCCCCATAAGGGCGCTTTTCGTATGCACGGACCAGTGGCTAGTGGCCTGCATTGTTTTCGTCTATCAATAGCGCTTCGGCGCACATTATATAAAAAAAGGTTAGAACCATTTTTTGTTACGAAACGTTTAAGAAAAGCGACATTGTGTATTTTAGGGTCATCCTTCTTAGGCAACATTCATCGTTCATTAGTCAAACAAAAACAATTAACTTTGATAAAAAAGGCTCATCCTTCATTCATGGATCTAACTAAAAAAGGCCGTTGCAAACTACGATTTCAACGTGCAACCGAAAAAGTTTTGAAAAGGGTGAGGGGCAACGGCTTTCGATAGTACCAAAATTAAGAAGAAACCTATTCTCTGAAGGAGTAGTAACAAAACAAGGATACAATATCATAAAGAAACAAACTGATGCGTGCGTCTTTACAAAGCAACAATTTATATGAGTTAAAGATGAAAGCAATTCAAAACCCAGTGTGTATAGAAGTGCAAAAATTTAACCATGTGTTTAAGTATCGGTCACTAATTAGTCACGCTATATAGATAGATAGACAAGAACACTTAGTTCTGTCTATCCCCATCAAAAAGTGCAAGTTTATGTAGGTGTTATGTAAAAAGCGAACTGGGTGGGAATAAGAAAGTCAATTACTTCCACATGCGAAAAAAAGAGATCGCAATAATGCGCTTGAACCAAAATAATAGCGCCAAGTAAAATATTTTTTTTTTTTAAATAAATTAAGCTATCTATCAAAATTGTGTTCAGCCAGAGTTTTCAATTAGGTAATACGCACATTTTGAATGCAATTTTGTAATGAAAATACTTAGGGTTTTAGAATTACAGAATAAAACATAAAAAAGTAGAGGTCTTTTCAGAATTAAATTCTATCGAGGAAATTTAACACAATTGTGTTTTCCTTCAGTCAAAGTATTAATGAAATAGTCAATAAACATATATCCAAAAATTAAATCCATAAATGCTGCAATAGTGAAATAAATGGTTATGAAAAATCCTCCAATTTATTTTGGTAGCGCCTTAAATCAAAGTTATCACGTAGAATACCAAGTCCCACCTAACAAACATTATAGTTCAGTACTCTACCTACACATTGACTGCCCGCTAAGGCACAGAAGTCTCAATAACGATATCTACGCTATAAATAATAAGCAATTACATGTTTTACTCAAAGTAAAGCTATACAGTAACCTGGTTTTACGGCAACCATGTGTAAAACCGTCGGATTGTTGATAACTCCGAAACTGCTGTACCAAATTCTAGTATAGTATTTTATATTATGTATGGCCTCAACAATTCCTTCATGAGAAAGTATTAGCCTTTCAGTTCAGTACATTTAAAAATAATGCTCTATTTTTCCATCTCCATAGACAGGGTAATTTTCAATGACCAGCCAAATTTTCAAAGGGTGTTCTACCTATGAATATGAACAACTTTCACTATGGGACCAACTTTGAAATCACGAAAAAAAAAACAGCTGTTTCATACAAAAGTTTTTCCAATTTTTTTTTCGTTATTTCAATGTTGATCCATCATTGAAAGTTGTTGTTGTTGTGTTGTTGAGTTGTTGTTGTTGGTGATAATTTGGCTGGTTATTGAAAACTAACTCTTTATACAGGGTGTAAGTGTAAACACCGTTACCCTTTTAAGGGGTCATTGTACTCATCATTATGAACACCTTTTACTATGGTACCAAACCAGAAAAAAGTATCCGCTAACCCGTACAAAACTTCAATACCAACTCCACCCAAATGTATGGGACAGCTGATTATTTTATCTCAATTACGATGTTGGTCCCATAGAGAAACTTGTTCAGTTTGATGGTCTGTACCATTCTGTAAATTTGACCATACCTTTCTAATACATCCTGTACAACGAAGATGACCACTAAGCCCCAGCGCACAGCGCTAGAGGCGCGGCGGCGGAGCGCAATTGAAGACAACAATTTAATATAAACCTTAACTACCTTGACATACGGTCAATATAAGAATAAATTCGCACGCGGTGCTCGGAGCGCCCTCAAGCTACTACAAGAGCACGCGCGCGACCGGTTGTCAAGGTAGTTAAGGTTTATATTAAATTGTTGTCTTCATTTGCGCTCCGCGGCGCCACCAGCGGTGAGCGCTGGGCGTAAGAAAGGATTTTTAAAAATTCATCCCCCAAAGGGGGTAAATAGAGGATGAAAGTTTATAAGCCTGTATAAAGAACTACCTTTCTAACTGGTTGTGTGTTAGACGGATACCTCGTTGTCATCATTGAGTCGTATGCTGTTGTCATTGCAAGCCAGTTTGAGGAGTGTCTTCTTGATGCGCAGCGCCGGCAGTCGGACCGAAGGGTTCTGGTGCCAGCATTCACGCATTAGGTTCGCCATGCCAACCATAGTCTGTGGAAGATATGAAGATTAGTTTTATAATTCGACACAATGCAGAGAGGTAGATAGGAGCTCATGGCTAAGTGATAACAGCCGCACGAGTCGATCGATCAGGTTAAGCTAGGCTTGCCGGGGTTGGTCCGTGGATGGGTGACCATCATTACATACCGAGACTCCTCTGTGCCTTGGATAGCACGTTAAGCCGTTGGTCCCGGCTGTCATTCGTGGATCTTTGACAGTCGTTACGGTCGTCAAAAGCCCGAAAGTCTGACAACCAGTCTTACCAACGAGTATCGTATTACCCAGTTACTGGGTTGTGGAGGTCAGGTAGGCAGTCGTTCCATGTAAAATTTTGGTATTCAGCTGTATCCGGTTCGACTGGAAGCCGACCCCAACATAGTTGGGAAAAGGCTAGGCAGATTGATTGATTTTTTTAGGAATGAATGTTGATCAAATTTCAGTACATATGATTATTAAAATATGTTAGTACTGAGCTCTACTACATGCCTAAATATTTTTAGTTCCCATTCTCATGACACCAAGTGTCGCCATCTAATGTCGGGTAGAATTACGTTTGGAAAATAGGAACGTTTACAGAGTTGTGCACAGGACGAACGCCAACAATACACTGACTAAGGCCACGCCTACATAATGACGTCAGGGCCTAGCTGAGAATCACAGTGCACAGTTGCTTAAGCCGTCTCCTCTTTGTATTTGCTCCGTGGACACAATGCACAGAGGTAGTGCTAAACAGCTGCTACAAGTGTTTTTAAACTTTTAGGCTGCAATTTCACTGGCACCCATACATTTTTTAAACTTTTAGGCTGCAATTTCACTGGCACCCATACATTTTTTAAACTTTTAGGCTGCAATTTCACTGGCACCCATACATTTTTTGTTGAGCAGTGGTGGTCCAGTGGTAACTGCCGCGACTTACAAATTGTAGGTCGTAGCTTCGAACCCACACAGGCTCTTTACTTTGTGTAAATTTTAACCTACACACCAAAACTTTTAATCTACATAACGAATGTGGGTAAAATAAATAGTTGAAAAGAGTACAGTACATATTCTATAAATTATTCAACATTAAACACAGATTTTTTTCCACCATAACTTGAATAAGTTAATCTACATACCGGATGCGGATCATCAGGCGGCTCTGGTCTCGCAGCGTCCACACACACGATCTTCCTCATGTCGTCGAAGCTGGGGTCCTGTCCCGCCAGCTCGAAGAACGGCGGCCGGTACTCCCGCGCAGACGGCGACACTCGCCGACACACCTCCCACAGGACGAGGCCCCACGCGTACACGTCGCATTTGAGGAACGATTCGAAGCATTCCACATTTATGCTGAGAAGAGAAATTGTGAGTTAGGTGAAAGAATAAATAAACAGCTGTGAGTTAAAATTAAATCAAGATTAAAGAAGTTTCAGAATAAACCGGTTAGGGCTACGCTTAGGGCTGATTTTTATCAACCAATATCTTTCTTCTCTCTTTCTTTTCTAAATTAACGTCTGATCTGTCAAATATTGATTCAATTTTATTGTGTAGGAAACCTGTAAATTGTTTCTTAAATAAAGTTTCAACAGACAACTTAAAAAAAACCGGTCACGAGCGGGTCGGACTCGCGCACCGAGGGTTCCGTTCCGATTTCTGAAAAAGTGTGCTATTTAGAGACATTGTTTTATTTTTGCTGTAATCTTTACATAAACTTCTATCACGATTCGCGATTTCAGGTTTGGTCCTATTATAAAAGTTTTTCATAATGATGAGTACAATGACCCCTTAAAAGATTGCTACTGTTTACACTAACTTACACCACAGTCTAAGCATCATACTGTATGATTTATAGACTGTGCTTACACCCTGATTAACATTTCCCAACAAAAATTCTATATGGATGAACTAGTAAAGTCGTAAGTATACCGGTAGTAAAAAGACACTTGCCGAAGCCGAAAGCCACATATTCTACCCATTATTTGGATCGTTTTTTTCCACTAGACCATACCTGGGAATCCACTGGTTCTGGAGATATTAACCCCTCAAGTGTCTGAGTTTGGCTGATTTTAGACCCAAAACCCCCGCGAGTGGGGAGGGAACCCCATAGGTTCACAACTACTGATAATGATATGTTTTCCATCGGATGATGTTTTTTTACGTTTATATATATGTGATCTAAGCTTATATACCTATTATGCAAAGTTTTGTCCTTTTGCACACTTGGGGTGCATTTGACACGCGGGGGGTAAAGGTCAAAGTCGCATTTTTTTTTTACCACAACGTATTGCAAGTGTTATTACTAAACTTTATCCGACAATTACCTACGCGTACCGTAGAGCGAAGGGGCGGGGCTTAACTCCGTTTGCCTGGGTTCGCGATACATTGCGCGTAATAAAAAATTGCTTTTTTTATACCTAAAAATAAGGCATTTCCCAGCAATAATTAATTTTTGCGCAAAGCTATTTATGTACAGTCCCCGGCGATAAATATTGCACATCGACCTTTGGAAAGAGACAATCGGCTAATTTCGTCTTCGTAGAGCGTTATCTCTGTCGCACGAAATACAAACAGTCCGGTATCTATTAGGAGCTGTTAAAACAATTATGATTTGCTTCTTTTGATAATTATTTTTATTCTTTGTTTAAAATACACCAATTTTTCTATAAGTGATGGCTTTAGGTTAGGGTAAAATAAAATAAAAAAATGTTCACATTATGTTTACGTATTTAATTATTTTGTATAAACGAAATTGCTGTTTTGGTCTCCCTTTTTTTGGAGTGCTGAACTTAATTTCAGTAGAATGTGTTTCAGTACTTTTTCCTAAAGATGCCATAGTACAACTTTAAATTATTTTGTGGAGGTGTTAACAACTCTAAATATATATTTTGAACAACGACTGACAAAACATCACATAGGTAGTGTGCGAGAGAGATAACGCTCTACGAAGCCGAAATTAGCCGATTGTCTGTTTCCAAAGGTCGATGTGCAATATTTATCGCCGGGTACTGTACAGGCAGTATGCATAGTTGACGGCTTTGTGATGTGTCTTTTTACAACCTGTATTATTCTTCGTTTGGACCTCTTTTGGGTAACTGACGAACTTCTGCTACTTTTACTTGCAAGTTATCAGATATTTGTAGCTGTTTGGCAGTATACCTCTGGTCCAGCATCTCAGGCGTCATGTACCGCTTGGTGCCCTGGCGCGGGTTGTGCTGCAGGCCGGCCGCCACGTGCTGGCGGCTCACGGCCAGCCCCAGGTCCGCGATGCAGCACTCGCCGTTCACCTTCACCAGGATGTTCTTGGTCTTTATGTCGCGGTGGGCTATGGCGGGCTTGCCCTGTGGGAAATAACGATAAAACATTATGATGAAGCGCCGGTGAAGCTCGTCACCTTCTAGCCTCGCTGACTTACGCGTGCGACACCCGATTCACGTAGCTCAGACCTCTATTACTACTACGAAATAAGGGCTAATATCTTATGTTGGCAGTTTCAAGTTTTAAAAAGTATAATTATAATATTTTAGTTAAAATACTATGGAACATTCCAACATCCATCTATTGTTAGTATATCGGACACATTCCACCAACAAAATGTGCTGCCCATCCTCTATTTCACCACACACCTCCCAGTTTATTTATTTACTAGCTTTTGCCCGCGGCTTCGCTCGCATGGACGTCGCAAATTACCCCACGGGAACGTACTACCAGAATAAAAAGTATCCTATGTCCTAATCTAGGTCATGGTCTACCATCATCTGCCTAGCCTGTTCCCAACTTCGTTAGGGTCGTCTTCGAGTCTAACCGGATGCAGCTGAATACCAGTATTTTACATGGAGCGACTGCCTATCTGACCTCCACAACCCAGTAACTGGGTAATACGATACCCCCTGGTGAGACTGGTTGCCAGACTTTCGGGCTTCTGACGACCAGTAACGACTGAAAGATCCACGAAGGACAGCCGGACCAACGGCTTAACGTGCTTTCCGACACACGGAGATGTCTCGGTATGTAAAGATGGTCACACGAACCAACCCCGGCAAGCGTAGCTTAACCTGATGGATCGACCCGTGCGGCTATTATTACTTAGCCACGAGCTCCTCCGCGAGGTCATGGTGTGATGGCCAAATCCGTTCAGCCGTTTTAGCGTGAAAGCGTAATAAAAACTAACAAACAAACTCCTGCGCATTTATAATATGAGTTAGGATTTAGCAGAGTCCGGTTTTCGCATGAGACGGTACGCACGCTGATCTCGCATTGTATAGGATTTCCGTAAACTGGAAATGTATAGCTTGATGTGTAGCCGTGTGTACAAACCTGTGTGCCATGTATCTCCGTGTGTAGATGCAGCAGGCCGTTGATGGCCGACAGACAGATGGCCATCATCTGATGCCGCGTCAGCGTGGTTCTGTTCAGGTGCTCGTACAGCGAGCCCAGCGGATGGAAGTGGGTGATCAGCCAGAGCTGAGGACAAAATAAGTCATAAGTAATTTATTTCTTGACAATATACATTGTGTAGAAAGTGTAAAATAGAAACAAAACCAGTACATAACAAACAGTAAATAATAACATCTTATAAATTGAAAAAATTGTGTGTATTTTTCAGTTTTTTTTTTTTTGTGTTACATATAAGTAATTCAAGACGACGACGCGCGTGACGATGTCACAAAAAAAATAATCTGAAAAATACCCACTACAAAAAAAAGATATAATTTTCATTTCTCCTTTCGCAGGTCTGCTGGAAGAAATTTCTATAGAAATAAGCAGTACTTTTGTACTCCTAATTATAAGTATCATGTATATCTATCTATTTTTCTGTGTGTACCTACATAAATTGTAAAATAAATAAATAAATATAAATTTTTGAAGCTACACCTGCAGAAAACTGTGAACAATTACAAAAACAAAAATAACTCGAAAACTACAAAAAATCAGGGAACATACATGGGGTATTTTCGAATACCCCTGTGTATGAGGAATTCAGATTTTTCTTATTGATGTCACTATTTGGAACAGCCTGTATAACCAGACTTTTGTTGACTCAATCACTTAAGGGCTAATTTTTCAACCGTCAGATAACTTTTATTTATGGAATAAATATGGCGGTTTGACGGCTTTTGTATAGAAAACATGTCAAACTGTCATATTTATTCTTCAGATAAAAGTTATCTCACTATTGAAAAAAATAGCCTTTGACTCGTTCAGAAGTTATTGGCCATGCCAAATAAAGCTTATGAAGAAGTCAGAAGAAGGGGGCTTTTTTTGCGCGGATGTGACGCAAATTTGCCCCAACTTGTCTTTTTGTGTCCGTATGACATTACAGTGTCCAAAAATAAAGTTTGCCGAGTTGAATTGTAAAAAAAAGAATTTTGGAGAATAGTAAAAAAAAAAGAAAAAACGGCCGTCAATTTGCAGATTGCAGCGTAATGTATCAGCAAAGTTTTCTCAGAAACTTTAAGGTTCAGATGACACAAACCTGCGTACAACTGCCCCTGCTGGTCATATCGCTGCCGATGTACGCCAGTATGTTCTCATGCCTCAGCAACACAGTGGAGTATATCTCCGTCTCCCTCCTCCAGCTCGCCTCGTCGCGCGAGAAGAATATCTTGACAGCCACGCTGTCTGCGTACCACGAGCCGCGCCACACCTCGCCGTAACGACCCTGAGCAGGAAAAAATATTTATGTAAATAGTAAAAACAGAAAAAATATTTTCATTGAAACACTAGATAAGTTTTTTGGATATTCATTGGCAGACGCAAAGAACATAAAATCCGGTTATAGTCGACGTAAAAATAACGCGGCGGTTTTGTTTCGCGCACTGGATTTTCAACGCTCTGCTTAGCGCTGTGAGTTGAAAATCCAACAGTGTGTTTTTTCTACGCGTTTTTATTTTTATTTTTATTAGATTTTGTGGTCGTATATTCGACATCAGAATGATGCTTGCCTAGTTTCCGTGAAGCAGGGCCGACAGTCATCCAATGGAGAGGGCTTATACTTGGCTTCCCTAAGTGAGGTTACAGAAATGAAGAGATCCGCAGAAGAACCAAGGTAACCGACACAGACCAAAAAATTGTCAAACGTAATATTACTCGCAGAACAGATGGCCGATGGAAAGTTTATGGAGTGGCGACCGCGTACTGCAAGACGTAGCGTTGGAAGGCCTCCCACAAAGTGGACCGATGACCTTGTGAAGGATCCGCAGCAGTGAACTGGCTGAAATGATGATGATGATGAGGCAGATGTCGAAAGCGAATCAATGTTTTATCCACAATGCTAATGATTACCTTCCCCACACAGTCAGTGAGCGTGACCTGCTTGGCCAGGGTCCTTTGCACCATCAGCGGCAAGCCGGAGCCGGAGCCGCTGGTCACGGAGCACTCCAAGTACTCGCGCAGCGTGGAGTCGCCGGCCGCAGTCGCGCGGATGCAGTTGCCGTTCTGCGAGCCTTCTACACCTGGAGACAGAAAAAAAAACCGGTCAAGAGTGAGTCGGACTCGCACGGAAAAAGTGTGCTATTTAGGACATCGTTTGATTTTTCCTGTAATCTATACATAAACTTCTATCACATATAATAATTTCAGATTTTTCTCTTTGCAAACTTCAGGGGGGGTGGGGTTAAGGGTATTTTTTTTACATTTTTCATCAAAAGTCGAAAACTATGCCGCCTAAAAATAAACAAAAAAATGTTTGAGAATGTGCAAACAGCGCTCTTTCATACCATACCCTACATGCCCTAGTAGCCCCACTTCAATTTTTTAAGACCCCCTTTCAGTCCCTGTTGCAAAAAATAATAAATATTTTTATTTCTTTCTTATTTACAAAATAGTTGGGTAAACGTCATCTAAAACCGTTCCAAATTTCAAGTTGATAGCATTAGTAGTTCTTGAGATATCCAGCTGTGACAGACAGACAGACTGGCTGAGTCGCACCATAAGGGTTCCTTTTTACCATTTTGGTACGGAACCCTAAAATGGGGGAATATTACAACATTATAGGTTCTCCACCATGCGGAAAAATCCTCGCGGATCCTCGAGCACTTTTTAAATTTCACTGAATTATGTAACTCTATCAATATAGACTTTTAAGTATAAAATTCGACGCAGACATCAAGCGTGATGTCTGCGTTAGCGATGGGCGACTTGAGTTATCTAACCCGAGTAACTCGGGTCAGACTGTAAGCGAGTCAGCCCGAGTCAAAATATCTGCAAACCGAGTTGACCCGGAAAGCGCGCGCGGCGGGCGCGGACGGTGCGGTGGGTTGGCGGCCCGCGAGTCGCGAGGCCCGAACGACTCCGAGCGAGCCCGAATCACCCCGACGACCGAACGTCCGAGCGGCGAGTGAAAGAGATAGTTCTCGTTGTTGGTTTCTTACCAGACGGTTAGGTTAGTCAGACAGAACTGATGAGAGAGTTTAAATAAGAGCCTTTAGATTTATAGGTACATACGGCGAGTTGGTAAGCGAGTCAACTCGAGCTACTCGAGTTACCAAAAAGTCGACTCGGCCCATCGCTAGTCCGCGTCAAAAATATCAAGCGTATTTTTATGAAACCTTCACCATCTTAAAGATAATTTAATTATTTATCTTTTAGTATACGTTTTTTAATATAGCACCTTTTATTTTAGGTATAAATATAAATTAATAATGCGTCTAATTTCGGACAGCGCTCCTTGATGGGCGAGTCCTATTACCAGCTGGACGTACCACGCGTTGCGTGAGCTCAGCACAGAACACGCAAGCTAACCACTCAAGGCCATTAGCATACAACGTGCGGCCGCTATAGCGACATTAATTAAAGACACAGGTAGGCCTAGTGGCACAGATTAATACAGATGGGACACTCCGCAAAATCATTGAAATAAAAAGCGACTCTTGCTACGACACAATAAAGTAAAATTCAGGTCGCACAGCGCTTATTACCTACAGTTATATTCAACTACAAGTTGCTTCTCTTTCTATCGCGTAACTCTTATACCTTCTAACCTACTGAATTAGCCCCGCGGACGGGTCCCACCGCGTACTTATAGCTTCATACCTAAACTGCGGAGTGTCCCATCTGTATTAATCTGTGCTAGTGGTCAATCATAAGAATTATATTATGATAAAATAATTACTAAACTGAAAAAAAAATAATTTCAAACAAACTAAATAATAAAATACTAACCAAAATTAGGATCACTCTATGCAAACGACTCATTCATGAAGCTATTGTTCTATGTCAGCTGGTAAGAGGTTGTTGACCGACAACTTTTTTTTTTGTTCATCGTTTGGCTATTATACTGACACAGCTGTGTGTAGCTGTGCTTCATGAATGAATTTTTTGCAAAACACCCCGAAAAAAACTCGAGTGGCGGAACCTTTTTTTCTCGTTTGTTTTAATTTCATCTCTGCGCTACAGGTGCTCCAAGATGCTATTTTAGAAAATTGTAAATAAATCAACAAATAATAACGTTTAATGAAATTAAAATATCTTTAGACGAAAACGCGGAACTGTATACGTGTGTCAAGTTAATGTCGTGATTGCAGCCGCACGTTTTAAATCTACGTCTTAACATTATATAAATGCGTACCTTCGTAGAACGCGCTGGTGACGTGTGGGCTGTACAGATTGGACGAGAAGTAGTTGGAGTCGGCGCCCAGCTTGTGTAGCGCAGCTCGGGATACGCGCAGTCTGTAATATACAATACGTGTTTTTATAACATACAATTTTATTGTATGACTAACTGACTAACATCCATTAAATATTTGCATGCCACATGTCGGGGCCACACCAACGTCAACGTCAATGCCCATCGTCGCTATAATTATTCCGATAACTGTCGCGATAAATTGAGTGGCCACACTTGAACGCCGCCACCGAGTTATCGCCACGTCAATCGGCAATGTGAATTCCGTTGTAAAATTATCGCGATAAGTCATGGCTACACTTACGGCCTACGTCCATCATCGCGATAATCAACGGTATGTCCCATTGGTGTGACCCCGACATCACTGTATGGCGGAATGTGTCTTTGCACTAAATTTTATAATTATGTAACATCTTTTGTACCCACCACATTGTATGCAAATAAACGATTTTGATTGTGTTTAAGGGGCTAACCCTTCGGGGATTACAGGCGTACAGTGGTACCCAACTGATACGGCGCGTCGTAAATCTTCGTTCGCACAGAGAAGAAAGTATGGCCCCAAAGATGAACGAAAGAATGCTTAAAACTTACAATCAACCTTAGATCACTACTTTAAGGTTCATAATACACTGCAGCTGTTAGTTCCGTCTCACTCGCAAGTATGGCGGCTGACTAACATGCCACGCGGCGCGCGCTAACATGGCAACAGCTACCGACCAATAGCGGTACAGGAAAAAAAAAGCGCGGTGCGTGGAGCGTGCCTATTGGTCAATAGCATTTCCCGCGCTTTGAAAATTCATCTTCTGCGCAGGTACAGACGCCAGCACATCAAGCTACTACAATCTGTCAAATTTCTTTAATAGATTTTCATCTTTATCGCTAAAGCATTAGGTTCAAGGTTGATTGGGAAAATTTGACAGTTTCGGGTGGGTTGACCTGCTGGCGTCTTTACATTCGTAAGCCATATCAGTTGGGTACTACTGTAATGATAAGTTTATGTACCTGTGACTTCTCCTGAGCACAAATATAGCCATAGCGCCAATGGCGCTGACGATGACCACGGAGGCGCCCACGCTGGCCCACAGCTTCCACGCGTTGGTCGGCAGCGGCTCGATGGCCGTGTCTGCGAGGGGGGGCAGGTCGGGGAAGGAGCCGTCATTACACATGTCGCCTTGACAGCAGCTTATGTTGTGGAGGCCTGCGTGGCGTTTGCGGAGGCTGTGGGGAGAAAATGGAGTTGAAGTTAGCAATATTTGAATTATTCTTACTTGTGATCTGCTATTCAGAAGAAGTTAGTATTAGTACTTCCTCCAAAAAGGAGGATTCCTACTTGATATCTCCACCTTATTAAATTAAATTAAATTTCATTTATTTCGCACAACAGTGAAATCCATATTGTGTTAGTATTACAAAGACTTATATTCTAGTTAGTAGTTTTAAAAAATAAAATAAAATAAAATAATGCACACTCCATGCAGAGGATGACCAGACAAGAAAACATGTTTCCTACCTGATCAGCCTCTGCACAAAATGCCTAATTTAGGAGTATAGCTCTCCGCCACAGCTCTCAGGATCTAGCCGATTTCGATCTTTTTTTATTTGAAAGGTAATTAAGTACTTAAAATTTGGTGACGATCGGATGAAAAAAAAAAGATGGTAAATACGTATACCATTTTAAATAACTTTAGTGGAATATTCATTGTTGCAAAAAAAGTCTGTGCTCGCTCGCGAAGTCTACTAGATATAAAAATGTTTTCCCAACATACCTCTGCTGAGGCGTATTAGTCCTGCAAGTGAACTGATAATGGTCCCGCTGCGTGGAGCACCCTCTCGAATGGCGCAGCTCCCCGTCGGAAGCGCGCACCGACGACTTGAAGCAGTAGAGCGCGTCGTGACACTCGCCTGACGACGATCCACATTCCGGAGGCTCGCACTCATGGCATTTGTACCTAGCGAAATCATTAAGCCTGGTGTACACATAAAACTGAAGCAATATTTATAAAAGTTGCACCGTCTAGAGGAGCTCGTGGCTAGGTAAGTAACTCTTGCCAGGGTTGGTTCGTGGATCATTGACAGTCGTTACGGGTCGTCAGAAACCCGAAAGTCTGACAACCGGTCTTATCAAGGGGTATCGTATTACCCAGTAACTGGGTGGTGGAGGTCAGATAGACAGTCGCTAAATGTAAAATACGCATCTCTTCATCATTTGGGCGTAAATAAATATCTCATCATCATTTGGGTGTAAATAAATAGGTCCCGGAGTATGATTGAAAAGAGCAAAATTGTTACCATACAGGGATAGATAATTTATTGAAAAATTCAAATAACTTTACTTTAAATAAATACATCCAGTAGTTTTTTCATAAGAAGTATCTAAACGCCCAAAGGTCTGTTCATGAAATTTCATGCACTCATTTTCATTATAAATCATCGTCTATTTCACTAAATACATAAATACTAAATAAATAATAATAAGTTTCATCGACTTTTTCGGGACCTCGCCAAGCGGTTGGTCGACTCTACACGGGACCAAAGGGCTGCCCTATTTTTAGCCCAAAGAATTAGCATTGCCATCCAACGTGGCAATGCTGCCAGCCTTTTGGGCACATTTCCCATTGACAACGATGTGGACGAATTTTTTGATGCCCTAAGAGCTCTTCCCCTTTTTATTTTTTTATTAATACGTGTACATAATATATTAGTGTTAGTTTGTATAATTATATTATAATCTTGACATAAAAAATAAATCAATAAATCAATCAATAAAATTAAATAAAGTAACTAAATAGCCTGAGCCACGCCACCAACGAGTTTGAGTCGAAGACTAGGAGCACCTTAAGAGGAAAGGCGGGCGGCCAGACTTTTGAAAATTAGGTATTTTAAGAAGGTATTGCTGTCGCTCTGTGAGCGCTCTGCCCTCGAATTCGTGCGATAAGGACAACTGCAGATCCGACTAAATAGCCTATGTAAAAAGTCACATTTCGAGGATTGGCTCTCGCCTATTTCCTCCTCAAATATTGGACCAATTTAAAAGATATTTCATAAACTGAATAAGAAGGATATGTACTATGCCCCTATGTTCTTCTTTTTTCGTTAATGGTTGTCAAATTGGTACACTAGGCGTCTGTTGACAGCGGTCTGAATAGGCAATTTTGAGCATTTTTGGAGGGTTCTAGTTCCTATAAAAATAATATATCATCAAAAAGGAAAACATAGGGGCATACAAGTAGCTGATATTTATATTTCTGTAAAAAGTCATTGCTTTATGGTCATTAACCAGAAAGAAAACAGGCGAGAGCGTTTGTATCTTTTTGTATGGAGAAAAGAGCACCCATATTTCCTCTTAAGCTTTGAATTGCTATTAGACTACAGCCCACCCCATCCACAATACAATAACAATGAACCACCCACAGAATTAACTCAACATTCTAATTAGAACACAACAGACGCATTACTGTTGATAACAGGAAGATAAATCATCTGTAGGGCAGAGATAAGTCCCATTCATGCTGTGATTCAGACACTGATGATAATGTTATCAAAATGCTTTATGAATGGGCCGGAAACTGCTCTTAAAGTATTATTTAATACTAGCTGTTGCTCGCGACTTCGTCTGCGATCCAGGATGAAAAGTAACGAAAGTCCTTCTTCAGGTCATGGTCTACCCTTGTGCCAAATTACGTCCAAATCCATTCAGCCGTTTTAGCGTAAAAGCGTAACAAACAAACTCACTTTCGCGTTTATAATATTAGTTAGGATTTCGCTTGGCTGAGTTCAAATCCAGGCAATTATCATTATGGCTTTTACTTACTTAGTTTATATCAAAATTTTGAAATCACTAATATTGATGAAGGAAAACATCGTGAAACCTGGGGGCTTACTTATAGCAGGGCAGAAGGTGAATGTTTCCAGTGAGAGAGTGACGGTGCTATAGGTCGTATATAGCTCCGTCACTCTCTCTCACTGGAAACGTTCAACTTCTGCCCTGCTATAAGAGCTCATAGTAAGCCCCCTGGCCTTTTAGGTTACACAATGTGTAACCTAAAAGGCCTTACCAAACGGGGTGAGCATTACTGCAGATGTGTACTGTGAAGAACTGAACACAATGATGGAGAAGCTGGCACATCTCCAACCAGCATTGGTCAATCGCTCATCTCCGCTGCTCTCCTGCACGACAACGCGCGACCTCATACTGCACAGCAGACGGTCTCCAAGTTGCAAGAACTGGGGTTGGAAGCTCTCCGTCATCCGCCCTACTCACCAGACCTTGCGCCTACAGACTACTACTTTTTCCAGAATTTGGATAACTTCTTGGCGGGAAAAAAATTCAATACCCGAGAGGCAGTACAAAATGCCTTTGAAGAATTTGTTGCCTCCCGACCAGCTGATTTCTTTAAGAAGGGCATCAATAAACTGCCACTGCGTTGGCAAAGATGCATTGATTGCATGGGTGATTACTTCGATTAATACAAATAAAAAATACATGAAAAAAATTTGTTTAAATTTTTTCATACAAAACGGCAATTTCATAGGTACCTATTATACTGTATATATGTATAATATGTACTTATAGATAATGCAATGTTTTGCCTTTAATTTAGAAGCAAGTGAGATATAAAAAATAACAACAAAAGTTGTGGGTTAATGCTATGTATTTAGTTGGTAACATCTATATAAATAAATAGATACATATTAACACTAATTATTACCTTTGTTGAAACTTCCTCCTTCTTGGTTAGCAGTGCAAACAAATATATTGATTTAAGGTTGATGCGCCAGGGTAGCCCGCGAAATTAAAAATTTCTTACGTTTTTTGCAATTTGTAGGTCAGTGTGAGCTTGTATGTTGATTAAAATACGATTCGCGGGCGTAGCTAATATGGCTTTACAGAATTATAATCATTAGAATCAGCAATACAACTCCATAAGTTAGCATTTACCTCAAATCTAGCGATTTCATGAAATCATGAGGTAAAGCCATATTAGCTACGGCCGCGAATCATATTTTAATCAACATACAAGCTCACACTGACCTACAAATTGCAAAAAACGTAAGAAATTTTGAATTTCGCGGGCTACCCTGACGCTTTCGCCTTAAAATTAACATCCAATATTTTAGATAAGATATTTCTGTAATTTTTTTGACAAGGAATATTAATCAAGGTTATCTGTATTTATGAATGCATTATTGATTACACATTTTTATCTAAATATAATTTAAGGTCAAGACAGAATGCTGAATAAATTCCTTGCATCAATATAATATAATTCTGTTTATAGTCTATAACCTTATATTAAAATAGAATAAATTATAATTTTTCTAATAACAAATCTGATTTTAATCAATTAGATTTACTATAAAATTGTTTATAATGTAAAAGAATTACATTATTATATTATTAACCTTTGAAGATTAACATCCAAAGTGACAAAAAACTTAAAAAAATAAATAAATAAAAAACCCGGCTGCGGTAAAAGAATTAAGTTTTAAAAAAAACTGAAAGCTAAAAACAAGCCCATTTTAAATTAAATAAAAGTTGGAAGTGTACATGTTTTTTACGATTTGTCACTTCGCGGTACTTTTAACCACATAAGTTGTATATATTTTTGTAATCACCTTTAAAAACCCTTTATTTTGATACCCCACTCGACAGGTATTGAGAAAAAAAAAATGAAGACATAATTTGGCGCCAAAAATCCGCCATTTTGTTTTTTTTTATTATTTTGATATAGCCAGTGTCACTCTCACAGTAAATACGAATCTAACGACACCTCTCAAGCTAAAATCCATCAACCTGTTCAGGCCTCAGAGCATGCCAAACAATTATACATACATACATACATACATACTCTCGAAAAACATAACCCCCCTTCTGGCGCAGTTGGGTAAATAGAATAAATTATTATTTTCGTTGAATTTTTCTAATAACAAATCTGATTTTAATCAATTAGATTTACTATAAAATTGTTAGTAATGTAAAAAAATTACAATATTATATTATTAACCTTTATAGATTAACATCGAAAGGACTTAAAATAAGTTTATTAACATAATATTTGAACTGATAAATACCTGGGTTGATGTACCATCATCTTTTCAATAGAGTTTGGCTCATCAATCCGCTGTGCGTTTGGCCCATGTGTGCTGCCTGATACACCATCTTCGTCTAGCCCGGGTAGACCCGCTGCAAAAACATTAATGCTATCAGTCAGTTCCAGCCAATACTTATTATTGTGGTTCATAATCATTCCTTAGCCCCCGCAACTTTCAACAGTAGCATAAAATATACTAAGGGCCTATTTCACGATGTCCAAATAGCCAAATAAATTCAATAATGGAACAGAATTTGTATGAAATTATCTGCCAAGGAAGGAATAGAAACTTAATTGTAGGTGGTGAAACACAAACAGGCCCATAATAATACAATTTAAACATTGTCCTCAAAATTAAGACAAATATAACCAATTTAATACAAAACTAAGGCTGATAATTCATGTCTTTTAGGCTAAAAACAGAAATAAAGGTAGTTTACAACTGTAAACTGATAGGACCTGAAATCAGCTGACTTGTGGTCCTTTTACAGAAGTAATCAAGACAGCTTTGATATTTTGGGACAGTAAATTAGCTTTATTGCTTCAAGTAAAAATTTTCTTATTTATCTGACTGATTCATACTTTGATTCAATAGGTACAGAAAATTATGATAATAATCAATACATTTTTGATATATAGGACTTATACAGGGTGTCCCGTAAATAATGGATAATCTCTTAAGGGGTCATTGTACTCATCATTATGAACAACTTTTACTATGGGACCAAACCTGAAATCGCGAAAAAAAATAAGCTGACCAGTACATTTATCTACATCAAACTCGTCAAAATGTAGGGAGCAGCTGATTTTTTTTTCGCGATTCCAGGTTTGGTCCCATAGTAAAAGTTGTTCATAATGATGAGTACGATGACCCCTTAAGAGATTATCCATTACTAGCTTCTGCCCGCGACTTCGTCCGCGTGAAATTTCTTGTCCCCCCCACCCACCAACCCCGACGCATCGCAACGCAACGCCTGCCTGCGCTATTACTTCGTTTGCGCTTAATAGCATCCTTTCTGACATTTTTTCTTTTTGCTCGGCTCATAAGGTCCCTAGCGTGATGTTAAATAGCCTATATCCTTCCGCGTCAACTGCCCGCGCTATTACTTCGCGCTCGGCTCCTAAGGGCCCTAGCGTGATATTAAATAGCCTATATCCTTCCGCATCGCCTGCCCGCACTATTACTTCGCGCTCGGCTCCGAAGGTCCCTAGCGTGATGTATTAAATAGCTTATATCCTTCCGCATCGCCTGCCCGCGCTATTACTTCGCGCTCGGCTCCTAAGGGCCCTAGCGTGATATTAAATAGCCTATATCCTTCCGCATCGCCTGCCCGCGCTATTACTTCGCGCTCGGCTCCGAAGGTCCCTAGCGTGATGTATTAAATAGCCTATATCCTTCCGCATCGCCTGCCCGCGCTATTACTTCGCGCTCGGCTCCTAAGGGCCCTAGCAAGATGTTAAATAGCCTATATCCTTCCGCATCGCCTGCCCGCGCTATTACTTCGCGCTCAGCTCCTAAGGGCCCTAGCGTGATGTTAAATAGCCTATAATAGCCCTCCTCAAGAACTGGGTTATAAACTGCAAAAAGATTTTTTCAAATCCGACTGGGGTACTTCCAGAGATAGCGCGTTCAAACAAACTAACAAAAAAACAAACTCTTTCGCTGTATTCCACTGACATTATTGAAATAATAAATCGAGAGGGTCGTCAATCCGCGGAAAATCTCGCAATTCAGAAAAATTACTTATTTGTACAACGCCATCTATGGGTAAATTGATAAAACGTCCGCACTAAACATGTTTGCTCAAGAGCGACCGGTATGATTTAAAGTTATTTTGCGTTTTAGTAATTTTATATTATCTCCGAAACTGTATGACCAATTGACATACTGTAAAGGCCAAATCTTGTCTCCATGATGTCCTTGTGATCATAAAATATCTCATTTTGATAAGGATTAATGTTTTGTTGTATAAATAATCATCCAAACGTAAGTATGTCTAAAAATTACTTTTTTAAAGCAATAAAAGATGTATAAAAGATAAAATATAAAAGATAGAAATATGGTGTCGCGGACTTTTTTGTAGAATTATTTAAGACAGACCAGACTGCCATACATTGTTCTCAATTTTAAACAACCGTTTAGGCAGCGCATGCAAAAAAGTCTGTTTAAAGAGGTATTTCTTTCCGACTTGTTAGACAAAAATTGTGATAGCTCGGCTAATATGCATGATATAAATATAATTTATAGCCTATAGCACTCAGGAATAATGTAGCTTTCTACCAGTGAAAAATTTTTTAGAATTGGATCATTAGTTCCGGAGATTACCCCCTACATACAAACTTACAAACTTACAAACATACAAACTTACAAACTTACATACAAATTTTACCTCTTTATAATATTAGTATAGATTTACGGGACACCCTGTATACTATTAGTGTATGATGACCAGCTGATATTTATATTGTCATTGTTTACAAAGAATAATGTCTTGAACTAAAATTCTTGTAATGTTTGTTGGACCACAGTCATAAACTCAGATTCGACAAAAATCATTGCAAAACTCTTAAGCGCAGAGACTACTTCCCACAGATGATGTAGTTCCTAGTTAGGCCTTCGCTATGAAATGAATGAACTCCTTCGTCTACTAACACCAGTATTGACTGTTATGGCCGTGTTGTGAATAATGCTACGTCTATAATATCAATTATCAAAGCGCAATACAAAAATAAAACAGATCCATTAACACATTTGTGAATTCTGTTGAAAAACAATAATAGAAAAACTGGAATACGGAAGCCACTATGAAATTCACTTTTCTACAAGTCTGTGATGTTCGATATTTATATTAACTGAGTGTAACACTTTGATGGGATATTTCGGTATTATGATATAAGAAAAAACTTACCCCAGCAAGCATTTATCAATAGAAATGTGAACAAATATCGTAATATGACAACGTCCGCCATTCTTCATTCATCATAACAATGCACTACTGAGATCAAATTGCGATCTTATTATTTGACAAGTAGAAATAAACGTATAGTGCAACCAATCTTTTCATATCTTTTAAGTTAATTTTTTTAAAACAAATTGATATGAATTAGTTTTAATATTTGATTATTTTTGTATTTCATATATTTCATAAATAGTATGAAAATGACTAGTAAACTTCCTTTGCAAGGTGTCGTCTTCCTCTTTCCTTGAACTCAATATAGTTTCTGAACGACAACCTATTCCAAGAAATGGTCTAAGTTTTTGGACGAAATACTATATTCGGATCATTCGGATACACTTCATAGAAAAAAAAATCCAGATGCAGCTGAATACCAGTATTTTACATGGAGCAACTGCCTATCAGACTTCCACAACCCAGTTACTGGATAATACCCCTTGGTAAGACTGGTAGTCAGACTTTCGGGCTTCTGACCACAAAACACTATTACTCCTTCGACCACGACTGTCAAAGATCCAAGTATTACGGAAATCGGACGAATCCGGAGGAAATCGAACTTAGAAAGATGTTTTGATGATTTATATGGTTAATTTATGTAAATACATTTCTTATTGTCGGAAATTGAACCATAAACTGACCTGCAAATTGCAAAAAAACGCAAGAAAGTTTGAATTTCGCGGGCTACCACAGTGTGCTCTACCTACTGAGACTCTACACTGTGGTAAAAAGTAAGCATTCTGTGGTGGACGTGGTGTGTGGTCTCTCTATACTTACTTTACTCTTTGGTGTGTGGTGAATGAATAAAATGTACTCTGTGGTGAATCCGATCGCTCCTCCGAGGCTCCTCCATTTAAAAACTGGCCGTTTTTGTTTTGTTTAGTTGCGATTCTGCGATTTCACGTTTGAATTTTCTTTAAAGTTTTTATTTTAAAATATATAGTAATGCTGTAATAGAACAAGTTATATCAATCTTATTTGAAGTGAGGAATCATTTAAACAGTTTAAATATTCTTGTTTAGTGAAAATGCCACGAACAAAACGGCCTGTGAGGAAACAGGAAAAGAGCACAGAAAACGACGAAGCATTGAAAAAATTCGATCAACATGGTAAGTTAGGGTAAAATAATAAAGCATTGTAAAGCATCTTTACTTTCAACGCTTTTAGGTAATCATAATAAAACCAACGCCATCAAAAGCAAAGAATCCCTAACTTACAAAGTTTAGCCCACCTTTTTATCAGATATTCTCAACAAATCAAACTTTATAAAGTTCCTGATACACAAAAAAAAGCACCTTACCTAATGCAATAATACCATCAACAGAATATCATCAACATGAGAATCAATCATTCTTTTAAATACTTACATAAATAATTTTGATGATAATTTTCAGTGTCAGGCCTAAAACATAAAATAGATACTCGGGCTCAAATGGAGATTCGGCATTTGGAGGTCGCTTTCAAGATACTACTTGGGTCTCTCAACAACGTTGATCTGCAGAAAACAGTTGGACAGCTGGTAAGAAAACATTCATAATTAAACATGTTTAAAATTAGAAAGAAACTAGACTTCTAGACTTGAATGTGTATTTTTCAGTCACAATCAAATATTTTAAAGGAGGGTATTTTTTTATCCATTGCTTCGTTTGAACAGGAGGAGCTTGTGGCTAAGACAGCCGCACGGGTTGATCCATCGGGTTAAGCTACGCTTGCCGGGGTTGGTCAGTGGTTGGGTGACCATCTTTACATACCGAGACTCCTCTGTGCCTCGGAAAGCATGTTAAGCTGTTGGTCATTCGTGGATCTTTGACAGTCGTTACGGGTCATCAGAATCCTGGAAGTCTGACAACCAGTCTTACCAAGGGGTATCGTATTACCCAGTTACTGGGTTGTGGAGGTCAGATAGGCAGTGGCTCCATGTAAAATACTGGTATTCAGCTGCATCCGGTTAGACTGGAAGCCGACCCCAACATAGTTGGAAAAAGGCTAGGCAGATTGATTTGCTTTGTTTGAACAAAATTAAATAACACAATGAATCTTGTTGAACTGTCAATATTATAAAAGGCATTGCCGCATTGCCTTTATAAGATTGTTACGCAGCTAGAAAAAAAATTCCATTCCAAAAAAAAATGTGATTCTAAAAATGAATGCCACTCCACAGCAGTTGTCATTGGTTACTCAGTCACCGGCAAGTATCGTCAACAACTAAACTAAATATGCAGAATAACACTGATTTTTTTTATGCAAACAGTACCTACCACACTTGCCCAAACGTCAAATACCCGGATTTGTCGGCCAACTAGTGTATAAATGACAGGAACGCTCGAATGGGTTGTTCCATACAAAGCGCATGCGCCCTGCCGTACAATGTTGTTACCTGGACTCGCACAATTACTTGACCTCTGTGCGGTGAAGAGTCCGTGTTGTCAGTAAAGTCACTACACGCACACAAGTGTTGCAATAAGTGTTTCCTCTCACACATTGAAATAATCACGTTTTGTGGAGGGGCATTTATTTTTAGAATGGTTCAACTTTACCTCGCTGATAAACTAAGCTTTTCAACAAATAAATCAAATATACTGAATAATATTCCAGAAAACAGAGCTACACCTAAAGGAAGTCACAACTACTGGAAGCGCCAGTCACTCGAGCCGATCAGCATCACAATGTGATGACGGTAATGTATCCTTTAACACTGACCTTCTCTTCATTTCACACTCATCATGTCATCTCTATTTCCTGTTCTCCAGTTACTTGAACTTATGTGGGTTAATGTTTAGCTAAGTTACTAAAGTTACTAAAGATGGACATACTGGCTAAACACAGATCGGCAAAGGACTTTTCAAAATTCTGGAAAGCTACTGGAAAGCATGAAGTTAAGCCTGGCCTCCCGGTGAGTGTGAATGGAGAATGCGAACCAGGCCATATTGCAAATATGTTCAGGGAACATTTTCAGGTGCGCTCCCCCCTGGGCCCTTCAGCGTCATCTATTAGGTCTGAGCCCGAGTATGAGGGGGAGGAGTCGTCTGTACATTTTACGGCTACTCAAGTAAGGTGCGTTTTAAAGAGAATGACAGGCGGTAAATCACCCGGTCACGATGGGCTTAGTGTGGAGCATCTGCGGCATGCGGGGGTTCACCTACCGAGGGTCCTGGCCATGTTTTTCACGATGTGCATGAGTCACTCATACCTACCACATGACTTAATGAAAACCATCGTAGTGCCTATTGTGAAGAACAGGACTGGGGATATCTCGGAGAGGGGGAATTACCGGCCCATATCTCTGGCAACGATAATTGCTAAAGTGCTTGACGGTATGCTTGATTCCTGCCTGGATAAATACATTAAGTTACATGACGCGCAGTTTGGGTTTAGACCCGGGCTATCCACGGAAGCTGCCATTGTAGGACTCAAGCATACTGTCCAATACTATGTGGACCGCAGGACACCGGTATATGCGTGTTTCCTTGACCTCTCCAAAGCGTTTGATCTTGTATCATACGATGTGCTCTGGAGAAAGTTGGGGAGCGCGGGTGTGCCGGTGGGGGTGCTCAATATGCTTAAATATTGGTATTCTCACCAAACAAATTTTGTGAGGTGGAATAATACGCTCTCTGAGGCATATACGTTGGAAAGCGGGGTGAGACAGGGTGGCTTGACATCCCCCAAGCTTTTCAACCTATACATAAATGACCTCATGGTCGAGCTTAGTAGCAAGCGTGTCGGTTGTTCGATAGATGGCGTCTGTGTCAACAATATTAGCTACGCGGACGACATGGTGCTGCTGAGCCCGACGGGGAGGGGTCTCGGAGAGTTGTTAAGAGTGTGTGAGGACTATGCTGGTGCGCACGGCCTAGTATACAATGTCCAAAAATCAGAATATATGGTATTTAGGGCCGCTGGTGGATGTCCCGAGTATTTACATAATATTACCCTAAATGGCTTGAGCATAAATCGTGTCACGAAATTTAAATACCTGGGGCATTTTGTTACTGAAGGTCTTGATGATGATCAGGACATTGAGAGGGAGCGCAGGGCTTTAGCGGTTAGAGGTAACATGCTGGCCCGCAGATTTTCCCGTTGCTCTGAACAAGTAAAGATTACGCTGTTCAAAGCGTATTGTCAAAGCTTTTATACGGGAAACCTGTGGGTCAGTCACACCAAAAGATCGCTGGATGTCCTGCGCGTGCTGTATAATAACATCTTCAGGATGATGTTGGGGCTGCCTCGCTTCTGTAGTGCATCAGGGATGTTTGCGCAGTATCGCACTGATGGCTTTCATGCCGTCATCCGTAAGAAAACTGTGTCCCTGATCTGCAGAATGCGCGGCAGCTGCAACGGAATTCTGAAGACTGTAGCTGACAGGATCTCTTCTCCATTATGGAGATCTTTTGTTAAGAGGGTGATATGAAGGTGTTTCAATTTTATTTTATTTTTATGTTATTGTATCTATAATTTTATGAATGAATTTAATTTTAATTTTATTGATAATTTTAATAATATTGAATGTTTTAATCTTAATTTTATTGAATGTCTAAATTTTTATTGTGTGTGTGTGTTTGTGTGTGTGTGTGTGTACTGTGTGTGTGTGTGTGAATTTAATTTAATTTTAATATTTTTAATTCAGAATTGGTTGTTGCTTTTATGGATCTCAGTTATCTGAATTAAATGAATTTTATTTTTTTTATTTATTATTTATTTTATTTAAGTAATTAATTGCAGTAATTCTTTATTGGTAGTAATTCATTATTTTAGTTTGTAGTGTTGATTATGGTATAATGTATTAAAATTTACTAGATCATCTATGTATCTGGGCCTAGCCTAGAGTTCCATAAGCTTTTTCTGTAGAAAATAAGTGATGAACAATACACACATTATCTAATATGCTTTTTATATCAGTCTTTAAAATAATTTGTGTACGTGAAACATGACAACAAACAACATTTTAAAAAGTAGTTAAAGAAGAAATCATTTAAAACTCACACTCTTCAATTGTTACTCTTAGTACCTCTCATCGGTCTAAAGCCATGAACTAACCGCTCTACCATGTTTCCACTAACGGGGAGCTTCCTTGGGGCAGGCTATCTGACGGAGAACTCTTCCCAAGGCTCCGGCGGCGGCGGCAAGAAGCTACTTGGTGAGTACTCGCTTTATACTGCTCCTAGATTCAGGGTGTAACAAGACATATAGCTTTCACCTGTGCATTCTGTACATCAAACTAAGTAACAATGAATAAATTATTGCTGGGAAATTACTTAAAACAGACGCAAAATATTGTTCTTATTGGGTGCATGCAACTATAGAGCCATGAGGATCAGGGTGTAAAGTTTAGTTATCCTCCATTGAAAAGGGAGCATCCTCCAACCAGACGTGTGTTGGGTCTGGTGGGAAATTGCCTGAAGATTGATGTCGGGACGTTGTGTATATGCTAGTCGTGCGGTAAACTCTAATTGCGTGACGTCAGTGTGATGCGTGAGTGCACATGCCTACCCCCCTACACTGTTGCATGCACCCATAAGCATAGGCTTATGGGTGCATGCAACAGTGTAGGGGTCGTCGATTGAAACCTGTGTTGAATTTTATACTATAAAATCAATATTGATAGTTACCTACTTATTCAGTGAAATTTAAAAAGTGCTCGAGTATACGCGAAGATTTTTCTGTTTGGTAGAAACTGACTCTAAAGTGTCTTTTTACACCTGTTATATCCGAGGGCCTCGAGAAGTGATAATCTTTTTCAAAGTGTTTTATGTTTCTACAACAACCTGGTGCCGTAATATGGACGTGAAAAAAGATCATGGATCCATCATGGTTCCGTTGTGAGAAAAGGATGGCTATTAAGTCGTATATAGCTCCGTCTCTCTTTCACGCTGGAACCATGATGGATCCATGATCTTTTTTCACGTCATAGCACGGCCTCTGGATTGACTTCAGCTTTTCGGTAGCTTAATTGCTGATAGAATGTCACTTAAGTCTAGGCCCTCGGGCCTGTTAATATGAGTGTTTTTGTCACGTAAACATTGACTCCGTGTATAAAAATATTTTTAAATAGTATTACCGAGTATTTAACGTTGAAAGTGGTGTTAAAGTGACAATATCGCTTGGAATTACCTGTCCTATCGTTATCAGAACTCCAAGTTTACTAAGAAAAGTGAAAAAGTGACATATATGTGACGTGTAATTAGTGCTATAAAATAAGACTTTTATAGACAACAAATCCTTCTAACATACAGTTTGAAACATTAAAACCAATATCTCAACAAAGAGGATCGTGAACTACTTAAAAAATAATAAAACATTGTGTTTAAAACGTGCAGCAAATCCAGTTTGACAGTGTGAACATTTTTGCAGCATGAGTCATACAACGACTTTTTGATGTTTTAAAATTAAGGGAAATATGAACAGACACACTATTTCGTTACGAAAAGCATCGGTTAGTTGGTGAAGTACGAACAGAGCCGACATTAAAAACCGTGTGAACGAAGTGCCGTGAGTTCAAATCCGGAGTCCGTACTTTCTTTTTGCGAATCATTACATTTACAAAAATATTTTGTTGGATTCGATTAGGCATAAGTTCGATTCTGGCATACTTACATTTTCATATTATTATTGTTTATTTATTTTGTTATTAATGATGGCGAGTGGAGACACTAGTAATGTAACAATGAGAAAAATACGGAGAATGAACTCTTATAATAATGTGTCGATTATGAACACTTCAGACTCGTCACTCTTTGATACCACGATACAAAGTGTACTTGACCAAAGCGAAACTTTAGAAGTACGTGAATTACAAGAGAAATTATTATCTGTGCGGGAGGAATTACTGATTGCAAATAATGAAATAGACAATCTGAACGCAGAAAATATTAAATTGAAACGGGAATTGGAAACCAGTTACAAAACCATAGAATTATATAAAAAGGTCGGATATGGGATGTCTTCTTCCACCCCACCAACTTCAACCCGGAAAAATAAAAAGAAAGACCAGAAGGAGACTAATACCCCGTGTAAGAAAAATAATGATCAACATATTATTATCCCTGAAAAGCCCATTGCTAAAGAACAACCGAAGCAAGATAAATGTTCTGAAAGAAATTCTACAAGCATCCAGGAAATTGAAAAAAATACCACCCCATGTATGTGTAAGGAAAGCCAGCTGCCAGCCGCCAGCTTCGCCCACAAGAATAAACTATGCATAGTGAGCACGAATAGTACGAATAAAATACTATCCATAGCGCAAAATACCTTCGCAAACAATTTTGAATGTTGTCACTATTTAATGCGTAACGGGAAAACTGAACATCTTTTGAAAGGTTTAAAGGAAAAACTTGTGAAATTCACCATAAATGACTTTTGTGTACTTCTTTTAGGTGATGAAGACTTCAAAAATACTAATAATTATTTTGAAATTATATTCCGTATAAGAGAAGTTATTCAAAGCATAAATCATACGAATGTGATCATCTGTTTACCGACGTATAAAAATGGACCCTATGCTAATTTATTTAACAGTAGAATAGAAACTTTCAACAACCTCTTGTATCTAGATGTACTGACATATGAACATTTATATCTGTTAGACAGTAATTTAAATTTATCCTATGACTACAAAATGTATAATAAGCGAACTGGCTTAGTAAGTAACCATGCAATGCATATAATATTCAAGGACATAGATAGTTTAATAATTGACATACAATATAATAATAGTATAAGTGATTCAATTGATGTAATAACCATTGATAATAATTTGACAAATAAAGATACTTTTTTTCTTGACTAAATATTTATGTATATTACATCAAAACATTGCCGGTCTCGTTAATAAATCTGACGCTCTCTCAGTCTGTTTATGTGAACTTTCAGAACGAGATGTTGATGTAGATGTAATATGCATCTCAGAGCATTTCATGATGGCTGGCTGTGAGAATCAGCTATACTTACCTAATTATCGTTTAGTTGCTTGTTATAGTAGACAGACAAGTAGGCGAGGCGGTGCGTGTATACTTGTTAAGCATGGTATTCAATGGAAAAGATTAACCAGTGTAGCAAACATGTCCTCACAAACTATATTCGAGTGTTGTGCAGTTAAATTAACGGACTATAACATTATAATTGTGTGTATTTATAGAGTACCTAACTCAAATAATATCAACGAGTTTTTTGATAAACTGGAAACTCTTTAGTTTTGGCTGGTGATTACAACATCGACATTTTGAAGAGAAGTAAACTGTCAGCTGAATTCGAGTGTATTCTTTTGAATTTTAATCTACAACTTGCTTTGAGACAACCAACTCGGCCTGCGAGCCAAACATGCCTAGATAATTTTGCGCATAATTTTAACAAGCGTCGTTGTAGATCAGAAGTATTGGAGTTCGCGCTATCTGATCACACAGCGCAACTGTTAAAGTGTCCTGTTAAAAAAAAGGATATTCTTAAGTATTATCGCAAAGACACACGAGACTACAGTCAAGTAAATATAGATAAATTCAAGACATGTCTCAGTAGTCTATCCTTCTCGGACATGTACGAGATGGACGATCCTAATGCAGCCTACAACTGTTTTATTGAAACGTTCCAATTGTTCTACGAATTATGTTTCCCCAGCAAAATGATTACCATTAAGACTACTAAAAAACCAACTTGGGTATCACGTGGTATAAAGTTGTGTAGTAAAAACAAACGAAAGCTTCTGTGGGAATACAGGTTGAAACCAAGTCAGGCTAATAGAGATAGATTCAAAAGATATTCAAAATTACTCAAAAGAATTATGAATCTAACACAGAAAGCACAAAACAATTACAATATTAAAACATCTAACAACAAGTCTAAGGCTACGTGGCAAATAATTAATAAGAGTAAATACAATGCCCCGAAAAACTCAATTTCTTGCATCAAATTTCAAAGTAAAGACATCACACTCCCAAAGGACATTGCCAATACATTTAATAATTATTTTATAGATAAAATACAAACAACAACTAACGCGGGAAGAAACTCAACGTCATTAATTCTTGGCAGAGCACAGTCAATGTTTATGGCTCCGTCTACGCCCCATGACATACTACATATTATAATGAAGCTAAAAAACACGAACAGCGTTGGCTACGATGGTATTGCCACAAAAATATTGAAAGCAGTTGCATTTGAGATATGTACTCATTTGTGTTTCATTATTAATCTTTGCATAAGTGCAGGTATATTTCCTGATGCATTAAAGAAGTCTATAGTGAAACCGCTATATAAGAAAGATAATCACGAATTAATGATAAATTACAGACCGATCGCGCTTATACCAGTTTTGTCTAAGGTGTTCGAAAAATATATATATGGGGAAATGAATACCTATTTAGAAAAATATAATATATTATGTGACGAACAAAAGGGATTTCGTAAAAATAAAAGTATAAATTTGGCTATTTATGAGTTTTTACATAATGTCATGCTAAATGTAGATAGGAGAACACCAGTCTGTGCCATATTCTGCGACATGACACAGGCCTTTGACTGCGTCCATTATAATTCCCTAGCAGATAAACTTGAAGCATATGGTGTTAGAGGCAATGTTTTAGAATTAATTAAATCATATCTTCATAACCGTAAACAAGTTACAGAAATCAGTACAATAAATAAAAAAAGTAAACGTGAAGAAACTTCAAGATCAGAGGAACGCGAAGTTATGTACGGAGTACCTCAAGGCAGTGTATTGGGCCCTCCGTTGTTCACCTTGTATATAAATGACTTGCCTAAAGTAACTGAACAACCGATGACGCTTTTTGCTGACGATTGCACTATAACAATAGCTTGTAATGACATAAACACATATGAACATGACATTAATAATTCACTAATATCTATTATAAATTGGTTAAATGATAATAATTTAATAATTAATTTAAAAAAGACTAACGTAATGCACTTTAGACAGCGTACACAAACAAACAACAATCTTAATATTCAATTTGATAATATAAATATCAATGAAGCTGAGACAACAAAATTTCTGGGACTAATTATAGATTCTAGATTGAATTGGAAACCTCAAATAGAGGCACTTAGTAAAAAATTGAGTAGTGCAGCCTACGCTCTGAAACAGCTTGCTGTAGTTCTCAACACAGATGCGCTAATTACTGCCTACTATGGTTTAGTCGAATCAGTTCTTAGATATGGAGTCATCTTTTGGGGGAATAGCACGGACAATGAAATAGCGTTTCGGGCACAGAAAAGGTGCATTAGATCAATGTTTAGACTGCAAACAATGGACAGCTGTAAATCTTATTTTATAGAACGTAAGATATTGACATTGCCCTCATTATATATCCTGGAAACAGTAATGTTCATTAAGTCGAATACTCATTTATTTCAGCTTTGGTCTGATGCTGTCCCTAGGAATAGACGAGATAATTTCAAACTCTGTGTTCACGGCGCTAAAACCGCTCTTATGCGTAAGAGCACCTTTTGCATGGGTCCGACTATATATAATAAATTGCCCAAATCATGGAGAACATTAAATATATCTGCTCTCAAAAGTAAACTGAAGAGTTTATTATGTCAAAGAGCATATTACAGTATAGCAGAGTTTATGGACGAAGACAATTTTCCTTCGTGTTTGAGATGACAATATTGTATTTTATTGACATGTTATTGTAATCTATTGTATTTTTATGGAATAATTGTAATTAGGAATTGAAATTTTAATGACAGTAATTTATTTATTTTTATTGACTACCTTGACTACTTTGACATTTAATTTTATCTAAAAAATATGCTTGCTGAGTTGTAATGATACTAAATCTTTAACTAATAATGATGATTTAATAATTGTACCTACATAATTTCTACAATGTACTTAATTTTGATGAATATTATCACGGTTTATGCACCATCTCTTCCTACCAATTTGTACGCCACGATATGCGGCTGAACATGTTAGAACTATTTCTTTATATATCTGTTATTATCCTGCATGCAATGTATCATGTACACCATGTTTAAACAAATAAAATTTTACTTACTTACTTACTTACATCGGTGGCATGACTAAGATTGGAGGCATAATTGAATGAATTGTAAGCAAACGTTTTTCAGTTTGCTAACGACAGCGACGACCTGAGTTCATTAATATGTGGCGGCATCTACATCGCCACATATGAACTACGCATCAATGACATGACGTCACGCAAACCTGCATCGCGCAATTAGAGTTTACCACGCGATTAGCATTTATACAACGACCCGACATCAACCGTTGGGCAGTGGCCCACCAGACACAACACCCGTCTGGTCGGAGGATCCTCCCTTTTCAATAGAGGATGAGTGAACTTTACACCCTGTTCCTCATGCCTCTAAAAATACTATTTTGCCTGTATCTTTACGGTGCCGCGTGAAAAACGTACCAGCATAGAGCTATCTTTGTAGCTTTGGTAATCTTGAAAGTATTGCATCTTGTAGTCTGTTTTTATTCATCTTCTTAAAATATCACTGTCATTTTTCATTGTAAGATTAATTTTGGCGCCGAAACGTGCGACTCTATGTAAAAAAATCTTTCACTTCTCTGTACTTAGTCTTAATTATCATGCATGTCTAGGTAAGTTAACATATAAGGTACAATACAAGTCATTACCTATGAATGATTCCTAGTCAATAATCGTAAAGTATAATGGCATATTATTCCATTAGGTATAAAGTGCATCAAACCTCGTTGGCTTATCTACCTAATACCGTCCGCCATTTTGAAAAGATTAGTTTCGCTAGCCAGCGATGAAACATGTTTCTATCGACAGAGTAGGTACTTACTCTGTCGATTGAAACATGTTTCATCGCTGGCTAGCGAAACTAATCACTCAAATATCTCAGAAAGCATATCACTCACGAGATTCGTGAGTGATATACTTTCTGAGATATTTGAGTTCAAAAATGTAGGTAAAAAAAAAAATATGTTTTATTTTTCCTCGTTTTTTTAACTCGAAATGTCTCAGAAAGTATATCACTTACGAGATTCATCACTAAATATTTTTGTTTGTAATCACTAAAGCCGGGTATTCATTAAAAGAAACATTTTTGTTGATAAACAGTGTTTCACGGTGTTTCATCATACACAGTTTCGAAATAGTTTATAAACTATCCGTAAACAAAGGTGATGAAACATTGTATCAGAAACATGTTGGTGTGTTCCCCACTGTGAGTGGAAAGCAAGGCGAAACATCTATATAGCTAGTTTATAAACAAAAGCTGACAGGTGTGGACGTATATGTTGCAGGTGATTCTAAACATGGAGGTAGTGTGCTCCTCGGGCGATATTCTAGCAACAACTGGCATAGTGTGGTTGTAGTGTGTTTCAGAAACAACGTTAAGAGCGTTAACGTCGCGCACGCTGGCAACGTCACATTTCCAAAGGTTTTTCGTGATTATTTCAATAAATTTAAATCATAGGACAATTTCCTCTCTGACAGTAATTTTGGTATTTACTATTTAGAAAATAGAATAATAGAAAATAATTGACAATATTTAATTTTCTAAGAGTAAATACCAAAATAACCGTCAAAAAATAGCATACATACTTATAAATACCAACGATTTAAGAATCTGAGAGAGGAAATTGTCATTTGATTTAAATTTATTAAAATAATCACAAAAAACCTATAAGAATGCGACGTTGCCAGCGCGCGCTACGTTAACGCTCTTAATGGTAAACTTGTTTATAAAACACGATGATAGAGTTTATCAACAAATGTTTTCTAATGAATACCCGGTTTTACTCGATTGACACTTGTTTCATCGCTGGTCGCCAGAATCGCTGGTCGCTGGCGGAAGTGCAGGTATCATATAAAAATATACATTCAACATTTAACTTCAGTCGTATCGTCACCTACAAAAACGAAATATCTGCAGGCCCTTACAATAAATTACGACCATGTATTATTATTTCATCACCACTGCTCTCAAAACGGTGAAGGAAAATATCCCGAAGAAATCCTAGAACTAATAATTCGAAGACACGTGATCATCATGACATCCACCACTCGTACTGGGCCTGCGTGTTGGATTACGGCACATTCCCATCTCACAGAGAGGAGGCCTGTGTCCCAGCAGTGCGAACATTATAGGCTAATTAATTATATTACAGCAGTCCCATCATCAACGAGCCGGCCCACGACTGCAGGCCAATCCACAACCACGGGCCGCTCCACAGCCACGGGCCGCTCTACAGCCACGGGCCGGCGCTCCCGCTCAGCCGACGCAACTTATCGCAAGCCCCAGTCAGTCAACAAGACTGTGCAGCGACGACAGTCGCGCTCCGTCTACCGCACGCCCGCCTACAATAAGAATGCTGTGCTCAACTATCCTGATATTACGCCCAAGGTAACGGATTTTTTAATTATGGTACTTATTCTTGTCTATGAACATCTACAATAACAGAGGCTTCGCAGATACTTCAAGAAATATAATTATGTGTACTCATACACATCTATACAGGGTGGAAGGGACATCGACGCGCAAACGGTTACCACATATTCAGTACATCATTCTGAGCCCCCCTATTTAGAAATTTTTCATTGGTTATTGGAAAAAAATGTGCAGTTTCCTACAATAATGCAATACCTACACGGTCCAAATGTATGGAAGATCAGATTTTTTTTTCAATAACCAATGAAAAATTTCTATGTAGCGGGGCTCAGAATGATGTACTGAATACGTGGTAACCGTTTGCGCGTCGATGTCCCTTCCACCCTGTATACTGGATGACTTTTTTTTACCGTCTCGAAAAAAAAATGGATATATTAGGTGAACAGAGTAGAAGTCTAAGGCATACCTAGTTTTTTTTTTTAATAGCTAATACAGAAAAAATTATTTAAGTACCAATAAATAGAACAAATTCGATGTAAACTTTCATTTTTGTACCAGAAAAACAGAAATTTTGAAAAAAAATAATACATCGTTTAAAAATATCGAAATTCTAAACTGTCATGGTCACCAACATTATTATTAACACGGGATATTTACCATGTTTACTGTTATCAACATGATAACAGTAAACATGGTAAATATCCCGTTTGTGTTAATAATAATGTTAGTGACCAATCAATCTGCCTAGCCTTTTCCCAACTATGTTGGGGTCGGCTTCCAGTCTAACCGGATGCAGCTGAATACCAGTATTTTACATGGAGCGACTGCCTATCTGACCTCCACAACTCAGTTACTGGGTAATACGATACCTCTTGGTAAGACTGGTTGTCAGACTTTCGGGTTTCTGACGACCCGTAACGACTGTCAAAGATCCACGAATGACAGCCGGGACCAACGGCTTAACGTGCTTTCCGAGGCACGGAGGAGTCTCGGTATGTAAAGATGGTCACCCATCCACTGACCAACCCCGGCAAGCGTAGCTTAACCTGATGGATCGACCCGTGCGGCTGTTATTACTTAGCCACGAGATACTCATGTTAGTGACCATGACAGTTTAAAAACTTATACCCATCCCTAATAGTTTGATGTTGTGGTTTCCAGGTGACGCCGCACACTCCGCTGACTGTGCTGCGCCAGCCGCGCCAGGGCGAGATGGTGGTGTCCATGTCCGGCTCGCCTGTCATGATGCCGGCTTGTTACACGTGAGTCCAGCATCATTTATCTGTCTGTGTCTGGGATAAAGTACCATGGTGGCAGGTAAACCACTCGGCATGGTCACTACCAAGGCGTGAAGGAAAGTACTATGCGTGCCAAATAAGAATAATTGGCCTTTCAAGCCCAAAAAAAGTGTCTTCGTGCAGTATGCATGATCCAAAACACTGTTAGTTGCAAACCATTTTTTATTAATTTAAAATTATTAACACTCCCGTCCTTATATATTTATGAAGTTGTTATGTTTATTAAAAATAACCTTGACCAATTTGAAACTCTGTCCACTAAACGTCATCAAGGTGCAATTAAGTCAAAAACCCACCAAACCGCCCTGTTCTCAAAAAGTTTTCTAGGAATGGCTCCTAAAATATTTAATAAACTACCTAAACCTATAAAAGCTTCAAAAGATTTGCATACCTTCAAAAAAACACTCCATAAGTTCCTAATTCAGAAAGCATATTACACTATAAATGAATATTTAGAAGAAAAATAAAAACCGGTATGTCCTATTGTCAGATGTTATATTTGTTACCTACTTATTTTAGTTAATTTAATTTATGTTTAGCTAGATATTAAATTGTTTCCTTAATTTGTATTGTTTTGTATATGATTATTTTATTACTAAATATTTAAGATGGTTACTTAGCAGTATTTTATAGGCTACTGTGAACAACATTTGTACGCCTTGCAAGGCAGCGCATAGTGATACAATATTTTTATTTTATAACATCATGTACATTTTACCTATGTGTCACAAATAAATAATTTTGAATAGACAAGACGCCATTTTGTTCCGCAATACTATGGCAATACTCGCAAACTTCATTACCGATCCGTACAAATTGACAGCTATCGTGTGAAGTTGAAGCAAGCGCGATCCTATTCTTATTTGGCACGCATAGTATTGTCAATATTCAATCAATCTGCCTAGCCTTTCCTATGTTGGGTTCGGCTTCCAGTCTAACCGGATGCAGCTAATACCAGTATTTTATATGGAGCGACCGCCTATCTGACTTCCACAACCCAATTTCTGGGTAATACGATACCCCTTGGTAAGACTGGTTGTCAGACTTTCGGGCTTACGGCTTTACGGGTCGTCAGAAGCCCGAAAGTAACGTAAAGTTTAACGTGCTTTCCGAGGCACGCCGGAGTCTCGGTATGTAAAGATGGTCCACGGACCAACCCCGACAAGCGTAGCTTAACCTTATGTATCGACCCGGACGGCTGTTATTACTTAGCCACAAGTTCCTCCTAAAGTATTGTCAATATTGTTGGCATAAAAAAACTGTGATTGCATTTATTAAGTAATATTTTACATGCTCGAGACAATTTTGCTGCAATTAGCCCAAGTATTTTCCAACTTGTACTCCTCGTTGCAGACCCGTACCTAAGTGTCTAAACACACTATGCCGAAGTTACGCGACCGAAGTTCGGCATGATTACGCCTGCAATGCTATTAGGCATTGTTCACACCAAACGTACTGTCCGCCGTTGACTGTGAGATATGGAAAATAAAGGCTAGTCAATCGGCGGCCGAAGTTGTTTTTTTTTAATTAATTTTGGACTAGCCGCTCACAGTCAGCGGCCGACAATACGTTTGGTCTGAACAATGCCTTTGAATTACTGACGACACACTATGCCGAAATTACGTTGCGTTCTAGCGTACAGCCGAACTTCGGTCGGGCGTAAGTTCAGCGACAATTCGGCGGCATATGCTGTAGAGCACACATTACCGAAGTTCGGTTCGAACAAATCAAATCAAATTAAATCAAATCAAATCAAATTTATTTGTAAATGTAGGTTTCAATACAATATGATGTTATAAGATGGTCTGTTCGCTACATTTTGCTCGAAAGCATACAAATACTAAAATTTGTTGTGTCGAAACAGCAGACACACATTTAAAAAGAAATAAACTCAATTACATAATAACACCCAATTCCTTACGTACTAACACACAATTATCAATGTCAAATTAATAATAAATTACCAATTTCAAAATAATATAATATATCTATCTAAATGTCAGTGGTGTCCTCCATAAATTCAGTTGTGGAGTAATAACATTTAAGAATTAAAAATTGTTTCAGTTTCTTTTTAAACATATTATTATTAAGATCCTTTATCTGTCGTGGAATTTTATTGTAAATAACTGGAGCCATTCGATATATACTTTTACGTAAGAACTTTTACGTTTTACGTTCGATTGCCGAAGAAGATCCGGGGCGGGGAGCAGCGGTAGGCTGGCATGCCCGCGCCCCGCGCGTCCGCCCCACGTGTGGCTGACACTGGCTTGGCCACCATCAGGGATTTTACTTTTGATAACACAAAGATTTAGTCGTTAATTAGTCGAAATTTGTCGCCAAATATCAGAATTTGTCGGTCACTGGTTCAAAAGTTATAAGGGGTCATTGGTGGCCGATCTGGAGAGAGTCTCCCCAGCTTGGCCACCTTTATATCTCAAAAACTAGGCCACCTAGCGAAGTGGCCAAGCCAGTGTCAGCCACACCCGCCCCACGGTGCTGTAGCTTAAGCTGGGCACTCACGGTCAATTCATTTGGATTAAACAAATGGATGAACCACCAAAATACTAAAATGTTACTAATGAGAAATAACAGTTCCTCGAAAGGCTGTATTGTCATCAGAAAATAATTGAAAAAATGAACAGGATGGGCTCTGTACTTTGCATAACGTTGAAACTGGCCATCTTGTAGTCTCGTAGAATTCAATAATTGGGTGCACCCAATATTCTTTTCTGTATTTGTCCTCTTCTAAAGCCTCTGCAATTGCTATTACTGTAAAATAGTCCATTTTTCAGGTTTAGCACCTCAAAAGTAAAAACGGAATCCTAACAGGATCACTTTGTTTTGCGTGTCTGTCCGCCTGTTTAGATAACACGACACGACGCCATGACAGCGTTCAAGACACTGAAGTTCCGCAACTGAATTTCCGCCGCGTAAGTTCGGTACTTATGGTGTGTCATATCAGCCGAACACGTCGGAACGTAACATCAGCAGCGGAACTTCGGTCGCGTAACTTCGGCATAGTGTGTTTAGACACATACTGTATGACAATCGTTCTCTCTCCATGCCAACTATAATGGTGATCGGTCAGTGTTGGAGTTATACAGGTTGTATCAGAAAAGTTTGTGCAGACCAACAAAATTAACAACTTTCTCCATGGGACCAACATCGTAATCGTGAAAAAACTGCTCTGCTTCTGTATGGGGGGTGGCTGATTATTTTTTCGCGATTACTATATTGGTCCCATGGAGAAAGTCGTTCAGTTTCCCACGGGAACGTCCAACCGGGAATTCCTTCCTTATTCCTTGTCTACATAATAAAGGGAACCTCTGTGCAAAATTTCAGCTTTCTCTAGGTCGAAGGGTTAGGGCTGGGCGTTGATGAGTCAGTGTCAGTCAAGACTTCTCTTATCTATCTATATAAATAAAAATGAATCCCTATTTCCCTTGGTCATCGCATCACGCGTGAACGGATGGAACAATTTCGCTAATTCTATTTTTGTTGTGTTTATTATTGTCAGGAGAAGGCTCTTATGAAAGAAAAAATTAAGAAAATTTCGCAGAAAATTGGAATCACAGGTTTACATTAGAATATTCATAGCTAAGACCATAGACTTATAAAAAAAGATGGACTCCGCGCTGCGCATATCGAAAGTAAAGCACAGTAAGTATGTACAAACACGCCTCGCGCACACATTTACATCATAGTATGCCGACCGGCCGCCATTACGTGACACGAGCGACGGCGTCTTTGCAGGTACTCAAATCACGCACACATAGATCGGTAGGGTGCTTCACTTTCGATATGCGTGGCGCGGAGTCCATCTTTTTTTATAAGTCTATGGCTAAGACAGGACTGTTAGGGTTAAAGGGGAAAGCCAAAGGAAAGACCGTTCTAAAGAATTTCAATAGTATGTTTATTATCCTTTAATTTATATATTGGAAGGTGATTTACTAATATTACGTGAGACGTGTGGTCTCTTGCAAGGCTTACAGAAGAGTACAGACGCTATGAGAAAGTCAGGATTCCAGTGAAGTGCTGAGGACGGGCTTGGACGTAAAAACGAATATTTATGAGTTACAAACAGAAAGATTGTGTTGAAGTAGAGTCATTTGTTTTTGCTATACTCCAACAAGGACAACGTCTGTCGGGTCAGCTGTTATTTATATAATTCCCTCATGCGCCGACTGCCCAGAATGCGCCAGACCGTCACCAGCTTAGTAAACGTCTCGCTAAACCGAGTAATCATACGATTTTATTATTCTTTTCCAGTTTAAACCGTGACGAGATGGCAAACTGCAACATTCGCCTCCAAGACGGCACAATGCTGTCGCTCCAGCCGAAACAGCTGCGCCAATCACAAGCCTACATTCCCTTCTCTCTGATGGACTCCAATGTGCTCACCCAATTGAAGACGCTCAAAGACAACCTCGACAAAGTAGTCAAACTCGGAGAAAAAGCCATCAAGTGACGTTCGTAAGGAAATCCAATTGTTGGGAAAAATCCTAATGTTTGGGAATTTTTCCCAGGGAATGGGAATTTCTCAAAAAGACTTTTGGTATCAAGGGTGTGCGTTACCCCAGCAAAATAATGTCGAAAATAGTCATTTAAATCTAATAGATAATTAGTTGCCCAGCTTCTGTAATTGTTGGCGCAAATTTTTAAATTTGTTGCACTTATAGTTTTTTAGTTATTTCACAAAAATATTTGTTTCAATATTCCCACTAAAAAAAAAATGTCTGGCTGCGGTAACGTTATAAACGTTACCCCAGCAGGAAATGTTTTTGTGAAATAACTAAAAAACTATAAGTGCAACAAATTTAAAAATGTGTGCAACAATTACAAAAGCTGGGCAACTAATTATGTATAAGATTTAAATGACTATTTTCGACATTATTTTGCTGGGGTAACGCACACGTATCAAGGTTAGTCGTTTTATCAGTTCACAAGTATTTACTACAACTAGTCCAGTGGCTGGGAATTCCCATTGCGTGGTCTATAGAAAATATTAGTTTTATGTGTGAATGTTTTATTGTTTATGAATTAATTCTTAATGTTATGGCTGACTTGTGTATAACTGTGTTTATTGATTATTATAGTATTAAAATCTTGGCTTTTGATAATATTTGATTTTAATTATTAGATTAGGTTAACCCTGGTAAATCATCATCATCTGCCTAGCCTTTTCCCATGGGGTCGGCTTCTGCCTAGCCTTTTCCCATGGGGTCGGCTTCCAGGCTAACCGGATGCAGCTGAATACCAGTATTTTACATGGGACTGCTTATCTGACCACCACAACCCAGTCTGGGTAATACGATACCCCTTGGTAAGATGGTTGTCAGACTTTCGGGCATCTGAGGACTTGTTGTAACAACTCAAAGAACCACGAATGACAGCTGGGGACCAAGGCTTAACGTGCTTTCCGAGGCACGAAGGAGTAATGGTCAACAATCCACGGACCTGACGCATCAACCCGTGCAGCTGTTGTTACTTAGCTACGAGTTCCTATAGTATCCATCATTCTTAAAAAACAATGTCACAGTAGAAATTAATAAAACACCATGATCAATATAAAATCAACTATATTCGGAAATATATCATAAAACTGCATCCATTTAGTAATCTATTGAAACTTACGAAATCCCTATTACTAACACTAGTAAGGCACAGTTCAAATAATATTCAGACTTATTCTTTTGTATAGAACATTCTCCATTGATATAGTGTAAGTATTTTAAAAATACAATTTCAAGCAAAAAGAAAAAAAGTGTTGAATTTCGTTCTAATAAAGCATATAATTTAATTAAAATTATAATATCGAGAACGGGTCTTATCGCGATATTCTTTTTAGGGTTCCATACCAAAATGGTAAAAAAGGAACCCTTATGGTGTTACTCTGTCTGTCTGTCTGTCACAGCTGGGTATCTCAAGAACTACTAATCAACTACTATCAACTTGAAATTTGGAACAATTTTATGTGACGTTTACCCAACTATTTTGCAACTATGAAAGAAATAAAAATATTTATATTTTTTTTGTAACAGGTGCTGAAAGGGGGTCTTAAATATTCAATGTGTGGGTACTAGGGCATGTGGGGTATCATATGAAAGAGCGCTGTTTGCACATTCTTAAACATTATTTTATTTTTTTTAGGCCGCATAGTTTTCGAGTTTTAATGAAAAATGTAAAAAAAATACCATTCCCCTCCCCTTATCTCCGAAGTTTGCAAAGGGAAAGATTACAGGAAAAATAAAACGATGTTTTCAGAAATCGGAGGAACCCTCGGTGCGCGAGTCCCGACTCGCTCTTGACCGGTTTTTTACGAGGTAAACAGGTACCTACTTCTTTCCCGACGTCGTAAAAAAAAATATCGCGATAAGACCCGTTCTCGATATTTGTTTTATAATGTCGATATTTGTTTTATAATGTGTACAAATCGCGACAGTTTAAAATTATAATGTCTTTCGGACATTGTAATTTTAATAACTAAAACTATTAGAAAACTAAAATATATAAAAGCTTAAAGGGCCCCCACACATTTTCAGACCGGGCGGCGGGTAGTCCGCCGGCAGGCCGCACATAATCCAGCTCATGGTCCAGCTTTGGACCGCCTGTCAGCAGACTGTAAATGTGTCGGGCCCTTTACACTACTCCTCGATTGAAAATCTTGGTACATCATATACTTTTCACCAGATAGCCTGTGTTAATACAACTGCCACACTGAGAGTAGAGACATACCTACTTAGCATAAATTTCTACATAGAATATCTTTAAAAAAATAAAAAAGTGTTTTATATCAGTGTTCTTGGCAAATTTTTTTTTTTTTTTTTTTTAAGGATTTTGATATTTGAATCCACCTCTATTTTCCATGTAAGTACACCAACACATCACTTTTCAGTACAAATCATTATAGTCCTTGTATGTAGAGTAGGTCACATGCACTAGTTGCAGATGCTACATACTCAGCTTCTACTGTTGACAGAGAAACACATGCTTGCTTTCTAGAGGACCAGGCAACAGGACATTTGTGTATAATGACAAGCGCACAATATGCTGGCGGGTTTTTGCCGTGCGGGTGTGCGCCCTTTGTGTGACAAGCCCGCCCCGGCTCAAAATCCCACCTGGGAATGCCACCTGGTTTGTAGACGGCATGCCCGCCGGATGTGGCCGCCGTCATGGTGTGTAGGAGCCTTCATAGATCATGATACAATTTTTCTGTCCTGTTTTCTGTTTTGATGGCTTTTTCCCATCCATTTTCCATAGCTTCTTAAATTCCTATGGATCTTCTTCTGTACTTATCAAGTAGTATGCTTCAAATATTTCATAATCATTTGTGATGTTTTGGGGTACTAAATTAATCTGCCACTTGTATTTTGCCTTTCTTTCTATAAACGGATGGTTCAATTTAAAACCCAATAACTTTATTTGGGTCAGTTTCTACTTGGCTCTTATTTATGTCTAACTTCATGCCTAGACGAATTGCGATTACTTGAAAATCCATAATATTGATTTTCTTTGTTGAGTAAGCAATACTATCATCACCAAATACTTTTAAATCTTGAGGTGGGTATCCGGTAGTTTTCCGAAACATATAATTAATTAATATGTAGTTGCATATTGAGCCTATTAACTGGGTGAACTGCGACCCACTCGCTAAGCCGGAATCTTTACAAAATTGGACTCCACTTGCAGTCTGGATCTTTGTATTAATAAAATAATCCTGTATCTTTTTAAACATATCAAACATCTTTCTAGCATCGGGTACTCCATGGTCCTCATAGTGAACGAAATCAACATTAAGAGCTAATATAGCAAACGCTACTTCCATTAGCCACCCTGGAAGGGTCTTATTAAATGACTTAAAGTCAAGTTTCACAATGTATGGTGCCCCATCACACAATTGCTTCATCTTCAATGCTCCACCAAGACCCGTTTCATATCCATAGGCAATAGGTGTATCATGCTTCTGAAACGCTCTTGATAATGGAATTGCAAACACAGCCTCTCCAAAGGTCATTGTTGCGGGGTATTCCCAGACAACACTAACTTCATTTGTTCCAAATGCACAGCAGTTGGGAAACTTAATCTTCTTACCATCCTTAACAAAATGCCAGAATCTTCTAATTGATTGAACAGCATCTGCGTCATCTCTGACCTCGCCCATGGTCTTATACCCTAAATCACGCCATGGTAATCCTGGCGAACTTGTCCATATCTCTAAATCTTGTTGAAAAACGTCATTCAGATGTAACATTTTGACCCTACTGGGTAACTTGAATGCTTGTATTGCGTCTTCTATGGCAAACCTCATTTCACAGTCTAAAGGCCTTTTTCCTAAGTTTCCAAATTTTCGTAGGTCACGCTCAATTATGTATTTTGAGTTTTCACTGGAGACCTCCTTGTGTCGGCGGTAGGACTTTCTAGATACCATTTTTTATAAATGATGTTTTTTCTATTCGCGAGAAAGTGTGGCAACGCCCATGCAAAGCCTTTATTAAGACCTAGTGAGTAGTAGTGAGTGACTGCTAGCAACAACTACACACAGATCATGACATCAGAGCATCACTATACTGATCATTACATATACATTTACGACTTTACGAAACTCGGTCCAGTTCATAGAGTAAAGTAATATATCGGCTAGTCCAGTTGTACCACAGCACAGTATCCATACGACGATAGCGGTAGAATATACTTATTTATACACAAACACAGGATAGAAATCTAATTGGCTATTCACACGGAGTTAATCACGAGATAACTGTTTTAATTTTGTATGTGCAGGTATGGTGCATGCACACTTCATCACTTGTTTAAGTTAAGTTTTGTTTTTGTTTTCTTTTCTCTCTTATTAACACTATTGACAGCTTACGTCACCTGACGTCACCTAAGTAGGTATGGGCGTTACAAAGAGTAAAGTAAGTAGGGCGTTATTTCACGTCACTAGTTACAATAACTGGCTACATGTGATTTTTGTAACTAGTTACATTACAATGCAGTGACCGAATGAATGAGCCGAAATCCCGAGCGGTGACACCACAGACTTATATTGGCTAGATTACGCAAGTCTCATCGTCTGAATAGAAACCAAGCGTGCCATTATTTTTCCACCTACTGTGACGTCACATGAGCGATTTAGTGATGGGAACTCCCCGTCCGCGAGTAAACGATTCAAAACGATTTAAAGGCCCCGCCGCGTTTCGCCTCGTCTTTGGAGCGAGAAATCGCGTGCGAGCATTCCGTCCGCATGCATCTTATACCTACTTGTTTCACACTGCTTCCGGTTGTGCCTAGGTATCCCGAAAGGGAAGAGGGAGTGTTACGTAAAGATTATTTGAGTAAAAATAATAATTTTATAATATCGATTTAGCAATCGATTATTCGAGTTCATCGACAGAGGAATGATAGATCTAAAATTATTTGTTTTTTTTTACTGAAATGTTAGTCATTTTCGATTATGTCATTTTATAACTGGTTATTATTGGTTGCTTGAACCTAATTAGTCTTATTATGTATATGTACTTTGTTGTAGGAAAGTTACAACGTTAATAAAAAACCCTAGAAGACATTTTATCTACAAAAAGAAAAGCCAGTAGAAGTCGCTATGAAATAAAATCCGATCCAGAACTAAGTAAATAAATTAGTAAAAAATAATTTTAAAATATTTTTAATAATTCCTGAAAAAAAAGCAAATGTAAAATAAAATGTAAAGCTTGCGGCGGGTTCTATTCACTGGCACCATTCTTTAAACCTAAAATTCTAACGAAAAACCGGGAACAGATTCGATTAGATGAACACTTTTAAATCGGATCTCCCGCCTTAAACAATACGCATAAGAGTTCCGACATCGACAACATCTAAGTACCTACTGACACAGAATTAATAATAGTACTAACGTACTACTGATTTCTATAAAACATAGAGAATTTTAGGTTTTCGAGAACGATGCCAGTGAATTCGAGCCTAAAGTCAATCCACTAACTCCAGCATTAGTTAACGCCTTCAATACATCAATTGTAGTCAGGCGTCGAAACTTTTTGTTTCCGTAAAGCTGCCTTCATTAAAATGAACAGAGCAAATTCGACTATATTGTGTTGGGAACCAATTTTCATGCCCCGTCGCCGTCGCTTCAATCCATATTTATTTAACTTTGGTATCACTTGGAAATCTGTAAATATAATTAATAATATTCTAAACAAAATCACTAAATTGGCACATTGGAGTAAAAAAAAAAAAATTACATGTCACAAAAAACCCAACGCAAACATTCCTCATTCCTCTGTTTCCAAAATCGATTAGAATCGAGATTGACTGTACAAACTGTGTGTACAACACGATTTGCTTTATTTGACAGAAAAATGAGAATAGCGACTGTACCACGAAGCTGAGCGACAAGTGACAATATCGATCATTTTAATTTTCATTGCGTGTTTTGACAGACAAGTCCTACATACTGCCTTGTAACTAAAAACGGCAATGTATCATGAATTATTTGATACACACCCAGTTACATAGCGTTCATTGTAAGAACACAATGAACACAAAATAATTGATTTTGCAATAAAAAACACATAATTTAATAACAATATGACTTATCGATGAAAGGAAACGTTTCCATTATCTCGTCCCCCTTTTTTTGTGTAGTTTCTACAGCTCAATACCGCATAATTTGGCATTTTTTAGTTTTTGGTTGACGTCCGGCATCAAGAACGTTCGAGCGCAGACTGAATGGAAGCGGCGCTGAAGGAAGTAAATTTTACTCCCTTTTTACACGCGAAGTACATACACTTGCGTCGTCTAGCCAATATAAGTCTGTGGGTGACACGAATTAATCCGAACTAGTTATGGGCGTGTAGCCGAATAGGTAGTTTCGAGTGCAACTATAAACACGTGATTTTGTAAGTAGTTACATTACAATGCAGTGACCGAGGAAGGAAAGATATCATTGATGGTTTATTTACCTACGTTTAGTTCAAATTAGTTCGCTCATGGTCGAGAATTATTAATTGCCTCATGCATGTTTTTGCAATACTTTGTTAAAACTCGTTAATTTTGTTATTTATGTAATTACATAGCCACAAAAACTAAACTTGTGATAAGTAACGTAAGTAAATTACATTAGGTAGGTACAATGTTTTCGTTTCGTAAATAACTGTAATACTTCGATAGAATAACCATGTTGAATCACTGAACAGAATTTGAAAAATAACTAGTTACTAAAATCACGTGTTTTCAAAACTGGTGACGCCTTCGAAGTCACTAGTTACGTTACGTTTCGCGAAAATCACATAACGACCCACACCCAAAAAAAACTCGCCGTGATAACTTAGGTGAATAAGTTATCACGGCGAGTTTTTTTTTTACAGAATAGCACTACACTCTGTAGTGACTACAGGGGGCCTAAAACGGCCACACTGAATTCCCAGCAATTTATTATGATTGACGCATTAAACTTCATTTTAGCAATTCATAATTTGTGGACCATTTTACTGATCTCTATACAAAACTGTCAAACAGATGAATAATTGCGTGCTATGAATTGTACGCAGATAAATTATGAATTGTCAGTTTGTAATTATCTGTTTTACGATTTCAAATATGATTCATAACCGCTTGCGCGCCTGCCGCGCGATCTTGGCAAAAACAACGCTCACGCTCCGATGACGTCAGCAGGCGTGACACGCCCGTGTTCAATTAGAATCTAATTAGACTTAAAAGTTAATTAGAATCTTGTTAGAATCTAATGTTTTTATGAAAGCTAGATAACAGGACTATAATGTACTTTTAGTTTCATTTGAAAATATCTTTCTGTTAAAATCACAGAAATAGGTTTGTAAACAAATTACGTTCAGATTTCCAGATTCTCGATGTCTAGATTTTCTACAAATAAAAAAATACTTATGACCTAAATGTTTTATGGTTTAAAATGCATGGTGTGTTAATGTTTAACGTGAAACATGAATAAAATCACTTAGCACAGTACAATATTAATGAATTACAGGCCAGACCTAAAATGTTTGACGGGCGGAACTTTTACGCCCTGACTAAATATTTTTTTTCTACATAAATCTGATACGTAGACTAAAAAGTACACGCCCGAAACCAGCCGGTCCGGCTGGTCAATACGGCTCTCATCGGCAAACTAATCTGCTTCAGGACGGGCAAGACTCGCCCCCGATTCGTAGGTATAAGCGACAAGTAGACCGAATCACTCTTCTGAGTGATTCGGTCTACTTGTCGCTTATCCGCACCTTCCTGAGCGATGAAAGGTGGTTAAATACGGAGCTCCTCTAATATCATCATCATCATCTATCTTAAATAAAAACCGGTCAAGAGCGAGTCGGACTCGCGCACCGAGTGTTTCGTTCCGATTTCTGGAAAACTGTGCTATTTAGAGACATCGTTTTATTTTTCCTGTAATCTTTACATAAACTTCTATCACATAGAATAATTTCAGATTTTTCGCTTTGAAAACTTCGGAGATAAGGGGTGGAACAGTATTTTTTTTTTAATTTTTCATCAAAAGTCGAAAACTATGCGTCCTAAAAAAAAGAAAAAAAAATGTTTGAGAATTTGCAAATAGCGTTCTTTCATATGATACCCCACATGCCCCAGTAGCCCCACTTTGAATTTTTAAGACCCCCTTTCAGTCAATGTCGCAAAAAAAATATAAGTATTTCTATTTCTTTCTTATTTGCAAAATAGTTGAGTAAACTTCATCTAAAACTGTTCCAAAGAACATCGGCCAAATTTCTATAGAAGCTGGACCTGAATTTTATTTTCAGTGCACAGAAGCAAATTATAGTGAGATTTGATTGTTTTATGTAGTAAACACCATGCCTTTCGAAAATAATATCTAAATAGCCAAGATATTTCAATAATGCAAAAAATACTTTTGAGGTTATCGGTGTCCGGAAATCAAAAGCACAGAATAATCGTCACAAGCGGTACCTAGTTATCAGTCTGTAAAACAATGCCAAGGTCAAACAACAGAAGGAAATCCAAAACAGTACAGTACGTATCACAATATTCACACTAACAACAACCACAACACAACAATGCGAGTTCGCAGGGTGCAAAGACTGCAGTTTATTAGGGTCAAATTGACACCCGTTGTAATTGACAGTATTGACACTGTCAATCCATGGCGCGCGTCGATGACATATTATGACGTTCCGTTGTACACAATTGAACAAAATGCTGATACTTACTATGAACCCACATAATTATTTTTATGACAAGAATCCAATACATACTAAAAACAGCACTAGTTGGTTTGATACACAAGTATATAGAATTGAATTACATCTAATAACTATTCAGAAAACCGTGAATAATTATAATCTTTGAGTACTAAATCATTTCTTAAGCAAAATGAATCGTCAAAGGTGCGTTCTGAACATATTATTCTAAATAATTTGCAAATTATGCTATTAAAAAAAAATGTGTTTGTGCTTTTTTTTCTGGCGACTTAAATATCTAAGTATTTCTTATGTTTTTTAAGACCTTAAAAAATACTAGATTTTTTCATATATATGGCATATCTGTACAACACCGCCTCGTAGTCAGGTACGATTTGGCCGTCCTTCTTTCAAGTTCATTAGTAGTTCTTGAGATATCCAGCTGTGACAGACAGACATACAGACATACAGACAGACAGACAGACGGACAGACAGACAGACAGACTGAGTCACACCATAAGGGTTCCTTTTTTACCATTTTGGTACGGAACCCTAAAAACAACGTCACATAAAACACCGTAATCAATATCTAATATCTCAATATATTCGGAAACACATATCTAATTTAAAAACACTTATCACAACACCCTAAAAAATAATAATAAATACTTGACAATATAAAAGGTATTTTCATAAAACTGCATCCATTTAGTAATCTCTTGAAAATTACGAAATCCCTATTAATAACACTAGATTAAGGCACAGTTGAAATAATATTCAGACTTATTCTTTTGTACAGAACGTTCTCCATTGATAAAGTGTAGGTAAGTACTTAGATATTTTCAAAAATACAATTTCAAGCAAAAAGAAAAATAGTGTTGCATTTATTTTATAGTAAAGCTATTTGTGACTTTTAAATGCAAGTAAACCATGGAATAAGATGAAATGGAGTGCTAATAAATTCATTGGAAGATTCAATTAGGTCATGAAAGGAGTTGATAGAACGCCTCTAAGCCCACGTCACACGGAGATTTTTTTTTTAGTAAGTACGAAAGTTTTCCCGCGCTCTCTGGATTTTCAACGCTCGACTGAGAGCTCGGAGTTGGAAATCATTTTTACTTACGCGCTAGGGATTTTTCTTCGCGCTCTTTTAGAGAGTTGGAAATCCATTTACCTAATCGCTAGGGATTTTTCATCGCGGACTGTTGGATTCTCAGTGCTCGGCTCACAGCTAAGAGCTGAAAATCTAACGCGCTAAGGATTTTTTTCATGCTATGTCGGATTCTCATCGCTTGGCTCAGCGCTGAGAGCTAGAAACCCATTTACTACGCGCTAGGGATTTTTCATCGCGCTCTTTTAGATTCTCAATGATCTGCTCAATGCGCAGAGTTTGTAAATCCACACAAACATCATCCAAAAAGTACCGATTCCCAGCCTAATAGAAAAACAAATCTATGATTGTTCACAACGACTGCACTCCATTTCTTCCGACTCCATTGCTAAACCCTATCAATTCTCCACTCGTTTTAAATCTTTCCTCCACATTACTGATTGTATCCATGTTTAGTGAGGGTCTGTTCCACCTCCTTCACATACTTCTCAGCCACCTTCTGGGTTCGCAATGTAGCCACCTGGAGGAAGAAATTGCATTAGGTTTGAAAAATGAAATGTGCCTTAAACTTCATCGGCAACCAACAATTTCATAATTAAGCAACTATGCTGATGTAATTTTGAAAGTTGTGTGTTTCTTGCCTACAGAAATTGGCATATTTTGCCTGTTCCATAGTTTATAAAAACGGGATCGGCACTATACGTCAGATAAATATAAAAATCAAGTGTTTATGATATTATCTGCCAAACAGCAAGAGGAGCAAAACAGGCCATAAATGTCGTTTATTGGCTGCACATCATAAACCATGGGTCGGATAAATATTTGTTTTATTCAAAAGGTAACAAATCGTACCTTTTCCTTGATGACAGCTCTCTCATACTTCTCTTGTTGTTCCTGCTCCATGCGCAGAGCCACGCCTTCGTTGTGGATCTTCTCGCGTAAGTCAGCCCTGACATATTACAAAACGATTTATTTTGATGTCTTTTAAGGCGAAACCGCCAGGGTAGCCCGCAAAATTCAAAATTTCGGCAACGAATCATATTTTAATCAACATACAACCTGAACATACCTGCAAATTACAAATAACGTAAGAAAATTTGAATTTCGCGGGCTACCTTAGAGCATCCCCCTTAAGGTTGATGCGCCAGGGTAGCCCGCGAAATTCAAAATTTCTTACGTTTTTTGCAATTTGTAGGTCAGTGTGAGCTTGTATGTTGATTAAAAATATATGATTCGTGGGCGTAGCTAATGTGGCTTTACAGAATTATAATCATTAGAATCAGCAAACTTATGGAGTTGGTCAGTGGATGGGTGACCATCTTTACATACCGAGACTCCTCCGTGCATCGGAAAGCAAGTTAAGCTGGTCCCGGCTGTCATTTGTGGATCTTTGACAGTCGTTACGGGTCGTCACAAGCCCGAAAGTCTGACAACCAGTCTTACCAAGCGGTATCGTATTAGCCAGTTACTGGGTTGTGGAGGTCTGATTGATCAACGGAGAAATAATTAAACGGTCCTAGTCACGAAAAATATCTCGGCCTGTGGGTAGATGACAAACTTACTTGGAAGCAGCACATCGATCATGTCAAAACAAAACTAACGTCACTGTTAGGAGCGTTACGGAAAGTTACAAACTAGGTATATTCGAAAAAAGTACGACTAATTATTTATAACTCCCTAGTAAAATCAAACCTTGAATATCTAATTGAAATATGGGGATCAGCCGCTAAATCAAATCTAAACTCACTACAAAGATTACAAAATAAAATTATCAAAGTATTATTTCATTATAACTATCTTTATCCAACAAAAAAATTATACGAAAAAACTAAATTACTAAATCTCACACAACTTTACACATATTACACCTGCATTCTCATAAAAAAAATCACCACAAATTCCTTACAGTCAAATATACAACTACATAAAAAGACAACAACATACAACACAAGAAGTAAAAACAAGTTTCAACTAATGACTGCACGGGCGCGGACTAATTACGGCAAAAAAACAATATTAGTTGAGGGAGCACGGCTGTTCAACAATTTACCGGAAGATATAAACAAGTGTGATAGTATAAATATCTTTAAGACAAAACTCAGGAAACATGTATGTACCCTGTAACGTCACCAACACCCCAGAGGCAAATATGATAATTTACTTTACTTAGATGTAAGCACTTTGTATCTCATTTTAAGTGAACTATTATTTAAGTTCTTATGAGAATAAAATTCTTTAAACCTAGATAGGCAGTCGCTCCATGTAAAATACTGGTATCCAGCTGCATCCGGTTAGACTGGAAGCCAACCCCAACATAGTTGGGAAAAGGCTAGACAGATTGACTCAGCCCAGTGACGTAATGGAATAATTTGCTTTTACATTGTGTTTTACTGTCACCTACATCGTCGTAGACAACGACCGACAGTCGACACCAATCATCATCATTCTACAGCCCTGGCCCTATCCCAATTTTTTTGGGGTCAATGCAACTTGTTTTGTTTTTATCTCCCATACATCTCTATTAGCCGTCATCTCGGTAGTCACTTCCTTTCTAGCTATATCATTTTTCACACAGATCATCCATCGTTTCTTTCATTTCTATCGTTTCTTTTTTTCATTTCTACTCATCACATGCCCATGCCATGATAACCGATTTCCACACACACCGACACCGATATCGGCACGACATTTAGCGGCGAAAACAGTGCGGGGTGAGATTAGTGGGCATTCTTTCACTAGAGCAAACGTTTTCGCACTGCGGACTTCGAGACGTCGATACTTAGTAGTGTGGTTGTTTGTCACGTCGGGATGATTATTATCGATATTCACCAATATCATGGGGCCGATAGTAATTTACCTGTCGGTATCGAATCGAGTTGGTATCGTTATCTGATAATGTGAAAACAAAACGACATTTCATGTAATAATCATAATTCACTCCGCCGTAGACACGAAAAAAAATCTACCTAAGAAAAACTAATTCAGTTGATCATCTGCAAATATTTTACTCTGTGGCATGGATTTTCCACGAAATCGTCGGTGGCGCCAATGATATATTACCTTTAGATGCGTTACCCGGGCTCAAAAATGGGAAATTAAATGAAGGGTAATTGCCCGGCGTGATATCAGTCACGCACGCGCGCCAGTGAACATGCAGCAGCTAGTGACGTAATTAAATAAGTATATTCATCTCTTTCTTACAACAGGTATCGGCATGCGTCTTTCCTTTTCTTTGCGGCCAGTATATACTGGTATGTTGGTACATCATGGCTTACGCTGTTTTTGAAAGCACTGATGTTCGTGTATGACGCGTCTATCTATAATACGTCATTGGGTGGCGCGTCGTAAATAAACACGTCACGCTGCAGTTTGGGGAGGCGGAGGTAGCGTTTCAAAGGCCTAAAGGCCCGAGTAACCTGGCCTTAACTTTTTCTAAAAACCGAAGTTCCATGTTGGGCGCCATTGCTATAATGGCGCCCAACACGGAACTTCGGTCACTCTCACTGTCACTTACTCACACTCACTCACTCACAAACACGCGTCACTCTGAAATGACACGCCCAACTACCGCATTTACCGTAGTGTACGTATACAGATTTAGGTAGTGGAGCACGTCATTACAGAGTGGACCAGCTCTACTTTGAAAGTTACTGTAGTACACTCAAAAAAACCTCTGCATTCTTTATTCTAGTAGAAGACATCTCATCACTAGAAACAAAAAGCTTTTCACAGGCAAATTCTACACCGCATGGCGAGATATTGCTGATGATACCTTTAAGATTTACTTAGTCCCACCCACGGTGGACCATTAGGTCGTATATAAGTTACTGCGCTCTTAAAATGCCCCTAGAATCGAATAGAGTTTAAAGTATCAATTGTTATTAATATAAACCGGTATAAAATGCAACAACAACAACCCTTACTCGTACTATTTAATCACTTTGGGCCTGGCACCTGCCTAGCCTTTTCCAAACTATTTTGGGGTCGGCTTCCAGTCTAACCGGATGCAGCTGAATACCAGTATTTTACATGGAGTGACTGTGCATAACTGACCTACACAACCCAGTACAAGTAGTACCCAACTGATATAGCTTACCGACGTTCGGTGCGAATGAAGATTCACGACGCGCCGTATCGGTTGGGTACTACTGTAACTGGCTAATACGATACGATTGGTAAGACTAGTTGTCAGACTTTCGGGCTTCGGACGACCCGCAACGACTGCCGGGACCAACGGCTTAAAGTGCACGTGGAATAACCCGTGCGGCTGTTTTTACTTATCCACAAGCTCCTCAGCCTGGGTCAGTTATGTAGCTCTAAAGAAGAATGAAAAATTTGAACATGGGCACCTTTGAAACGCCAGGTGTTGCCTATAGAGAAAACCCAGTCACGGTAACATAAAAATAATTGGCTTTTACAAAGCTTTCAAATTACAATGTTACCTAATAATAGGTATGGGAAGACACGAGTGGGCCTGTCAACAAGTACCATTTATTATTTTACTAACAGCCAAAGTCCCATGTTGGGCGCCAATTTACAGATGAAGAAAAGTTTACCTCGCACGTTCCTTGTCGTTGATCTGTTTCATGATCTCCTGTCGATGTTGTTCAATGCGAGCTTTGTGCTTGCCATCCAACTGCAAGTAATATTTTATTGTGTTTATCATTTTATTTGGAGGTATAAATACAGGGCTGAAAAAGAGGGTTTTTTTTGTAAACATAGGTCACTGTCAAAGTGACAGGACATTGCAGGTTTATGTGACGTCAGCGGAGCAAAAACAAAACGTAATCTTTTACTATGAAGTACACACAGCAGCAGGTCAAGTTACTACAAACTGACAATTTTTCTCATTCGATTTTGAACACTGACAACATTTTAAGGTTTAAAATGATTTGAAGAAATTTGACAGTTTAGTATAACCTGATATGCTGTTGTCTGCACCAAAGGATGCTCTAGGTTAGCCGCGTATTCTTAGATAATATACATCTAGATCGAGCCACCGCGTGGCCTGTCATGAGACAGCAATATTAACAGTGAAAGTGCTTTGTTTGGCAACATTTTTAAATTTTGCCATGCAAAGTACTTTGTTTGGCAACATTTTTAATGCAAAAATACGGCATGCCGTAAGGGACAGAAGATACGATGCTTTGTCTCCATTTTCCTAATTATTTCGTATATATGTGTCTCACTTCCACACTTCACACTGTAATCATGGCAACGTCTAGATGTATAATGTAATTGCGCGTAATTAATGTTTTTTTCCACTGTATTACGTCGTATGTTATTATTATTATTTTTAGCCTGTGTTGCCCAACTGCAGGGCAAAGGTCTCCCTTTCTCCTTTCCACTCCTCTCTGTCTAATAATAAGATAAGATTACCTCCTTCTCCTTGCGTATAAACTCTTCATTCTGCCTCGCTGCGTTGTTGAAGCTCTGTTCGTCTTTAGCTATCTCGCGAGCAATGAGGCGATGGATGTCATTGATCTGTAAGCAAACAATATGGTGGATCTGCTTCTTTCGTATTGGTACGAAACATGTGAGAAAAGCTCTTGCGCATGCCGTGATGAAATGTAAAACTGTCAGCTAGCAGGTAGCTGACTAGCTGGGCTGACTGACCAAACTGGGCCCCGGACCACGGATCCTACTTTCTAAGTCCGTCAACAAGGGCCCGTCCGAAAGTAGTTCGAAACTTCGGAGTGAATCCTACAACTCGTTTCTTTCCTACCATTTATTTTACTTTTGACATATGCACCCCTATGAAGTTTCATATGTATTGACAGGCAACCATAGACGAAAACGGACCTGTCCTATCAGCTGTTGCTTTTATCAGTGAAAACTAGTACATAGATACATACATAAACTCACGACTTCTTCCCATAGGGCTAGGCAGAAACTACAGAACGCCATCTGCTACGATCCCTATATAGGGTGACTGGTAATTAGTAGTGTCCGACCGAAGGTGCAATTCTGGCCGAAGCCGAAGCCGATTAATCGGTATTCACCAAAACCTTCGGCAGAAGCCGAAGCCGAAGCCGAAGGTGTCATTGACCTTGAGAAATACGATAGTTAGGTACTTTGATCTCAGAATATACTAGATGCATATTGTGAGAGCTTTAGAGATTTAGCCCAATAACAAGCCGAGTGACCAACATATACAAGTAGGTAATAAAATATTGTCTAAAATAATAAACACTTATTAGAATTTTAAGACGCGCTCTCAAACTTGTTTTGACTCGTTTAGTTTACTAACTGCGATTCGTTTGGTCCGGTGCGGCGGCGCGGCGAAACTCTGCTGCTCTGCACACTCTCCGTCTCGCTCTAGCATCGTTCAGTAAATTTAAAATGTTGACAACTAGCAAACCTTCGGCTTCGGCCAAACCTTCGGCAAATTTTTGGCCGAAGCCGAAGATTTGGCCGAAGGTGATTTTTTGGCCGAAGGTGGCCGAAGCCGAAGCCGAAGCCGAAGCCGAAGCCGAAGCCGAAGCCGAAGCTTCGGTCGGACACTAGTAATTAGTGACCAATACCTAAACACATGATTCAAGCTCATGATAACAAACAACTTTTACTATAGGACCAAACCTAAAATCGCGAAAAAAAAAACAGTTGCTCCCTAAATTTTGACGAGATATGCGAACATTAATGTATGGGGCAGCAGATTTTTTTTTCGTGATTTTAGGTTTGGTCCCATAGTAAAAGTTGTTTGTTATCATGAGCACAATAATGTGTTTAGGTATCGGTCACTAATTGCCAGTCACTCTAAGGCAAAAAGGCAAAAGTAGTACACTTTTGCCTTACGTTCATACATCTGGTCATACATACACACAGGCCAGTTGCGAGTCGGTACCTACTACGCAACTGACCTTTCTGAAGAACATCATCCTTTTTAGGGTTCCGTACCAAAATGGTAAAAAAGGAACCCTTATGGTCCCACTCAGTCAGTCCGTCTGTCTGTCTGTCACAGCTGAACATCTCAAGAACTACTAATGCTATCAACTTGTAATTTGGAATAGTTTTATATGACGTTTACCCAACTATTTTGCAAATAAGAAAAAAATAAAAATATTTATATTTTTTTTGTAACAGGTGCTGAAAGGGGGTCTTCAAAATACAAAGTGGAGCTACTAGGCCCTGTGGGGTATCATATGAAAGAGCACTGTTTGCACATTCTTAAACATTTTTTAATTTTTTTTTAGGCCGTAGTTTTCGATTTTTGATGAAAAATGTAAAAAAATACCATTCCCCCCCTTATCTCCGAAGTTTGCAAGGGGAAAAATCTGAAATTATTCTATGTGATAGAAGTTTATGTAAAGATTACAGGAAAAATAAAACGATGTCTCTAAATAGCACACTTTTTCAGAAATCGGAACGGAACCCTCGGTGCGCGAGTCCGACTCGCTCTTGACTGGTTTTTTTTTTATAAATGGCATCTCGCAGATCAACCTAGGAGGTTGTCGTCTGCTTAAACGGACTTTCCTGTGGGTGCCTCAATAAATTAAGGCCTCCAGCCATAGCATAAAACTTATAAACCAAGCGACTACTCGCTAAGAACACTCCCTGAGGGGACAGCAGGAGACAGGCTGAATCAGATTATAGACATCACCAATAAGGTCACTGTCTCCCGGCGTTCTGTAGAAATGCGACGACGTTGTCAGCCCGCGTGGGATGAACGCACAAATAATGCTAAAAAAGCTTTGTGAACTTCTCATCTTCAAATCCTCTAATCAGAATGCACTCATGCACTGACCTGTTGTACTCTAGCTTCGTGCAGTTGTTTCATCTCCTTGTTCCTCTTGATAGCGGCGTCTCTTTCTCTCCTGCGGTACTCTCGCTCTACGTCCTCCTGGATCTTCAGGTTGCGAATACGATCTAATTCTTCCTTCAGCTCTTGTTCAGCCTGGTTTTGAAATGTAAGTAGTGGTTATATGGTCAGGGTAAGTAATTAATGTTTAAGTACCTCTTGAGTGTCGCATGATACCGCATAGGTTGATGAGAAAGCGCTAGAAGTCAACAGATAAACAAGACAAGTTTTGCAAGAGCAAATAAACGTAATAAAAACCATCGTCAAATGCCGACCGCGGGCTGTCATTTGCGACATTTCTTTTGCTTTCTCTGAACCTATGCGGGGTATTTTTTAAAAAAAAAATTGTTTTTTTTTAATTTTTTTTTTTAAATATTTTAGAACTGTGCAGACGACAAGATTGTGTACCTATTTAGATTAGACCGTACAGAAGCGTCATCGGCGGGGTTCTGCTGAGGAGATAAGCGTGCGCCGCATTCAATCACTACCTCCTACATCGATAAATTTTGTGTTTTTAAAATTCCTTTATAACCAAATGTATAATGGATAAATCATTTGGATTTTCCATTTTTCCCATAGGATTTTCCATGTGTTATTTGACTATTATTGTCGAAAAATATCGAAAAAAATTACATCTCGAAAACTACAAAAAATCGTAGAACATACGGGGGGGTTAAATCGATAGGTATGGTACTCTGCTATCAGCTCGCACTGGCTTGACACCTTAAAAGAAACACTCTGTATACACGTGTTGACGTGTCGACTTGAAAACTTCCTCCTTTTTTCGTAGGTTAAAAAATAAATTCAATCTTCCGAACATAGGCGCTGTTACTTACCTTCTGAGCTTTAGAGATATGATCAATCCCCTTCTGCTTGGCTACCTTAACGGCCTCCGCATCAGCCCTGTTCTTGGACTCCCTCTCTTGTTTCTGCCGCAAGAAGTTCGCGACACGCAGGTCCATGATGCGATCCTCTTCATTTTGCAGTTGTTTGAAGTACAGGAGTTCCGCGTTACCTAGTCAACGAGTTAGGAATAGTTGGCATTTTAAAAAACCTGTCAAGAGCGAGTCGGACTCGTGCACCGAGGGTTCCGTGTCGATTTCTGAAAAAGTGTGCTATTTAGAGACATCGTTTTATTTTTCCTGTAATCTTTACATAAACTTCTATCACATAGAATAATTTCAGATTTTTACTTCGGAGATAAGAGAACGGTATTTTTTTTTTACATTTTTCATCAAAAGTCGAAAACTATGCCGCGTAAAAAAAAAAAAAATTTTTTTGAGAATGTGCAAACAGCGCTCTTTCATATGATACCCCTCATGCCCTAGTAGCCCCACTTTGAATTTTTAAGACACCCTTTTAGTCCCTGTTACAAAAAAAAAAATATTTTTACTTCTTTCTTATTTGCAAAATAGTTGGGGTAAACGTCATCTAAAACTGTTCCAAATTTCAAGTTGATAGCATTAGTAGTTCTTGAGATATCCAGCTGTGACAGACAGACATACAGACAGATAGACAGACAGACAGACAGACAGACAGACAGACGGACAGACAGACTGAGTCACACCATAAGGGTTCCTTTTTTACCATTTTGGTACGGAACCCTAAAAGTGTCATTATGAAAAGCAGACCAAACGTACAGTTGGTAATTGTGAGGTTGGGAAATAAAACAAAATTATATGATAAGTTGGGAAATGATTATTTGGCGAAATAAAATTCTGCGAAACGTTAGGTAGTTGGCAAGTGAAAATCTGGCAAACAATTTTCGGCGACAAGGCAGAGAACCCTGTATTTTAGTATTTTGCCACTATTAAAGTAATTTTTATTATTACACGACTGCCCAAAGAAAAAGTTTTTTATTTTTCACTTTTTAGTGGGTCAGTTTAAGTTACAATAGCCTAATGTCAACTGCTCATCAGCTTCTACAAAATATTGCTTTTCGCGATGCAGGGACTTTAATTCTTGAGGAGTTCTCCTATTAAGAACCAGTAGGAGAACTGACACACACAAAACAAATATTATCAACCTATTTCCCAAGGTTGATAATATTTGTTTTACATATTTTCATCTACATACCCTGGTCGAGCATCTCCTTAAGTTTGGTCTGTCGGTGGATCTTCTCCTTAAGTTTGTGCGCCTCGTCAATCTGCGTCGCTATGTTTGCTTGGTTCACGCGAATACTCTCCTCTTCAATGCGTTCTGCTTCCATTATCTAGCAAAAGATTGTGTTATTTAGCCTTAGAATTAGTTATGGCACTAAGACTTCGTTCCGGTCACATTCCATCAAAAAAGTTTGGTTTTCTTATGAAAAAGGTTATGTCACCCAACTGTTTGGAATGTGGAGTAATCGAAGATGTACAGCATATTTTGATGGAGTGTGTGCGGAATGAGGCTTTGCGATGTGATTTACTTGGTGCAACTAATAGATTCGATATTGGAGAGTGTAATGTTATCCTAGATTCCTAGCTTGTCCTTTATTGGAACAAGCTAGGATTCTGTACAAACTAAGTAGCTTTTTTTGTTTTAAAATAAGATTTAATTGTTTTTGGGTTTACTTAATTGTAAGTACTGTTATTACAGGGCGACGTTATCGCTCAGCGATAAAGCCCATAAAATAAAGATATAAAAAAAAAATCGCGAAACATGCAAACATACCTACTGTATGTAGGTACGGGTTGAAACGCTCTTCTTAGGGTTCCGTACTAAAATGATAAAAAGGAACCCTTATAGTGTGACTTAGTCTGTCTGTCTGTCACAGCTGGATATCTCAAGAATTACTAATGCTATCAACTTGTTTGGAACAGTTTTAGATGACATACACCTAACTATTTTGCAAATAAGAAACGATTTTTTTTTGTAACAGGGACTACAAAAAATAAAGTGGGGCTAGGGCATGTATCATATGAAAGAGCACTGTTTGCACATTCTCAAACATTTTTTTATTTTTTTTTAGGCGGCATAGTTTTCGACTTTTCTTGTCCCCCCCACTACTTATCTCCGAAGTTTCCATAGAGAAAAATCTGAAATTATTCTTTGTGATTGGAGTTTTAGTAAAGATTACAAGAAAAATAAAACGATGTCTATGGGTGCGTTTCCACTGACGCGGAGCGGAGCGTAGACGTGCAGGATCGACCAATCATAATGCTTGTAATCTTCATCGCGTCTCTTGTCTCGTCTGTAATTGGACGATTCCTGACGTCTCCGCTCCGCTCCGCCCAGCTCCGCGTCAGTGGAAACGCGGCCTATAAATAGCATACTTTTTCAGAAATCTGAACGGAACCCTACTGTACGGTATCAATGTATCTACTGCATAATTAAAAATCTATCTATCCTCGTAAAAGTGATAGAGCCTTAGAGTAATAATTCTATGGATAGAGCATAAAAGTTCGTAATCTGCTAAATTCATAATTTCATACAATGGAGTGTCAGTGGTTGACCATTGGAAAGTCATAATGACGCCATTATGACGCCATTATATTAGTAGATTACCAAACTTGTCAAAATCAACAATTATAGACCATCCTGACACTATTGTAATAGCAGACTTGAGGCCCACGGCCGCCAGACCTTATACTTATTTTCTGATTAACAAAATGTATGGGTTAAAGTAGTGTTAGTATGTACTTTGAACCTGCTAGCTTGATAAGTTGATAACCAGTGTTGCCAGATGACCATCTCGCGTTCCCCCAAAACCTTCTCCGAAATCCCCCCAAAATTCAGGTTTTGAAGGAAAAATCCCCCACAAAAGGTAAAAAAAAAAACCATTTGTAATTTGCATTTTTGCATATTTGTCATAAGGGGTTATTTGGTTGCAAATGACCTTTCCTACATCTCCTTAATTGATTGCCGACATTATTACGAATAAACTCTATAGACATACCTACATGATGTGTAAATCGTTGGTCCAAGTCCAAGTGGTACCATAATCAGAGCTACAGTAAATAAAACTTGAGACATGCTTTCATCTAGGCTTAAGTAAATAAAACTTGAGACATGCTTTCATCTAGGTTAGAATAACTACAATAACTTTATACTGTTAATATTGGGTCACTTTCTCTCTTCTTTCTATGCCTTTGTTGTTTTTATTTTTGTTGTGATAGTGCAAGGCGCAAAGACCAAGTTATTACAAGTTATTCTATTATTCTTTTCTATGATTTAATCACTTCGTTCTAACCACGGAGTAAAGAAAAAAGTGGTTCTAACAGACCATAATGGCGATTGACGGTAAAAACCTGTTTGTCCGACCAAGCGAGCGACTGACTGACTTTTCTCAGATTACAGATTGGTTACTAAAAATCCCCCCATTCCCTCCATTCCCGGTTTCTTCCCTCCAACTATCCCCCCAAAAATATTGTTCCCCCAATTTTCCCCCCATGACTATAAAAAACCCCCACATTTGGGGGGAATACCCCCAATCTGGCATCACTGTTGATAACTTAGGTGAAGTGAGCGTGAAGTCAGCCGTCATTCCACCTGACGTTGGCACTATTGACAGCTCACTATAAGATCACTTCACTTATGTTTTCACGGTGAGATATTTACAGAATAGGGCCTAAGTGTGCAGATTGTTTGTAGGTTACCTTAGCAGTCTCGTGCGCTCCTATCTGCTCTTTGAGAGCGGCGAGGTTCTGCAGCCTCAGGCGTTGACATCGCTCCTCTTCGGCCTCCGCGCGCTCCACCGCGGCCTTGCGGTTCTCTTCCATTATCGCGTCGAGTCTGACCACAAGACAGTTAAGTTTTAGTTGAAACCATTAAAATTCTACTAAAAATATAACAGTTTGAAAAGTTAGTAATTATGCCCTGGCTAGAAGCCTTAGTTCTTATAAGACACCCAGGATAGCCTGGTTAAGCAGCTGACAACCTCCGCGTACCGCGTCAGTCTGTCTGTCTGTATGTAAGTATGTTATGTTTGTCCGCAATGTTCTCAAAAGCTACTGAACGGATTTTCATACATACGGTTTTCACCAACGGACGAACTGATTCATGAGGAAGGTTTAGGTGTACTTATAATAATTAATTAAAGTGAAAGTTGGTTGAAATATGACGATGATGATTCCGAAGATGTCGAAAAAAATCATGCCGACTACGAGAGTGGCGGTAAGCTGATCTCGCATTTTATAGGATTTCCATACAATGAAAGGTAAGTGTAAACTGGAAATGTACAGCTTGATGTGTAGCCGTGTGTACCTAGTATAGTACGTAGGTATACGGGTGAAGCCGCGGGCAAAAGCTAGTACTTAATAAATACTTAATTTAAGATGGATCCGCAGTAGCCCACGAAATTAAAATTTTCTGGCGTTTTTTGCAATATAAACCCCCGGTCGCACGAGCGTAATAAAATCGCGCCGGGATTTTATCGCGCACTGGATTTTCAACTGTCGTTGTTGAGCCGAGCGTTGAGAATCCAACCTAACAAAAACTGAGTGCATCCCAGCGCGACGAAAACACACTGTTGGATTTTCAACTCCCGGCGGCGCTAAGCAGAGCGTTGAAAATCCATTGCCCGAAAAAATCCCGCCGCGATTTTATTACGCTTGTGCGAAGGGGGGTTAAGTCGACGTTCGCACGAGCGTAATAAAATCGCGGCGATTTTTGTTTCGCGCACTGAAGTTTCAACGCTCTGCTTAGCGCCGAGAGTTGAAAATCCAACAGTGTGTTTTTTCGACGCGCTAGAATGCACTCTGTTGTTGTTAGGTAGGATGCTCAACGCTCAGCTCAATACCGAGAGTTGAAAATCCAGTGCACGATAAAATCCCGCCGCGATATTTTTAAGAATCATCAATATGTCTCCCTAGGATAAATTGGTTATCTTTTGATCTGATTTCCGTTGAATTTCGCGGGCTACGACTGGTGGACGTAGAATCCCAACCTCTTCTGTTCTTCATCGAGTTCCTTCTTGATGAGCTCCTTCTCAGTGATCTGCGCGTCTCGTATGGCGTGGCACTTCGACGCCAGGATGATGCGGTTGCACAGGCGGGGACCTTGCATGTTGTCCGCGACGAGAACTAGGAACATCGGATGGCGATTTAGAAGGTTATAATAAATTATTATAGGGAGGAGCTCGTGGCTAATTAGGTAATAACAGCCGCACGGGTCGATTCATCAGGTTAAGCTACGCTTACCGGGCTTGGTCAGTGGATGGGTGACCATCTTTACATACCGAGACTACTCCGTGCCTCGGAAATCACGCTAAGCCGTCATTCGTGGATCTTTGACAGTCGTTACGGGTCGTCAGAAGCCAGAAAGTCTGACAACCAGTCTTACCAAGGGTTACCCAGTAACTGGGTGGGAGCTATTCTTCTATACTAATATTATAAAGAGGTAAAATTTGTTTGTAAGTTTGTATGTAGGGGGTAATCTCCGGAACTAATGATCCAATTCTAAAAATTTTTTCACTGGTAGAAAGCTACATTATTCCTGAGTAGGCTTGCCAGATAAAAAAAATAAAATTCCGGAGTAAATTCCGGACATCTCAAGAAAATTCCTGACTTTTTTGTAAATAAGTACTTAGGTATAATAAGTTAACGTCGAGTTGTTTCATGCTGGTTTTCGTTATATTTATGTGAGAGTGAACTAAGCAATTCACGTTTTCGCGAATATTCTCGATGAGGGGCGAGCGGGGGAGAGGTAAGTGACCCTTCTCCGCCCACGCTCGATGACAGTTAATATTGAATTAATATAATTTTTTATTTTATTTTTACACAAATAAAATTATAGAAATTCCGGACGGCTTAGAATTCCCCCCACATGCCGGACATAGACTTATATTACCGGACATGTCCGGAAAATTCCGGACGTATGGCAACCCTACCTGAGTGCTATAGGCTATAAATTATATTTATATCATGCATATTAGCCGAGCTATCACAAGTTTTGTCTAACAAGTCGGAAAGAAATACCTCTTTAAACAGACTTTTTTGCATGCGCTGCCTAAACGGTTATTTATAATTGATAACAATGTATGGCAGTTTGGTCCGTCTTAAATAATTCTACAAAAAAGTCCGCGACACCATATTTCTATCTTTTATATTTTATCTTTTATACATCTTTTATTGTTTTAAAAAAGTATTTTTTAGACATACTTACGTTTGGATGATTATTTAAACAACAAAACATTAATTCTTATCAAAATAAGATATTTTATGATCACAAGGACATCATGGAGATAAGATTTGGCCTTTACAGTATGGCAATTGGTCATACAGTTTCGGAGATAATATAAAATTACTAAAACGCAAAATAACTTTAATTCATACCGGTTCCTCTTGAGCAAACATGTTTAGAGCGGACGTTTTATCAATTTACCCATAGATGGCGTTGTGCAAAATGTCGGTGGAATACAGCGGAAGAGTTTGTTTTTAGGGTTCCGTACCAAAATGGTAAAAAGGAACCCTTATGGTGTGACTCAGTCTGTCTGTCTGTCTCTCTGTCTGTCACAGCTGGATATCTCAAGAACTACTAATGCTATCAACTTGAAATTTGGAACAGTTTTAGATAATATTTACCCAACTATTTTGCAAATAAGAAACAAATAAAACGATATGTATTTTTTTTGCAACATGGGCTGAAAGGGTGTCTTAAAAATTCAAAGTTGGGCTACTAGGTCATGTGGGGTATCATATGAAAGAGCGCTGTTTGCGCATTCTCAAACATGTTTTTATTTTTTTTTAGGCCGCACAGTGTTCGACTTTTGATGAAAAATGTAAAAAAAAATACCGTCCCCCCCCCCCCTTATCTCCGAAGTTTGCAAAGAGAAAAATCTGAAATTATTCTATGTGATGCAAGTTTATGTAAAGATAACAGGAAAAAAAAACGATGTCTCTAAATAGCACACTTTTTCAGAAATCGGAACGGAACCCTCGGTGCGCGAGTCCGACTCGCTCTTGACCGGTTTTTTTTGTTAGTTTGTTTGAACGCGCTATCTCTGGAACTACCCCAGTCGGATTTGAAAAAATCTTTTTGCATTTTATAACCCAGTTCTTGAGGAGGGCTATAGGCTATTTAACATCACGCTAGGGCCCTTAGGAGCCGAGCGCGAAGTAATAGCGTGGGCAGGCGATGCGGAAGGATATAGGCTATTTAACATCACGCTAGGCCCCTTAGGAGCCGAGCGCGAAGTAATAGCGCGGGCAGGCGATGCGGAAGGATATAGGCTATTTAAAATCACGCTAGGGCCCTTAGGAGCCGAGCGCGAAGTAATAGCGCAGGCAGGCGATGCGGAAGGATATAGGCTATTTAACATCACGCTAGGGCCCTTAGGAGCCGAGCGCGAAGTAATAGCGCAGGCAGGCGATGCGGAAGGATATAGGCTATTTAACATCACGCTAGGGCCCTTAGGAGCCGAGCGCGAAGTAATAGCGCAGGCAGGCGATGCGGAAGGATATAGGCTATTTGACATCACGCTAGGGCCCTTAGGAGCCGAGCGCGAAGTAATAGCGCGGGCAGGCGATGGAGAAGGATATAGGCTATTTGACATCACGCTAGGGCCCTTAGGAGCCGAGCGCGAAGTAATAGCGCGGGCAGGCGATGCGGAAGGACATAGGCTATTTAACATCACGCTAGGGCCCTTAGGAGCCGAGCGCGAAGTAATAGCGCGGGCAGGCGATGCGGAAGGTTATAGGCTATTTATCATTACGCTAGGGGCCTTAGGAGCCGAGCGCGAAGTAATAGCGCGGGCAGGCGATGCGGAAGGATATAGGATATTTAACATCACGCTAGGGCCCTTAGGAGCCGAGCGCGAAGTAATAGCGCGGGCAAGCGATGGGGAAGGATATAGGATATTTAACATCACGCTAGGGCCCTCAGGAGCCGAGCGCGAAGTAATAGCACGGGCAGGCATTGCGATGCGATGCGTCGGGGTTGGTCGGTGGGGGCTACAAGAAATTTAACGCGGACGAAGTCGCGGGCAGAAGCTAGTTGTTACATAAAGGTGAAGGGATTGCACTTCCCGCAGCGCCGGAAACGTGGCAGAAACAGATGGCCCTGTTGTATGTATGGCCTGGCCTAGAATAAGTATCATTGGCCTCTAGTTGAAAGGCGCCGTTTAGTGAAAAGGCTAGGCGGTTGACTAAAAGGCTAATTAAACCAGTTGGCTGCGACATACCTACATACCGTAAACCGACGTTCGCACGGACGTAATAATATCGCGATTTTTTTTCGCGCGCTGGATTTTCAACGCTCTGCTTAGAGAGTTGAACATCCAACAGTGCGTTTTTTCAAAGCGCTGGGATGTACTCTGTTGTTGTTAGGTTGGATTCTCGAAGCTCGGCTCAACACCGACAGTTGAAAATCCAGTGCGCGATAAAATCCCGCCGCGATATTTTTACGTCCGTGCGAACATCGGCTTACCGGACAGACGCGTAGTTTATCTACCGAGCGGCCGTAGGTAATTAATTCAACGACTCTGCTCTCTGCCGAAGGCATTCTCGTACCTAAAAACGTTTAAATTCAAATCGCAATCTCATGCCAGCGACAATCAAAAGTCAAAAATGTAGGTAAACGCCATAGACTTATAAAAAAAGGAGGACTCCGCTCCACGCATATCGAAAGTGAAGCACAGTAAGTATGTTCCGTTTGTACAGACACGCCTCACGCACACATTTACATCATAGTATGCCGACCGGCCGCCATTACGTGACACGAGCGACGGCGTCTTTGCAGGTACTCAAATCACGCACACATATATCGGTACGGTGCTTCACTTTCGATATGCGTGGCGCGGAGTCCTCCTTTTTTTATACGTCTATGGTAAACGCTATAAAATTTTTGACATAAATTGAGACTGAGATGATATTGCGAACGTTGTTAAAAATACGGGAATTATCCTCTGATGTACAGTCAAAGGTTAGGTTGGACCTGCAAGCTGCACCGGACCTGCCTATCTTTTACATTTTCTTTTCTGTGTATTACCTATGTGTCTCTGCCTTTAATTATTGTAATTGGTTTGATTAAAGTTAAATAAATAAGTAATAAATCTTCCAACTCACGCTCAGCCCTAGACAGGGTATGCGCAGCCTGGTCGGGGCCTTCGAGCTCGGGGTCTGCGGTGCCTGTGGCCGCCTCCGCCCCTGGCTGAGGCTTGAGGCTTTTCTTCAGATGCTGCTTCCTGGCTTCGGACTGCTTAGCGGCTTTCTGTATGGCTGCCTCTTGATCGTGCATGGCTTGTAGCTGCGCTTCGTGGGAGACAATCTAAAAAAAAAATGAAAAAATAGAAAATAAATGATAAATGATTTTATTTCCGTAAGCTTTTTTGGTTCTTATTTTATTGCTTATATCGGCGAAATGGTCCTTTCATGTTACATTGCATGTTACGTTATAGCAGTCTGTGCCCGGCTTAAGGTCATTGATTATTGATCGTGTTGTATTTCTTTTTTAGTGCCGACCTTTTTGGTTCTTATTTTAGTGTTTTTATAGGCGGACACCTGTAAATGACCGTTTTTTATCTATATCTATAAAAATGGGAGTGATACGTGAGTTCGAATGTCGTTTTTGCGAAGGTCGCCATTTCGAAAAATTTTGCTAGTGGTACGCCAGTTCGAAAACTCATTAAATCGAAAACCGCTATATCGAATGACGTTATCGCGAAGGTCGCCATTTCGAAAAAATTTGCGAGCTGTAGGTACGCGCCTGTTCGAAAGGCATGGTATCGAAATCCGATGTTGAGTTAATTTGTCTGGGAATCGAACTCACGACCCCAGTGAGACGAGGCACAGAGAGCATGGTCTTTTGATTTGGTTTGGAAAAGAAAAAAGAAAAACAAATTAACTCAACATCAAATGGCGACCTTCGCAAGAACGTCATTCGAACCTACGTATCACTCCCATAAAAATCAATGCCACTTTTCGTTGTAATTTTATAACTCAAGAACGGCTGGTCCGATTTAGCTGATTTTGGTTTTGAAATGTTTGACGTAGTCCAGGGAAGGTTTAAACGATGAGAAAAATTGGAAAAGTTGCCGGGAAAATTGGAAAATTCTGGAAAACTGAAAGTGGATTTTATATAGGAATATTGAAATTGGGACAGGACAACGTCTGTCGGGTCAACTAGTATTTTATAACAAACAATGTTAATAGGCTACTGTAAGTTTCCCGAATTGAATTGCATAATCAGCCAATAACGTTCCCACTGCTGGGCTGAGGCACAGGCTTCCAAAAATAATGAAATATAATAAATGTGGTAGAGTCTGGCCACGCTAACTCTGCAGTGAAATAAATGGGCAACCCCAAAAAGTTTTACATTTGGTATCGTATATGTAGATCTAATGATTTTGGTATTTTGCCTTTGATTTTTGCATAATTATCTAAGAATGTTTTTATTACTTTTTTCCGTAGTACAGACGGTGATGTCTTATACAGATTTCCAAATTCTACCATTATTTCACTGCAGAGTTAGCGTGGCCAGACTCTAGAAATGCAGTTATCAGGGACGTATTTCCACGCCCAAAAGTTCGTCTCAAGTAAGTTAACCAGTTTAAACTTTTAAAGGCTCCATTAAACTGTATTTCCGAACCGAGAAAAAGTTCGAAGTGCCCACCTGACCTGAGGTGTCAAAACAGCGGTACCTACAAGTTGCAGATTTCGTCATTTTGACTTATCGACGCATGAAGGGATTGAGGTTCGACACCTTATAAATTTCTGGTTGCCAGTGTGCCCAAAGTGGACCCACACTTGCGCACGCGCACCAACAGTGCGGTTTGCGTGCCTCTTATACATCAACTTTTGTTGTTCTATCATCCATAGGTGGATCCAGACCTGCTCACTCGCATGTCCGATGCGCGTGAGCAGATGTGGATCCACCTTATGGATGAAACGTTACCAAAGCCTGTTTCTGCAGCCGATCGAACTCCTGCTTGTGCATGACAGCGGGGTAGAAGTTCGGCTTCTTCTCCGGGACGAGCAGTTTCCTGAATGAGCCATTCTGCGGCACCATAATCGTTTCCTTCTTCGGCTCCACGCATTTGTGGATGGGAAGCTTGCCGATCGGGAACTTGAGGCGACATTGCGATGGTCTGGAGAGAGAGAGGACGTAGTGATTGGGTACATATTATGATGGCCGCCAAATTCAAATTGAGTACGAGTCTGCGTCTGTGTCATCTTATTCTAGCTGGCCTACTGCCACCTATCTATTTTGTGCCGAGGGTGCGTGGTGAGGAGTCTATACATTATAAGCACAATCGTACAGTCAACCGCACATGCAACAGACAATCTGACATTACCCGCTCCTTTATGTCGTAAGAGTAAAGCACAGATTAAGGTTGATGCGCCAGGGTAGCCCGCGAAATTCAAAATTTCTTACGTTTTTTGCAATTTCTAAGTTAGCATTTACCTCAAACCTCATGATTTCATGAAATCGCTAGATTTGAGATAAATGCTAACTTATGGAGTTGTATTGCTGATTCTAATGATTATAATACTGTAAAGCCATATTAGCTACGCCCGCGAATCATATTTTAATCAACATACAAGCTCACACTGACCTACAAATTGCAAAAAACGTAAGAAATTTTGAATTTCGCGGGCTACCCTGGCGCTTGTAGTATTGAGTAAAGAAAGAAAGTAAAGCTCCGGTTTCCTCGCCACTAAGGGCCCTCGCCCACGGCGACTTTTTGTAGCGATGCTGTCGCGCGTTTACGAAATGCGCGACTGCATCGCTACTAACGCGCGTTAGTCGCATTTGCAACGCGCTACAGAAGCGATGCCAACGCGCTACTAACGCGCTACAGTATCGCGACTGTATGACTGCAAACGCGCGACCGTGTCGGACGACATCGGGGAGAGAACAGAGGGAGGGTGGCGCGTGAGTGGAGAATCGAGCTTTCGTTGCCTACGCTTCGGCTGCTTACGTAAAAGCAGCACCAAAGACAACGTGACTAATGTTGCCTCAACGGAGTCCATCTTGCAACTGTAGCGATCGCAGGTATTTTTGTGCCGTTACTGAATCGCGTTTGCATCGCGGCAGAAGCGCGCCAGTATCGCGTTTGCATCGCGGCAGAAGCGCGCCAGTATCGCGTTTGCATCGCGACTGAATCTGGGCCCGTGCGTCAACGTCGTCAAAAGATAGCCGACATTTCTGTTTCATTTTGATACCTCTGACTCACAATGACGCAGTAACTTTACTTGATTGTCATGGAAACGCTATTTACCTAATAATGTGTGAGCTCACTCTTCTCGGTATGGACACTTTTTTTTCTTTGACTAAGTATGGTGAGGGCAAAGCTAGCGATTTAAATCTTTGGTAAAAATTGACAGATTTTTATGGCCGTTTTAATGTGGTGGACGGAACCACCAGAGAGTACATTAACCTAGGAAACCAAAGGTTTAGGGCGATTCTCGTAGAGAGCAAGTGTTTCCATTGATGTGCAGTTGACTGTACTAGTAGATACAATTAAAGCTTAGAAACTGTCTTTACCTATGTAGTTGGTAGCAGCCAGGCTGTTCCCCAGAGAGAACGGTGAAGTAAGGAATGCCTTCGTGACCGGTCTTGTTCACTTTCGGCATTGTAAAATTTATAGAAATTGTAATAAATAGGCAATGAAAATGATTCTTGTCGTGCGCGACTTGCACATGCCAATGCAACCCGTTGCTAGGCAACCACAGAACACTGGCAATGGCATGGCAACCGATGGCAACTGATTTTGAATATTTATTTTGTAGCTATGGAGATAGCACTGATCTCTATTCACTGACCTCTATTGTACAAGTGTACAATAGAGGTCAGTGTCTCTATTGTACTAGTTGTACAATAGAGGTCAGGGGGAGATAGAGATATGGGCATTTTTAGGGTTCCGTACCTCAAAAGGAAAAACGGAACCCTAGGATCACTCGTGTGTCTGTCCGTCTGTCACAGCCAATTTGCTCCGAATGTAATGGACCGATTAAGTTGAAATTAGGTACACTTAGGGATTTCTGTGACCGAAACACGTACCTACGGCTAAAGTAAATAAATGAATTTTGAATATGGGGTTCACTTTTAGGGGGCAAAAAGTTTTGCAAACTGTACCGTGTGATATATTAAATGAAAGGGTATAAGGGTTTCAAATTTATTTAAGAAAATAGACGAAAATTGACCATTCCCACCCCCCCCCCTTATCTTCAAAGCTACTGAGCCTAAAATTTTGAAAAAAATACAGAAAATAGTTCTATACCTAGAGATTACAAGAAAACTTATAAGAAGTTTGTGGTCTTAATGGTAAATCTCTCACTATTGTGAGTACAAACTTACATTTACTGTTGGAATGTGTGGGGGAACATGTTTTTCAACTATAATGTTAAGTTTGTTTTAGGGATAATTTCATCCCAAGACCCAACTACGGAACCCTTCACTGTGCGTAGTCCGACACGCACTTGGCCCATTTTTTTATGTTATTATGTGTGTCATGTACAGACGCCAGCACATCAAACTACAATCTGTCAAATTTCTATAATAGATTTTCATCTTTATCGCTGAAGCATTAGGTTCAAGTTTGATTGGGAAAAGACACAGTTTCGGGTGGCTTGACCTGCTGGCGTCTGTACATACATGGAATTAGTATGTACTGTTATACAACATGTATCGTAAATGTGTCGTCACATTTATGGGTGTGGTACAGAGTACAGACTAGCGTTGCAAAACTTCGTTGTATTCGCAATAATTCGTAAATATTCTAAAGAATACTTCGTAAATACTCTAAGGGTACAGCTGATAATTTTTGGACGGTCTGTACCACACTCTTAGATATGACACATATTTTGATAATGTATTTATAGGACCTCGACCACACCATCCTTCCTTCACCATCCTTTTTTCTCAACAGATCCATGATGGATCCATGATTTTTTTTTCCCGTCATAGCATAGTACGGACCCTGTGTGGTCTTTTGTTGAGGACCTGTGTAAGCCTCGCCTTTTGTGATAAACTACTTAGTCTGTGGTCAACAGATACAGATACACACAAGACAAGACTCAATCGGGAGAGATGGCGCTGCCGTCACGTACAGTTCGGCTCCGTATTTAAAAATTAATTAAAAATAGTTATTAGTGTTATTTTGTGAATTTATTATGTCTAGTGTACACAACTAAAAGCAGTAACTCAGTGTAAATGTAGGCAACAATTAATACTATCGTTAATAGATAAAACAACGAAACATTGATCATCAAAGTAACCAACGAAGAGAAACAAACCATTTTGTGCACTAAAATAAATAAACAGTGTTTAAAGTTTTAAACCAAGTGGAAAATTCTAACACCTACGCCTAAAGAGTATAAAACAGTGGCACAATAATGTTTAAAGCAATAAACAAGTGATCCTCAAATAACTGTGCCGTTAAGTTATTTCAAAAGTGGCGACGCGCGACGCCAAATTCTCAACCAATCAAAACAAACGAAAAAAAAACAACGAACTTTTATTCCGTACAATAAAACGCATAACACATCCCCCTATTTCGCCAATTCCAATACAAGTCGACATAGCTAGATTGCTAGTAACGCCGACTCCACAGTATCTGAACCTCGGGACTGCAAGTTCAAATCCGGCTAAGTGCAACTACTTTTTGGATTTTTGGGTACTTGTTTTAGAAGGCTAGTGCGGTTATTTTATTGTTTGCTACCTTTTTATGATTTTTTCTGATTTCTTTATGATTTTTCTGCAAATTTTATAAATATTTTGATAAACATTCTCTAAAAAGATGGAAAACTTCAGTAACGTTACCATAAGGAAAAACCGAATGCGACGCTCTCTTTCTCATTTGTCCGACGAATCCATTGACAGTTTGGCATCAAACCTAAGCGTTAAAAGTATGATGGACCTGTCAACACACCAAAAAAGTGATGAAACGTTACACTTAAAAAATTCAATTGAGAATCTTAAGGAGCAGATTAAGAGCTTTCATCTTGAAATTGAAACACTAGGTTTAGAGAATGCCTCATTGAAACAACAATTAGCTGACGAAAAGCTTAAAACTGAGCACTTCAGGGAAATGTACATCACGAGCACAAGTACCAAAACTACAACTTCTTCACGCAATACAGAAATCTCAAATAAATATTTTCCGATTAAAAGCAAACTATCCGCTAGAAAACTAGACCTAGACATCGACTTCCATACGCCTGAACCATCTTCCAGCAGTACCGTCAAAGATATTCTCAGAAAAGAAAATAAAAATGAAACTAAAGATTCAACAGAAACGGATTTAGTAGCAATTACCGAGGAGAACACACAAGAGCCGATATTACAATACGAACAAAAATCACAGGCCACAATAAGCAGCAAACGTGGAAATGGAAACTTACTTATTCTGTCGGATGACCAAGGGAAAGGTATAGTTCAAGGGCTACTGGAGAAGGAAAAAGAAAATAAATTTATTATAAATAAATACGCCATAACAGGGATTAGGAAACCAGGTGCTACCACAGAAGAAGTCTTGTTATGTTGTAATAAATTAACGGAAAACTTTTCAAAAAATGACAGCGTGATTATAATGACCGGTAGAAATGATTCGAACCCTATTAAATTTATGGCTGAAATAGCTGCAGCAATTAAGCTGCTGAAGAACTGTAATATATTTATTGTAAATGTTAAATACAATGCATTTCTGAATGAGCGTAAACTTAATTATCAATTGAAATTACTTTCACAAAACTATCACAACTGCAACTTCATCGAAGCAAATACTTACAACAGCGTTATCGAACAACTCTTGTACAAAATTAACGATGTACAGTACTACAACAAATATCTTCTTTATAACAATAACGCAGTAAAGGAAAAACCAAAAGGTTCAGCGCATATTATACAAGAAAATGCTAAAACTGTAGCATGTCCGGTAATCGATATTTTGGAACCAGTTATTCTACCACTTAAAGGCACTATTCCATATTATTTTTCTAAGGCTGTTAAACCACAAATGTCACGTATAAACACTTCTGCAGACAACGTTGTGGTAAGTAAAGAACGTTTTTTTCGTAACTAATAAAAAACATAACAAAAGTAGCAGTTTAAAATATAGTAAAAGTAGTTTTTCACTACTGCATCAAAATATTGCAGGGGCCTTAAATAAACTACAAGATATTGATTTAACTATTAATGAGATGCGTGAATCTCACATAAATATAGACGTTTTATGCCTGAGCGAACACTTTATTATAAGAGGGGAGGAAAAATACCTCAAACTTCATAATTACTATGTTGGTGCCATTTATTCGCGGCCTGATCAGCGGCGAGGGGGAACATGCATACTATGCAAAAATCATCTCCAAAGTATCGAATTAAAAGAAGTAAAAGAATTTTCGATTGATAAACACTATGAGATTTGTGGACTAGAAATTAAATCTATACGTGTGATTATATTATGTATTTATAGAACACCCTCATCTAGTCTCAATATTTTTTTTGAAAATTTGAACAAAACCTTACTGAAACTTCAAAATAAAAAAAGTAAAATAATAATAGCTGGAGATTTTAATATTAATTTTTTAAGTAATGACAGTAATTGCACAAAATTTAAAGAACTCATCTCAAACTATGGTATGCGGTGCCACATTCAAGAACCCACCAGGCTGAACACATGTATTGATAACATCATCAGTAATATTCCAAATATAACAGGCAAAACTCATAATGTTTGTTTATCTGATCATAATACAGCACAGGTTGTTAAATTTGAATCCGATCAAAAACCGATATCCGGCTATTACTTCATGACCGTAAATGACCTGAGTAAAGACAATGTCAAAAAATTCATTGAACACATGAGTAAATTATCTTTTACCGATGTTTACAATATTTCCGACACTAATAATGCTTTTGATAACTTTCATGACACAATCACTTTATTTTATAAATTATGTTTCCCTTTCATAAAAGTAAAAAAACTGTTCAAATATAGTAAATTAAAATGGATAACAAAAGGAGTTAAAAAGAGTAGTAACACTAAACGAACATTAAGATACAAATATTATCTAAACAAAACCAATGAAAATAAAACTAGGTTTAAGGTATACTCCAATATGTTAAGAAAATGTATTCATAACTTGCAATCTTTGTGTAATTTGAAGCACATTGCATACTCAAAAAATAAGGGTAAAGCTTCATGGGATATTGTTAAACATAGTACAGGTAACGAAAGGACTCGAGAATTCATTAACAGTATAGTTGACGATGATATTACTGCAACATCAGGCTTGGATATCGCAAACCTATTTAACAATTTCTTTATAGATATTGTTGAAAACAACGCAAACTTACAAAACAACACTTACGGTCCAAACGTTAAAAGCAACGACAATAGCATATTTTTAAGACCTACTAATCCTGCTGAAATTTTTAGCATCCTAAAAACATTAAAAAACACTCGGTCGTCTGGCTATGATGATATATCTACAGATCTTCTAAAACAAATCGCTCAATACATCGCAGAGCCTCTTTCATATATTATAAATTTATCATTAGAACAAGGCTGTTTCCCGGAAAAACTCAAAATATCCATAATAAAACCAATGCACAAAAAAGGATCTAAAACAGACAAAAATAATTATCGACCTATTGCGCTGATACCAATTCTATCAAAGGTCTTTGAAAGAGTAATGTACAAGAGAGTTCTCTCTTTCTTGGATAAGTTTGATATGCTTGCAAAACAGCAATATGGATTTAGGAAAAACAAATCCACCTCATTGGCAGCTTTTAACTTGGTGAAATCGATCCTAAATAACATCAACTCGAAAGTTACAACTTCAGCTCTGTTTTTAGATCTTAGTAAAGCCTTCGATTTCGTAAATCACTCCATTCTCATTGATAAGCTGAGTAAAATAGGTATAAGAGGTCCAGCCCTAGATTGGTTTAAATCTTATTTATCAAATAGAACTCAGGTCACAAGAATAACAAAATTTGATGACAAAGTAAATACTATCACAGACTTTAACTCCCAACCCCGACAAAATTACTTTGGAGTTCCACAAGGAAGCATCTTAGGGCCACCATTGTTCCTTATATATGTTAACGATCTCCCTCAAGCTATAGAACAGGATTGTGTTCTATTTGCTGATGACACAACGGTTATCCTTGATTGTAAAAACGAGGAATCATATGAATCTGATATAAATAACACTTTGAATAAAATTATTACTTGGTTAGATAACAATGCTTTAAAAGTAAACGTAGAAAAAACTAAAATAATCAATTTCAAAACGCAGAAAAGTAAATATACCAACTTTAAAATATCGCATAGAGATCAAACAGTAGAACAATTACATAAAACAAAATTTCTTGGCATAACACTTGATGAACATTTCACCTGGAAGGAGCATATTGATGAAATATGTATGAAAATCAATAGGTTTGTTTTTGCATTAAAGAAAGTTAAAAATGAGACATCCAGACCAACTGCGCTAATGGTTTATCACGCTTATGTTTGCTCCGTCATCCGATATGGTATCATTGTCTGGGGAAACTCCTCTGAAATTTCTAGAGTTCTGTTAGCACAAAAAAAATGCATAAGAGCAATTTTCAATATGGACTGGACTGATTCCTGCAGGCCAGTGTATAAATCACACAATCTTCTCACAGTTCCTTGCATTTATATATATGAAATCGCTAAGTTTGTTAAAACAAATTATTCACTTTTTGAACCCAATAATAATACAAATAAACGAAAAGCCACACAATATCTATTAAAAATGCCTGTTCCTAGGATCGAACTATTCCGACGCAGTTGCGTATATATGGCGCCACTTATTTATAATTCAATTCCAAATTTTATAACTGATCTTCCTTACAGAAAATTCTGCGTAGTACTAAAAAAATGGCTCATTTCACATAGTTTTTATTCAATAAGTGAATTTCTAAAAAAAACTTCTTGTCGGTCCTATCATTACAGGAATGCATTGTACTAGACTAGACGTAGATTATTGAAATTTGAATACCTACCTATTATTGAAATCAGAAATTTTATTGTTATTTTTTATGTTGTGTTGTGCCAAACGTGTATTTTCTTCTTTTTTTTATTGGTTGTGTAAGTTGTACTTTGAAAACTTATTTTCATGTTCCGAATTAATATTTTATTCAACTGTTTGTTTAGATTGCTTATACATATAAATAAGCACTTTACCTACCATTAATATTTGCATGCCAAATTATGGCAAAATGTGTCATTGCACAAGAATATTTATAATACCACCTTTGTATTACCGCATTTATAGCAAATAAATGACTTTGACTTTGACTTTGACTTTGAATCAAGTTGTCACCCATCATATGACGCATGACATAAGCGGCTGCGGCATGATTTGAGTTGTCACTCACTGTCACAAGTCACAAGTGTCACATGAATAGAAGTTTCATAGAACCCGGGAAATGTTTAAATAATTTTATTATTATTTCCTTGAAACTGCTTGTTTATTCGCTATTGTACTATTTGTTATAATGTCCCCATGTATTGTTATATAAGCAATTAATATTCTAAACAATTAGTCAACTTAATTGCACTGACAGTCTACCAATGTAGGAGTTTTGTTGTGGTCCTAAATATTTTGAGGTTATTTCAATCTTATTTTACATAACATATCATTCAAGTTTTGTGTGATTAAATTATTAATATGGCGGGTCTGGGTCAGCCGAAATCCTTTAAATCTACGCATTTTCCGCCGCTCTTCGTAAGTAAAAACATTTTTTTCGACGAATGCAACAGTATGTTAAATTTTGTTTATCGTTTATACTATGTTTGAAAACTTGGAATCAGGCGGGGGCTTTGGCTGGGATTTCCGTGGATTTAGCCCTGTACCCCCTGGATACGTTGAAGACTCGTCTACAAAGTGCCCAGGGCTTCCAGAAGGCTGGAGGCTTCAGTGGAGTATACAGAGGTTAGACTAACATCAGTTTTTATTTACGTGCGTTATATTGATTACATTTTCTTCATGTTTTAAAGTACTTACATAAAACCGTACCGGTTCTCATTCTTATACAAACAGCTTTTTTTTTGTTTTTTTTTTGTTGCAACAATAATGTTTTTCTGGCTGCATTTAATTTTTTTACAAATCTAGTTTTCTATATAGATAAATAATTTATTTAGTGCACACAAAGGAAATAGCACAACACATAAAAGCACACCCGTAGACGACCCACTGACCAAAATATGATTATTATGTACTTACATGATTTTAAAGATTATACAACATTTAAAAAAATTAAAGCGACACTATGACTGTTATCAATAGGTATCATTATGTTCCGATTACTTGCCTATTTTTTCAAATGATATGTTTTCCTTAAAAAGCTGAACGTCATGTACCTTTCAATGAAAACATCAACCATCTTACAACATTACATCATCTTTCAACATTACTTGGAAATAAAACATCAACCTTCTTTCTTACAGGCTTGTTAACCGTGGCAACAACTTCTATGCCAACAACTGCTCTGTTCTTCTGTTCGTATGAAGCAACAAAGACTTTTTGTGTGCCGCTTGTGGCTCCGCAGTACACACCAATGGTACATATGTTCGCTGCCTGCGTAGGAGAGGTGGTCAGTAAGAATATTTTTATTTATTTATTCCTTACAAAATAAATAAGGTGACTCTTGAGATTGGACTTCGAATGAACATGTTAAAGAGCAAACATTTTCCAACATAAAGTGTATGTAGAGGGTGTGGAGGTTGCATATCGTCAGTGAAGTTCTAACAGTGCATAAGTCATTTTATGAGTGTTTTGAGATTTGAATGTCATTGGATAAAGCTTAATGGCGCGCATTGTATCAACCAATCAAAACACAGTAAACTGACCAATACGAATGCGTTATTTGAAAAATAGTTACACTGCGTATCTCAGTTGTTGGCGCCAACACTGCATATGTCAGCCATTCACATACAAATTTGTTGTGCATCAAGTGCTCCGATGTTGAAAAAACTGTATGAAATGAATGTAACTCACGCTTAAGGCCACATTGTGTTCAATTATTAATACAAATTTTTTATTAATAATTAAACACAATATGGCACCAAGCGCAAGCCCCATTAATTTCATACAGTTTTTTCACTCTCCTGTAAAGTAAGTAGCCATTTTTGACTTCCGTACTGTTAGAAGTTCACTGATGATATGTTCCAGAAATACATCTACCTCAGCCAAATAGTCTCACTCCAGGTGAGACAAGATAAACAAGTGGCTAGATGCATCGAAAACACTTGAGATATTGGTTGATGACCTAATGAAAGAAGACCTACCAATTTGCCATAAACACAAATTAATGGACATGTGCATACTCCCTATCCTCAAATTTCAGCCTTTGACGGTTCAGCAGAGGTTCAAGCTTGAGGTTTGCCAGCGAGCAATGGAGCGCAGCATTCTTGGAGTCAGATTAATGGACCCTGTTAGGAAAAGTGCTGCGCTCCAAAACACAAATCCCTAACGTCACCCAAAAACAACCAAGTTGAGCTTAAGTAGGACTCATCCGGACACGTTTGCCATATGGCAACAAGTCATGGGCCAAATTTACTACCGTGTGGGTCCCAGAAAAGTCTGTTAACAGCAAGGCAGACCCAGGAGAAGATGGCGAGACGAGCTTGACGCCTACAGACAGTAATGGGCCACACTAGCTCGAGACAGAGAGGAGTGGACAGGAGAAAGCGAGGCCTTTGCCCTGCAGTTGGACAACACAGACTAAAAATAAAATAAATAAATATTTACTAGCAATTATAGACAGTCACCCATCCACTTAGCTTAACCTGGATGGATCAACCTGTGTGGCCGTTATTACTTGACCACAAGCTCCTCCGTGATTCTGAAGCAAGATAGTTCTTATTAACAAATCTTATTTGTTACTTCCAGTTAGCGTGCTTGATCCGAGTACCCACTGAGATAGCGAAGCAGAGGAAACAAACTTATGTTGGATCAAATATGAAGAGTAGTGTGGCTATACTTTATCAAGTGAGTATACATCTGCTTAACAAGAATCTTAAATTCATTGAACTGCTGGGTATTGAAGTATGAAATTTTGCACAAGAGAACGGAGATCCATAAATAACGAAGGCACTGGCGGACTAAGGGCGGTGGTAGGTGCGGTCTGCCTCCGGTCCTGGGGGGCCCCCAGAAATCGAGAGATAGTTTTTAATCAAATCCCAAACAAGGCCAAATTATGTTCAGTAAGTAAAAGGCAGTTTACAGTTGGGGACCCCCTACGCATGCTAAATATAAACATAGGATGCAAAAATTTTCGAGCTCGCTTTGCTTGCTCTTGCAACTTACATTCTCTTTTTTCTCAGACTTCTACTAAGTCGACTAAGTAACTCCTATTTATGTAGGTTTTCTTTAGACTATGCGCATAGTTTAAAGAAAACCTTACTTATCCGGTATGGGGTGCTAAGATTTTCGGGCTCGCTTCGCTCGCTCTTGCATCCTACATTTTCAAACTTTTCTGTATAGGTTGACAAAGTAATTCCTATTTCTGTATATAAATGTTCAAAAGAAAATTTAATATTTCGGGTTTCTGACGACCCTTAACGACTGTCAAAGATTTACAAATGACAGCCGGGACCAACGGTTTAATGTGCTTTCCGAGACACGGAGGGGTCTCGAAATATAATGCATGGTCCACGGGCCGACCTCGCCCCCCCCCCCCCCCTCCCTTGCTCGGTGAAAATAAGTCAGCTGGTGGCGTAGCTGAGCCAGCCTGTCCCTCCTTGCTGTCCTCACCCCAGCTCCGCCCTAAGCCTAGGTTCGTACCCCACAGGGGGTGCCCTTAGCGTGCAGTCGCTTAGTTTATAAGTTAGTTAATATGGACTGGCTGGAGGCTTTGAGTCCGGTTAAGCAGTCGAGACCTATCTCATGGTCAAACTACGCGATTCCATTGTCAAAAAAAAAAACGACCTCGCCAAGCGTAGCTTAACCTTCGACCCGTGCGGCTGTTATTAATTAGCCACGAGCACCTCACATTTATACAGGGTGAAATTGAATAGATGCGACAAAATTTAAGGGGGTGTTCTACGCATCAATATGAACAACTTTTACTATGGGACCAAACCTGAAATCGCGAAAAAAAAATCAGCTGTTCAGTACATTTATGTTCGCATAATTCGTCAAAATGTACTGAACAGCTGATTTTTTTTTCGCGATTTCAGGTTTGGTCCCATAGTAAAAGTTGTTCATATTGATGCGTAGAACACCCCCTTAAATTTTGTCGCATGTTTTCAAAGTCACCCTGTATTTATGTATAATAAACAAATCTCAATGTTTTGTCAAGTCGTAAAAACCGTGCGCAGCAGGGGCAGGGCGCTAGTTATTAATTAATTAGCAATTTATTCATTAAGACTGTTTAGCCTTGTTTGTTTTGTTTTACCTTCGCCTTGTATGTTGGTTTGTTTGCTTGGCAACTGACTCATAATTTGAAACGTTACTTGATAGCTGCCGTAATACATAACAGAACGCCTCCTGCTGCGATCCTTACGTACTCCTTGTACGTAAGGATCGCAGCAGGAGGCGTTCTGTAGTTTCTGCTTACCCCCGTGGGGAGAAGGCGTGAGCTTATTTATTTTTAACATCATTATGTGTCACGGTGACTCGGTGACGCGAACACGTAACATTTCCCCATAGCAAAAATCGCTAAATTAGTTACCTAATCGCTTATAAGAGCTTTCACTTCAAAATTGTTTTTAAGCCTTCATAACACGTTGTTTCCAGGCCTACAAAACAGAGGGGTTCTTCCGTGGCGTGTATCGGGGATTCTTCTCCACAGTGATGAGAGACCTCCCGTTCAGCTTCATCGAGCTCCCGGTGTGGGAGCTGCTCAAGACGACCGTCAAGAAATATAATAATGGAGAGATCAGCTCTTTTCAGGTAAGAAGAAAAAAAAAACGATAATGTAAAAAAAGGTGAAGAGTGGTGGTCTATTTGTAACGGTCTCGAGTTACGAGTATAGCTCGTCACAAAAAAGTGAAAAAAATGGGGGCGCCACTAGCCATACATTATAAAATTTAAACTTATAAACCATTTTTATTAATTTTAAATCACTGTAATCGTTTTCATGCACATTTGTTGCCTATATCAGGCAACATTTTATTTTTCGTACTTTATTTTTCTTAGACAAAAATTAAAAAAAAAAAAAACTGAATTTCGGTAGAACATTTGGTGACCTAATTTGTTGCATTTTAACCCTACTATGAGGTCCTGCAAGGAATAAGTCGAATTACAAGTAACCCTGTACGTTTGTAAAATTACAGAGTGCGCTGTGCGGCTCAATGGCGGGTGGGTTCGCGGCCGCAGTGACGACGCCCCTAGATCTCGCGAAAACACGAATCATGTTAGCTGAAGAGTATACAGTTACGCGCAAACTACGCATCAGACCGGTGTTAACCACCATCTACGTGGAGTCGGGCATTAAAGGGCTGTTCGCCGGTGTAATGCCGAGAATGACCGCCTTTATGATCGGAGGGTTCGTATTTTTCGGTGTTTATGATGAATCTAAAAAGTATATGGAACAATATTTTGATGACAGATAGCGTTTGTGTCAGAAAATTTATTTGTTGTAGTTCCTAAGTATCTGTCTTTTGAGTGCGGCTAAGCCAAAGAGGAGGTGAATGTTTTTTAATTGACAGAAATTAATTGTTAAGCAAATTGACTACACTACTTAAATAATTCGTATAATCAAATCATAACTTGTGGCTAAGCATTACCCAGTTGCGGTTGAAGGGTTGCGGAGCCGGAGGTCAGATAGGTAGTAACTCCATGTAAAATACAGGTATTCAGCGGCATACGGTTAGACTGGAAGTCGACCCCTACCAAAGAGATTTAAGATAATAGAGAGAGGCTATCAGAAGAAATGTCATACAAAAACTGTGATCCCATGTGTCAGTGACGCCATGTAGCATAATATAGCAAAATTACATGTTAGCCAAGTATGACAAGAATACCCGATACACTTTTACCGACACCAACCTTTGATTTAGCAACCGTCAGAGAGTTTGACATAGGTATCTAAGAAAATTATTTAATTTATCTCAATACTCGATAAATTATAAAATAGTAACGAAAATAAACCGTACTTGAATCGAGTCATTTTTAACCCCCGACGCAAAAAGAGGGGTGTTATAAGTTTGACCACTATGTGTGTGGGAGTGTGTGTGTGTGTGTCTGTCTGTGGCACCGTAGCGCTTAAACGGGTGGACTGATTTGGATGCGGTTTTTTTTATTTGAAAGCAGTTTTTTTAGCGATGGTTCTTAGACATGTTTTATCAAAATCGGTTCAGCCGTTTCAAAGTTATCTGGTCTTTTGTTAGCTGCGGTAGGGATCTTAGACGCGTAATGGGTATTTACTTTACTTTCAAAACCTTAGTGTGACCTAAAATTTGAAACATCCATGTATGCTATCTATCTATGCAAGATTATGGAGTTCTTGGTCTGATTCTGCAGCCAGGATATCCAGCACTATAGTGCTGGATACACTCTTGAAAAAATAATAGCAGAAATGTCGTGTTTGGATTCATTTACATCAGTATTTGATTCTATATACAATGCAATGGTGGCAACAGGATGAGCTGATGCTGCAGCCAGGATATCCAGCACACTAGAACACTCTTGAAAAAGTAATAGCAGATATGTCGTGTTTGGATTCATTTACATCAGTATTTGATTAATAGCAGATATGTCGTGTTTGGATTCGTTTTGATCAGTATTTTATTCTACATACAATGCAATGGTGGCAACACGATGAGCTGATGCTGCAGCCAGGATGTCCAGCACACTAGAACACTCTTGAAAAAGTAATAGCAGATATGTCGGGTTTGGATTCATTTACATCAGTATTTGATTCAACATACAATGCAATGGTGGCAACAGGATGAGCTGATGCTGCAGCCAGGATGTCCAGCACACTAGAACACTCTTGAAAAAGTAATAGCAGATATGTCGGGTTTGGATTCATTTACATCAGTATTTGATTCTACATGCAATGCAATGGTGGCAACACGATGAGCTGATGCTGCAGCCAGGATATCCAGCACACTAGTACACTCTCTTGAAAAAAAAATAGCAGATAGTAGTCTTTGTATTCGTTTTTTTATCAGTATTTAATTCTATTTGCAGTACGATGGTGGCATCATTATAAGTTAATGTTATGTGCAGAGAAACTTAACATTCTGCAGTAATAAAAATGCATTTCTATATTGTTAAATTGTTTAAAAAGTTTAAAAATGTTAAAATAAAAATTAAATTAAAAATTTAAAACACCCCCAACGCAAAAAAGAAAAGGGAACATTTAAAAAGTCAAAAATAATACCTATCGTTGAGCTATCAAATTCGATTGAGTAATACCTATGTATATTTTAATTACAGAAATTTCAATGAGCAAACCTTATCGTGCCATCCATCAATTTCTGTAATTAAAATATATACATATATGTAAATATATATATATACATATATTTATTACTCAATCGAATTTGATGGCTCAACGATAGGTATTATTTTTTACTTTTTAAATGTTCCCTTTTCTTTTTTTGCGTTGTTTGGGGTGTTTTAAATTTTAAATTTAATTTTCTACTACTACGAGGTTTGCAATACCACAATGTACAATTCGGCATTTTTTCTTCGAAAATCATTTTCATTTGGTGGACACGAATGTGACGTGACATGTAGGCGTACCACACAAGACTGAGCGACTTTTGACCACTAGGACATAAGTATCGGATTACGATTTTGTTCGCTATGTCCCGTCTATTGTTAAGTAATATTTAATGTCTTTGACCCCAACATAGTTGGGAAAAAGCTAGGCAGATGATGATATTCAAATCATAACTGTCATTCATTGACAGTTGTATGAAATGGCTATGACACGGAAAATTTAGGTGGGGTGTCAATTTGCTTATCAAATAATTTCTCTGACTGTACAAAGTACATAAATTATTGATTTGTGAAAAGAAATGTTCTATGATCAATGTAGCATAATTCATAAGTAAGTAGGTAGGTACATAATTTTTGTAATTGTTACAAAGGAAGTATATGTTGAGTTTATGGTTTTTGTTTTGTTTAAATAAAGAATTATGGAGTCTGCCATTAATGTGTTTTTATTTAATTATTTAGTCATCGTTTCGAATGCCTTTTATCACACTGCATATTGCATCGATAGGTGGAGGTCAGACAGGAAATGAAATGAAATAAAATTGTTTATTCTGTAAATAGGATATCGGAATCACTTTTACACGTCTTATTATAAAAAAAATATAATAAGTAGTAATGAGTACTTCATTTGAAATGAGATTAGAAATTTAAATAAACCTTTTTTACAGTCAGGGGGGCTAAAATGGCCACTTTGGCAGAATCATAATAGGATAATAGGTATTATGAATCATATTCGAATCGTAAAACGGCCACAAACTGACAATTCATAATTTATCTGCGTACAATTCATAGCACGCAATTCATGTGTTTGACAGTTTTGTATGGAGATTCGTAAAATGGTCCAAAAATTATGAATTGCTTTATTGAAGTTATTGTCAAATACGTCAATCATTATAAATTGCAGGGAATTCAGGAAATGAATCGCTTTTAGAGGAATTGCTTAATTTAATTTAATTTCCAAGTAACAAGACTCACAGTGTTAGTAACAATATACTTACAAATTATGTTAGTACAACATTAACACAAAAACAACTTGTGACATCACTGCTGCAAGGTGACAGGCCCAGTCGATACCTTGCAGCAGTGGTTCACAACTGTTGGCTACCATAGACTGTTAATGTGGCCGTTTTGGGCCCCTTGTTCAGTCAAAATCGGTTGAATGGACTGTAAAAAAGGTTTATTTAAATTTCTAACCTTATTTCAAAATGGAGCCGAGCCGAGATTTCCTATTTGACTACCCTTGAGAAGAAATGGCAAAACAAACTCAAGGGTTTTGAGTATAGTTCAAGATTTTAGAAAGATTTTATCGTAAACTCTTCTATCTATCTTTTGGAATATACTTACTTAAAAATTGAACTCATTATATCTTCTAAACTAAGACCCGACTAAATCTGACTTGGCGAAAAGTTGCGACTAATTAGCGACTAAATTTGAGAGAAAACAGATCTTCGCTAGGTGCTCTAGCTTTTGAGATATAAATGTGGCCAAGCTGGGGAGACGCTCTCCAGGGGGGCTAAAACGGCCACTTTGGCAGAATCATAATAGGATAATATTATGAATAATATTTAAAATCGTAAAACGGTCACAAACTGACAACTCATAATATATTGTCAGTTTGTGACCGTTTTACGATTTCAAATATTATCCTATTGTGATTCTACCAAAGTGGCCGTTTTATCCCCCAGATCGGCCACTAAATCGGCTTGTTGCACAGCTGTTGTGCTAAGACTGGGAAAAAGAGCGGACAGGTTGAAAAACGAATTAGCCTTTATATAACCTTTAATGTTCAAAAGTAACCACAACAATTTTATACATTTTATTATCTTATACGAGTTTATACAATGATATAAGTACATTTTTACTCTTTAATATTATACAACAAACTAAAAGTAAGTCGAATTAAAAATTTTAAATTGTTATAATCAATCTAAAATTTATTTTACGTTTTGGACGCGATCAATGTTTTTATAAGTTTTTGTTTTACTTTAAAATCGATCACATCCAAAATATTAAAAATAATATATTATTTTATTGTAATAACTAAAAATACTGTAATTACAAGTTTATCTAAAATACTTAATTGTGACATAATATATTCTATAATTACTACGAATATACATATTTAGTTATTTATATCAAAATATACATACATATTTTATTCAATCAGTCGTAATACCTATTTTGTAGGACATACCCCTTTTTAGTAATATACAAAAATAGCAAGTTTAAATACCAAAACATTAAAATAGAAGTAAGTACTTAAAAGGTACCTATGTTTTTATTTACTTTCTCAAAATTGATTTCTATCTCAAAAATGTTTTTCTAAAGGTATAATTCCTCTCATCCTCTGTACCTGGTTTTACAGAAGAATAAGTTTTGAAAAAGCAATAAGTAGGTATCGATTTTGTTCAAAATGTCGACGTTTTATGCGACTGCTCACGTCTTTTTGCGATATAAAGATGTGACAGTGACAGGCATTGTGATACCGACTATGGTATATTATCTATACCAAAATATTAGTTGACAATTCAGGATGCACGTTAAGCCGTTGGTCCCAGCTGTCATTCGTAGATCTCTGACAGTCGTTACGGGTAGTTAGAGGCCTAAGCTAAGAGTCTGACAACCAGTCTTATCAAGGGACATGTTACCCAGTGACTGGGTTGTGGAGGTCAGATAGGCAGTCGCTCCATGTAGATTACCTACTTACTAGTATTCAACTGCATGCGGTTAGACTGGAAGCCGACCCCAACATGTTGGGAAAAGGCTAGGCAGATTGAATTTACACGGATTTAAAAAGTTAATAAGATCGATTTTTACAGATGTTAACTAAGTTTATATATACCTACTTTATGAAAATAAAATAAATACCTACGTATGAAAAATAAATGAAAAACATGATATCTAGTAAAGGCAAAAACGAATTGACTTGCATATTGAGATAATTTTATTGTTTGACGGTGTGTATTTTTATTTAAGTAACTAAATTATGTGCTTAGTACAATATAATAATATAATTATATAATAACGTCAGTAAGAAAGAATATACTATACGAAGCTAACTTGGCAAACTTTCTAATAGGTAACCCAAAAATTATGAAGGACACAATCTGACATTTTATTTGAAGTACAGACGCCAGCACATCAAGCTACTACAATCTGTCAAATTTCTTTAATAGATTTTCATCTTTACCGCTAAAGCATTAGGTTCAAGGTTGATTGGGAAAATTTGACAGTTACGGGTGGCTTGACCTGCTGGCGTCTGTACCTAAAAATAAAGATGATTAAAAATCAGTTACCGATAGGTAGGTACGTTGCGAAAGAAAATAAGCCCATTGCCAAGTTGAAAACTTATGAAATATTAAAAGAATAACTTTGGAGTATCATAGCCGATGTAAGGTCCCCATATCTAACTATATATTTAGGAACCTAAATAATAGCAGCGAATGTCGCCTTTCCCGAAGTAACATAAATTCTGCAACCACACCAAAAGATTATAATCTATATAAAGTAGTACAAGAAACCGATAATAGATGGCGTTGGTTTAAAATTTAGCTTAGTTTATTTATTGATAGATTAATGTTTCCGACTTAATAAATATAGATGGCGCTACTGATGTATTTAAAGACCATAGTTCTTATTTTGTGACATTTAGGCGCGCTTGCACCACAAAATCATTAAATGCATTTAGCGCTATCTATCCATTTCTGTCAATCGTTTGAAGTTGGCAGTGACAGACAGAATGATGTTATAATTACATACGTTCAGCGCTGAACGCATTTAGTGACTAGTGGTGTAACATTAGTCTTAAACCATTGAACATCAGAATATTTAACACTATTGATGTTCTTCTAACTATGACCAGTGATGTATAACATAACATTGATGTGTTTAACTTTAAATTACTAATTGCAACAATTGCAATACAAAATAATGAACTAATTGACTCGCATCTAATATAATTTTAGCCACACATCAGCAGATTCGGTTTAATTTTAACGAAACATCCTCTAGATGGCATTGTAATATAACGTCACCACGAAAAAACGTTTGTGGTTTTTTACAATTGAAAATTGCGTAAAATAAAATAGTAGATGGCGTTGTAACTTTCAAAAGCCGTTCACTAGATGGCGCTATTTCAAAATTTTATACAATCATTTTTATTTATCTGAATATAATATTGCTTGTGTGTGATCCGCGGTGTGAGCTGTTGTCTCTGGTCGTGTGACGTCGGAAGGGGTTCCAAGATGGCGCCCGTCGGGCCGAGGATCGCGCGGTCACAGCTGTGGAGCCACTGGAAGCTGTGGATGCGGCTGATACCGAGCCTTGGTTAGAGTTGGACTGCCGTGGAGTTTCTGGTGATGCCTAGAAGGGGTAAAAATAAAATGTTATGCTGTTGTGCATTATCTTGTACACCATTGAGCGCTGCAGCGTTTGCAGCACTATCGAATTTACACAGCTTGCGAGGTCATTGAGTCACCATAGTGGTATGAAGTGGATATTTATGGTCTAGTCACAGATATAGTAGGTATCTAATTATGTGGGTCTGGTATACTCAGGTAAAGATTCTGTTCCATTTCTTGGGTTGACACTGCGGGTCGTGTTTGTGGTAAAAAATGGATTGCATACTCATTAAAAGACGGTGTCGTAAGTCATTCTTATGGTCTTAATTACTTACTATTATCAATCGAAGGCTTTGTATACGTAATACGTACCTTTATAGAGCTCTTATCCATCGGCGTGGCCAGCTTCATAGTGAGTGTGTCTCCAGCCTGTTGTATGAGTCGCACCACCTCGTCGTGTGAGCTCCACTTCACGTCTGTGTCACCGATGCAGATTATGAAGTCGCCTTCACGCATGCCACCGATCTGGAATGAGACAGTTAAGAGTTTATTTAGGAAGTGTTTTTCGTTTGTTCTATGTTTTGGTTTGCTCGATCGATAAAGTAAGCGTGCTAATTGGTATTAATAATCGTCACAGCCGCGCGGCAAAACTTTGCCTCGGGTTGGGGTTGGCTTTGTTGTTCAACAAATACTACCAAATCGAATGTGGGCGACCCGAACAACTGCGAACACAGGCGTGCTACACAGTTGCGAAGTACACTTCATTAGAATTCAGAATCAGAATTTCAATACGGAAATACTGAAAACTGGAAAACTGTGCAAAGCAATAAATATTACAAGAATATGTACTTACATCAGCCAAAGAGTTAGGTTCAACCCCTGCTATAACAACCGGCGCATCTCCTCTCACAGAGAACCCGAAGCCTTCATCTTCAGTCTTCGCATTCGAAACATTGTATTCGCTCGCGGCCCTCCTCAGAGGATCCTTTCTCCTCCCATTCTTCACTCTACCGTTACACTCCTTCACTCCATTCTCATTCTTCGCCTCCCCTTTAGCCTTATACTCATTCTGAGAGTCATCATAATCCAAGACTTTCGGATGATATTCGTAATTATTATTGTTATAACTATTTATGTATACCCCATTTTGTTTTGTGACCCTATGAAGCTTCTTTTTCTCATAATCATTGGAATATTTCTCGTCGCTCCTAATTATTTGGTTGTAGTAAGTGCTGTTGTCTTCCGATCGATCTCGTTTGTCGCTCCTGTGTTTTCCGTTTCTGGTTTCTTCGTATTCTTCGGTGTTTCCGTTTCGTGGTCTCTCGATGCGTCGGGATCCGTCCCTGTACTTCTGCAGTTGGACGAGGCGGGGTGCGCTCCAGTGGCGTTTGGCGGAGAATATGGCGATTGGTCCGAGAGACTTGAATAAGTCTTCTACCCTGTGCTGAGCGAAGTCTGGCTGTGTTAAGGCCAGTTGGAATTTTGATGAAGCTGCGGATCAAACGGAGAAAATAATTATTAGATAGAAAAAGAAATAGTGGAGGAAAAGTGGTATTGAAAAAAAAAGTTAGATCATGCTATTTTCTGGACTCTCGATAAATAGTTTACCATTGTAATAAAAAGAGATCATAATAAGACCCATTTTTAGTAATATCCATATAGACCAACGCCGATTAATGTCATCGTTCGATAGAAAATGAGACCAGCAGACGATGTCGATAGGACTAGAAGATCCAATCGGTCTAAGTCAATTGATCTATGAACCCTTAGCTATTTTAGCCATACAATTACATATTAAATCTTTAAAAAATCATGTTTTTCTAGGGCTAGGTGGGATTTTTATGTATTTATCTCTTATTTCTGAGAATGCTGGTTAACCAGTAATTAGCTAATAAGTAAGTCCGAGACTACTGTTAGCTATAAGTATGTATTAGAGTACGTATAGTATAGTGGTCAGATGTTTTATATTATTCAAAAATGTGTACTCACGCTGTACATTGGGCGCGTCGATCAGATCATTGAAGTCGTTGGCGTCGTGGTCGTGGTGCGCGGCGCCCTCTCGCGCGGCGCGCTCCGCCTGCGCGCGCACCACCAGCGAGAGCGCCTCCTTGCCGCGCAGCTCGCTGTAACAGTGGCGACATCTGTTAGTTACTTCCGCAAGGTTAGGTGAAAGAGTTTTAGTTTAGAAGTGTTGTAGGTAGATGGCGTTCTTAACGAAATTATACAGAGTCAAATTAAATTAGCAAGCGAAACTACATACGTGATGGGCATCGACATCTAATGCCGAAAAAAAAAACTTAACTAGGCCCCGGTTTCTGTGGCATTTAAACGGAGTTTATCCATTGGATAGTGATATACTGGTTCGATATCGTGTTTCTGAACTACACGCTAAGGAAGAATTTAGTAGTCGCGGACTGACTACGATTTTAAACGGCACACAACCGCGTAATCTATTGTCACAATTAGCTGGCTTGAAATAAGTTTGAAAATTAAAAATAATATTTGTGTTGCCGAGATGTGACTAAGCTGCGAATGTGAATTTATTTTCCTGGTTTTCTTTAGATTATTCAGAATATACGTACACAATAAATTTAATAATTGTCCGGTTAAAGTTTAAAAAAAAATGCTAATTCTATTAAATAATAATAAAAAAATTGTCGTTATCGCTGAAAATACAGAGATGTTCGACGCCAAAGTTTATTTTTGTGGAGCAATTTTCAAATTTTTTATTGGGAATATCAAACTACTTTTTACTATTCTATTCGGTTAAAATTTTTCTTTAAACTTTCTTTTCTGTCCACTGTATTTTTGCGTCGGATAATTTACGTCATTCAACAATCCAAGAAACCAATTTTTGTGAATATTGAGCTAATACCGCGCCTTAAAAGTCAGTTATGAGAGCTGTCTTAAGACGAGTCAATTAAGAAACGATTTAATTGATTAACCTCAATTTCCTACACCAACTATTTCCGAAGACGCAGCTAAGTATTCTCTTATGCTTGTGCTTGGAAGAAGTTATCGTATAAATTATGTACTAACCGACACATCCTCTGCAGCCTGAGTGCCTCTTCGTACAGTGTGAGCGCCTCCGCGAGGTGCGCCCGACCCAGCGCTATCCAGTCCACCTCCGCGTCCTTCAGCGTTGGGGATATGGACGAGCCTGAAAGTAAAACAAGATGAATTAATAGGATAATAATATACACTAACAATGTCTGACTTCAGTTAGCTCAGTTTTGTGGCTATACATACAACTATGTACACACAGCAGCAGGTCAAGTTACTACAAACTGTCAAATCTTCTCATTCGATTTTGAACTTAACTTTCAACATTTTAAGCGTTAAAATCATTTGGAGAAATTTGACAGTTTAGTATAACTTGATCTGTACTATGTTACGCAAGCATTACTTCCCGACGCTTCCCGAGGAAGACTCAAGCGTAAAGACAAAATCTGACAGGTAAGTAAGCAGTTCATTGTCTTTGGCATATTAATAGCTCTGCAAAGGCTAGGCGGTGTTTGTCGCATACGATTTTTACGTTAAAACGTTGCTAGTGCGATGCAGGATGCTTTAGCATGAGAAAAATGGGAACAGTAGGTACCTGCTAAACACGGTATTTCATTCCTGATTGAAAGGTGTTTTTTGACACCATATGTAAGCTTTCCTTTGTTATCTTACCATTATCGAGATGTGTGTCAGCATCGTACAGAGATGCGAGGCGGCTGGGAGACCGCGCTGTCGCTGGCATGTTCAGCAGACCTGTCGCACAGTACTGGTGCGCCAACGCTGAAGAAAATAGCGACGTATATTAGCATAAACTCGGTTCTGTGATCAGATTTAGATGATATACAACTCTTTGTTATTTTTAAAACCTAAATGGGTGGTTGAAAGATATCGTTGTTGTACCTAAATGTTGTGTTTCCTCACTCTCAACTTTTTCCCGCCATTCGTGGTGACTGACAGATTACATTAGTGGCAGCAGCTACCTCACTACTTGTGTGAAAGAGACAGTGTTTACATATCTATTATGCAGGGTGACTGTAAAAGTGAGGTCAAATTTATGAAACTACTTTCTCCATGGGACCAACACCGTAATCGCGAAAATAAATTTAGCCATTCCCATACATTTGGGTTGAGTAGGCATTGAAGTTATGTATTGAAGTATGGGACAGTGATAAATTTTTCGCGATTTCCTACGGATGTTGGTCCCATGGAGAAAGTTGTTCAGTTTGATGGTCTGTACTGTACTACACCCTTAAAGACATTTGTGGTACACCCTGTAACTATATTAAGTACACTATACCGACGGAAGTAAAATTTACCCTTTCAATTCTCCTCCTGAGATGTTTAAAAATTCAGGGTAACATTATAAGGAACTGGTTTTAAACATACCTTTATAAAACTCAGTCTTGACGTGGACTAAAGAGACCCACGAGTATGGCACGTAGTTGAACACACCCTCCGATTGCATCTGAAACAAAGTATAAATTTAATAATGCTACAATAGTTACTGAAATTTCTCAAGGCCAATAATAATAATATGTTGCCGTCAACCAAACTTCTGCATTGAAAAGGGTGTATTAAAACATTTCTTTCGTACGCTTAGTTCATGTCTACGTGAGAAAAGAAGAACTTAGAGAGCTGTATTGATGATTAATATGATTGTAATTATGTATGCAAATTCATATTTGCTTCGGTCGCGAATCATATTTTGATCAGAAAACAACCTACTAACGTGCAAATAGCAAAAAAAGTAAGAAAATTTTAATTTCGCGGGCTACCCTGACGATTTCACCTGAAAAGTATTACCTTATCATAGAGCTGCCGGTAGGTGTGCGCGAGATGCGCGGCCTCATGCGCGAGGTCAAGGCACAGCTCGGGCGCGCGCCGCAGCTCGCCGCGCGCCTCGCCCGCCTGCAGCTGCAGCTTCTCGAACAGGCACTCGCGAGCCTGAGCCTGGGAAACATAATTCAATTATTAGTTATAACACCAAGAACCGTTACGGAACTGTGCCTATGAATCTAAGAACAGTTGCTCTGAAATTCGTGTCCGATAAAGAGCTACAAAAATCAATAGAATAATCTACCAAGGATTTATTTCATCACCTCCTATAGAACACACGTTAGAGTTGGTTGAATTTCGTAATTTTTTTTTTACAATTCTCCTTTTAGGTTATAGTTGTTTTATCTCACGAAAGCGGGCGGGGTATACTTGTATGTGTAAGTGTTACATACACATTGTCTTTGTGTGCCTAAGCTCGGGAGTACGCTGCCTGCAGGTACGCACACAAGAGCGCGTGTCTATACGCATTACATCTACCTGTATGGCTCACCCGCTTTCGTGAGATAAAACAACTGTACCATGACAAAAATTACAATAAACTTAAGTCAAACAAAGATTTTTTCAAAAAACTACAGCATGAATACTTACAGTCATAAGCGCGGCGAGTACGAGCAGCGTGTCGGCGGCGAGGTCGACGGAGGGCGCGTTGGTGAAGTTGTCGAGCACGTAGCGCAGGGCGCCCGCCGCGCGCAGCCACGCCTCCACGCCGCCGTCCAGCCCCGAGCACGTCGAGCGGTCCTGTGACAAGTGAGCATGAAATGTACTTGTAATCTTAGCTTCTAAGTAAATCTACTGAAACTTGGTACTGTGTGAAGTTAACGGTGATGCCAGAAGTCACCGATAGTATGGATATGGATCTAACTGTACTCTAAAGTTTGACCTGAGGTTCGACGGTCAAAATGTTAGTATTTAGGTTCCAGGTTACAACATATTTTTTAGATATTATGTTTGTCACTGTTATAGTCAGAATGTTCAGTCGTCACGTCACGATTATTTTGGGAATAACACATGGCCTCTATTGCTACTATTGCTATTATTTTAATATCTTATGTGTAGCTATTATCATTTAGTTTTTACCTGTTTAGCGCCGAGTTGTGTGTAGATGCCAGCTATGTTGAACAAGACACAAGCTTTCTCGAAAGCCACTGTTCGCTGGCAAGACGGGACTCCTGCCAAAATGAAAATAACATTTATTATACAAAATTCAATCAGCGTCCATTAATTTATTATTAAATTTACTTTTCTCAATATTCAAAATCATACAACTAACGCCATCTGTATTATGTTCCCTAAAAACAAATTAACAAGCTGCGCCATCTGTGTTAACACTTGTAATCATTTAAATAGTTTAATAAAATAATAGATGGCGCTATAAAAAATCCACAAATGCATCCCTACTTTTTTACCCTCCGAATGTCTTGACTGTCCTTGAAGGCCGCCGTATATTTTGGAGATACTTGGAACTTTGGGCTATGAAGGGAATATGTGCATAACAAAAATAATGATTGTAATATAAACTAACATCATGCCTTGTTTCTCCGAAGGGTTGGGCAGAGGTTGTACCTAAATAATGAGTGTTTACGGGAATTTGGATTATAGAAATATGGGCAATATGTAAACGAGTCCAACATACCTGTTAACGAATCGAACCACTCGAAGTAGACCCCAAGTGACCGGTCGGGCGGGAAGAACCGTCGCTCGATGAAATACAGCTGATTGTAGTACTTGAACAGCAACGCCACGCCCGAACTGGACCGCACCGGCGTGCGCATCGCCTGAGGAAAGTCACAGTAGGAACCGTCAACATCATCAATAAAAGCACCCTAATGGCGCATTTACATTAGGTCGGTCACAGCAGCACAAGCCGCATTCGGTTTAACTGAAACGCTTACCAAACTCTCCCAAACCTGTTTTTCACGACTGCAACATTAAAGCACTTTTTCTACTTTATTCCTCCATTTTCTCAATTCAAAAATATATACAGCCTGCAGCCGAATACGGTCTAACCGACTAATATAAATGCGCCATTGCGTACAGTGGTATCCAACTGACAAGGCGCGTCGTGAATCTTCGTTCGCACAGTAAAGAAAGTATGACCCCGAAGATTAACGAAAGAATGCTTAAAACTTACAATCAACCTTAGAGCACTACTATAAGGTTCATAATACACTGCAGCTGTTAGTTCCGTCTCACTCGCAAGTATGGCGGCTGACTAACATGCCACGCGGCGCGCGCTAGCATGGCGGCAGCTGCCGACCAATAGCGGTACAGGAAAAAGAAGTGCGGTGAGTGGAGCGTGCCGATTGGTCAATAGCATTTCCCGCGCTTTGAAAATTCATCTTCTGCGCAGGTAGCCATAACAGTTGGGTACTACTGTAACACAGTTTCAATCACAATCCGAAAGATTTTGAAGAAAATTACTAATACATTGCTTCATATGTTTGAAGAAATAGTCTGCTCAACAAGCGTGAACAACGCAATGAATGTTGTTGAACTTTCAAAATGCAAAGTACCTATTTGCATTGTGTTCTACTGCAGCACATCTCAAATCTCATATCATTTTAACTCTGCCACTCTCATTGACGCTGCTACCAACATCCCTGCGAAAATAAACCTTATACTTCTGCTGCTTTCATAACCATCAATTAATACCTCCTGTAGGTAAATACACATATGCCTATTTGAGCCGTTGCCAACTTTCAGAATACACAACGTCAACAACTGTCCAAAAAAAAAAGCAAGAAGCGCTCTAGTTACCTGTCTCATATCCATAAAGTCTGATATAGCGTCCTCATACGCCGCGGCATCTTCACTGTAGTGTTCCAGGATGAAGTCTTTGAAGGGCTCTCGGAAGTCCACCTCCTTGGTCTCCTTCAGACCCAGCGGGATCATCGGCATCACGCATTCTTTGCCGCTGTCAACAAAAAGAATAAGTTATGGTAACTAGATAAAAGATAGACTCGGCCCCCGTTTCAGGAACAGACGCCTGCGCCGACCAGAATCCGGTAGTAAGTCTGTCATAGCATAGTACCTATAGGAGTCCTCTACCCTTCTGAGAATACAGGTATGTATAATTACGTTATGAAAGGTCAATTACAAGCTGCAAGGAACCAAATATCGTCGCTAATTTAACTAACTGACGTATCGGACATTTTGGACTAAGCCTATAGCCGACTTAACTATAGTAATTTGATACATTTTCCAAGTCGAATCGATCTGTTTAATCGGCGTATCTGTACCTATGCCTTACGGTCCCCATGATAATTCAAAAATCGAGACCGATATGTCTACAGTTTACAAAAAATAAAAGAAAAATAGCTTGCTCTGTAAAATTTTATTCGAATCTGCGGGCCTACTCCCTAAGCACTAAGACCGTAGTTTCGACCTCCGTTACGGGCGTTTCTTAATCCGTATCACCTACGGATGGACGATTGGTTCGGGGCCCGAACGAAGTATGAATGACAACATGATTTGCCAGTTGTCCCTACTACCGATGTGTGTTTGCCCGTCCGAAAAAAATAACTTTTACACTTGTTTTGATGGATCGTAAAGTCAGACGGACGGATGAACGGACGGACGGGAAGACGGACGGACTTAGGGAGTAGGCCCCCAATTACGTCACTTAGATTAGCGACGATATGTGCGCCATCTAGAGAAGAGCCAGCAAGAAAATCCATGGACCGTTGAAACTTCGGTTTATACGGGCATCCCTGGACACCCTATAATGAAGGACGGCCAAATCGTACCTGACCACAAGGCGGTGGTGTACAGATATGCCATATATATGAAAAAATCTAGTATTTTTTAAGGTCTTAAAAAACATAAGAAATAGATATTTAAGTCGCCAGAAAAAAAAGCACAAACACATTTTTTTTTAATAGCATAATTTGCAAATTATTTAGAATAACATGTTCAGAACGCACCTTTGACGATTCATTTTGCTTAAGAAATGATTTAGTACTCAAAGATTATAATTATTCACGTTTTTCTGAATAGTTATTAGATGTAATTCAATTCTATATACTTGTGTATCAAACCAACTAGTGCTGTTTTTATTATGTATTGGATTCTTGTCATAAAAATAATTATGTGGGTTCATAGTAAGTATCAGCATTTTGTTCAATTGTGTACAACGGAACGTCATAATATGTCATCGACGCGCGCCATGGATTGACAGTGTCAATACTGTCAATTACAACGGGTGTCAATTTGACACTAATATACTGTAGTGTGTAGTCTTTGCGCCCGGCGATCTCGCATTGTTGTGTTGTTGTTGTTAGTGTGAATATTGTGATACGTACTGTACTGTTTTGGATTTCCTTCTGTTGTTTGACCTTTGCATTGTTTTACAGACTGATAACTAGGTACCGCTTGTGACGATTATTCTGTGCTTTTGATTTCCGGACACCGATAACCTCAAAAGTATTTTTTGCATTATTGAAATATCTTGGCTATTTAGATATTATTTTCGAAAGGAATGGTGTTTACTACATAAAACAATCAAATCTCACTATAATTTGCTTCTGTACACTGAAAATAAAACTCAGGTCCAGCTTCTATAGAAATTTGGCCGATGTTCTTTAGCGAGTTAACCTAGTCGTAAAGGATCCAAGGTACGAATACAAAGGACCGATAAATGCAGCCGTATAACGTGCTTGTCTGTTTAATAATACCTTCGGTCTAAATATGTATTACTATTTTTGGAGCTAAATTATCGCCTACGGGTAGCAATCGTATCTCTTGAGAGAGGTATTAGCTTATTAAATTTTTAAACGGTTTGGGATTTTTACTTTTTTATACGAGTTTTACCCACTCAGTCAGTGGGGCAAATATTTTCGCAATACTAAGAACTGTAATTTAAATATTCAAAGAAAAAAGTAACTATTTCTTAGAATCCTACAAAACAAAACAGAAATAAAAATATTTAATTATTGTAACCACATCAAACTACTTGAAACTACCAGTTACAAAAAGTTCGCATTCCTTACAAAAGAACGTAGATTATCACGCGCATTCCTCTCTATTAGTCTATGGTTACAATATGGCGGACCGCGGGAAAATGCAACAATGGCGGAAACCATTTTTTATTTTACCTCTTAAAACTTTAATTGGCGTGCGGTAATTGAATTGTAACGATATTTTGTTTCGTTTTAATTGTTTAAACTTATTCGTAAGAAATTAATTGGGAAAACTTTCTGTATACCGTAATTATTTCTCATGCAGTTGTTGCGATGGAAAGATATAATTAGCTACCTACCTTGGGTCTTTTCATTAGGTAGTTGTTGGCCAGAAAAGCGACTATGAATAGGGACTTTGAAGTCTACGTTACATTTATATGGGACTGGGTATTCTGATGTCGCGATGATCCAATGGTTAAGGGCTCATACGATGGCTAAAGTTATTTAATTCATACCTATGTACTAGCTATGGGACAAAGTTCCGCATGCTCACCTTAAAGGTGATAATCGCAAAGCACGGCTTACGGCTCGATCGCACAATGCATGCGTTTTGACCAATAGGAAATGCTCGAAGCGTATTTTAGTCATGTTAGTATTAGTACTATATATATTAACTGAGTTTATCTTGGACATTACTGACATCGGTGACGGAACACATCGGGAGGAAACCTGGACTTCTAGTTAATATAAGTCTGAAATCGCCAACCCGTCTTGAGCAAGTGTGGTGATCAATGTTCGTGCCTTCTCTGTGTGAGAAGAGAGCTTTGCCCAGCAGTGCACAGTGGCACAGTAATAGACTGGTATTATTATTTTACAGATTTCTCTGCCGAATACACAAGACATGATTTTAATTTCTGTACAAAATACTTAGGTACTAATTTTGCCAAGTCCAAAAAATTAATATTTCATGAACAAAACCATGCGAACATCCTACCTCTCCCGCCATGTAACCGCAACGCGTCTCATTACTGCCCATTCCCTTTTTGTGTTGTGCCTACCTTTTAAAACTAGCGACTTCTTTTTTCTTATAATAACTACCATTATATAGAATTTTACACTTTAAAGCGTTCTTCGTTTTTTACTAACGCAAAAAAAGGTTCTCAAGTCGACACGTATACATTTGTCGTGGTTTCTGAATGGAACGTCAAGTTGAACCGACTTGGGTGTGTTCGGAAATGGGGGTTGGCAACACTGTGCGAGCTGTCAATGTCATTTTGAGTTTGCGGGGGAAAGCAACGGTGACAGATGACGGCTGTCATTCAAGGTACCGGTACTTTACCGACACTTTTAGTGTATAGTCTATGGACACTTCGTGATTAAACACCGAACTGAATGGACGTGCTCTGCCAACCACCCGCCGACCTCGCCGCGTTCCGATAGGAATCCAGTTCCATCCGATTCGTGTGTGCTATTTGCTAACTGATTGTTTGTTAAATCTAATGAAAACTGTAGAGTGCATATTGAGTCTTATTTTGGCTACAACAATGGACGACGACCAGTCCGACAACGAATGCCCACATCCTCGATCCGACATATTTTTTAAAATGTTTAACTACGCATAACTTTTTACGGAGTAGTCCGATTTGAAAGATTCTTGTTTTATTCGGGAGGGTATACTTCGAAATTGGTCCCATGTAAAATTTATTAACTTTGCTTGGGTAGTTTTTGAGTTACCTTCAATAATAACGTATTTCTCTCACTTTCTATGTGGATGATATTCTAATTTCTTTTGCAGGTAGGTAGAGTACCTATTCGAATTTGTAACCTACACTACAACTAAAAAGTGAGAAATAAAAACATACTTAAAATAAACATTTTTGGAAGTCAGTTAAAAACGAGACATTTTTATCAACGGCCTTGTCGACATTACTTACATCATAATTTATGCAATTTATACAAGAAGTCATCCGAATTCCGGTCATATGCATAAATAAATAGTCAAGAATCTAATAACTTTTTTTTCCGAATAATCCGGTGTACCAATAGGTACGTCTTGAAACGGTAGAAAAAGGAACTTTCAAAATGTACCTATAGTCACAGCCAAAACATGTGGTTTACCTTTTACCTTAAAGGCTATTTTCGTCTGCTCACTTACATGGTAGAATCTGCTTTACCGACTCAGTATTTTATGTTTATTGCGCCCATAGACTTATAAAAAAGATGGACTCCGCGCCACGAATATCGAAAGTGAAGCACCGTACCGATCTATGTGTGCATGATTTGAGTACCTGCAAAGACGGCGTCGCTCGTGTCACGTAATGGCGGCCGGTCGGCATACTATGATGTAAATGTGTGCGCGAGGCGTGTTTGTACAAACGGTCCGGCATACTTACTGTGCTTCACTTTCGATATGCGTGTCGCGGAGTCCATCTTTTTTTACAAGTCTATGATTGCGCCGTAATGCATACCGCAGGATGGCATTCAGCCATCTTCTTTACATGTCAGACTTAATTAAAAATGTGACACTGAAAGCACAGTATAATCATGATACAGTATTTTATCTGGGCAGTGACCTTGAATTAATTAAATATTTGTGTCCGTCCATGCGTAACTGCCGCGCGCTTGAACTGTTACGAAACTGAGACTGACTGAGATTTCAAAACGCGTCGTTTCGGCCGTTTTCTATGAAGATAAACTACTGAATCATTATTATACTGTGCTGAAAGACTGACAATTAATTAATAATACAACAATACTTATTTATACCTATTTCATTAAATGGCCAGGCCATTACAATGATTTTAGATTTATGTCAACTCGACTTTGGCAAAAGGCGTACTACGCTATTTTGATCTTTGTTAACAAACCAAATATAGTTTTTTTTAAAAGATAATAATTAATGTGTCCTGTCCTGACTGACTTGATAGGAAAGAATTTGAAAACTGACGAAGATAATAATAACATACAGTCCCACAAACTCATATAATTAAAAATAGGTAAGTATTAATTATTACTACTTTGGTTAATTTCAAAATGGCGTCGTTAGTTCCTCTTTTGGCCACCGGGCCAGATAAGTTTGTGGCACTTTTTATGACTTGACTGTACTACGTTTGACATACATAACATTGACATTTGTCTATGCCACCAGCGCCATTTAAAAAAAAACACACTATAGATCGTAAGCCGTGTCTCCTGCGGTGTCTTTTCGAAACTTTACACAAGAAACCTTACACATGTACACATGCTCATTTGTTTTCTTAGACAAACTGTGTTCTGCGTTTTCAAATATATTATGTAAGCCACGCCTCTTTGTTTCGATGTTTTTTCGAAACTGCCAAGTCATATTGGACACACTAAAGCCTTTAGTGTGTCCAATTCCAATATGACTTGACATTTTATAAATACAAAAATCTATAAAGTTTTATAGATACAGACATAAAATCAGAAAGACATAAATCTAGTAATAAAACAATAAAAAACTGGACAGTTGATTAATTAGAGCGACTTACGACACAGTTTTCCTGTTTGTCATCATTAATTTTGATGAACCGAGGTCTCACTGTCAGCGGGTGATACATTTACAAGATTTTTTATTTGGGCTTAAATATATAAAAAGCGAACTGGGCGGGAATAAGAACGTGACAGAGTCAATTACTTCCACATGCGAATAAAAGAAAGCGCAACAATGAGCAGGAACCAAAATAAAAGCGCCAAATCAAATAAAAATTGTTTAAAAATAAATTAAGCTATCTATCAAAAATATTTTCAGCCAGTTTTCAATTACCTAATACTTAGGATTTTAGAATTACAGAAAAAAATATAAAAAAGTAGAGGTCTTTTCGGAATTAAACTCTATCGAGGAAAAACCCAATTGTGTTTCTTCAGTCAGAGTAGGTATTAATCAAATAATCAATAAACATAAATATCCAAAAAATAAATCCATAGTACTGCAATAGTCAAATAAATGGTTATGAAACATCCCCCCATTTATTTTGGTAATGTCTACTAATAAAATAAATGTGTGTACAACAGCGAAACTTAACAAATCGACATTGTTTTATAGCCTGTAATAGTGTCACGGTTGAAATAGTAAGAGTTTATAATAGTTATTTATGCAACTGACGTATAATAAGGGGTATTCGCCTCGTGTGATAATAGTATCACATGAGTGTTTTAATACCTAATTATGTACAGTTGCATACAAGACTTTATCTACATCCATGTTATCAATCCTCTATTAAAGGTTCTGAAACAGTTTTTTGCAATACTAATACTCGTATCGAACATGGCGGCCGGCGTCATAGTATACGAAGTGAATTCGAATAAGTTCTTTTTTTAAATTACGGCGCTGTTGTAGTGAAACGCGCATGCATTACAATGTTCTTTTTTTGAAAACGAGTTGCATTATGAAATTCAGTACAACATTAAAACACCCGTTTGGATGCTATTATGGTTACCATGGTTGCCATGACACTGGCTGTTTTAATGTTGGCAATAAGCTAACTGTTTCAGAAACTTAAATAGAGGATTTATAGCATGGGTGTAGATAAAGATTATTTGCGCAATTGGAGCTTACATTTCGCTTCGAAGCCATGGGAAGCAGATTTAAAATATGTATAATACAATATAAATAATTGCTAAAATAATTTATAAGCTATAATAAGAAGGAAAATAGTGACTAGTGACTTTAGCCAGAATCTAGTAGGTAAGCACGGCTACAGATCAAACTATACAATTCCAGTATAAGCTTATCTCGCATTGTATAGGATTTCCTTACAATGAGAGGTCAGTGTAAACTGGAAATGTATAGGTATCCGTGTGTACGTTTATCTTTTCGCCATCGACAAGTTTGTGTATAATTCTTGTAACGTCTCCGTTTATGCACTATTTTGATTGTTGATCTAAGGGCCTATTTCACGATGTCTGAACAGCCACTACTAACCGAATAAATTCAAAAATGGAACAGAATTTCTATGAAATTATCTGCCTAGTCAGTTGATAGGAACTTAATCGAGGTGGTGAAACAGGCCCAATGTTTCAATATCAAAGATAAGTTGACAAATATACTGAAATCAGTAGGTCACACGTCATAATAACGTTTAATTTAGTATGCTAGGGGCAATGGCTCCCTTAAATTAAATTATTAAACTGCATTCATTTATTCATTGATAGACAACCGCTGGGTCGAATGCCTTTTTCTGAAATTTTCTTAAACGGTGTTTAAAAACTCTCAATAGCTATTGAGAGTTATTCGAAAAAATTGCGAATTCCTTTGTTAATGTGCTCGGTTTTTTGAAGTCCTCAGATAAACCTTCGATAGTAATCTTCCTTATCGAAGTGTTCAGAAAAACGATATCGAACCAATAATTACGTACTATCGAATGGACAAACTCCGTTCAAAAACCTCAGAGCATGAGCATGAAATTATGCGCAAGAATTTCCCGTAAGGGCGGGTTAGACTCTAGTGCATAACTTTGGCCCAAATCGAAACAGATGTTTAGTGTCATTAAATCCACACAAAGTTCCGCAAGTCTGCGTCTATATTACTATCGATTAGTTACCGAAGGAAATATTATTATATACGACGTTCGGTTGTGTGGTCGCGACACTTCGGGCAGTTTAAACTGCTGTCTCGATTTGGGTGAAAGTTAGCCTTAGAGTCAAATTAACCCGCCCTTACGGTATATCGAAATGAAGCACTAAGCAAGGATTTCTGAAAATTTAAAGAGATGAATAGGGCATAAAACTTTGTATGGAAGTTCGTCATTTATTGCCGATGTTTAATCCTATCAGACACATTATGGCTTGTGCTCTATAAAACCTACACAATTTACGATTCACTTGCTATAACTTGCTTCTTCGACCGCTGACCCGCACCCTTCTAAGGTGATAAGAAGTGCTGGATATAGCTGGATATAGCAACTTTTAGCAAGTGAATCGTAAATCGTGTAGGTTTTATAGAGCACAAGCCATAATGTGTCTGATGGGATTAAACATCGGCATGACAAACTTCCATAGAAAGTTTTATCCCCAATTTATCCCCTTTAGGGGTTGAATTTTTAGAAATCCTTCCTTAGCGTATTTCCGGTTTCTGAGGTTTTCAAACGGAGATTGGTAGTGCGTAACCAAAAATGACTATCGAATGAATAATTCGATAGTCATTTTTGGTTACGCACTACCAATCGGAATTTGAATCATTTTGAAACAAATTGCTATTGCTTCATATGTTTGAAAAGTCTGCTCGACAACGTAAATAACGCAAAGAATGTTGTTGAACTGTCAAAATGAAACCGATTCCAATCGATAGTTACGCTATTAGGGTGCCGTTGCTCTCTCCGCTCACAGTATGACCTAGCCTATCTTTATGCAAATCATCATATTGCTATATTGCATAACCTACTTGAGGACATGTTCACTTTTACTATAAAGTACCTGTTACTCTTTATTAAAACACCGAACATTATTACTGTCGTAGGTGTATTATTACAGTATTATTGTCCTAGGGCGTTGTTAGTGAAAGTATTTTCGTAACTTCAATAATTTTGCCTTCAGGCGATTTGGTGTGGGTGTTTAATTTGGTCATTGCCTAATAGTGATATGTCACAGATTAATTCCCTACTGGTTTTCTTTTGTTTCACCATATTTAAGGTAGCACACATATCAACTCGGAAAGGGATCTTCACCGTATCGCCTTTCGTCTCCACCAGTTTACGTTACGATTCCGATTAGTGTGCGTTGCAGGGGGCCTACTCCCTAAGCACGAAGCCCGTAGTTTCGGCCTTCTTTACGGGCGTTTCCTACTCCGTATCACTTACGGATGGATGATTGGTTCGGGGCCCGAACGAAGTATGAATGACAACATGATTTGCCAGTTATCCCTACTCCCGATGTGTTTTTGCCCGTCCGAAAAATTTAACTTTTACACTTGTTTTGATGGATCGTAATGTCAGACGGACGAATGAATAGACGGACGGAAAGACGGACGGACTTAGGGAGTAGGCCCCCAGTATAAAGTTTCATACAAAGAATACTGCACGGCTCGAGTTGATGCAGTGACGATGCCTTTGCGAGTTGATATGTGTGCTATTATATGACCCTGTTATAAATTAACCACGACCACAGACAATTCAAATTGCACCGTGTATACATATCAGGCTTTACTGCTGGACGAAGAAAATATGAATAATAAAAACAAACTATGTAGGATTAAGAGGAAACGTGGGTGCTCTTTTCTCCATACAAAAAGATACAAACGCTCTCGCCTGTTTTCTTTCTGGTTAATGACCATAAAGCAATGATTTTTTACAGAAATATAAATATCAGTTAATTGTATGCCCCTATGTTTTCCTTTTTGATGATATATTATTTTTATAGGAACTAGAACCCTCCAAAAATGCTCAAAATTACCTATTCAGACCGCTGTCAACAGACGCCTAGTGTACCAATTTGACAACTATTAACGAAAAAAGAAAAACATAGGGGCATAGTATATATACTTCTGATTCAGTTTATGAAATATCTTTTAAATTGGTCCAATATTGGAGGAGGAAATAGGCGAGAGCCAAACCTCGAAATGTGACTTTTTACATAGGCTATTTAGTCGGATCTGCAGTTGTCCTTATCGCACGAATTCGAGGGCGGAGCGCTCGCAGAGCGACAGCAATACCTTCTTAAAATACCTAATTTTCAAAAGTCTGGCCACCCGCCTTTCCTCTTAACACTCAACATGCTAAAAACTGTGTACTGTTGCATGGTGAATTCCTTAAAAGCCCAACCAGTTGAAGGAAAGCGAAGTTACTTGAGCATAATGTACTAATTACGTGAAAGTCAAACGTCGAGTTTGTGTCGCTTACACTGCGACTGAAAGTGACACAGATCATCAGCAAAATACTACTTATGTCAGTTAGTAAAGTAAGACTTTATCCAGTTCCAAAACCGCAACGCATCGTTTCAAGTACCTGGGCAGACGGCGCTTTTACTGTACAAGGTGTATCTTATATAACGCACAACCTCTTAAGAGCGTTAACGCCGACCGGCATTTCATACAAACTTTGAAGTCCTTGTTTTTCAAAATGAATGAACCGATTTTAATGAAACTTCATACGTATAAGCAGGATACATAGGTCTAAAAAGTTAGCTAGGAACATTTTTGAAAAATAGTGTTACAGCTAAATGCATCCGATTTTAAATATTCCATAGAAACAGAGATTTCCAATTATCTTCTTTTAAATAAGACATTTTGAAAATGTTCTTAACTAACTTTTGAGACCTATGTATCTTGCTTACACGTATGAAGTTTCATTAAATAAACTCGGTTCATTCATTTCGAAAAAAAATTACTTGAAAATTTGTATGAAATGCTGTAGGCGTTAACGCTCTTAAGGGGTGTTTGTACTCATAATTATGAACAACTTTTACTATGGCTCCAACACCAGAAATCGCGAAAAAATAATCCGCTGTTCCATACATTTTGACGAGTTATGCGAACATAAATGTAGGGAACAGCTGATTTAAAAAAAATAAAATAAAAGCTAGGCTAGGCAGATAGAAATATTTTAAAACTATGGCAACCCTACAGCCAAGGTGAATCACATAATTTATCTAAATCAAAAATAATAATTTATTGGCCCAATTTAGTGAACTAATTTAACAAGTTTTAATCTAATTTAATGTTATGTAGGTAGAGCTTGATTACTGAAGTTTTAATCAAGTTATAAGGCGGTTTCCAGTTATGTGTGGGAACGGAAATTGATAGATTAGGTAAGTAGGTCTTGCTTGTTCAAGGTTGTTTCAATCTGCCTAGGCTTTTTCCAACTATAATAGAATATAATGCATTTATTTGTAAGAATATTGTACAAAGCTGTTATGTGGAGTATTATGATCACAATATTCTGCCGTTTCCGGCGTACAAATAACTATGTTGGGGTCGGCTTCCAGTCTAACCGGATGCAGCTGAATACCAGTATTTTACATGGAGCGACTGCCTATCTGACCTCCACAACCCAGTTACTGGGTAATACGATACCACTTGGTAAGACTGGTTGTCAGACTTTCTGGCTACTGAGACCCGTAACGACTGTACAAATTACTGCCGCTATCAGCGGCTTAACGTGCTTTCCGAGGCACAGAGGAGTCTCGGTATGTAAAGATGGTCACCCATCCAAATTAAAGTATGTAGCATATAGATAGGCAATTTGAAGCTGGGGTCAGGCGAAGCTATAGTCAGATAGGAGTGGGCCCTAAATGACAGCTGTCACAGCACATTACATACCTATCGCTCTGGTACAGCTCCACCGAGGAGTTGAGCTCCGCCAGCTGCTCCTTCAGCAGCTGCAAGTTGGAGTTCACGAAGCTCAGCTCCAGGGCCACCGTCTCGCGTAGCTTTCTGTTCGTCGTAGCCTGGAGAAGGAGAAGAAAAAGAAGAATTAGTATACATAGGTACCTACATAACATCCCACCTAGACAGAGGTGTATAAATAAATACCGTGGCCAAATATTAGAATTGATCATTTCATGAAGTGTTCGGTCATTTCACGAAATGGTTGTGTTTCATAATATTTCTGGTGTTTCTCAAAGTTTAAATGCGTTTACGTAAAACTGAATCGGAGCACCACGACTCCACGTAGTCTTTTGGCTGCTACCCCCAGAGTGTATATAAAAATAGGGAGGCGCGAAGGGAGCGCAGCCCCCGCCCGCTGTGACAATGCACCCGTGCGAGCCGCAGCGGCTGAGGCTGGTCGCTCGAGGCAACCAGCAAGTCGAGGCTGCGGAGGTGAGCATGGGTGCCTATCCTTTGTTACGTAAGGGCGAAGGAGTTGCACTTCCCGCAGCGCCGGAGACGTTGCAGAAGCAGATGGCCCTATTGTATTATTAGAGTAAACATCAGCCAGCCAGTTCATTCAAATGTTGTATTAGACGCATCCATACTAATATTATAAATTCGAAAGTAACTCTGTCTGTCTGTCTGTCTGTCTGTCTGTCTGTTACCTTTTCACGCCTAAACCACTGAACGGATTTCGATAAAATTTGGCAAGGCTATAGATGGTATCCTGGGGACGGACATAGGCTACTTTTTTTTCAAAAATAATCCTACGGGGGGATGAAAGTTTGTATGGGAAACTCAGTATTTCTTAAGTTAGGGATGTGAAAATTAAAATGTATGCTTTTGATAGGAAATAAAGAAATATGCGGTTCAGCGTTTTTGAAA